>CM068371.1:168610540-169810540 GCA_034769895.1 Magicicada septendecula | reverse complement strand
CTGGCGACAGTGTTGCCACTTATGGTCGAGGCCAAGAACTTTCAGACTGCCCTTGTACATACCAATCTTGCATAGACACCAGCTGGCACTTGTAATACATGTACAGTACACTGCCAGTTGCAAGCATGACAGTACCTAATGTTATCTTAGTAATTATCTGACAGGTGCTTAAATTTGTCATGACATACCACTTATATCAACCTATTTTACAGCTGACTGCAAACTTCACTTTTCTATCATGTCAAATTAAAATGTGAAATAACATAAAACAAACGTTTACACTTGTTTCATAAAATACACCAATATTTAAAATTTTATAACTAAAACATTACAAGTGCTCTTACATAAATATGATACTTATCATATTCTGAAATTCTGAAACTATTCTTAAACATCTTCTTAAGTGTTGCAGCCTATAAAATAGACCTCTCATTATAAAAAACTGGCACAAATCATTGCAACATGGGATTTATTATTAATCTAGTCAGCAACTCGTTCAATGTTTTCAATCTGGTGCAGATTCATTTATATCAATCATTCCATCAAAATATGCTAAATACTATCATAACAACCCATACTGTTTTAAATTCTTTGCACCATGCACACTGTTAAAATATTATTTTCAGCTCTAGAAAGAATAACCCTTGGCCCACTAAAATAAAAAGTTCAATGTCTGAATTTTATATTATATCATGAATTTCACATATCATAAAGTGACAGTACTCCAAAATACACACCTATTTCACATCACTAAAGAGGTATATGTTGTACAGTAGTATTAAATAGACATGAAGCAACGCGCATGTTGTAGTGGGGAGAAGTCAGGAGCGGTGGAAGCTACGAGGAGGAAAATGTCTACTAACACAGTTGAAAATATCGGCCTACTATCTCAATTGTGAATGAGACGCATGTGTGAGATGCGTAATCTATTTTGAGACGGATTAACTTTTTATACCTTTTGTGCCGAAGTTACGCATCTAATTAAAGATGAAAGAAAAGTAAAATTTACGTTTTTCCCTGTAAAAGTACCAAAATTTAAAAACTGATCGCTTATAATGACAGCTGAAATAAAGGAGTTATACTTCCTTGTCGATTCACAATAATTTACTTTTTATTAGTTTTATAACTTTATTTACTTAATTTTGTATTGTCTATGCATTCTTATAATGCTTTCAATTGTTTATTTTTATTCTTCGTATTGTTTAAATTAGCAGCCATCCTTACTATTTCTTTTATAAATTTGCTAACTGCTATAATTTTTATTGTTCGACTAAGCTTTTCGTCATCACTGACATCATCACGTCTTAAACAACCTGTTTAAGTCACGTTGTTTAAGACCTGATGATGTCAGTGATGACGAAAAGCTTAGTCGAACAATAACAATTATAGCAGTTAGCAAATTTATAAAAGAAATGTTTATTTTTAATTTGTAACGTTTTTATGGGTTTATTGTTTTCTACATTTCATTAGCTACATTTTTAACTATATTACCAAATGTACCCAACTAAGTTTTATAGCCCTACCACACACACATGTAACTTACTTTTTACTAACTTACCTAACTTTTCACTAACCAATTATTCTTATAATTTTCAAATTGAATTGTTTTGTTATTCTTTTAATTGTTTTTAAGGTTTTTATAGTTTAGTACGTTTTATATTTAATTCACTACTTTTTTACTAAATACTAAAAATTTGGTTGTAAGTTTTGATTTCGATTACGACATGACCAGACAGTAAACGTGGACATTTTTTAAGACGAACAAGCGTCAGACACAACAGAAAGAGACAATGTAATAAAGCTTTCACACAGTTATAAAATGTTTAATACTGCCATTATTTTGTAAACAGTGACTTGGCGTGTTGTGTCTGTTGCAATGTTTCTCCAAAGTCGAGCCTAGACATCAACAATAGTTGTACATTTTGGAATGTGTACACGTTACGATTCACGAAAAAACGTAGTAATATATGATCCACATTGCTCTGGCATCTTAATTTGTTTGAGTAAGTAACATCAACAACAGATGCGAAATACTGCGTGTTTTTTTTTTAAACAAGCAGATGTAAACTATCCATAAATAACAGGAGAGACAATATTAATGCAACAATTAGACTAAAACTATTTAAGTAATATAGAGCTCATTTACTTACGTGCAATTACAATTATTTAGGTCAGTTCTTCCACCCCACTAATATTTCCGTCACTGTTACTATCACTCAAATCGTCTTCATTGCTGCTATCCCGTCCAATATTAATTTCTAAACAATCTGTCACAGTATCCATTATTTGGTCCGATCTCACGTAGTCGTTTTCAATTTTCATAACGTGGCCACATCTTGATCTCCAGTCTGTGGGAGAAATACAATCAAATTCTGTTTTCGCTAAGTTTATGACACTGTCTACAGAAAAATGCACGTTCTTTCTTTTAACATGCTCCTTCATGGTTGCCCAAATGAGTTCAATAGGATTAAGATCTGGGTGGTAGGGTGGAAGTCGTAAAACGGAATGTCCATGGTTTGCCAAAATAGCATCTATTTTAAAAGTTTTGTATGTTGGTTTATTTGCTTGATTAGTGCATAGAGCTCAGGTTTTAACATAGATGGACTACAAGGAATGTTATGGTTCTGTAACCAGTTAATCATGTCTCCCTTTTTTGTTAATGATGTTGGAGGTGGATTTAATTGTACATTGTGGTAGGGGGCATTGTCTATTACTACTACACTGTTCTTATTCAAGTTCGGTATAAGCATTTCACTCACCCACTTTTCATAATTTTTGTAGTTCATGTCGTTGTGATAATCGCCTTTTTTTGAAACCCGATTTAAACATTAAGAGAGCATTGGATACAAACCCAGTTTCACCACCAGCATGAACTACAACCACCCGCTGTCCTTTATTTATTGGAGTTTTTTGGCCACTTTTATCACTGTCTGTCCACGTTTTTGTAACTGACGTTGAACTGTGACAATAGGTTTCGTCCGTGTACACTATGGGCCGCCGTTCTCCTCTGTACTGCTGTATTTTTCTTATAAAATCTACTCTTTAAGTTTATAATGTCATGTTTCTCTATTAAAAGTTTTCTATTGTTTTCAGCACGTTTCCACCGAAATCCCATTTGTCGAATAATTTGTCTAAGACTAGATACACTACCATTATAATTAATTCGTTCTCGTAAAATTCTTAAAATAACTTTTAATGTTGGTCTTTCCCCTTCCGTTGTGCGACAGTCGCGAATAATTCGTCGAATAGTACACTTGTCAAAATCGTCTATATCGGTTTTTACTTTTTTTCTTGGACCTTTTTTATGGGGAGTGCTGAAAGATTTTGTATCACCCGTATACGTAGATGCTTCTTTAATAATTCTAAAAACACTACTTAGCGACACACCACACGCCTGAGCTACCCGTTCCTGTAAATTTCTTTCTGATGTTTCTTTACCTTCACATTTCATAAACTTGTAAACGGTATAAATTATTTTCCGACTCCGACTATGTATGACTTACCTTTGCACAGAAGTCGACGGTGAACCAGACTGATCCATTTCACTCGACAAACCGGAAAAAAAGCAAACTACATAAATGAAACTAAACGCTACATTTTGATGAATACTGATGTTTTTTGAAAAGTACGCACATAATAATCTCCACAGCCGTCTGGAAGGCAACTGAGTTTTGTTTCTCTGCTGACGCATGCGCATTACATAACCTGCGCTGTTAGCACGAAAACGGTTGATTCATGTCTAGGAAACTTTACTGTATTTATACATGGGTCGAACTTTTTATAAAATTTCTCACACTACGAGATTTGTACGGAACAAACTAACCTTTTCTTTTTGCTGCACTCATAACATGTTCTTTTTGTAAAATATTTTCCAAATTACTCCTTTCCTATATCTACAGAAGTAGATACTTTTTCTTGTTCCTATGCAGCAGCTCATTTTTTAACTGAAAACTGAAAATTAACTATCATTAGGAATATCAGGATAAATAAGCATATGAACAATCAGAAAGTAAATATCAGAATAAAAGAATAATCATATATAAAGTATCAGAAACTCCAGTCTGGTTAACTAATGTTTCATCATTGTGTTATCACATACACGTTACAAGCATAATATGAAATTTCAGTTTACATAAACACTTTGCAATCGCTGATATTAAAACAAAAACACTAACTTTTTATAGACATTATTTTTACCATGCGGCCCATCACACACAAATTTTTACCAACTTCAGTATCTCCCAAATTTGCTTACACGCAGTATTCTCCAAATAAAATGTTCACTGAGAAATTAAATTTTCAAGAAATTTATTTTAAATACAATTTCTGAGCTATTTTATGTTCAAAAATTTAATAAATTCATTTCATTTGTCAGTATAAATTAGTAAAATGTGTTCAGAGTGAATAAAATACAGCAATGCATGTTGTGATTAATCCCTGAAAGGACGAAAGTTCATAGGTATGTTTTTTCCGGCTGTCTCTTATACTCGGTTCTAAAATATCATTTATAGGGCAGGCATCCAATAACCAGAAAATTTGAAATGCATAGTGCTAACACACTAACACACACACATAATTAACTAGTGTTAACTATACACATAATACTGCATACATCATTAACTATAATATACTTCAGAAAAATGAGCAAAACTTACCATGCAAATCCCAGATGAAAAAGCTCACCTAAAAAGAGAAATAAAATTGGTTACAAAATATAATCATTAACAGTCACCACATTTTGTAATAATTTTAATTTCAGTCCTGTTGAGCTTGAAAATTACCATCATAGAAAAATATGGTAAAACTATTTCATCATGTATATGTTTTTGTTATTGCTATTTTAACATTATCATAATGCTTTATAATTTATAATATAGACGATTTGGTTGACTTGATAGGTACAAGGCATACAAATGAAGATTTTGATACAATTGTACAATGGTCTATACAGTTAGTTAATAAACTGTTTCAGTTTATATATTAATAGATAACTGTGCTTTTTATTAAACTCAAAATGAGACCAAGATACAAAATATTGATAGCAGTTGCAAATAATTGGAACCATGACTAAAAAAGAACTGAAACAACCACTTGCATTTGTTGCAATGATGTAAAATGTGTGCTCTAAATATCTTCACTCCAAACAGATTTCTCCTTCATCTTATTTCATCTTAAAACTTATGTCTTTTCTATAGTAAACAAATATTCAAATGGGGGGGAGGAGACAATCTTATTTTCAATTATTCTTTTCTTTTCTTAAACATAATGAAATGAGATTTTTGACGCAGACAGCTATAAAAACTATGAGAGAACAAATTAACAGATGATACTTGGAAATCTGTTCCAGCAGGAATCTGTGGTTGAGATAGAAGAGACAAGAGCATTGCAATTGGTTTGGTCATACATTGAAGAAGGATGAAAGGCAGGTGAAGCTCAACATGGAAATGCAAACCTCTCACGCAGGACAGAAGGGAGACCACAACGCTCAATAGAAAATGGAATGGGAAAGAAGTTCTGAATTTACGCAAGCTTAAAAAAAAAAGTAATAAATTTTAAACAGTTATGATAAAAGTTATTTTCTTGTAGAATACAAAGAGTTCCTTTCCAAAAATAATTAGATAACCAAGTTTATATAGGCAGTTTGTCATTACTGGATCTCTCGAAGTGTCGTGCCTGTAATTATAATAACCAACACAACTTTGACTCCTTCATGTGTCTGAATCGACGTTTATTAAAAAGTATAGTTTCATCTCTTTTACTCATACTGTACCATTGTCTGCACATTTATAGTACATGTACTTACTAGCAATGCCTAGGTTCAAGATAAGTTCTGTAACACGTCTGGATTAAAAAGGGGAGCAGACGGTTTCAAGTCTTTGTTCAACATATCTTGTGATGAATAACATACAGCAATAAACTTTACTGTAACTGTATTTTTAGAATTATAATTACAAGCTTTGGTGAATTTGAAAAGCGTACTCTAGAACTTCAAGATGTGGTATTATATAAAAATGTGAAGAGCAGATTAAGGAGGCTGATGTTTAGTTGTAAGAGTATATATGGGAAGGAGGGTTACAGACCCTACTGCTGTTCCACCTGGCCCCATAGCTCCTAAGAGCAGCTCATACATATGTAGTGAAGTCTAAACAATGTACAACAACGGTTAATACAAGAAATTATACCTCATGTTTCTGGTAACATTGTTGAAACGACTTGCTCATTGCAACAATTTCTCTCATACTGTTTGAAAACAACTGTACCATCTTTTCCCACCACTCACCTTGTAAGTTGGTTCTGTTAAAACTGTGGAAATTATTAACCTATAGTTATCTAACAGTATCCAATCTTAATGCGTCAGTGTGCTGATACGAGATGGTCCCTGGTTTTTATAAGGGCACTGGGTTAAATGTACTCTCAGTCCTGTTTCCGATATAATTTTTCTTGAAAAGCATTCCAATAAATGCAATTGCAATGAATATATGAAAGCAATGTAGTTTTGTATAGCTTATAATGGAAATATGTCCACCAAGTTCTGAGTGACAGTTGGCATCAATTTTCACCTGCAATAACAACTTTCCATACACACTAGTTGGTGTGTATGGCAGCAGTCTAACAAAGTACAATATTTCCAAGTGTTACCCTTGTTAAAATGTAACAACAAAAATAGTAACAATAACAGTATAATTGTTGTAGTAATAATAGTAATAATTTTACTTACATAATCCATATTAATCCTCTATCCTCTTATGTCCCAACTGTTGCAACCTGTAACAGGATACATTTCTTGCAAAAAAAAAAAAAAAAAAAACAATAAATGTCGCAGGTACACAGAAATTTATTGTGGCTCTGTCAGCAATACCATCATCAATGTTTTCAGCCTGGGGCGGTATTATGTTCATCATGTTATAATTCTCATCAATTTCCTCCAAAGGTTACATGTTTTATTAATAGAAAACCGTTAATGTGTTCACAAATATTGTGTTTAATACTCTACAGTAAATAATGTTACAGGTTGGATTTTGTAGTGTCCCAGCCTGTATGAATCAGCTGCTTTTGTGGGAATGTCATTTCAAGCAACTTATATATTTCAAGCTGTTCTGCAAACATCAGCACTTTCTGCCTTGGTCACAGACCTTGGCTGTGTGAAGTGTAAGCATTTTTGTTATTGTTGTTAGGTGCTGACCCCTTTCCAAGCATTGTCAGTTTTGAAATTACAACTATAATATTGTGCTCGTCAGTCTTTCAATTCTTCAGTTGACATTTGTCTTAGTGTTACCATGTTTCCTTGAGAATTTGAGGAAGTGAATTAATAATAAAACATGACATTCTAGCCAGCCACAGAAGTCATACTGTTCTAGGAAGCCAGTTCTAGTTTTAAAAATTTAACAGGAATAAAAAAGTCTTATGCATTCTAACATTTATAAACATGAACATAATGACCAACCTACAACAGACAAAAATGTGAAGAACTAGTTGCTGAAAGAACAGTTCAGAAGCGAAACGCTGAGTTTTGCTACATCTAACACATTTAAGAAAACATCCACATGATTTTAATAACTGTGTTATTTGTGAATTCCCCATTAAACATTGTGAACTTCCTACTTTAAAATCTCTATATAATCGTACTAAAAGAAGAGGTGTAGTTCAATGGCAGTAAATGGATGCTTCAAAAAATAATTAAGTCATTAATTTTTAAACGTTAATAGAAAAGTACTAATTGAAAGGCCGAGAATTCATTAACCTAAACTACAATTTTTAAGAGCAACAGCATTTTCTACATAAGGTTCGTTTCATTATTTACATGGAAGAAATGTATATCCATGGTACACATACAATGCATTATGTTTTTATCAATGAATCCCAAAACCAAAAATGTGTCTTACAATAGAATCCTGAGACCGTTTCTATCCTCAAAAGCAGAAAATAAATTATTGAATGGATTTGAAGACATTATCATTTAATGAAGGTAGATGTAAACCAGAATTATACAGCATAATACAAATTAAAAATCATTTTTAATTTATAAACAACAGACAAATTATTACAGCAGCATGACCATGCAGTATTTGGCTTCCACATTGTCAGCCGAATTTGTATCTAAAAGTTGCAATGGTGTGATTAACCGAATTGAAGGGAAAGTTCAATACAACAGCAAAGAGGGCTGAACTATGAAGCCTCATAGAATAAATTTAGAGAATGATTACGAGGGTCAACAATGATTTTGATAAATCCTCAATTCTTGCCAAATTGTATGTATTTTTGGGTGCTGATTCTGAATATGTAGTCAGAATTTCTCTCTATCAGCTTCAGTTTTTTTTATAACTGCTCTTTTTATTTTTCAGTACATACCATGCGTGGACTCCATATGCATAGAATTTTGTGAACTTAAATAATATCAATTAAAAAGCTTTGGTTTATTTATTGCAGCAACTAAACTGATAAGTCAAATATAATTGTTTGTGTTAGTGAACAGTCATCATTATTGTTATTTATAATCTCATCACATGCCACTTGCAATTGGACTATGTTTTGGAGAGAACCGAGGGATCACACCACGGACTGTTATTTTTAAATAACAAAAATATCTGGATAAGACTCGATGTTATGTTAAACACCCAAAAATTCCCTCTGCTATAAGGCCACTGCTGTACAGTCCAGAGCGCTTTCAATTCCAGTACCACCAGAATGGAACTTAGACGAAGGAAGTTCTTACTAATGTTGAACTTTGTGCAGACTTATCAGGTGATGAAGAAAGTAGAGACCCAGATTATTTGGAAAATACATACACTGAACCTCACTTAATTAATCAGCCAGATTTAGATGACCCCATTCATGATCTACATTTATCAAGAGTCAAGCAGAAATGCATCAAGATTGAAAGGATAGAATCTTTTACAGCAGAATACCAAAATAGTGTTTTCCATGATAGGCAGTTTAAATCTGAACGTTTCTTCTCCCAGCACAAGGACTTGGTGTACTGTAATGGCATGGATTCTCTACTGGAAGCTTTGGGACATATGTACCATCCCAAAGAATGGCATCTATTTATTTATTCTTCAAAGCTTAGTTTGAAAGCAGTCCTACTTCACATTGGTATAAATGCCCTTCAATTCCTTTAGCTTATGCTGCTCACATCAAGAAGTCATATAAAAACATGTATTAGGCAGGATTTAGTAAGAGAAATATTCATGGCATATTTGTAGAGATCTCGAAAGTGACAGCACTTTTACTTGGATTGCAACCTGGGAACACTAATAAATTCAGTTGGTTCTTGTGTGAATGGGGCAGCAGGGATAGGAAGAATCATTTTTATAAAAAAGCAGTGGCCAAAGAGAGAGGCACTGTAGGGGAGAAGAATGTTGCAAGTCAAGCACAAGTAAAATCTGAAAAAGTTATCTTATGCCACTACACATCAAGCTAGGTTTAATGAAACATTTTGTTAAAGCAATGGTTATAATTGCATTTTGGTGCAGGATTTCAGTTTCTAAAAATACAAGTTCTCTAATATACCGTAAGTGATGCTAAGATTAAGAGAGGTATACTATATACGCAGAGGTATACAAATAATAAAACTAATGAATGATCCTGCATTTGAAGAGTTTGAATGACCTTGAGGTTGCTACATGGAAATCATTTCAAAATGTGGTTAACAACTTCCTGGGAAACCATAAAATGGATAACTACAGAGCACTTGTAACTGAGTTCTTCAAAACAACAGAGAACTTGGATGTAAATATGTCACTCAAAATTCATTTCTTAGATGCATTTGGAATTTTTCATTAACAATCTTGGCGCCATGAGTGACGAACATGGTAAAGCAGAAAACCCAAAAGTAGATTTTAAGTACAAAGTGCATGTAACATATTGTTATATCACCATCACATAATTTTGCAAAAGAAAAAAAAAGTTAATTACTAAAACAAAACTGTGGCCATTAGGAAAAAACTTAACATATTTGAAATCAGCGCTAAAAAATACTACAAAAATCAGTTATTCACTTTCATTTAACAACAAAAAATTAAATTTTGTTGACCAGTGTTATTTACGTATGGAATCTGCGATTGATGACACAAGTAAAATGATAATACCAGAAAACTGATACCAACAGTGAGTGGAAAAAAGACTCCACCACAAAAAGTGAAATATCAACAGTGATAAAGCCAGCATTGAAGAACTTCATCACTTAAATGTAAGTTAGATGTTTTGACTGTAGACATACAGACAACTCTCACTCCCTGTAGACGGCCGGCTGATGTCATTCATATAATTATCCACTACAATTAATGTATACACACACACAATTTAGTTTCTTTCTGAAAACTAAGTATAATTTAATACAAATTAAAAAAAAAAATACTGACCTGATCACATACATAACATTTTTTACTTACAAATTAACAATGGCTTTATCATAATACTTACTTGACAATCTAAGCTAGTAAGGCAACCAACACCAATACACCCAGACACCTGCACACACACACACACACAATTTTGATAAGGAATCGCCAAGTTTAAAACATAAAGCACAAAGTATTAATATCACTTGATCAGAATCCTTTTAGCTTGAAGTTTGATAAAACACATATATCCATTGGATATTCATTAAAGTACTGTCATCATATCAGTTGCACTGACATCTTGTTGCTATGAACAATTATGTTTCAGTCGTTAACAATGATTATCTTTGGCATACACTACACCTCGACTATAACAAATACCAAATAAAAGTCTAAACATCCAAATCCTAAAATAGAAGTTACTTTTATGAAGATGGGAAGCAGATTAATCATTATACCATTATCTACATATGATATACTACGAGAGTTCAATGTGAATTACAGAATTCCTGTAAATTTCCTACAATTATAACTATTTCTATAGGTGCTATAGCACTCAATAAAGACTATTGTTTGGACACTTTATGCCATTCATAAAGTTATTCACAGAAAATGACCACATAGTAATTTATGGAAACTGCCCCCATTAATACACCAGCATGCACATTATTACTTGTTCAAGAAGTTTAGGGAAAAAGCAGTGATATCACAGCTCCCATATTCACCAGGTATATATTTTCCTCTGCCTAAAGAAGAGATTCCTTACTAAAAAGCGCACTCCACAAATATTTTACAGACTGAAAAAAATTGGCTTAATTGTGTTATAGCCAATGAAGCTAACTTTGAAGCGGCCACTTTGAGTAGATACAAAAGGCAATTAAGAATACCGTATTTTCTCGCATAATTAACGCACTTTTTTGACGAAAAATACCGGCGAAAATTTCGGGTGCGTAAATTATTCAAGGATTTCAGATATACCCAAATTTCATTTCAAATTTATTGATATTTAAAAGATACATTAAATATATTATAGACAAAATCAGTTCAACTCATTGAAGTTATCGTCATTTGGCATAAAATTACGGTTGAGTTTTCTTCTGAACAATCAGATAGAGTACATTAGGCAAATTGGACACACAGTTTCAAGTACGGACACCGGAAAATATTCTTCCCGTCACGAGCTGATAGTACGACCTGAAGCAAAATAAATATGAATTAACGAAAGTACTAACGACGTAAGTAATAATGACATACCTGCTAAAAAGGAAGAAAAATAATCTTACCTTTTATAGGCTACCGAGTTGGTCGTCGCCACTGGAACTGCAGGAAGAATTGGTGCTGCTATCACTGCTCACATCTCTCCATAAGAAGTCATCTTCAGTCCCGTCTAACGCATTCGAGATTCCCGTCTTTTTGAAGCTCTTTTCAATCACCTTCGAAGAAATCATGTCCCAAGCGCGCAATATCCACTCACAAAGGAGTTCCACAGATGGTTTCTGAATTTTGCCTGTTGGAGTAAGTTCGTGCACATTTTCCGCCATCCAGCACTGATAGAGTTTTCGCACATTGTCCTTGAATGGTTTATTTATCGAAACATCCAAGGGTTGAAGTACTGATGTCAGTCCACCAGGAATCACAGCCAAATCGGTTTTCATGGTTTCCAATAATTTTTTAGTGTTTTCCGTCAGATGGCCACGGAAACTGTCTAACACGAGAAGAGCTGGGGACCGAAGGAGAGACCCCGCTCTATTTCCCCAAACCGTTCGTATCCAGTCTTCTACAAGTGACATGTCCATCCACCCTTTTTCTTGGACTTGAACGTGGATCCCACGTGGAAATTTTACTTTCGGCATTGTTTTTCGCTTCAGGACAACGTACGGTGCAAGCTTTCTGCCATCAGCTGTTACAGCAAGCATTACCGTACACCGTTGTTTTTCACTTCCAGTAGTGCACACAATAACACTCGATGTTCCTTTCGTATCGATTGTTCGACTTTGTGGCATATCGAAACTGATGGGCGTCTGATCTGCGTTTCCTATCTGGGAAAGCAAATATTTCTTCGCTTTCCGTTTCCTAATCACGAAGCGATGAAAATCAATGACTTTTTGGTCGAAATCATTCGGCATTCTTTGACATAAGGATGTTCTTCTTCGAAGAGAGAGTCCATTTCTCTTCACAAATTTAATCACCCAGCCTCGGCTAACCTTAAAATTCGAGACACTGATCCCATGTGCTGCAGCTATTTCTCGTCCTTTAAAATACAGCATTTCGTAAGAAACGGCATATCCACCATTGCATAACGAAATCACATATTTCAGAAGATACTCCTCTACTTGCGGAAACTTGCCACTTTTTGGACCGCGAAATGCTTTACGAGACTTGTTGGTCTCTTGAAGGGCAATTTTCTGTTTTTGCCAGAACCGCAAGTTACACTCGGACACAGAATATTTGCAGCCTGCTGCCCTATTCCCATGTGTTTCAGCGTAAGCGATCACCGCAAGTTTATATGACGCAGTATTACTCGAATACTTGCTCATTGTGGATTAATGAACGACTTTGAGATCACAAAACATCCGTGTACCCGAAACACTCGTAAAATGAGTTTCTACCAGGCTGGAATAGATCGTCACTAATCACGTCTTCGCTGATTCACTCACCGGACTGAAATACCGCAGTGAGTAATAACAGGAAGTTGCACGAGGGTTTGAAATGCGAGGCTGCGCAATAGGAAAGCTACTACTTGACATCTTTATTTCGAACGCACCCGGAACTGCGTCAAATACGCAAATATTTCTTTTTTCCCACTTTGAACCCCCCAGAAATGGGATGCGTAAATTATGCGGGGGCGTTAATTATGCGAGAAAATACGGTATACTTTTTCTTTTATTCAGAAATTAACTATAAAATTACCACAGTACTTACTTCACACAGAACTTGTTAGGCAGACACCTGCATAGCCAAAAATTTTAATTAGGATTTGCAAAATTTAAAATAAAAAACAAAGAATTATAATAAATTACCAGAATCCTCTTGGCTTGAAACTTGAGAAAACACATATCCAGGAGATATATTCACTAACTTTATGAAGTACTGTGTTACTCATTAAATTGTACTTACAATAAACAAATAGGGTAGTGATGCAGATGAAATGTAACAAAAGTGAGTAGATACCACAATGTAAAAAATTAATTATGGAAACAACATGTTTTGTCTGTATAAACCATATGATTATGTTTACCTGAAGGTGTTAAAGAAAATTAACATAAAAAATACCAATACAAAATATAGCAAGTGAATACCCAATACAATTAACGTATTGGATATACAAAAGACAAACCACACTTGAATTCAAATTTTAAAAAATATTGGCTCCTGATCATATACATCCTTTTTGTTTACTTAGAAATTAACAATAAATTTATCATAATACTTACTTGAAAATCTAAGCTGAGTAAGCCAACCAACACCAATGTTCATAGACACCTGCACACATACAAAATTTTTATAAGCAATCATAAAGTTTAAAACACGAAACAAAAAGTATTAACATCACTTTTCAGAATCCTTTTAGCTTGAAGTTTGATAAAACACACATATCCATTGGATATTCATTAAAGTACTGTCATCATATCATACTGCACTGACACCTTGTTGCTATGAGCAATTATGTTTTCAGTCATTAACAATCAATTTACACAAATGCATATAAACTGATGTAAACAAGTAAATTCTTGTTAGCCCAAAATTTAATTTTCCATTAATTGAAATATATTAAATCAAATAACAAACATGTTTATTTTTTGGGGCTTTACAAATTAAAAAAAGTCGAATATAAATTTATTAACATGTTCCTTTGCCGGCATGTTTTGGTCATTCCGTAATCGGTCAGGTAACCTCCTGCGCCAGAAAGTTTTTGGTTACCTACAATATATTAATACATTTTAGGTTAGTTGTTTTAGGTTAGTTTTTGGTCTGTGAGTTTCCAATATCGTAAAAGTGCACTTTTACCGTAATGATTTTAGTGTTTTTAAAATTTTTTAACGATCTCATATGAGTGATTAAGATTCTGAAGATGGCAATTCGTTGCCGAAACGCGTCAAAATAAGACGAGAAAAACGAAGTCGCACGACGTATATATGGTAAATATCTATTATACTACAATATATGTTATTCTTTGGTCATAATGACCAATACGGCAAAGAACATGCTAATATAATACATTGATTCTAAGGTAATAATAAAACATGACATTTTAAGCAAACTTTGATGCTCCATAACTCTGGAACTAGCTAAGCTCAGTCATACATTTTGTATCCTGTGTTGTAACTGGAGAGTAATTTTGTGAATGTAACATAAGATTGGTTTGGAGTGAAAGAAAACAAATAACTAACCTATTCAGAACTACAAAATCTATTTTTTTACATACCTTTAAATACAAAGTGGAGAAAATACACCCGCATAACGTCTCTCCTGAAAAATATACAAGAAAGGAAAGGTCAGAGCTAATCTTATTTTATCATACAGTAGTTATCAAAATGTATTTCTCAGAACATCACATTACTAATCACAATTTCAGTTTGACTAGGGCTAATTATTCATCATATTCTCTTTCTATTAATACAATCCCAATTTGAAGTTGACTCCCAGAAAATGCAAAATGCTATAAAGTACAGTGGAGTGTCAGTTATCTGGAACATATTAACTGGAACCGATAGTAGTTAATATATACAAAAATTCATGTATTCAAACACACATTTTGCGATACAATCTATATAAATGGCGTAGGCTGTGTACAGTTTTCTTTTTAAAATACAACTTATTAACATACTGTTGTTGTTGTTACTAAAGTTATGTTACATGATGCACATAATGACAGAAATAGGAAAAGCACAGCGTGGCCATGAGCATGCAGACAAGCTCTAAAACAAATGGATAAGTTCTGTAACAGCAAAGACTGTGGCAACATATAACTGAAATTGATACACTGTTCAAACTGAATTTTGTAATTTTTTTATTCTTTATTTTCCTCTCAGCTTAGATGGTAGGAGCTGAGAATCTATATTATGTAATTTTACACTTTCAAAAACTAAACAAATTTGAAAGAGTTGTTTTCTTGTACGCTGCTTCAATGTAAACAGAACATTTACTAACAATTAATTAAAATACTGAATTATATGTAGACTTACCAAATACTAGGTCACACTGTCTTCTGGGCTATCAACAATCATACCTGCACGAAAATTTAATGATTCAGACTTCAGATCAAAGAATCCTTATAAATATACCAATCACATATTTGTCTATCAAATAATAGTAAAAAAATAGTGTTTTTAACAGTGACTACATAAGTTATAACCAACAAAATATGAAAATTTCAAGTTGGTACAATGTCACAAAAATAACTGAAAGGTACGAATTATATTTTACATGATAGGTATAAGGGATGTACTACAAGTAATGCAATGGGTTTCAGAACTTTTTATTAATCAATGTAAATCATTCATACTGTGCACACTGATAAGGGTAAACCTTTGTACTTCATGCAAGTGTAAACATAATTCCAAGTATACACAACTTGCGGTCAGAGTTATAGATGAAAGAGGAGTTCAGTCTTGCTGAGATCCACAGAAGGCTAAAGAATGTTTACAGAGATGAAACAACTGACTGAAAGCACTGTGCAGAAGTCTGAAGAAAACGAAATCGGAAGTGAAGACAAAGCATGCTGTAGACCATCAATTATAATCACTGATGCAAATCTTCAGAGAATGGGCAAACTGATTTGCACGGACAGGCATGTCAAGTGGTTACAATGCTACAGAAAAAGTGACTACAGATAAACAATCTTCAGTCACATCGATTTTATGATGAAGACTAGGTGAAAATGAATGTAAAGAAGTGAACGACTGCACACTAGAATTTTGTCAAGAGCTATGTTCACTGATTACAGAAATGCTCTACTTGTAATGTGGACTACATTGAGTAATAAGTTTTTATAGAGGGAGAATTTCTCTATCAAGATGGACAGTGTCAATGATTTATGCAGATTAATAAAGTTAAAAACACTGTTGTATTACTTTCGTCTTTCACACACTTATATGCTACAACTGTTAAATGCAGTAAAAGACAGTTGAAGATGGGTAGTTGTAATGATGTGAAGTTGAAGAGCTTGCGATCACATCTGATTACATAGTAACTGGAAAAAAAAACCAAAGGTATCTTTATGAAAAGAGACCAAAACAATTATGGACTATCACCTATATGGTAGAAGAAATTGGGGTTAACCAGTGGTTAATTAACGACATTCAGATTGGGCAACCTGGAAACAAATATAATATACAAATCCAGACAACTTTGTGTACATGGAAACGCACATGTATATGCATACATACATGTCGGGCAGAGAATCATGTATGGCCTGATGTTTATATTAATATTGTTAAACAGAATTAGGGTTGAAAAAAATGTGCAAGTCTGTGTGCCTTGATGTTTGTTATGGAAAATACAACCAACATGGAAGTAGTGTATTAGGTTCGTATATACTAGTGGTAATCAATCAGCATGCATCTGTGCCTGAATTGTGACTATATATTGATTTTATGTCCTAAAAGTAAATACTGTTTAAGGACCTATATACATGTGTCTGAAAAGTCAAATTTTTTCCTTTTGGAAGAAATTTTATGCAGAAGTTGTAATAGACACTCAGAAAATTTCTGCTTCATGGACATCAAACAGTTAACTACAATACGAAACAAAACAAAAAATAATTTCACTTTCACCACTTTTGAGAAACACTGAATAGGGCAATGGCAAAACACGCCTTCAAAAGGGCAAATGAACCCTCTTTGTAAACTCACTTCCAAATCATTTATTTCTCATACAATACATTTTGCATATAACCACTACTTCATACTGTAAACCTGTTAGCCAAGACTTTAACCATGCTAAATATTTCAACCCCTGTGCAATATACAGACCTCAAGCCAATCTGATTTGGAGTAAATTACTTAAGTATTTTAATATTTTGAGAGAACTCAGATTTTCGGTTAATTTTTAAACATATGAATATTTCATACGAACGAGACAAACTAAATCATCACTGCTCTCTCTTCCCAATGTTAATGTATAAAATTAAGATACTAATCAACGTTATGCTACTTTTATCATCTACAATGTTTTAAGTTATCCAACACAAATAATGGGTAGGCAGGATGTGTCAAATATATGGAAACATTGGAAAATAGAGAAAATGTTAAAAGTATCCTTTTTAACTGTTTTGTATAAACATGTAAAATTCATGATTACATATAAGTCTACAGTACATGTTATATGCCCGTATTTATTCATGCACTCTTAAATCTGGGTAACTTAAAAAAAGTTATTTAATGAATAAACTGTTGGACTGTTCTGCATTGCTCATCTTCATTTACTGTCAAACAACTATAAAAACAAAACAAAAAGACACAATAACTATTTTAAAATTATTTATCCTGTTAAAATTACAGAACACATATATCATGGACACTTGTAAATGGACATAATTAAAACATAAAAATGAAAAAACTAATAAAAATAAACAGAGTAAACAAATGGTTAACTCGGAACGCTATAACAAGGATGTTAGCAATTGAGCCAGTACAATACATCTGAGTGTCCAGTACTTTAAGGGAACTGCTGTTTTAAGACATTTATATGTTTATTGGTGATTAGTCGTATCATGAGTTTTAATTCTATGAGTATGTTCACACTGCCACCCAGCCAGTCAAATCTCACTTGAATAGAAATATAGGTAAGTGAGTTGTAGGCAACTATGTTTTTGTCATTATCATCTGATTTCAATTACTAAAACTTTCCTCCAAGAGAGTAAAATTAATCTAATTTGTGGGAATCATGGAATTTTGAATCACTGCTTATTAAAATTAATGCTGCAATTTTTTGTGGAGCTATCAGAAAAAATCGGTATGGAGAACCATACATGACTTCCATGTTGTAAGATTTATGTTTAAAACAATTTACTTGAATTCGGTTCGTAATTTCTAAAAAGATATCGCCTACCCTCAAACTAATTTCACTATTTATAGATATTTTTGTTATTATGGGGTAGTCGTTTAATACAATGTTATTTTCAGTCACATTATCCATAAAAATTAGGTAGGCTTACTTTATTCTTATAAAGAAATCGAACTACGCAGATAATCATCCCTCCCCGAAGCACTCCGAAGTCACTCATGGACCCTGAGCATCTTGCAGAGGGTACATTCCCTAAAGACGAAAAGTCCGTCTATGAACCGTTCCTCTATAAACACGTGCAGTTACACTGCCCAGCGATCCACAGGAAGCAAATAGCTATCCACATTGGACACTTTTTCGGCTTGCACGCGTTGTGTTGGTGTGGGTTTCGGCACTTTCCATTTAAAAAGCGTCCAAATGTAAGAAAATAAACATGAGTGAGACCAGAAATAACGCGAATTGTGTGTGTGTGTCTTGCCTGCCTTTTTATTGCGGTAATCATAATAATAAAATGGAAACGTAAACATTACATAATTGAGATATGCTTGCCTGCCACGAAAGATATATTTTCTCTCATACATGAGAGAATTTTCCATAGAAACTACTTCTTTGTTGTCAATAATGTATTACACGTATAAAACTTATTTATCAAAATTAAGCACTTTACTCTTGTTAAAACGTAAAAAGTTGCAGGTAAACTACCCCTTTCCCTTAACCGATCTTCACCAAAATCAATAGTCCTTGAGTCCTCTACAATTCAGAGCTGTATGCAAAAAATTATTTCATTGTTTGAATTTGCGGCTGTTATCGTTTACCATAGAAAAAATTCTACACACAGACACACTTTTCGAAAAATTACCTTTTTCATGTTTTGATGGTAGTACAATCAGAATCTGCCATTATCTCGAACACGATTTTTTTTGCCATGACCATATTTCCATTTCCTTATGGAACATGAAAGTAAAAACAATGTCAAATAACTGTGGGCCTACTGTAATTAAATATCTGTTTGGAGAACCATACATGATTTCCATGTTCTAAGAGATATATATTGTAATAAAACTAATTAGTGTACGGGTGTTTAATAAAACGCAGATGCTTTCGCGATGTGTCTTGTATGCCCGGATAACGAATAAAGTTACCTTTTAAAACTTGTTTGTAATCATCAATCGATTTGTAAATGTTCTTATATTCGTGACTAGTATTTCTATCAGTTATTTGGTTATCATTTACTATATGGTATTTCAGTATTCGTTGATTAACAACGATTTTATAGGGATGAGAATGTAGTGTGTGCCACTGTTCGTTTGAAATCTGCGCGTAAATAATATTTGTTCTGTAATTGTTAATTCAGATCGTGTTACGCAGCCCACTGGATCTACTTTCGTGTCTGACTATATACTTATTCACTTTGCTGGATGCGTGCTAGATATCCTTGCGCCCAGACAAATTTTCTCTTCTGTCTCCTGTAATTAATGATCTTTATAATCACTTTACTGAAATAAAATAGAACTGATATGATTGACTGACACATTATATTTTTTATTCGTTATCTCTTTAAAACATTGATCAAATTGCCGTTCTATTAGTCGAACATTTACAGTTGGATAAGTTCATCTGCCGTGACAAATAGTCCGCAACAACAAAAATTTCACAATATATATTTTATATTTCTCAGGTAATGGGTCCTTGGAGCTGCTAGGAAAGATAGGAAATATGCGTTCACTTAAAAATACAATGCATTACAAACATATATCTACCTCTTATCAACTAATAAAGTGTATGTAATGTTTGTCAAAATTATTCACTTTCAAAAGTTGCAATAGTTCTTAGAGCGAATGCCGAAAATGAAACATGGCCGACTGCCTGATTCGTATTTCGGAAAAATATATTTTTTTAAATCCAATTAGAGTGCTTTAAATAAAGTTTTAGTTATAATAGTTTATAGTAATAGTTTGTATATAGCCTCCTTTATCTGGAACAGCTATGTTTTTTGGTGGAAATTGTGTTGTGATGTTATGTAGTAGTCTCCTGGGCTTAACCAAAATTTCCTCACCGATTGGTTGTATATTCGGAATGGACGCCTTGGGTTGAGTGGCTATTTTCTTAAATTCTCATCAGTGTATTGGTTTTTCTTGGTTCTGGTGCAGGTGCAGTGTCATGTCCTGTCGATATTTTCTGTGTTATGTTTTACTGGAAATGCCCCTCCTGGAGTAAGTTTTCTTTCAGTTTATATTAATTTTTACTGCCAGCAATACGCTGTTGAAGTTTTTGGTTTAACGCCTAACAATGAACTGTTCCTGAAAATACGTTTAAATTCCGTTGGTGATCTGGCTTTTGTGTTTTGTGATTGGTCTAAATTTCTGACCCCAAGTCACGTGACTAAAAACTATTTGAAAACTGGCGATTTTAATTCTGTCACCTCAAATTACTTTTTATTTATTTTAACTTTAATTTATGTCTAATTAGTACCACTTATTGTTTATCAAAATTAAATCGTTTTGATACTGATTACGCCCCATTTTGGCCTCTTATCGGCTGTGTTGACAGGTTTATAGTTTTGTGTTTTGAGGCACTGACCTAATCTTGTTTGACATTTCTATTGTATGTCTTACATATCTAATATTTTCTAACATTCTTATTCTTACTACTAAACATAATTCCGAGTATTCCTACTTTACATACAATATCATTAATTTAAATACCTATACCTATTTTTCTGACAATAACAATAATACTGAAGCCATGTCAGCTTAGTGGCTTACCAAACACTTTACAATTATGCTTCCTATCCATATTATGAAAGTAATGGATGGATTATACATCTCCTTCCATTAACATCTTTCTATTTTATCACAAACAAGCTTTTATTTTTGGTTTTATTTAATTTGGTAATGTTTATCTAAATAATTCAATGTTGCTCGAGTCTGGCTCAATTCTTTGGGCCTATATGTGTAGCAGTTAGTTATTTCTGTATAATAGCTTTTTTATACAATTAGATCCTTCCCAATTACCTGATTAACACATTCAGGACTATATGAAAAATGCATTCATTTACCGTAAAGACTGGGCTTTTTTGCATTTTTTCAAAAGCTTATACTTCTAAACCATATAATATTTAAATATATAAAGCTAAACAGACTTTATTATAAAACCAAGCATTCTCATTAATTTGGTGCAAATTTTATGTCAGTAGCCTGTAAAATAAATAAAATATTAATTTTTACACTTACCCTGTTTTTCGCGGAAGCCATTTTCCTCACGCCGACCATGTGGCTTGGTTACGTACAGTGTGTTGTGTACAACATACAAAAAAAAGCTACTGTTGTGTTCAGACTCTGATTGCTGCTGCCATCTACATTTGAAAATGTTAACTACTAATACTGCTATCGTTTCATTGTGACTAACAGCGAGCGGGAGCCGTATTACGTTTATTTCACAGTTAGATACGTGACTGCGAGCTATGCCCGCACTTCGTCTTTATGGGACTCTACGGTACTGCGGGCAGTGCCCGCAGCTCGTCTCGAATGTGTTAACATATTTGAATAATTTATGAACATCCTGTTCTATAAACAATTAACATTTTTTTTTCAACAAAACTATTTATAATATTGAAATTAATGGTGCACACAGGCTCCCCATATTAACTACTTCTAACACAACTAAACATGGGTGTTTATTACCCTAACTCTTTTGTATATCACTATTCCTATTATCTAAATTATATCATAACAAACAATAACTGTTTACTATTTTAAAATTATGTGTTTATAACTCTATGAATAAATAATTGGTCATGAAATAGAACATTGTAGTTTATAAAACACTTAAAAAAACACTTTGCACTATATTTTGGTTCTTACTTCAATATATGTGGTTCATAAGACCTACCACTTTAATTTCCCCCACAAATTTTCACCTCCCCACTGGTTGGTTTGTCATGATCTTTTGATCATCACTCAATTACTTTGGGAGTGCACTCTCACTTACCTTTACTTGTTTTAGTTTATTGACTTACAATGGTTTCTTATACTAGTACATATTCTGTTATTATTTATTCTACTGCATTGTATTCTTAACTTTGTTTTATATTTATTGGGTCTTCCTACCAAGGTTATCGTTACTCAAAAGAATGGGACTAGTTTACTTATTACATTGGGTCTATTTGTTATGTCTCTTGGTCCAAACTTCTGTTTCCAAGTTCTAATCCTAGTTCTTTGCCTCTTCTCATTTCTTCTATTAAATGTTGATTCTCCTTTGGTATACATTGTCGCAAGTTTCATTTTACTTCCATATTCCTTAAGGAAATGGAAGTATGGTGATGGCAAAAAAAAATCGTGTTCAAGATTATTGCAGATTCTGATTGTACTACACTCAAAACATGAAAAAAAGTCGTTTTCCGAAAAGTGTCTGTGTGTAGATTTTTTTTCTATGGCAAACGATAACTGCCGCAAATTCAAACAGAATCAAATAATTTTTTGCATACAGCCCTGATTTGTAGAGTACTCACAACCTATTGTTTTTGGTGAAGGAAAGGTTGAGGGAAAGGGGTAGTTTACCTGCAACGGTTTTTTTTTTATCAAGGGAAATTTTTTTTGGGCAAACGATAACAGCCGCAAATTCAAACAGAATCAAATAATGTTTCGCATACAGCCCTGAATTGTAGAGTTCTCAAGACCTATTGTTTTTGGTGAAAATCGGTTAAGGGAAAGGGGTAGTTTACCTGTAACGTTTATGTTTTAACAAGGGTATTTCCTATGGCAAACGATAACAGCTTGATACAACATTCAGTCTCAATCATTAGTGATACCTATTAAGTATAATTCAATAAAAGTCGATATTAAGTTAATTATTTGAAATTATGTCAATGACCCATATTAGGTCAATGACCTACTGAGCTAAAAATGCTTAAAACAGGAAATAAATTGAGTGTACACGAAATTTGAGGTGTTAAAACATCTCAAAAGAACTATCTAACAAAAGAAATACCCAGAGAGGGAGAATTGTATAAAAATTATGTAAATTAAACAATCCCTATTCCAGCCCATATAGCCAGCCTAGGCATAAACTTGGTAATTCATTGTTTTAGATAAATAATGATTGTAACTGAGATAAAAGTATTTAAAGTGTCACAAACAGTTGATATACAACTCGTAATATTGTCAAAGAACAATATTTAAATACTTATTATGACAGAATTATGTAAAAATGTTAACAAAATTTCTAACATCGTTAATATAATAGCTAGACCTGCCTTGCAAGGACTTAAAATTACAAGCAAAGCAAATGCAAGCACAGTGTATTTATATTTTGTGTAAATAGTAGCATAAGTTTGTAAAACTATATTTAAGGAATTCTGTTCACTTTGTGCACAAAGCCAGCGCGTCATAACGCTACTCTCGAACCCATATTCGATCGGATTTTAAGAAATTAATTATTTACGGAAGGGAATAACCACACGACACAGATCGGCTGACGTAATTTTTATCCAATCAGATTTGCACAAACCAGTGGGGAGGCAGATTGCTCGAGAAAAAAAGGAACAGCCAAGCCAGAGCGGAATTCATTATTATTGTCTGGACCGCGAGAGATACAACTACGGACGACGCATGTGCGGAGTACATCAAACTCGCGACATCAGCTGTTCGCGTAACAATAAGTTGAGGTTAAGTAACCCTCAAATTTTTCTAAGTGCGAATTGTTCGTTATATCCACAGGATAAACAGTGATACACCAGTTCGAACCAGATTATATAGTGTACAATCCCATATAATCTCTGGAAGTTATTTTATTGAAAGTGAACAAAGGGAAGTATGGTGTTTGTTATTATCGTAAACCATGCGACAATGATACATAATATTGCCATGTGTGGCCATAACACAAAATGAACAAAAAACAATAGAGGGAACGAACCTTGCAACTATTATTGAATATTACTTTTGTAAATATTATTAAGATTTGTATTCAAATGTGTAACTACTTGTGTAATAAGGCAAACACGGTTATCAATGTTGATTAACAACACAGAACAAGAATAGCAAGGGTCATAGTACCTTGACTTTAATAATTTTAACTGATCAAGCGAATTTAATTCAATGAAAGTTTTTTCTCAATGATTAAAAAGGAGATAGTTTATTTCGGCATTAACCGAAATTACAATACCTCAAATATTTTTTTAAGGAATCGTAATCAATTTATTTTATGATCTCAAAGTTCATAAAACTTAGTTAACTGTCCAGATCAATTTAGTAGGACCAATGATATATTTTAATTTAGTTAAAAGAGAAATCTTTTGTTTGTGGACATTGTCCGAATTAATGAATACAGTAATTATTATTGATTTATAAGGGATGTAAATTCTCAGTGCTAGAATAAATGCACTTCTTTAACCAAACATTAAACCATTTTTATTCAATGTGAATTAAATATTTCAGGTTAACTAAAGGTTAATATTGTTTAACCAGAGTTTTTTCTAACGATTCATTAAGTGTTTATTATGTTATTAAGGAATCACAATGTGTTGTGTATAATTTGTAGCCCTGTCATAAGTATTTGTTTTGTATCTTGCAGTCTACAAGGACCCTGAATATATGAATTGTTAAATGACTAATTATGTTATGTTAAAATTGTTTTATGAAACTAAACTGTCTGAAATACCCCGAGATTAAGACAACTCATTAATTTTAAATGAAAATGTGTTGAAGAAAGGCCATCAGCCAAATAATCAAATTAAGTTGTGAATATTTTAACTAAACTAAATTGTGAATATACCATTGTTTGTTACAAACCATAATCGAGTTGACGAGCATCTATTAGTAGACTAGATGAACATTACAGGTACTTATTAAGCATTCTACAGGTGGCACCGACTAACTCTAAACTAATAACCTGAGTTATTAAAGAACCGTTTGACATTCTAGTTAGCCGAAGAGACTGAATGCAGCAGTAAGATTTCACAGAACTTGCTAATTTTTACAGCTAAAGGTCCGCTGTTAACCGACCCCAGTGATTATCAATGCCTGCAAGATAGTCCACCGGTGTACTACCTCATCAGTGAAGTGCGGATTTATCGTCGACTTAGATTAAAAGTGATTAAACGAAACATAAAGTTAAATAATTTTTTACTCGAACTTATAAAACAATAACTAAACAACAAACTAAATAATAACAGTTAGACTTCTTAAAACTTTATTGTTACAATATATATATAAATTCATTTTTGAAATGAAATATTTCCATAGAAACTACTTCTTGCTTCAGCCTTAACCACAGTACTATGCTCACTAACGTATACCACCTCACGTTAGCGCACTCGATTTTCACTGATGATGGAAGTCGATGGCACTGCAGAAACGTCTGGTTTAACAGAAAACATTGGACCACAGCCAAACAGCCTGGGAAGGAATTTTAACAACAAACTACTTCTCTGTTGCCGATAACTTAGTACACATATAAAAAATTATCCCCTCCCTCTTCAACTATCATTTTCATTTATAGAAAATTACCCACTCCCCCTTCATCTACCCTTTTAATTTATAGATATTTAAACTACCTTTCTTCAGTGGATTATTACGACCCTCTTTTCAGGATACTTCATTTATCAAAATTAAGTACTTTACTCTTGTTAAAACATAAAATGTTGCAGGTAAACTACCTCTTTCCCTTAACTGATCTTCACAAAAAGCAAAAGACCTAGAGTCCTCTACAATTTAGAGATGTATGCAAAAAAAATATTTGATTGTTTGACTTTACGGCAGTTATCGTTGTCATAGAAAAAATTACCTTTGTTAAATCATAAAACGTTGCAGGTAAACTACCCCTTTCTCTTAACCAATCTTCACCAAAATCAACAGGCCTCGAGTCCCCTACAATTCAGGGAGGTATGCAAAAAATTATTTGATTTTGTTTGAATATGCAGCCGTTATCGTTCGTCATAGAAACAATTATTTTTGTTAAAACGTAAAACGTTTCAGGTAAACTACCCCTTTCCCTTAACCGATCTTCACAAATAACAATAGGCCTTGCGTACTCTACAATTCAGAACTGTATGCAAAACATTATTTCATTCTGTTTGAATTTGCGGCTGTTATATCGTTTACCATAGAAAAATTCTACACACAGACACACTTTTCGAAAAATAACTTTTCTTCATGTTTTGAGCGTAGTATAATCAGAATCAGCCGTTATCTGGAAGACAAATTTTTTCGCCATGACCATACTTCCATTTCCTTATAGAACATGGAAATAAAAATATTGGGAATTTCAATCATATATTATTATGAAATATTTTGTGTTAAAACATCAACACTGTTTGATAGTTCGATTAGTATAAATTTTTTTTTCCATAAAATACACTTACTGTAACAAAATTTTATGTTAATAAAATTTCATGTTAAAAGGGAAAAACTTGTTCTTACACACACTCGCGTGCGAGCTTTTTCATATGTAATGTATTCTTTTTTTTACTCTGATGAAAGAATTGACAGATGTAGAATCACTATTAAGTGTACTTTTATTTCTAAAAACCTGATGTAACAGTATCTATAAGGTGTCTTCAGTCCTGTATTTATTTTACAAAAAATTTCATAATGTTGAAAGTTATTGCACTTAACCCTATTCTGCAGAACCCCATACTTAAACTACACTATTTTATTTGGCTACCAAATACTCCTTTGAGTACAAAGAGATCTTACAAACTATATTTAGAAGTACTATTTTTCACATACCTTCAAATATTAAGGGTACAAATTACATACATACAACCCCCTGTAAAAAAAAACTTCAGTCTATTAAGATTGTTTTTATTTTCAGTATTACTTATCACAAAATTTTCAGAATATCAATAACAATCCCAATTATCATTCTGACTAGGGCGAATAATTCATCATTTTCTATTGATGTACTAAAATCTTTTAAGAAGAATTTGCTAGCACTTTCTGACATACATCCATAAACAACAAAGTAAACAAAAATTACAAGGCTTTTATTCTATATAATTATATTAAATATTAAAAAATGCTTTAAGGCTCTAACCTACAAACATAATTATAAAAATTTGTTAGCGATTGAGCAGTTTGTTATTTACTATTAATAGTTTGGAAAATACAGTTGTTAGTTTTCCATAAACTAATTAGTTGTAATTTTTCATGTTACACTCTTTTTAAACAGACTTAATACATTTCGAATCAACTACCCATCAACTTTTTAATTTTTCCAACTATTTGCTATTCAATTCCTCCTCAGTATTTTGAGAGTTCAAGACCATGGTCAAAATTTGTATTATTGCCAATATATTATTGTTAACTTTACACTTATGATTTTTAAGCATTTTCATAGCTTTAAAAATCCACAATCTACATGACTTTCAGTGAAATGTGTTCCATCTCACTACAAAAACGCCTGTAAAAAGAAAAGGCTCAAAAATCAGTTTTCAAGCCTTGGTTTAACAGAATGACAAGACAAAAAATGTTTGTTCAACTTGGGGGGCATCTGAAACAAACTGACCCAAAATCAATCTCTTTTGTTTTAGCTTTTCAATCTATTTTACTAGGAATTTAAAACTGAAACTACTTTGGGTAATTTTTGGATAAACACTGAAAGAAAACATACAATTCAGGGTTATATATGCAAGAAATGATATTGTATAAAGTAATTCTCAATAATTATGTTTTTAATATTTATCTTTGTGTGTTACGTAGTACCTTTTATGCCTGTCCCAATCAAAAATAACTTCAAGGTTCTGTTCAACTGCCGTTGTCTCACCCCCCCCCCCCCCGCACTTGCATTTATGTGTATGCCATTTATTTTTATCCCAAGTTTTGCCTGTGTGTATGGTGGATACAGAATTTAATAGAAAATGCAGATGAAATATACATTTAAAAAAAATTACCTTGCATACCATTGTTTTGCCAGTTTTAGGTTCTGTTGTTTGGACTCGCAATGTAGACTGATGTATTCTCGTATGGCTTAAACCAGTTGTAAAACTCCTTTTACCTCTTCACAAACTTTGCAGGTTGGCTTCATATTTATCCAGAGACCAACTGAAATTAATTTTTATTTCTGGATGAAAAAACGCTGAAAGAAAACATACAATTCAGGGTTATATATATGCAAGAAATGATATTGTATACAGTAATTCTCAATAATTGTTTTTATTATTTATCTTTGTGTGTTACGTAGTACCTTTTATACCTGTCCCAATCAATACTCATTTTAATATCAAATTATTTACTTGCTATAAACACAAAACGCTCAACTGGAGTTGTAAAGAATAACAAAAATGGTGACCAATCAGAATGCAGGAAGATTACCTACTGGTAAAAACCCCATTGGGACAAATATAAACGTGTTTGTGAGCATTCATTGGCAAGTCAAATAACATTCGAAATAACACACAAGACGGATTGTGTTTACAGCAATTATTTTGGTTTTCAGGTAATCAACTTCACAATCCCAAAGAGAAAATCATAGTTAGGAAGGTAAATTAATAAATTTAAAACGAAAGATTTTCCATAACATCAGAAACACAACAAGAACATGATAAAAGGCTTGCAGTTCTCTAAGTAGGCAAACAAATGTTACAGTTATTGCAAGAGCTGAACAAAATTCTTTGAGGTGGAAAAATAAATTAAATAATAGTTTTAATCTGCTCATCAACTACACAAATGAAAAACATCAACTAACACAGGATAGATAAATATTGTTTGTCCTCACTTAAAGAAGTGGAAAGGCAAATCGGCCAGTTTATATTGCTCCTCCGGAAAAGTATGATTACATACATCCCACACTTCCACCACCAGAACCTCTAATTCATTATTGAATGGATGACATTATTTAGCAAATAAATTTGTAGATGCATTATGATCTTACAATTCAGCTTTTCAGCTTAAATCATTCGGAACTAATGAAATATTCAAAGGAAATCTCATGCCTACTTTTAAAATTTAAAGACAAATTTATCATGTCATAGGGTTATTAGAACATGTAAACAATGGTCTTCCTAAGTTTCTTCAAGTGTACTTCATCACAGATTTATTTGCAACAGGCTCCAATGAGAAGGGATTATATTAGTAATTTATATTGACCCTTAGTAAACAGACTTTCAAAATTTACTTCATGAAGAGTGGTTTTGAGTTTGTAACTTCTTCAAAAGATAATGAATGTAATATTGTAATTGTAACGTAACAGATTTGAGGTCCCCAACGTTACATAAAAAATGAAGTAACTATGGTCTAGAACCATACCCAATTATTAAGGTTACTCAGTAATTAATACATCTGAGGTGTACATAAATTTAAAAGATGTAACAAATAATATGAAGTATAAAATACTATTCCAATTAATGATTAATGTTACAAATTGTATTTGTTGTTATGCAGTAGCATGGTAGTGTTTACAGGATGTTTATTTTATGTTTTGTGGATAGTAAGAGGGAAACTGTTGTTTTATAGAAGTACTTAGTCAGTGGTACTCCTTTCATTTTTGTTAAAATTGTCTTTAGACAATTAAGTATAAATACCTGTGTTAGGTATTATATTATGTTAAATGTATTGACTAAAATTGATTAATGAAGTTGTTTTGAATTAATGTTTGTAAACTTGGCCAGTATGGAAATAAGTGTTTGAAAGTTGACAAGTAGTTCTTATAATTATGTTGTAAAATAATGAAAGGTTCCAGGATGAATTAATTAATAGAATAAATTAAAAACCAGTGACTATTTGTACAGTAGGTCAGGTAAAGAAAATTAAGTTAAAAACAAAATTATTATAACAGTTGTAAGAAAACCTATAGGCCTAAATTTAATATTTGTAAAAGGAAATTAATACCTTTTTAATAAGTCCAGTCCAATGAAACTATAGTAAAACATATACGGTTTAATAAGGAAGATTGGGTGAGAGTTTTAGGTAATTTGGTATAATTCCAAGCATGGAGTATTTTATTAAAAAAGAGTAGTAATGTTTTATAATTCTGGCTCTAGGATATCAAATATCATCCAATGACAGAAAGTAGTGGTTGTTAGGGTAACTAAAATGTAAAAAATCTTGTTGATTTTCAATTATTCGATTGTTATATGCTATTGAGTTCAGATGAGGAGACACTTTTAAAAAGAATGACACAAATTACAAAAAAAAAGAATCTAAATTAACAAATTAAAGTCGAAACTAATCCTATAATACAAACTGATGAATAATAAAATAAATTAAGACTTCAAAATTATAACCAAATACCTTTAAAAAGGTCGAGAAATTCTTACTTCACTCCTCAAGATAATTCCGTTGGATTTAGTATTAAACCCGATTTCCCATCTAACCAGGAGACTAATTGAGGGAAGCAAAAGGCCTAAATGGAATTATAGAAAAAATATACAAGGACCTTGTTTCTGAAGAAATAACCTTCACTTTCAAGAAGAAGTTATAATACGACTCCATTTCCAACGAGACCGACTACCGCGGGGATCGTAAGAGAAGAACGAAGATCAGAAGAGTTCCAGGGGCTTTCCAGTACATCACACCGCCAATTTTATTAAGAATCGGAACACTTTCTGGATGGAAGTAACCAAATTGTAATCTTCAACTGTTTACAGAAATACAATGCCGTCTTGAGAGTCATCAAACCCGGTAACACCAGCTTATTGTTAATTTTAATATAGTAAGAACTAATAACATTCTGTAATACTAAGTAACCTTAATTTTGCATTACCTGGCCTTACTAATCGTTAAAAGAATAACACGTACCCTGGGATAAGAGATATTTAATATTATATTTAATTTGTATAAATTAAAAGGAACCTGGTCAACTGAACAATCGATCTATCATTGTATAATCGATATCATGCTATTATCATCTTGAAGAGAACTGTTAGTTTGAATTAAAGTACAAAATCAATAAAGAATCTTTCTTGTATATGATGATGTTTTATGTTATTGTAGAATAGGTATTATATGTTGTGGGTGGAGTAATTTACAGGTAAAAGGGTGATTAAAATCCGGTGAACCAGTTAACCTAGACGCAAGCCAATTACGAATAACAGCGCTAATTGTCAACAGCTGGTGGAACGTGAGATTGCCGAACTAGCGTGTTTCCTGCACAATTTTTGAACTGAATTACACAATACGGAGTGACTAGGGTTGGCGAGAATTCTTAATTCATTAAGTCAATACATGAAGTATATCATTGATATTGCGTAAACATTGAATAATTAGGTAAACCTGTATTATAGTATAATAACATAATAACAAATATATTTGTCTATTAAATTTGAGATACAGGAGGTCACCTACAAGACCACATAATAAACATTTCATTATAAACAGAGTTCTTTACAATTTAAAAGTAACGAACGAGATATTTGTTACAAATTGGCGCAAACCAATGTGGAGCTTGATTAAACATAAGTAACATCAATTTAGTTGTTACAAATTGGCGAACCCAACAGTGGGGCTTTCAAACAATCTCGAATATAATTAATAACGTGATTTAATTTAATTGTTACATAATTCATGTTGATCAAAAAGCGAATAGTATGGATCATCTGGGCCAATAATATGCGCCTACAATGAATGAAGTCACGATAGTTATAGTTAATCAAGACAAATGCGATTAGCAATTCGTGCTAGGGATGATAGACTACATCAGATTGCAGAAACAAACCGGACTTATGATGCTTTACAGTACCCTGTAATGTTTTGTTGAGAAGATGGATATCACTTTACATTGAAATTAAGAGATTCTAGTACTAAAAGAGAAATAAATACAAGAAAGTTTAAGCTTTACAATTTTGTTTGTATAGGCTCAAGGTTGGAAAAGATAAGTATAATCATTTATTTCAAGCAACTGTTGAATCAGTATACTGTAGACATACATGGTTAAATAGAAATGGAAAGACTCATATCCATTCCAGGGTGTCTACCAACTCATCATAAAAGAATTCCCTGAATATTCCCTGATTTTTCCAGGATAAGTAAGAAAATTCCCTGAGTAACATAAGTGACCAAAATACAACGCATTTACAAAACAAAGAACTTGAGTGGACTACTGATGACCACACGATCAGCCACATTGTAGTCGTGAGCAACTAAAGGTCAACTGCACCGAACACATTTAGCTGAGTGCGCTAAGGTGTGACTTGTAGCGTGCAGGTTGTAGCAGGTTCGAATCCTGCCTCGGCCAACCCGAAGATGGTTTTCTGTTTTCAACACCAGGCAAATTCTGCGTCAGTACGCTAAGGACAAATTCCCCCCCCCCCAAATCCCTCCTATTTCTAACCATGGAGAATGTCACCAAACTGAGTGCACCCCGTAAAAGATGGATTAAAGAAAAAAAACTTAACATTTTCAGCTTTTGTTACAGCTATTGACCGCTACATTGTGCAGTAAAGTGTTCCAAGACAAGACGAATGGAAGATTTGAAAACAGAGCAGAGTAGGTTATTTAGGTACCGTATTTATGGATATTCAGGGCTTCGTTTAAAATCATTTTAAATTTTTTCCCACCAAAGGTCAAACTGTGCCAATGTGTTCCATTTCACTCATCATATATGCTACAAGAGGGATCAACACTCAAAACTGCATTTATTTTAAAATATGTATTCATATGAGAGGGGCCTTCACTAATGTCATGGCAATTTCTCACAATCATATTTTTCAGAATGACAAAAGTAACATGAACAAGTTGCCTGTGGCCGGGAGTATATGTAAGCGATTTTATGACAAGGCATGAATATTTATTAATACTGGTTATTTGCCTTGAAGATGAACAATAATAGATGAAGATCGATTGACAACATTAAAAGCTATTAAAAAAATAAAATGATACTTACATCCTACCTGTGTGCTATGCGGCCGCTTTTGTTATGTCCGTCGATGACGTTCGTCACCAGACGCGTGCGCGTAAATTTGAAATCGTGCGATCTCTTAGTGTTGTAGTATTGCGGCGTGTAGTCTGTGTGTGTTTAACAGAGACATAGATGAGAGTGTGTCTCTACCCGCGCGTGAAAAGATATTGTAGACGAAACGCGTAGCACATAGACGTAGATGAGAATCTGCCTCTTACCCGCGTGTGAAAAGAAATATTTTACCTCCCGCCCCGCTGTTACAGTAAAAGGCGTTTGTGAGTGGTATCGCTGCATCCTAGGTAGTATGGATGAAGGATACACACCAGGACCATCGGCTAACGTCGAAAGAAAATTAACCTGTCCAGCATGAGTTAGACTGAAGAGAGCGGAAATAAAAGAAAAACGCAAACGTACAATGGTTTAAGTCGCGCTGTGAATGCTCAGTATCGGCGTGTATAAGTAAGCACTCGTCAGGCGAGAGGAGGGAGCGATGTTCGACGAGTTCCCACAAAACGATGCCGCTTGTGTCGCGTCAGACTGTCCTCACGCGCGTAGTTTATGTTTTTTTTTTTTTGAATTGAGAAATAACTGATTATTAGATAAGAAACGTGTTTAAAAAAAAATGACGCAACAGGGTGCGTAACGGCAGTTCCGAAAACGAACAGTCAACACTGTCACTGTACATTGTACGCCGCCGATGGAGTTGCCAAAGTGGATATTTTGTAGTGGCGAAAAAACGGGAAACGGCGACGTCGAAGAATTCACCGACATTGAGGATGTTAGAATGAAGCTTTCTGCAGCGTAGGGCGTAGGAAGCGTACACTTTGCGTCTGTTGTAAAGCGTTTTTGGCCCGTTTCCGCAAATGGTGTCACAGAGACGACGGAACCGTCGCCGACTTGGAGTGTGTGTGCAGCGGTCGCCGTCTTAGCGCCTGCGACGGGATCTGCCTGGGTCGTTAGTCCGATATGTCTGGGGCGGATGCGGAGAAACTCACTCCGTTCATCAAAAAGTATCTGAAATCGGCGGTGGGAACGGGCGCTCTAGTCCAACCGAAAGGATAAGGCGCATCCGGCTCTTTCAAGCTAGCCGCCAAGGGCGAGGGAGGCAAAACGACCGCCACAGTGAAGAAAGCCGCTCCGGCCAAGCCGAAGGAGACCGCCAAAGCCGCGGCTAAGAAGAAGCTGGCCGCCAAGAAAGCGAAAGCCGCTTCCGAAAAGAAGAAGTCCGCCGCGAAGCCGAAGACTCCGTCGAAAGCAAAAAAAGTCAGCAAACCGCCGACAAAGAAGCCCAGGAGCCCGAAACCCAAGAAGGCGGCGGTGAAGAAACAACCGAAAGCCTCGCCAAAGAAGGCTGCCGCAAAGAAAAAGTAGACAGAACGACGTACGCGCCGGTTCTGTAAGTAATGGTCCTTATTAGGGCCGCCAATCGGTTCGGAATGGAGATCACGTGAGCCTCGCTTACGTAGGATCTCCAAGGAGGGCGGCACAGCGCAGAACCACGTTAAACAGCACGCGCAAGACTTGACCCGTGGGGCCTCAAGCGGTTAGCGTGGGGCGAGAGACCAACTCGATTTGAACGGATTGTCGAAAATTCAGCCAAGTCATTCGGTAATTATACATACATATGTCCAAAAGTAGTTTGAAAGCTACGTGTAAATCAAAATAGCCGAAATTAAAGTGGTTAACAAACGTAAGATACGTATCTAGCACTCGTACATGTGTGAAATTGGGAACGATTTTCATTTTCTGTGTCGGGTCCGTGTGGACAATATTTGTGTGGACGCGCTGGTAGGAACCCCCCCTCCACGAATATATAGCTTAGCATTCTTCCGTTTGATAACCGTAATGATGATTTCATTCTCTCTTGTCATGAAGCGAGCGAGCTTTGTGTCATATCGTAAGTCAGTTGTGGATCTGCTGAGAACTCTCTGTCTGTCTGTCTGTCTGTCTGTCTGTCTGTCTCTCTCTCTCTCTCTCTCTCTCTCTCTCTCTCTCTCTCTCTCTCTCTCTCTGTGTGTGTGCGCGTGCGTGCGCGTGTGTCCCCAATGTAAGGTTTCGAATTAGATTAATTTTGTTTGTTTCAAATTGATTTCTGAAATTCAACTCAATTGAAAAATAAGTTAATTAAACGTTATTGTAATTGAATGTAATTAATTTTTTAAATTAATAGGGTTAATAATCAATTAACGGATGTAGTACAACAGATTCCTGTTAATTACTGTTCAATTCACTGTGAGTAATACAGATATGTTGTGCCGCAGTGGTAAGATACTCCCGATTCAGCAGTAGTTATTATCGACGAACCTAGTAAACGAAGGTCTTGGTTGGAGAGGATGCTATTGTTGCGCTGCGTCGTTACACCCGTGGCAGGATTGCGACATCTGGGTCGAACCCAGTGGCTGACAGATGATGACCATAGTGCTGGTCAGTAAGTTTATATATTTTACGGATATAGGCCATACATATATCGGGCAGTTTTAAATCGCACAAACGTGTCAGCGTAGTTGTCAGATATTCCCGATTCATTGGTTATTATCGACGAACCTATTAAACGAAGGTCTTGGTTGGAGAGGATGCTATTGTTGCGCTGCGCCGTTACACCCGTGGCAGGATTGCGACATCTGGGTCGAGCCCAGTGGCTGACAGATGATGACCACAGTGCTGGTCAGTAAGTTTATATATTTCACGGATATAGGCCATACATATATCGGGCAGTTTTAAATAGCACAAACGTGTCAGCGCAGTGGTCAGATATTCCCGATTCACTGGTTATTATCGATGAACCTAGTAAACAAAGGTTTTGGCCATAGAGGATGCCACTGAATGAATCCACTTGGTATTACGAAATTCAGCACAGCGGTACTAAGAGGCGTCGCACGTATGGGTCGATACCCGTTTTTCTGCCTGCTGTATTTGTAACGAGTATTCTGATTGTGTAAACAAATCGGGCTTCGACGCGCTTGTCAGCTCTTGGCGACTAGTTGTTGCCTTTCTAGAGCCGCAAATATTCCAGTCGCTTAGTCGTTCTATCGGCCGCATACCGACATAACCTACAACTCGCCCGAAAAGGGCCGTCTTTCACTGCTTCTAGCCATGATTTAAACTTTGGGTCATTCAACCACTCACACTGAAAATGAGTTTTGCACGCCATAATAAAACAGAATTTTCAAACGACTTTGCACAGTCACGAATTTGGATGCCCACGTGTTTTTAACAACGAACGCACATCACACTAAAAGCATTTTAATCCGCACCACTAAAGAATTAAGAGCACGCAATTAATTGCAAAGCTTCTGCTTTAGATATCGCGCACAACGCAACAGATTTCAAGAATTTCAAATCACAACAGCACACTCAAGCGCGAACGCAACACATACAGTAAGCACCGGTAAACAACAAATGAAGAGATGTAAACACTATTACGGCGCGAAATCACGAAAGTGTAGCCAACACTCAAAACTTTTCAACGTTGCGAAAATAGTTGAAATTCCGATAAAACTCTATATTCACAATATAAATAACAATATTCTTCCCGCTGTGGAAGGTCGAAATCCATTAAATCCCTACACTTTCATTGTTAAATTTCCAAAACGTCCCCGCTAAACAAAAACTTAAATCTGCAAGATTGAGCGGGAAACCCGCTAAGTTGACAATACTGAACAGACAACCCGCGCAAGGTTGGGTCAAATACCAATCCGCGCTGGGAACCAATCAAATAGCATACTTCAGTCCCGCGCTAGGAACGAGTGTTCATTGGCTGACTACGGGAATCGAGTAGCAATCGATTACGTCCCGCGAAATTCGAAAGTATCGCTACTACCTTTATGGAGAGTAGCACAAGAGGAAAATCCCTGATTAACGAAGAAATTCCCTGATTTTTCCCTGAATATTCCACAAATTCTTAATTCCCTGAAAATTCCCGGGTTTCCCGGGTCGTAGACACCCTGCATTCATACCAATCAAACTAAGTTAAGATCTGAAAATTACATACAAGGGCGATTTGAAAAGTTCATGGCCTACCATAAAAATGAATGTGTGGCGTTTGTTTTTTACCGCATCTTGGCGCCACGTTCGCCCTACAAACAGCAGTGAAGCATCAAGTTATTACCCCGTCACTTAACCTGTTGAGGAAGTACAATTCTTCTAGGTCCTTGAAATAACCATTTACTGCCGCTTTCAGCTTGTCGTCTGAGGAAAATCCCCCCCCCAAATTTTTTGAGGTATGGGAATAGATGCAAGTCAGATGGCGCTAAATCAGGCGAATAAAGCAGATGGTGCAACATATCATACTTCAACTCGGCGATTTTTGCCATAGACACAATGCATATGTGAGGGCGTGCATTATCCTGATGGAATATCTTTGCTAAACCTAGTCTTATTTCTCGAATTTTTACATTTAATTGACCCAAAAGGTTAGCATAATACTTTCCATTTATCGTTTGATCCTTTTCAAGGCAATCTAGTAACAATATCCCCTTAGCATCCCAGAAAAATGGATTCATACACTTACCAGCTGACAAAATTGATTTTACCGTTTTTGGAGGTGGCGAATCACTATGCAACCATTGTTTCGACTGTTGTTTTGTTTCTAGAGTGAAGTAATGGACCCAAGTTTCATCAGTTGTTACAAATCTACGAATAAAATCTTTGATTTTTCTTAAAACGGTCCAATCATTCCTGCATTTGCATGAGTTTTGGTCACTTGTCAACAAACGTGGCACCCATCTTGCAGACAGCTTTTTCATACCTAATTCCTCAGAAAGAATGTGATGTACCCTTACATCTGAAATTCCCACAGGCTTAACAATTTCAGACACTTTCAATCGGCGATCTTCCAAAACAATATCGTGCACTTTATTGATGATTACTGGTGTAGAGGCAAATTTTGGACGCCCAGTACGCGGGCCATCTTCCAAACTTGCACGACCATGTTTAAATTCAGTAGCCCATTTTTTCACTGTAGTAAATGAAGGTCCAGCATCACCCAACACATTCTTTATCTCATTAAAAATTTCTGTTGGCGTTAAAAAGCTTTCTTAACAAAAAAAGTTGATGTTCAGTTTTCTCCATTTTCAGCGTTGCTATGAGATAACCTTACTTATGCAGCTGTTTCTCCGCAACAATGACTGACCCGACTTGACGCTTCACAGCTGTTTGTGGGGCGAACGTGGCGCCACGATGCACTAAAAAACAGAAACGCCACACATTCATTTATATGGTAGGCCACAAACTTTTCAAATTGCCCTCGTAATTTGTAAAACGGATTGATAATTTAAGGCGGATTGGTTATTCTACCATCGAACTATACTGGTAGGCCGTGATATAGGCACACAAACTCAAGACGCTTTTTACTATAATTTGCAAGTATTCCCGTTCTCATTTATTTATAATGTACACTACAAATCTTACATGAAAAGATTCTTCTGGAACTATTTCAGTGTTGCTCATCTAAAGATCAAAATGACTTAGTAACACGAGTGTTTCACTTGAAATTGAAAAAAAAAAATTAGTACTACTCACTGTGCATTAAATATAGACAGACAATTAAAATCATATTAAAAATCAAATATTCACATGCGAAGCCACATGTAACAGCTAGTTTAAAAATAAGAGAGATCAGTTACATTAGCTTTTCCAGCAATATTAAAACTAGAAAGTAACAAGCCAAAACATTCTCACTTAATTTACTGTGATGATACAGTAATGTAGATCTACTTACCATAATTATAGCGGCTTGTCTGTCCAGTATAAGTGTTCATTCCTTTTTCCAGTTTTTGTTCAGTAGAAGAACTTTGTTACTTGCTGAGTTGATTATATAGCAGCTTTAGTTAATTATCTGTTACAATTTAAGTCATAATTGTTTTAACAATTTTACAATTTTCTTAACTACATGATCTTTATACTTGACAGCACATTTTAGAGTTACTTGATTAGCACACTTTGCACACAAGTCCTAAATTATCAAAATAAATAATTAATGCAACAACTAACAGGCAGCAGTCGCCTCTTACTTGTTCACTCTCTATTTTACTAGTGATGTGCACATTTTTAAGGAATTCAAGTTATTATTTTCCACTTCCGTTCATTAAACCAAACACTTGTGATTAGTTAACATCACAGCAAATTTAGATTCACTGTATCAGCACACTTCTTACAAAAATTTTTAAAACTTCAAACCGCTACTAGTGCAGCAACAGCTTCTTCCTATTTCATGCTGGATTTCAATACGGATGTCAACTTCTTTGGCACTTTAGTTGAGAAGAGCCGTTGCTTTGATTCAAATTTCATTTGTTTTGAACACAATGATCGTGATTCCAAAGGAAGAGCTCGTTTGAGTTTACTGGCTTCTAATGCTGGTATAATAGGTTGAAGCAGCTTATTAATAATTTCAACATCTTCATTGGACTCAATTGTATCAAGAATAGTTTCAAAATGCTGTCTGAGTTTAGACTTACTTTGCTCCATGTTTTTATCACGAAATGTATGCTGAAATTCCTTTACTACTGCCTCTTGTTTTGCTGCGTATGGATGTTCTTCATTTATTAAATTTCCTTCTACACTAGTATCATCACTACCATTTGTACCACCATTGCTATCCCTTACAGCTTCAGATTTCAAATTATACTGCTGTTTAATGTTAAAGAGGTCTTTTCTTGAGAGTAAATCTTTGCGTTCCATGCCCTTATTACCTACAGAGAGCCTCACAGTCTCTAGTATCTTATCAAAGGGAACCTTCATTGCAATTTGTTGTGCAATTTCTTTCTTTTCAGTCTCTGATAGTCTCATGCGCCCTAAGTCTGCAGTGTGGCCCACATGAGTTTTACAGTACTCCACTGTTATAGTCCCTTGAGAATGAAACCTGACTTTAAGTTTGGCCGGACAATGACCATTGATTTTGTTGCTACCTGCTTGTTTAGTGCGTCGCACATGTTTCCCTTTTGATTTAAACTCACCATCACGGTGGCATGTAAATACCATTCTGGACGAGCTATCAGATTTATAATTATATTTGGAAGAAGAGATGACATATTCGCACATTTGTTCCTTCTCAATTGTTCTCTTCCAGTTATAAAATTCCTCCTCATTTTGAAAATCTAGTGTATCCGTTTGTATCACAACATCATGCTGTGAAGTGTAATGACTCACAATTTCATCTTTTGAGTGTCGACTTTCGGTACAAAGCGGGCATTTTACACTCGTCCGTGAGTCTTTACTGTCTACATGTTTTGCTTGAATGTGACGCTGCAGTGAACCCTTTGTATTACAGGAAAAACTACAGAAACTGCACTCGAACTTCACGTCACTATGCTTACTAGTGATATGGGAATTTAAATTCCCCCTCCTGCTAAATATGTTGTTGCAAATGTCACACTTGAAAGTAGGCTTCTTATCCATCTTGTTTCAAATGTACTTCTGTCTTGCTAAACATTCAAGTTAGCACAAAAAATTATTATTCTAAAAGGGATGTTGTCTATTTAGAGGAACTGTAACAACTCTGATTCCTTCAGAGCAATAAGTATGGGTAGACAGTCATAAACCTTCTGCCTCTTCTATTGTTGCTTCAGAAAATTGTAATCCACTTGATAGTGTCTTACATTATTACACCACGTATTAGTCAAATCCAGTGTTTGTGATTCACTCAGAATGTTGGTGAATTAATATAAAGGTTATATTCTGTAGCAATAGAAAGTTTGTGTGTGTGTGTGTGTGTGTGTGCGTGTGCGCGCACGCGCGTGTGCATGCAAACTGTTTGTTGTTACCTAATGTTAAACCTAAATGTCTAAAATATGTTGGTACTATTACGTACTTCTACTCGCATGTTGTCTTATATAGGGAGGCTGTATTTGTGAATGAGTCGGTCATTATTCACATTATTTTGAGTAAGCATATTCCCCTATATTCCTCTACTATTGCAATATAAAGTAAATGTATATTTTGTTTTTACCATTAAAGTAGTAAACGTAACTAATGGTACTGTTATTTTTAAGCTAACAGTTCATATACCTTTACATTGAAAAACATTTCATTTCTTCATAAAAATGAGTCGCATTAAAGTCATCACTCACTGCTGCTCACTCGAAACATTATTATTATTGTGTGTTAGGGGGTTGTGCGCATCTCTTTTGTTTGTCTGTATTCATACGTATCTGTTACTACAAACATTTTTAATTACAGCCAAAAGTTAGTGAATTAAAATAGTGTATACGAACAGAAGTTTACAAGTCGGAAATTATGTAGTAATGCAGAAAAAGAGCTGCTTGTTTAGGTAACTATATTGTCTTTAACTGTGGATGTGTATGTGACTGAGCAAACAGCGCGCGTGTGCATATGTGTGTGTGTATACCATGATGTACACATCTATACAAAGCATAAATAATGTGTCCTTCCTATTTGTTACCAGTAGTAGAAAATATTTTCACAGAGACCGAAGAAGTGCCTTAATACTAATACACTAGAAGACACCTTGGTAATTCTGTAGCTGACCTGGATCACCTTCGATTTCTTTCAAATTGTAGTATGTTTCACATTTAGTGTCCTAATGACTATTTTCAACTAGATTAAGTCCCGCAAACGTAAAATAACTAAGTAATTCGGAAAAATAAAGTGCTTAATACGTAACACAATGCGCTGCCATTATGCTGGTTGTTCTTCATTCATACACTTGCAAGTCCACACGCGCCGTCTATCCGAGGTTTTGTGGACTTCATGACATCATGCGCGGATTACCTATCGGATTGCAGTTCATCTAGTTTACGCGCCAAATTACACGAGTTTATCTACAGTTATGAAATACACGCTTTTGCAGGTTTTACGTAAACACAGGCTAAAAAAATATATAAAAGTTACTAAATATATACTGCTTATAACCTATTAAAGAAGTAATAGGGTCATTCCACATCAAATCAACCAATGCTCTGAACCTCACCATCTCAGATAATTATAATTTTTTGTTTATTTGTTCTTATGGTCAAAACTAATAAAAATACAAAGTTTTAGATTTTTTGGGCTTCTAATATTTGTTATTGATTTTCAAAAAATCGAAAATCGCATAAATTTGACCGTGTTTTGAAATCTTTAAACGGCTACAGTTTAAAAAGTATTTGACATAGAGGGCTGGGACTTGTACCATTTTATTCTGCTTTTATTATGCTTTAATTTGATATAAAACACAACCATATTGGTAAAAATGTTTTCCCAAATATTTTCAAAAAACGTTTTTAACAAATTTTCAAAAACTTTTTTTTTGGGGAAAAAATTATTTTGTTTATACACTTATAAGGCACATTATGCCAAATTTCAGGATGGGATGGCAATGGGATCATATTTAAATAAAATATTTTGTAACTGTGAATCCCTAAAAAAAGACATTTATTGATAGAATCACGCTCTTCCTGAGGATCTGAAATCAAAATATAAACCAATAAAGATTACCGACTTCCTCTCAGGGTGTTAAGGGTAAAAATACAAGTTTATTTTAAAAAATTTGTAAAATCACTTTACTTACCAAAAACTATTTTTAAAAATATTTCTTAAATGCCTATTTTAAGTTCTCAGTTCCTTTTGAGAAACCTTTCTAGTGTCTTTGTAGATAGCATATTTTCTTCTTTGGTTAAGGTATACACTCTCCCTGTAGCAGTAAATGGTTCTACTTTCTGAAGTAATGTTTCACCTGGTACAGTTAAAATGTCACTCGGTTGAGGGTAGAAAATGAAGCAGCAGGTCCTTTTGGGTGTAAAAAACTAACTTCAAACTCACAGGTGTCGTCGTTCTTCTTTAGAATACATGCAAGCCACCAGGACTGATCATAGGCAATAGTTACAAAGCCTGATTTAATGTTTAGTATATCTGTCGTTGTTAAAAAGTCAAATGCCGTTACGGTGTTACCAATGGTAATGAACAGGATTGGTAATATTTAACATTGATTTTATTTTCCGAGATTGGACTGTAGGAATGGAACTTTTGGGTTCCAACAATTGGCATCAAGTCACTAAAGCGCAATGCAAGTTTCTTTTCCATATCTTGATATTCTTTTGTAGAGCAGTACACAAAATCTATTCCAGATATTTTATCAATAGCAAATTCATACAACTGTAGTGGTGTGACTATCTGGCTATTGTAAGGTCTTTGCAGACTGGCTTTAGCAGCAAGCCGTTTAACAGTGCCACCAAATCCATCACATGCACTTTTTCTGTGTGACGTTGCGAAAAACTGCCATTCTGCTTCGATTCCAAAATCTGTTTTGTGAAGACACAGATTGTGAAAGTTTTTCTTGTTTTTGTACTGAGCCAAACTACCATCGGAGAAGTATGTAATTTTCTTTATTTCAAATGGTATAGTTTCTTTCAATAGAGAAATCAACTCATTCTGGAATAATGAAACGCCACAGTATTATGTTCCAGGCAGTCAGATAAAAACATACTGTAAATGTTTAATTTTGTCTTCCCACTTGTAATACACAATAAAAGGATGCAGAGTAGCTTGGTTAGTTGTCCAATGAAATGACTGAACTTCATCTTGGAGTATAAATGAGTAATTTTCAGCAAAATCATAATTAATAACTAGTTCACCTGGTGCTAAGTTTTCTTTCTTTTCTGAGTAGCATTCTTTTTGCCTGTTTGCAATGAATGAATAAGTTTTGAGTTTTAAAAGCATTTCAAGAAATTCTTCAACAAACTCATCACTGTTTTTTGTTATAGATTCCATTCTACACCTATCCCCACAGTTATCCACTGCTTATACGTCACTTCATCAATAAGCTCGTCTTCAAATTTATTTAACAAGGCTTCACGTAATTGTTTAATACCAGGACATTCCTTACATTCATCCATGTAACAATTTGGTGAGGGTGGATTGCACATTATTTTTGCAAGGCAACAATGATAAGATTTCAATGATGTATTATCCCCATGCCATACAATACTTCTAAGTCCAGCACCATTCATCATGAGTTTCACATTCTGATGTATTGTACATACACATACAGTATGTGGTCCCACTTCCACCAGCCAAAATGCAGTTTTTTGGCCTCAACTGACAAAACTTGGAAAACCCTATATAATGAGTTGGGTACTTTTCCTTAAACAACGCATATAGCTCTGACAGATTGCCCAGCACCAAACGCTTTTGAATTTGGAGTTTTGAACCTCCTTGCCGTATCGTTACAAAGTCTTTTTTTCCGGGCATCAATCCTGCTAACTTCATCTGTGTTATAAAATTCTACAACTAAACTAGCAGTAGCATCATCCAATGTTTTTCCTGGTTTTGGGTTCGGAGTTGATAAAATACCCTTTTCTCCCATAAATGTTTTACTGACCGAGCCATGTAGTTGGATACTCCAAATTCCTCTTCAATTTGTTTAACACTCCAACTTTTAGGTAGCAATGTTAAGATTGTCATTTGTTCACTTCGTTTTCCAGTTTGCGAAAACTTTTCTTTCAACTGGTTAATATTTCAGACTCAGCATTTTTAGAATTTACAAACTTTCTTCAATATTTTTATAAGAATGGTCGCAAGTTATATTTTTATTTCATGGTTAAAAATTGGTAAGATGAAACTAAAAAATAATCTAATACTTTACAATATTGTAAAGTGTCAGGTTACTTTAATTGGTTTATATTTTGATTTCAGATCCTCAGGAAGAGCGTGATTCTATCAATGTCTTTTTTTAGGGATTCAGTTACAAAATATTTTATTTAAATATGATCCCATTGCCATCCCATCCTGAAATTTGGCATACATGTGCCTTATAAGTGAATAAATAAAATTTTTCAAAAAAAAGGTTGAAAATTTTTGGGGAAAAATTATTTTTACCGATATGGTTGTGTTTTATATCAAATTAAAGCATAATAAAAGCAGAATAAAATGGTACAAGTCCCAGCCCTCTATGTCAAATACTTTTTAAACTGTAGCCGTTTAAAGATTTCAAAACACGGTCAAATTTATGCGATTTTCGGTTTTTTTAAAATCAATAACATAAATATTAGAAGCCCAAAAAATCTAAAAGTTTGCATTTTTATTAGTTTTGACCATAAGAATAAATAAACAAAAAATTAGGATATTTTGAAACCTTAAGGTCCAAAATTATTTTTTTATTGGTTGATTTGATGTGGAATGACCCAATATCAGAAATATTATAAATAATAAAAAAAACTTATGGTACATTAATAATCCTCAGAGTCACTGTTAGAGGATTCATTCACCACATTGGCGGGGACCAATGATTCACCGTCGTACACTTCACCAATGGCTTTAAATAAATGGTGAACTCTGTCTGTATAGCAACTGTATTTCCTTTTAAAAATGAACTTGGTCACATGTCCGATCAAGTGGTGCTTAGTATTACTGAACCTAGGCACACCACTACGAACGTCTCTCCACAACCGTTCAATATTTTGTGTGTGGGCACCGGTGTCGGGATCAACAAAATTATAAGAGTGGTTCACCGTCAAGTGGGAATAACCCTCGAATTGAAGACAATTGTACGTTCTCCAGCAATCGCTGACTATTACTGTACCGGGCAGTATGTAATTTTTTATAATGGGCAGAAGGGTTTCGTGACCACAAGTGTCCACGGGAATTAAAAAACACTTTTTAGTGTCACGTTCGAATCCACCGAATACCCAACTGCCTATAATAACCCGCCCTCTATTGTATTTCCGTTTGCCGATTTTCGCCTCGTCTATCTCTACAACTTTCCCGACACCACCTATTTTCTCAGATTGCTGACTGATGACTTCTATACACACTTCCCGTAGGTAGTTGCTCCAGTCGACAACAGTGTGGTCAGACAATCGTAATTCGCAGGAGAGTGTCTCATGCTGTGGTGGTTTCAGTAAAGCCCAGTAGGCAACAAACCTACAAATAACGGTAAGTGGCACTCTATGGCGTTCAAACCATGTACCCTTCAGCTGAGACATGTATTTGCAGCACTGCACTTTTATTTTTTTTTTTACTACTGTCTCTTGTTTCAATTCTATAAAAACACCGAAAACTAAAATCGTCTTCACTTAGTCATAACACTACCACAACTCTGGCAGTTTTTTGAACGCGGTAAAACACTGTAGCCGTACAGAAAATCTCCCAATTTTCTATCGTCTTCCGATAACACAATGAACAACGTAATGGTGTTTTTCACAACCGTCACATAAGTCCGATGTGCTCGCCATTACTCACGCAACTGATTCCCGCTTGTTAGGAAAAACCAGAGACACCTGTGGATGGGGGTGTTAGGACCGCGTAAAACAGAGGCACATGAGGAGGAGGGGAGGAAACATTTCGCGAGTGAACAGTGAGGGTGTAATCAAAGTGTCCCATAACTGTACTTTACCTTCTGTACATAACATAATTTCTGGATGTATTCGTTGTAAGAAAACAAGGTATCGATCCGTTACAAATTAATAGTTTACAAGTTTGTTGGTTAGAGTGCTAAAAAATTTTCGCGCCATACATAACGCTCAACACCAGACGCACACATACACCCGCACACAACGTATGCAACCGTGGTACGCATTTATCACTTAAAATGCGGATAGACTGCGCTACTTGCAGGTGTATGAACAAACAACCAGCATAATGGCGGCGCATTGTGTTACGTATTAAGCACTTTTATTTTTCCGAATTACTTAGTTATTTTACGTTTGCGGAACTTAATCTAGTTGAAAATAGATTTGTCAAGCTGTGAAGCCTGAAAGTGCTAATCGGAATAATTTTTATATAGTAGTTGAAAATAGTCATTAGGACACTGTGAAACTACAATTTGAAAGAAATCGAAGGTGATCCTGGTCAGCTACAGAATTACCGACACCTTGACTAATTTATATATATTTCCTGAAGTAATCATAGAAAAGGTTGTATGTATTATGATGCTATCAACCCACAAGAGTTTACATGATGTTCACAACACTTCTTAAAATGTTACACAAAACTTCACATCATAACACTCACAGTGTACATAAAAAAAAATTACTGAGCTACAAATAAAATTACACTTAAAATTTTAAACTGAACTTAACATCGAAATGCTTATGGTACGTGTATACCTACACTAATAGTCACAGACATCACACTAAAACTTCACACTTGAGTCTAAGTATTTAAAACCACGAACCCAATAAAATTATGCTAATAATGTTACACAAAAACTTCACAATAAAATGTTCACCTTATGCACGTTTGATACAGAATGAAGGTACCCGAAGTGGTTTCACAGTTTCAATCCCTAAACATAAAGTCTTCACCATGTTCACAAAGTCTACTCAGAGACCTACAACACACATGCAATTTTAATAAAAACTGGTCCATGTAAAAGAAATCACATTTACTAATCAAAATCTACTGTATACAAAAACCCACCCACGTGTGCACACATTTACTCACTAAATTTTTTTGTCATTTTTCAAATGCAATTTTTTAGGAAAGCCTTAAAAAATCTACAATTTCTGTACTCGCTATACTTCTTGTACCACTATAACTAAGCAGCAATCGATTGGTTTGTAGTTTGAAAACTGATTCCTGTTGTAAAAGTAGTAATCAAGTAACTAAAATGGTTCTCAATCATAACAAACCTAATATGGTAACTAATATGATTAAGTTGTTCCTTATCCTAAAACAGTTTGAAAAAAAGAACATTTTACCTTCACCAATTTTAGGAGCTCAGATTTTTGGTAATTTTTAAAACATATGAACAAATTCATACGAACGAGACAATATCAATCATCACAGCTCCCCCTTGTGTTATTAAAAATTATCTAAACCAATTTGCTTCTGTGCTACCTTACAGTACAATAGTAAAATGTTATCCTCCGCTGTTCTCATAATATTCACACTGTTTACACACACAGGAACTAATTGGAAAATAAAACTATTTAACAAAATTTTATTAAGAACAGATAACTTCAGTAATCGTAATTTCTTAATCTCAATTTTCGTTTTAAAAATTTTTTGTATTCTTCTGCGTTACATGAACGTACACAAAATTATTTTCAAAGCTGCTCAAACCTACTTACAGAGCTACTGAAGTTTTTTTCTCTCCATAGCATAGAAATCTGCATTCCACGCCATGCTAACTATGGCAATTGAGCATTTAGTAGAAACAGCGCGCACATAGTGTGCATTCAATGATACATTATGTATTAATAGCGCACGCACATGCTTTATATTAACTGACATGTCAAATTACCCAGGACCTACATAATGCAACACACCCCACATACACGTACGCATTTATTTATTAACATGTAATACATGCTCACAGAGAAGAAAGGCAACTATAGCATATTATCTGCAATTCTTACTACAAATGAAATTCATTAATTACAACATAACATTAAAAAAAACTGAGCCACTAGAAATTTCTGTTAAGGAATTCAATTTTACAGACCTTCAGCACAAGGACACACAATACCCCAACAAAATTCTTACAACTTGAGTCGGGGATTATATGGAGTGCGGGACACAACTCCTTATAATTATTAGAAAAGTTGTTTGCTACGATGTAAAGTGATTCTGAGAATGGCTTTACCCTTACCCTCTTTTTCCCATCAACAACACTTGGAAAAATGTGTTGTAAAACAGCGCCTGGAATACTAAATACTGACAAAGCTAAAAACACGAAAATATTACTACCAATAATGATTTTCTTAACAAGACTCAATAAATACGAAAACAAACGAGAAGAAACGATCCATAAACATTGATAGCGGTGTCTAATTTGTCCCGATAAAGCTGTGCATTACAAATTCCGTATTCATTCTAACATAATATTGGTAATACTTCCGATGGACGACCAGTAAATTAAAAAAAATATATTTCACAATTATCAGATAATTTTTAAACATCCAATGTTACCAAAATAAACATAAACTACAGTTCTAAATTTTTACTTTAGCAAACGTTTGTAAACAACCAACATATTGTCTAAAAGAACTACCGGTAAAACACGTTGTCCATTGAAGCATTGTTAGATGGACAAAATTTGTTTAAAGAAACTTATATCAATCCTAACAATAGTTTCACTTGTGTAAAATAAATTGTACTCAAGAAATTTACAAGAAATACGGCTCTTAAAGTTAATACGAATTAGATGTAAACGGATTTACTTACCCGCTTACAACGCAACACAACCACTACACGCCTACAATATTGGTAACGAAATGGCGGAACTAGAAACACAAGGACGGACAAGAAGCACAAATAAGGGTTGCCAAATATAGGAAAATAAAAATTCTCTATTTTGACAACTCTGAGTTCAAAACTTCCTGTACTTAGTTATTGAAAGTCGAGTTTAGTATTAAACGTTAGTATTATGTTTACTTACTGTTTATGTCCGTAATTCTACTTCTCAATTTAATATACCGGTATATTTAGAACCATATCGTATTTTCCACCTCACATGTAGCGAATACGTTTTTCACGGATTTCGTTGTCCATGACGTGTCCGTTACTTAACTAAATATAATTATTTCACTACGACTCGGAACACAAAACTTTTTATGAGTAAAAACGTAAAGGTTTTACCTTACAACCTGAACCGGTTTTCACTTTTAAAAAGCTTCTTCAGAGTTCCTTGTAGACAATATGTTCCTCTGAAGAAGCTTTTTAGAAGTGAAAACCGGTTACGTTTTTACCCATAAAAAATAAGTTAAAATTTGTGTTATATTTTTTTACCGATCCTCACAAACCCTTCACCGGAAAAATTCATTAATTTTAATGTGTTGGGCTATCGCATCTTAAAATTGGACTCCCCACAAGATCGAATAAACTTAACCTTTTAGAATTTTCAAATTATTAAGACCTAACTAAAATTTCCTTGATTAGTGTACTGTACAGCAAAAGGCTGTATGTATTGTAAGTACTGAAAATTATAACCTAGCTTCCTTTTATCGCACATGATTACTGTACAGAAACGATTTTAAGTAAATCTAATTTATAACCAAAGAAGTACATTGAAATCTCATTACAACATAAAGCAATAAACTGCGATGTGCAGTTTCAGTTAACATGCAAATGATTAAGTATTAATAATGGGTCACTGGAATTTTGTGTCACTATGGTCAGTTTACCTCACTTCCACTTCTATGTTTCTCTCAAATTCCAGTTTTCTCTTTCATGCCAACAGTAGGGATAAACGATACCTATCGATATAAGTATGGTATCGATACTTTTTTCGATACCAAGTATTTTGGTATCGATACCAAGTTTTCGATACGAGTACTGGTATCGATACCAGAGGTCCGGTATCGGAAAAAATACTCAAACGAAATTTTTTTTATTTGAATAATTATAATTAAAAAGAATGTACCTTGCTAAAAACAGGGGGAAAATGTGATAATAATTTAAGTTTTAACTTCTTAAGTGTTAAGTGGCCCAAGTGTCAATGTTTATGTTGGCAACGGCTGACGAATTCCAGAATTTGCATAACCTTCCTATGCTGTTAGTGCTACGCTTTTGTTGTTTTGTTTCTTGGCTTCAGGTTTATTCAGAGTTCAGACTTCAGTTCCTACTTTTTATTTTTACCACTGAGAACTGTGACTACTGTTTTAGTGTTTGTTTTGTTGAGTTTTAAATAATGTCACCTCCTAAGAGGAAGGTGTGGGGGTATTTTGCTAAAGTGGACGGAACTGTCGCAGAATGCAAGACTTGCGGAAAGAAGATAAACTATAGTGGAAACACATCCAACCTCTTCAAACATCTAAAGGTAAATCATGCCCGCATACATTCAGAATTAGGAGATCGAGTAAAGCAACCAACTTTGCCTGAGAAGCGGCCGAAATTAGGCGAATGCTCAAGTTTACCTTCTACTTCTAGTTTTACCGAATCTTGTAGTCATGATGATGATCAACAAATTATTAAGCCTATAGTAGAAGCTTTCCAAAAGGCCTCATCGTTTCAAGACGGTGGTGCTAAATACCATGCGATTACACAGGCAATTTTATACTTTATCTGTAGAGATATGAGACCATTCGCTAGTAGATGGCTGTGGGTTTAGGAAATTAATGAAGGTGGTCTCTCCTTTGTATGTTGTTCCGTCAGGAACAACTCTAAAAAGAAAAATGAATGAAAAATATGAAATGTGCGCTCTCCGAGTGAAAGTCGGTCTCACAAAGATAAGTCATTTCTGTTTAACCACCGATATTTGGACAGACACCATGAACAAACGTGCCTACTTAGGGGTTACTCTTCACTATTTGGATGATGGAAGTATAAATCATAAGACTACTAATTTAGGTGTCGTTCCATTACAAAAAACACATACTGTACAGGAGAGAACATTTCAGATGCTTTGACTAATCTAATGAGTCGATGGGATATACCAAAAGAAAAAATTTCAAATGTTGTGACCGATAATGGCGCAAATATGGTATCTGCCATCAACTTGTTTATTGGAAAAAATAGGCACATTGCCTGCTTCGCCCACACGATTAATTTAGTGGTTGAGTCTTCTCTGAAAAACATTAATGCTCTTCCATCCATTCAAAAAGTTAGGGCCATCGTGAAATGGGTGAAGAATAGCATGAAGGTTTCTGATAAATTTCGTCAGCTTCAATCGACGCATGAAATTTCTGAAGGAGAACATAAAAAACTTATCCTGGATGTAGCAACGAGGTGGAACTCAACATACTATATGTTGCAACGGTTTTTAGAAATGGTTTCAACCATTAGTCAACTTGCTATTGAGGACATGTCTGCTCCAGAAATGCCAACTAATCGGGAGTTAATCGACATCAAAAATATTTTATTACTTCTCCAGCCATTTGAATACGTGACAAGGGAGGCATCAGGGGAAAAATACACGACGTTGTCAACAATTATTCCAATGGTAAATATATTGATCAAACAGCTGGAAAAGATTACAATTTCCGAATCCGATTCAGCATCAAGAATCGAAGAGGCCAAGAAAGCGGTGATCCGAGAGGTTCAAAAAAGGTTTGAACATATAGAGAATAATTTGAATATGGCAGTTGCTACTATCTTGGATCCAAGATTCAAAAACCTTCACTTTAAGGATGCACAAGCTTGTGCTAAAGTAATCAGTTTTTTGCGCAAGAAGGTAAAAGCAGCTACCATAGATGCTGCACACTCAGCCAGTTCGTCAGACGAAGAAAAAACATCTGATTTTGACTTTTGGGAGATCCACAAGGAGTTGGTCCATGGGAAACGAAGCCAGCGCAAAGACGAGTCCAATGACGAACTTTCTCGTTATCTGAATAATCCTACATCCCCACTGAAAACAGACCCGTTAAAGGAGTGGGATGATATGAAGAACATATTCCCTGGTTTATACAAAAATGCCAGAGTTGTTTTAATGTTTGTGGCGACGTCGGTGCCATGTGAACGCCTCTTTTCAAAAACTGGTTTCATATTGAACCAGTTGAGAAATAGGTTGTCTCCCAAACATTTAGGGCGTTTGTCATTTTTAAGTGGCCTTGATGAAGAAGAGTGGGGCCTTTATTGTTTCTTTTTTTTTAGTTTCGTTGTTTAGTTTTTCTTTTATGTACAACTAAAACCATATAATTTTAATTTTTTATTTAATGTTGTTTAATGTTTTTTTTTTTTATTTAATGTTAAAGTTTTTTTTTAAAATGATTTCTTTATAGTAATAGTAGTAGTAATTTTTAATTTTTATTATTATAATTACCATGTTTTTTAATTCTTTTATTTAATAATGTGTAAAATGTTTAATTGTGTATTTTCTTATTTTTGTATTTCTTTTTGAGGGAAATAAATTTAAAAAATGTACAAAAATGTTAATTGTAATATATTATTGGGTTTATTGAAAATGGTGTTTTTTTTTTAATTTTTAAATCCCCAACATTTTAATGCGTTTGTGGTTAGCGCTAAATTTACTCATATGAGTACAATAATACTTGCAAGTATCGGCTTCTTTTTTTCGATACTGCTCAGGTATCGATACTTTCATTGAAGTATTGTAATGAGTATAAGTATCGATACTTTCATGGTATCGTTTATCCCTAGCCAACAGATCATCAAGTATTGATCTTGCAGTTACCAATGCTGACAGTTAAGATACTATTTGGTATATGCAAGCTATTTGTAGTGCCCCACACCGTTTTCCTGATACCATCCTCATTTGGTATTTTTTCAAATTGACTGTGGCACTCTAGATTTCTGCCCTGTACAGGACGATCGATTTTGTTGGTATCTTTAGCAGCCATCGCTTACCTGACTTTAGGCTACATACATTTTCCATGAGCCTGCTTAGTGCCATTGTTACATTTTAAGCTTTGTCATAGGCGGCTCACTTTATCTGTTGAAAACCAGCTTTGAATCTAGAACTATTCCGAGGTACTTTGTTGAGTTTTTAGTCTGTAGGCTACTGTCTCCATGTTTTAATTTAGAATTACTACAGATTGACCCCCTCTTCCTTGTCACCAGGAAGCAGCATGATCCTGTTTTCTACATCACAGGAGTCAATCTGTGCAGATGGCATATTTCATCACCCAATTTAACCTCCTTTGTGCTCCCTCTAGATCTCACCTAACATTACTGCAGTGATATCTGACAGAGAAACCATAGTAAGAAATGTTCCATAGACGTGGCCTGCCATACAGCTGGGTTTTCATGGAAACGTACTCTATTTTATGAAGGAGAAGACATTTGGGGGATATTTTGTCCAAGTCTTCAGTTTTATCAATCCTTTATGAAGCATGTCAGATGTGGCAAGAATGCAGGTTAGGCATAAGTTACATATAGTTTGTCAGTTTACAACTGTCTTTCCTGCTTATTAGCTTGTGATTTTGTGTTTAAATAAAGCAGTGCCAGTATATTTAATTTGTGGTTAGCTCCACTCAAGAAATTTGAAATATTTGAGAGGATGGAGTTTTCTGAGGACAAAATGTAAATGGGTCAGAAGTTGAAGTGAGCCAGCAGTACACTAGTAAAACAGAAAATACAAAATTATTTATTCAGTGGTTCAGTTTTTAAAAAATCATGCTTATCCTAAAAATGTATAAAAACAACTTGAATTTTTAAATTTTTAATTGTATAAAAAGAATTTGTACAATAATTTTTTCAAAATTTAATTTCAAAAATTATATCCATTATTTTTTTGTATACTTCTGAAGATGGCAGTTTAAAAACACTGTTGAAACAGTGAAACAAATACATATAATTGTTTGAGTACAGTATATAATTTGGGAAATAAAAGACACAGAAACAGCTGTACAAAACACGCACATTAACGATCAGACCTAATACGTCACGACATAAAACGAAAACTCCAACGCACACATATACAACCAAAAAGACACAACAACGAAATAAAAACGCTTAATAATGTAAAACAAAAGTTACTTGAACACAACATAACAATATTAAAAGCTGATAAAGGGAACATAAACGTCATAATAGACAAACATCAACTTAACACTAAAATTAAAATTTCTTCAACGAAAATAATATAACGGAAATAAATAAAGACCCCACACTAAAATTTCAAAAACAAATTAACAAATTTATAAACAACACAAAACATAATATAATCAAACCTGAAAGCACCAAGTACCTAAAACAAATAAAACCTAACCCCCCTATACTAAATGCATTACCAAAAATACACAAACCTAACATTCCCATCAGACCATTAATAAACAACACACAAGCTCCCTCCCACAAAATCGCCAAACACCTAGACAAAATAATCAGAAAAAACATTAATCTCAGTAACAATACTTCTATCAAAAATAACATCGAACTAGTCAAGAAACCGAACTCATCCACATCCCACACAATTCAACATTAGCATCTTTTGATATAACCAATTTATACACCAATGTACCAATTCAAGAAACCATACAAACACTAGAACATTTACTCAGACAAAACAACACGCCCGAAACACACATACATGAGATCATCACACTTACCAAAATAATAACTGAGCAAAATTACTTTACATACAATAACAAGATATACACACAAACAGACGGTCTCCCGATGGGATCCCCCATATCAGGAATACTGGGTGAAATATATATACACAACATAGAACAGAACTACATAATAAACAACAACAAATACACCAACAAAATCATTTATTGGCACAGGTATGTAGATGATATATTACTTTTATTCAATGGCAACACAAGACAGGTTGAAAACTTCCACAAATACATAAACACAATACACCACAAACTAAAATTTACACTGGAAATTGAACAAAACAATAGTATAAATTTTCTGGACCCAACAATTAACAAACTAACAATACACACACGTATAAAATATACAGAAAACCAACCACAACTGACATGGTTATACACAACACATCAAACCACACAACACAACATAAACATGCGGCCTTCAACCATATGCTCCATAGACTAACTAAAATACCATTAAGTAAACAGGACTATAATGACGAACTCAACACAATCAAATACATAGCAATAAAAAACGGTTACAACCCTAATTTAATAAACAAACTACACAAACACATCATAAACAAAAACAACAAAACACAAAATACCAACAACACACTACAAACTAAATACATCACACTCACATACCATAACTCCAACACACACAAACTCGCCAACAATTCAGAAAACACAAGTACAAAATAGCATACAGAACAAACAATACCATCAAAAAACACATCAATGATACAAACACGGACATAGACAAATACAACAAAAGTGGTGTTTACAAATTAAATTGTAATGACTGCAATAGTTTCTACATAGGCCAGATGGGAAGATCTTTTTCATCTCGTTACTCTGAACACCTAAAAGCTTTAATCCAACAACAATATACATTCCGCGTTTGCCACACACATACACACAAAAAACCACAGCTACACCAACATAGATACTAATCTTGAAATATTACACTACTTACCCAAAGGTCGAAAACTTAAAACAGCAGAACAATATGAAATATACAAACACCACACAACACAACCAAACAACATACTTAAAGACCAATTACAGTATAAATCACACACACTTTTTGACACAATTATACATAAAACTAACAATAATTTGGATCCCCGTGCCAATCCCCTTCCTCCACACACCACCCCCACTATACCTTTCAAAATAAAAACCGTTACAAGTTAATGGCAGTCTGTCTCAAAGCTGACGAAGGCAAACATCACGCCAAAATGCGTACGAGAAGAAAAGAGAAGTAAGTTTCACAAGTTGAAAGTTTCAATATTCTATAAAGTTTAGTGCTGTGAAAAAAGATGATGAACAATCAAAACAAAAATAAAAGTATTATCTATTATTAATTATTATAAAAACTATAAATACAATAATTCTTAATATTATACTATTACATTTCAAGTCAGAAAATAGAGAAAGATCTTTAAGATGTTTTAAACATGTGGACTATTACTAAAAAAAAGGAACACAATTGTGTCTTCATTTCTTCATTTATTTTTCCATATTAATATTTATTTTTGTAATTGTAATGAGTTTTATTTAATTTAAATATTCTTTCCATTAAGAAAGTAATGACAGTTTATAATATATATTAGTAGCACACTGCATATTTATATTTTTTATTATTATCAAATATTCAGACTTAAATAACATCTAAGTCTTACACGGCCAGAGTCAATGTTGTTAAATTCTGATCCCAGACTGTTTGGCCGTGGTCCATTGTTATACTTGCTAGTAGACGTTTTATCCGTGCCATTGATGGCCACCATCAGTGCAAATTCTTACATAACATGTGACATCTTACGTCAGCAAAAGCTCAAATTTGCACTGATGATGGCAGTCAGTGGCACAGCTGAAACCTCTGCTAGCGAGTATAGTACTGGACCATGGGTAAACAGCCCAGGTTTAGAATTTAACAACAAATATTAAGACTACTTTATAAACTAAATTTGTTTGATACCAAAAATCTTTTTGAAAGTTATTTTTATATTTTTAACAACATTACAATTTTATTATGAGTGACATATTAATCACATATCAAATAATGTTCATTTTATTTCATTTTTTAATAAACAGCAATCCCAAAGAAAGTATTTGTTCAGTTTTTTTTAATGATTCTTATGATGGAACTATAAATTTTGTAAAGTCTGGATATTCTCTTTCCTAAATCATCTTTCAAATTGTAACTTGCATCACATTCTAAATAATTAAAGACCTTTACTGTTCTATCACACAATTATTAAAAAATATTTTGTATTTCAAAACCATGATGTTTACCATTAATTTAGTTTTATAAACAGATATGCTTAAACCATAGTCATTACATAAAAGAGTGATACGAGTTCTCAGTTTTAACTTGACCATTCTGCATTTGTCTGTCTGTCACATGATAACTTTTGAACACATAAACCGATTTTTATAAGACTTGGTACACATGTCCATGATTTTACCCTACAGAACACTTTTCTTTTTATATTGATCCCCCCCTCCAAATAAAGGGGTGGTAGGCAAAAATATGAAGGGGAAAATTGGGAAAAATCACAAAAGCCCATGTGGGGTATCAAAGTAATGAGAATTTAAACTACAATCTGAATACAGTGTCAAGTTTTTGAAATTATAAAATTTTTGGACCCCAGGATCCAAAATAGGGATCAGAATTTTGAAAATAACTGTGAAAATCCAGCAGGGTATCAGGCTATCAGTAATTGTTACCCAAATGTGAGTGTTTCGAATTAAGTTGTATTTTTCCCATAATTGAAGAATTATCTAATATCAAAATTTATATAGTAATAAATATACTTTGTTTTAAATAGTGAGCCAGTTCTTCAGCTCAGGCTCTGTCTGTAGGTGTACCACAGACAAAACATATTTCCAGTGTGCATGCGCTGGCTTGGCGGAGAAGGGTCTCACCCCGACCAAGTCCATCAACAACCTTGACAGGTGTGTAAGCAGTCTTAGCAGGCACTGTGTTATTCAGTTAAATGTGTATATATTGTACTGTTATTTTTTTATGAGTCTTGTAATTATTTAATAGTATAATATAATTAATAAATGTACCTACTGTTATTATGTTTTTTTGTTTACCAGTACATATAAAGAAACTCTTTCTCTCAGGGTTAATGATTATTAAGCTGTTTGATCGTATTTACAATTGTATCTAATATTTTCTTTTCTTTAAACCAAACCAAATTCACTTAATATGTAGTATTCTGAGAATTAACCATGTAAAAAATATGAATACCAGACTAATGTAACTTGACCGACTCTGAATTCTTCCAGCTGCCACGGGTTCACTTCTGGTTGTTGTTTACCTTTTTTCAAAAGGAATATTAGGCTTTGCAATCTGTTCCTTCACACAAATTTCTTATTGATCTCACCGCTGAATGCCGCTCTCCAGGACGACTGCAACACAGATGTCTCCTCGGAACACTTAATTATCCTTTATGGCCACTTAAACTCTTCTTCAGTCCAGGATTTCCCTCTTCTATCGTCGTTCTATTAAGGATATTGTTATATTTCTCGGAATATTATTTATTTATTAAATATTATAATCAAAACTCTGGTATCACAAATTAAATTCCTTTACTGTATTTTCTTTTCCATGTTACATTAACTTGATGATGTACAAATGTTATTTTATGAATTTAGACTCTTCAAGCTACTCTTATAGATATAATTTTAGACTCTTCATGCTGTTACTATTAGATATTAAATTAGACTCTTCATGTTACTCTTATTGAAAATAATATTAGAGTTATAACGTTACTCTTATTGAATATATTTTAAGACTCCTGATGTTACTCTTATTAAAAATAAAATTAGACTAATAAACATTTCCTTCATCACTATACAATACAATTTTTTTTTTAACAATTTACAAAATTGCCACTTTGATAATTCCCTAATTTCTTTACATCTCTTTATCATATACCTATTAAAACATATATCATTTTTCTATTTCTTATTAAACATCTTTATTTTACCTCTAATATTCGTAATTCTATTTGTTATTTATTAAATTATAATTTTATTACTCTTTACTCTTCTTCTACATTCATTCCAATTTCATATATTCTTTTCATAACATATAACTGAATATTGTTTTATATCATATAGGAATCGACCTCTATGTTGACTGGGTGAGTCGATAGTCCCAATGTTTTTTGTTTACATTTTAAAACATATGTTACATTAAATACAAAATCTGCATCCTTTCTCTTTTAAAATTTATTACCTCCCTATTATGTACTGTGTGCATTTTAACAGCAGTACATAATACCTTCCCTTATTTCATAATTTCAGATACAATTTTAGATGAAATTTTGAAATAACCAACATAGTCTAATCTTAATATTTAAACATCTGATTAATTAGGTGTTTGTACCTCACAAAATTCTTTTAACAAATTGGTTTTTTCTTTTATTAATATTACAAATATTGTTCATTATTATCATGAATCATGATATCTTAAACACTTATTTATGACTTAAAACAACGTTAATTAAACCAACTGGTTTTACATCAAAATAATAAATAACAAATAACAATTGTGTAATATTAACTTGATTTCAGCCTTCTGCTGGTCTAATTTATCATTCACCCCATTTATTTGTTGTTGAATGGTCTCCTTTAATTCCTCATTATTTTGTTTTAATAAGGTTTCATTATCTAATTTCATTTCTTTATTATCCTATTTCATTTGTTTCTTTAATGTTTCACTGTTACTATCCATTTTTTCAGTTATTTGTTTCAATACTTTTTCGCTGTTTTTTCTATTCCCTTCCATTATAATTCTCATCATCTCCTGGAAATTTGCATCCATTGGTTGGTTTGGTTTCTTTGGTTGGTCCCCTTGGGCATCCTCTACTATTACTTCCATTTCAGTTTCTTCCTCTTCAGCACTATTACTCCTTAATTCATATCGTTGCTCTGGTTTGTTAGCCATTTTACAATCTTTAACTTAATTTAATTACAAGGAAAAAAAATTTTTTATGTTAATTAAATTTAACAAAATTGTGTTATTTGGTGCTGGTTTAAAGAAAATCTTTGCTTTCACGTATGGGCGCCATTTATGTACTGTAATTAATTACAGGTATTGTAATTAAGATCTGCTTCACGTTGGATCAGCCATTTAATGTACTGTTATTTTTACATAATATAATTAATAAATTTAATTGAATATTAAATAAATTAATACTCTTATTGAATATATTTTAAGACTCCTGATGTTACTCTTATTAAAAATAAAATTAGACTAATAAACATTTCCTTCATCACTATACAATACAATTTTTTTTTTAACAATTTACAAAATTGCCACTTTGATAATTCCCTAATTTCTTTACATCTCTTTATCATATACCTATTAAAACATATATCATTTTTCTATTTCTTATTAAACATCTTTATTTTACCTCTAATATTCGTAATTCTATTTGTTATTTATTAAATTATAATTTTATTACTCTTTACTCTTCTTCTAACATTCATTCCAATTTCATATATTCTTTTCATAACATATAACTGAATATTGTTTTATATCACATAGGAATCGACCTCTATGTTGACTGGGTGAGTCGATAGTCCCAATGTTTTTTGTTTACATTTTAAAACATATGTTACATTAAATACAAAATCTGCATCCTTTCTCTTTTAAAATTTATTTCCTCCCTATTATGTACTGTGTGCATTTTAACAGCAGTACAATAATAGGAGTGGAAACGATAAACGATCCAAGTGCCATTTTTTTTCAAAATTCGTTTTGTCCACTAACGACGTTCCAAGTCCTATGCCTATACCACATAGACGTTACAAGTCCCAATATATGATTATTTTAGTTCTAACATACCCCGATAGATGGCAGTTGTTCTATGTCCATGTGTACTGGTTTCTGAAAACGTTCCAAGTCCACAGCTGTGTTGTTGACGTTGTTGTGAAACTGACACGAGCGAGAATACCCATGATTAGTGTACTGCTATTATTTTGTTTGTTCTGGTTATTGTACATGTGCGTGGTTTATCATTGAGATAATGGAAGGAAGAATTTCAAAAACTGAATTCAGATTAAAACAACATAAATCGCGACTATCTGGAACCGAGTATATTTGTAAAAATGGTAGAAGCATTGCCGTTACCAGCCAAAGAGGTTAGTTTAGTTTTACGTACTTTTGAGTGTGTTTATTATTGTTTTTGCAAAGTTTATACTACTAGTGTACTTGTATTTTTAATTAACTGTATTTAACCAACCCAAAAAATATTGTTTAGCCTACTTCAAAGTAAAAATTATTTTGCTTCTGCGTGGTCGAAAAATGTGGTATTCATACAAAGGCATCCCGGCGTTTCTCTCTAAATAGTTACAAATAACATTTTTCACTAACAGTAAGTATTATATTTTTCAGGTGTCGTGCAAATGTAAGATGTCTTGTAAAACTTTATCACACTCTTGGAGGACAAAGCTGTACAATGGGTATCGTAACCTCAAATCAGAGAATGATCAGGGAACGTATGCTTTAGGTTTCTTAACTCTTAAACCTGTAAAAAGACGTAGGAATGGTAAATATAACGACCCGAAAGACAGCAAACGCCAATTTTCAGTACAGTATAGATTACCAACTGCAACAGGTAACACAGTTCAAGTATGTAAGATAGTGTTCATGGAAACTTTAGGCCTAAAGCACAGATTTTTGCAAACATTGCAAAGTAGAAAGAAAAGCGGGATGTCTATGTATGAAGACCACCGTGGCAAATACAAAAGAATAAGCAAGTTTTCTGAAGCTGACCGTGATTTAGTTATCTCTGACATTAATTTGTATCCTAGGGATGTTAGTCACTATGGCAGGGGCAAAAGTAGTAAAGAATACTTAAGTCCAGACTTGTCTATCAACCGAATGCATAATTCTGTAGTCACATACAAATTTTACAGAAAGATATTTGTATCGTTTAAACCAAAACTGTCTTTTAGCCGACCAAGTGTCGATACGTGTTCAAATTGTGATAAGCTCAACTGTCGTATTAAAGCTAACACTCCTGATTCAAGCCGTGCTTCAGTTATTTTGCAAATGCATCATAGAGCCTACAGAAGGGCATTGAATGAGATGAACAACGACCATGCAGAAGCGAAGCACCCTGAATGTGATACCCTTGTTCTGTCAATGGACTTGCAACAGGTCATTCAGCTACCTACCTTAACTCATACAGAAATGTATTACAGTCGACAGCTGAATTTTTACAATTTTGGTGTACATGTGGCTAACAATGATTCAGCTTTTTGTTGTATTTGGCATGAAGGCCAAGCAAGTCGTGGTAGCAATGAAATGACATCATGTCTTTTAAAACTAGTAAATGATGGTCTTTTGCAAAAAACGAAACTAGTACTGTGGTCTGACAATTGTGCCGGCCAAAATAAAAATCGCACAATGCTGTTCCTTATGATATGGTTAGTCAGTAATGGTCTGTTCCAGGAAAGTCAACAGAAATTTTTATTGAAAGGTCATAGTTTCCTTACTTGTGATTGTGACTTTGGTCACATTGAGAAAAGGAAAAGGAAACAATTAATCTGTACACCGAAAGATTTATGCAATTTAATCTCAACAGCCAAATTTGTTCACCCACTGACTCCGGTTCAATTGCATTCACATAACTTTTTCAGTTTAGTGCAGGTAGCTGACACACTCATTGATACAAAGAAAATTGCCATTTCAAAAGCGTGTGCTTTTAGAATCAGTGCTGAATATCCAACTAATGTAGCATATAAAAATAATTTTTTGGACGGCGAACCATGGAACTACTGCAATGTGATTAAAAAAGGCAAAACCATTTTGGACATCAAAACAGCGCAATTTCAGGTAGTACCTGCTCCGGGTATAGCACAAGCCAAGTTAAGTGACATTCGGAAAATACTCCCCTACCTGAAGGAGACAGATAGACACTATTACAGCAATATTATCAGTGGCGATATGGACAGTATAGAAATGTAAGCTTTTTTTATCATTTTTATCACTTTTTTGTAAAAATATCAAGTATGTATTATCACTTTTACTATAAAGAAATAGCTAATTAAAGTTTTGAATTCTGTTAATGTGTATTACTATACCTTGTAACTTGATACTTGTAACGATTATGAGGAAAATGCATGTGGCACTTGGAACGTTCTATATAAATATATTTTTTTTATAAAAACTAATTCTCTTATAGAGCTGTAGAAATATGTATTACAATCCATTTACCAAAGCTATGTTCATGTTCAAACACAATACCAACATATTTTTATGACACGAAATATACAGTTTCTTGTCGTTCCTGAACATTTTCATTTTCGGCACTTAGAACGTTTATCATTTCCACTCCTATAAATATATATAATATATTTATGAATAATTTGTGATTTGTTTTAACTTATAGGAGTTCTATACAAGTATATTTAGTTATTGTTTAGTATTTTATTATAATCATTAGAACTCATACTGTTTAGTTTATGTTGCTTTTTTATATGTTGTATTACCATTTGTTGTCACATTGTTACCATAGCATGTTATTTTTTTATATATAAATGGCATCATCATCAAACACTAAGCTAGCTTCCGGGAGACTTTTAACAAGTCAAGCCAGAGAAAATGTGGCAGAATATTTAAAAAAACAAAAAAGTATACAACTTAGGTTATAATATTGCCACCAGTACAAGTGAAGCAACAGAAGTCTTTCAGGCTACTGTGTACAACATTTTAAAAGAAGGTAAGAAATTATCAACTTTTGATTGTGAAGAAAAATCTATTTTCTACACCAAAAGGGAAATAGCTGGCTGATAAAAAATATTGAAGTGGACTCCTTCACAGATAGTGCACTAATGAAAAAGGTGCACGAATTTTATGTAGTCAAAAAAGTCTCCCCTTCAATAAAGAGTTTACTGCATTCTCTAAAGGAAGATTATGTCATCCAATGTGAATAGGAATATGATTTAAAAAGTTAGGATTTAAATGGACTCGCTATCAGTCCAATAGAAAATTCCTGATAGAAAGAAGTGATATGGTTGCTTGGAGAATTCACTATCTGAATGACATAAATAAATATAGACAAGGGGGCAAAACATTGTTTATATTGATGAAATGTATCCTCAGGCATCACATTCAATATCTTTATGTTGGAAATCTCCTGAAGAGGTTGGTATAACAACGAAAATTGGGAAATGTAGTAGACTTATTACAGTTCATGGTGGGGCAGAGGCTGATTTGTTAACAGTGCACTGTTAATATTTAAGTTCATTGACATCTGGAAACTACTATAGCTCTATAAATTTTTATAATTTTGGAAAGTTTCTATCAGAAAAATTACTACCTAACCTCTCAAACAGCTCAGTAATAATTGTGATGGACAATGCTAAGTATCAAGAATGATAAAGCAAGAATGATAAAAGGCCGACCTCAGGTTCAATGAAACAAGAAATAATTGACTGGCTTGTGAATCATGTTGTTAAAATAGATTTTACATTGACAAAATCTCAGCTGCTGGAAAAGTGAAATCATTTAACTGTGAAAAACGTTTATTATCGATGAAATAATTCGTGCAAAAGGCTGTATTTCACTTTATTTGCCACCTTACCATCCTGATCTAAATCCTACAGAACTCATCTGGGAAGATATTAAATGGGAACTTGCACAAATTTTAATGCAATCTTTAGATTGAAAAAAATTGTTGCAAAAAATATCTGCAAATTTTATAATTGAAATGTGGAAAAATGTTGTGCATAATTGAACATAATATGGGTTATGGACCATATTATAGATGAAGAAGTGGCCCCAATAATTATTTCTGTGGGAGAAGATTCAGATTCAAGTCCAAGTGCGCGTGTGTGACATAGTTATCACTTTGGGAGGGGGGGACTATATGTATAGACCTACAATAAGAAATGGAACACAAATTGGGGCAGAAAACCTTGCCCAGCAAGACAGTCATAAGACAATGAAATGAGATTTTGTGAGAAAGGCAGCTGTAAAAAACTAGGAGGCAATGAATTGGAATATGACTATCAGAAATCTGTTTTAGCAAGAATCAGTTGTTGATAAAACTAAAACTGAACTCTAGCACTATGTATTAACCTACAAAGAAACCTTAAAATATATGAACACAATCAGCTTAGAAATGAAATTGGGAATAAAATGACTGGCTTCTTATTACTGACGCTGAGGTTATGTGACCACAAGTGTACATAGTGTTGTGAACAGGAATATGAAAGTTCATCATGATAAATTTGCAAAACGTATACAAGGACGGTGATCACTGGTGGCTCTACGGGTGGGCCAGGGTGGGCCCGGACCCACCCAAAATTTTCTTGGCCCATCTAGATAAGACAGGGAAATTTCAGAGGTCAAATTCAAACTGTCTTTTATAAAATTCACATGAAATATGAAATTCACGTGAATACATGAAACATAAATTCACAAGAAATTCCATGTGTTTAAAAAGATCTTGACGAGTGCAGGTGGAAACACGAGACAACCAACTGGTCAGAGTGTACACAAACCGTTGGTCAGTCAGTCTTGGTTTCTCGGTCTGCGGTCGTATTTTCGTTTTTGTTAAGTCAACGATTTTATTTTTGTGTCTGTGGTTTGCACAAGAAGAGTTAACGTGTTTAACTGCCAATTTTATTTTAATATGGACAGCAGTTTTTCTCATGTTTGTTTCATTATTGTGGTTTTTATGTTATGTACTTTTAATACGTTTGAGGTTAGTTTGCATATAAACAATAAAAGGTGTCATGACAGTGGTCTGTGTTTCGTGTTTGACCGTTTGTGTAGAATATTGTGCATATTATTGAAAGTGAATGTTAAAAAGTGACAATAAAAATGGAAAAACATCCTAGCATTTCAGACTACTTCATTCGGCAACAAAAATTGTTAAACCAAATGAAGAGGGCATTACAACGCCTACACCTGTAACTGCTGAGGTTAGTTTTCAGGATCCCAAAACTGAACTGGAAAAAATTGTGTTCGGTGATGATGATATGGAAGTAGGGAAAGAAGGAAAACAGTCAGAAAATGAAGAAGAACTCAGTGAAAATAAAGGTACTGATTTATTTTCTGTTCCTAGCAGTAGCACCAGCAGCACTAATCCATCTGGTTCAATCAGTGAGATAGCTACAAAACCTACTTATGAACCAAAACTACCACTATTATGACATTTTCCTTTTCGCCAGTTTGGAGATAGAAAAAGAAATTTCCAGCCAGGTTGGTACAAAATCCACCCATGGCTTGAATACAGTATTATAAATGATGCTGCATTTTGTTTGCCTGTCGATTTTTTTTGTCCCCAAACTCAAGGCACAAAAAGTGAATTGCTTAGTTTTGTAAATGAAGGTTACACTAATTGGAAAAGAGCAACAGAATCTAATTCCGGTTTTAAGTAGCATGAGAACAGCTCATCCCACAAACATTCTTTAGTTGCTTGGTAGTCTTTCAAAAATTTAAAAAGTAAGTTTGGGGAGGATGCATCAATTGCTGCTCTGCTAGATGAAACATATGCTCTTGAAGTTCAAGAAAATAGAGGATACATTGAAACAATTGCTGATGTACTTCGATTCACAGCCCTACAAGCAATAGATCAAAGAGGTCAAGATGAATCGAAACAGAGTGTAAACAAGGGAAATTTTTTAGAATTAATGGAACTTATAGGGAAAAAAGATTCAAGTGTTAAAAAAACTTAAATATAAAAGAGAAAAATACACTCATCATGGTATTCAAAATGAAATTCTTAGCACCATGAGCAATATCATGTAATTTATCGTGTATTACCATTTAATGAGAAGATGGTGTACTACAGAGACAAATGGAAACGCTGGTTGGAATAGGATGGATAGAAGTCCAAGGCTAACCTGTGTTTACCAGCGTCATAAGAGAAGAGGAATCGGACGACCATTAGTCAAATGACATTAACAGATATAACAGATGAAGTAAAAAAAGCTCAGTATTTTGCTCTAATGGTTCACAAGTCAAAAGACTGTTCAAAAACCGAGCAATTATCAATAGTGATTCATTACTATTTAGATGGGAATATACGTGAAAGATTTCTAGGGTTTGAACTTGCAAAAAAGTTGGATGTTTCTTCTTTATTAATTTGTATTAATCAAAAACTAGCAAAACTGTGTAGTTGATTTAAACTACTGTGTTGCACAAATGTATGATGGATCTACAGTTATGAGTGGCTCTTGTGCAGGTGTTCAAGCTCTTTTAAGCAAAGAAGTTCCACAAGCCATCTACACACACTGTATGAACCATAAATTGAATCTCGCTATAGTGGTAACATGTATAGGGATCAAGTCAGCTACAGATTATTTTATGACACTGCAGGGACTGTATGTTTTCATGAGTGGGTCGGCAGTCCATCAAATGTTTATAGATAAACAAATGAAAATGAAGATAGGAAAAGTGGAATTGAAAAAGTTAAGTGACACCCGATGGGCCTGTAAGTATGCTTCATGTTTGTCTGTGGAGAAGACAATTGAAGCTATTATTGTAACACTAGTAAATATCCAGAGTGAAAATTCAGAATGAGCTGCAGAAGGATTCAGTGTCAAGTTGAACTTTTATTTTTCATTTATGCCTGTTCACACGTTTGTTGAAAGAATGTAAGTCACTATCTGATTTCCTCCAGGGCAAAGAGTGTGATATTGTTGCTGTGATCAATTTGGTTGAAACTACAAGGGATCTTTTTAACCAAATGTGTGAATCTGATACAGGCTTCACTTCTGTGTGGAAAGAAAGTGTAGATGTAGCAACAAAAATAGGTGCTGATATTCCCACAGATTCCTCTACTCTTGGCAGAATTCGAAAGTTACTAAAACATCTTGTGGAATATGTTTGTGATTTGCTAAATAAAGACAGCTTGAAACCTGTGCATCCAACTGATTTCAAGTCTCTGGTATTTGATGAAATTCTACATATCACAGACAGCAAACTTGAGAGACGTTTTATTTCAAACTCTGCAATAATTAAAGGAATCATTTGTCTGATTCCCAATAGTAAAATGTTCCTGGATAAATAAATGTTAATGCCGTTGGCACAAAATTATTCATGCAACACTGATTCGTTGGAGGCAGGAATAAAAATATTAAAAAATCTCATCCTAAGGCAAGAACAACAAACCGGAGTGGAGACTGTGAATCTACTTGCATTGCTCAAGTTGTTAGAGCAATACAAACTAGCGTTCAACAACTTGTACAAATTGACTCAAATAGCAGTGACTATTCCAGCTTCTACTGCATCATGTGAGAGAACATTTTCGTGTATGCAACATGTAAAGAGTTATTTACAAAATTCAATGTCTGATGAACTATTTGTCTGAGCTCGCAATAGAAAGGACTTTGACCAATAACATTGACTTGAAAAGAGTCGTTGATGATATGATTTCGCTGTTAATCACAACAATCGAAGAATTAATCTGTTTTAAAAGTAACTAAAAGCCTGTTTACTATTTTGCATTCATAGTATTTTATTTTGCTTAATATTTCAGCTATTCAGTTTTGGCCTATCAATTATTATCTTTATTTGTCAGCACTTTTTTTAACATTGTACAGTTAAGATATTGTCATTTTGTATAAACAAAATACATATGTACATAAATAATTACATTACAATACATAAGTAACTACATTCACATAACACAAACATATAAATTCAATTGGAATTACAGTCAAAATTTGGCTATCTGTCATTGAGAAAGCTATATTTTAAACTCCAAATTTTATACCAGCGAACTTAAGTAGGTCCACCCATTTTATAACTTGGCCCACCCATGTGACCTATGCTAGAGCCGCCACTGACAGTGACAAATTTTAAAGTGCCAGGATGAGAGTGATACCAATGAAGAGCCAGTCACTTCACTGATACTGTCTTATTGTCTTACACCATCATGTTAATATTAGAAATGTACTATTGTTATAGAACAACAGTGGTCCACCCATGGTACACAGAGGTGTGTTGAAGTGGCATGTTGCAAAGGAAAAAGTATTTTTTCTTGAATGCTTACTTTTCACATAATTTTAAAGTTAGCCTATATTAAAAGCAAGCCTACATATATATACACGGGTGTGAATATGCCCTTTATAAGAAATAATTCGGTCAAGTGGTATGCCCATGTTTCACAGTCACAAAAATGTTGGCCATCACTCTTGTAGAATATTTATCACTATGGTTGCCAGTTGCTGTATGTCTTCACTGCTAAAGAATGAGTGAAGTAGGCTTGTGGATAGTGCCACAGAAGACGGAATTGAGCTGAATGCCAGACTGGGAGAGACAAGGAGAGTGGACACACACTGACAACCTTGCACGACTACTGGCATATCATTGGCTGTTAGTTGAACCAGTTTCTCATATGAAAAAACATTAGTAGTAAAGCAATATTGGTTGATGTGTTGATGTTTTAAAACCACTTAAAACATTCACTACATATTTTTCAATGTTATATTTTCACTTACTATTACTTTAAATTATTTCTTTTATATATCAAAACCTTGATTACTTCTGGTTAGCAGAGTCCCAGACATATGATTAACAGCCAGCACATTAGAATTTCAATCCATGTAAAAAGATAAGACAGTAATATTCATGAACCATAATTCAGTAATATGTCTGACCCCCCCCCATCCTAGGTCTCACAGTATGTTCAGGTGCCCCCCTTATAGGTGGGCTGGCTCTTATTGCAGTGCCTCCTGGTAGCAAAGGTTAGATTTATGACTTTAAACCTTTCCACATTCAGTTGACTGTCTTTGCACATTGCAGAGATAGTGCAGTGTATTCTATATGAGATAAATTCTTGGAGTTCAGGGCCTCTGAAGAAGCCTTTTAAAGGAGAAAACTGGTTCAGGCTGTAAGGTAAAACTTTATGCTTTTACTTATAAAAAACCTAGTGTTCCAAGTCGTTAATGTAATAGTGGTATTTAGTCTATATGAGAGTCCCTCTACTGCTAGCCCACTCAAAACATTTGCCTTTCTATCAAACTCCTTTAAAAACAGTTACTTTTGTGGTATTTTACCATTTTAGTGGAAACAGAAATATGTCTACTTTCATTACTGAATGATAGTTATCTATAAATCTTTGTACTTCCTTTAGATTCTCTTGTCCAAACTCAGTTGTCTGAAATTAGACACAAAACAACAAAAAATTATAGATTTTCAGTTGCGATTATAATTTGTTAAACATAATTTATTTACAATAACCTATGTTTAGCCAGAGTAAACAATTATTTAAATTTTTTTTATGTATAAGTAATTTTATTGAGACAAATATATATGTGTAATTTTAACTTCTTCATAGAAATTACAAAACTAAATACAACTATTTCATAAACTACTTGGAACAACTTGTGTTCCGAGTCATTAATGAAATAGTTGTATTTAGTTAAGTAACGGACACATCATGTACAACGAAATCCAAGAAAGAAATTACAACTTAACAAAAGCAAAGTTCAAAACCTGCAGTCCAATCATGATAAGACTTTAATAGTTTTTAGCTAAGCATATATTTAACAAGTTTCCAGTTTTACAAAAATACCTTTTTTCAAGACTGGGTAACCAGGTGTACTCACCCTTAGGATCATTTTAAATCTTTTATAGTTATGGAAAACGTACATGGATGTACATGTACACTTGAAAGACTATCTGACAAGCCAAGACCTGTAACTGGCTATTTTGCTACTTTAAAAGACTTATAAGTTAAAAGAACAAATATCAGTAATGTAAAAAATTCCTCTACCATATTTATACTCCTTCATATATAACCATCATTATTGCCAGCATTAATTATCATTATTATCATATAAGCATTTATCATTAATGTGACATTTTAGAAGTTTATTCCAGGTATTATCAACTCAACTTGGCAATCAAATGGAACTCAAGTGATCAAATACAAAGCAAGCACTATGGGCTGTGCTACAAATCTACCACTAAAATACACAAACGTGAAAGTGGCAAAAAACTGAAAGAGACGTAGATTCTGCAAACATGCAGAAAATGAGCTGACATTATTATTAATGAGCTAGATCTGGCTTTCCTGTCATGTACTTCCTGCACTGTGCTTCAATACATGTATGTCAGCTTACCATAAGTGAAATGTTATAAATAAGCTTTATGGTTTGCCTGTTTCCAGTATTTCATAAAATTCTGTGCAATTGTGTATTAAAATAATCCTAATCATACTTTCATATAGTCTTCTGACTATTTTCTATTCCTCACTTTCATTGTTGATCTTTTTATTTTTTGAAAAATGTCACATACTTGTAAGTTCTCACTTTAGTTAACTTAATTATTTTTAGTTTTTCCATTCTTGTCCTGTAATAAAATTATTAACTACTTAATTATAATAACATTTTATGAATAATAATACATTGTGTATGCTGTTATAATACGAGACTTACCATAATAAGCTTCGAGGTTATGCAATAGTAACAGCTCTTCCCCGTCCCTCACCTTACAGTGTTGTCGCACGTTACACTTGGTTATGCGTAGGCAAAGGCAAGGAGGGGAGGTCTGTTTCAAACACTTCACATTCCATTGACAAGTCATTCCACTTGCTACAGGTTAACCATCTCTGTCTTCTTAACATTACCCACTTACATATTACTTTCAGTAGTTCTAGGATTATCCGTTTAAAGTTTTTACTAATTATTTTTATTATATTGTATTATTGTTGTTATTTAATAATTATATAAGGCTTACTCATGATGAATGATAATAATAATTTACAAATTGCTGAGAATCCTCAAACTCCTACAGTGTCATCAAACAGAGGAAGAAGATCTGGTAAAAAGGACTTAGGGAAGCAAGGAAAACACATCATTGCCAATGTTTACATTTTACAGAGTCTCGTGGATGATCCAATGAAAGCTGAAAATATGAATTTTAAAAGGGTTCAAGAGTTGACTGCTGAAGCTTGTGGAGTAAGTCGATCATCCAGTCGACAAAGTAAGTTCAAGCCGTAAAGCGAGACATGGATAAATGTGAAGGAAATGAACCTAAGTTTGTTACGCCATGGAAGTATTTTAAAAAGAAGCCGACAATAACAAATTTGGACAACTTCAACAAAGATGTTGTGTGAAGATGTGTTTTTAGTTTTTATGAACATGGAGAATACCCAACATTGGGAAAAATCCAACAGCAGTTGGCTGAACAAATAAATTTTAGGGGCTCCAAGAAATCAGTGCAGCGAATTTTGAAACAGTTTATATTTAAATATAAAAAGTGTAGTGACGGCTGAAAATTTTTAATGGAAAGAGTAGATATTGCTTGTGCTCGCGATACGTTTCTGAGAAAAATGCATCAATTTCGGAATGACAGATTAAAATGACCCAAATTTTATTTGGACGAGACATGAGTGAACCAAAATCACAGTAAATTAATGATTTGGCAGGACCCAGAGGAAAGGGGTGGTTTAAAAGTGCCAGTTGGAAAAGGTGGCAGATTAATTGTACTTCATGCAGGGTCAGCTGAAACAGGCTTCGTAAAGGAAGGCAAATTAATTTTCCACACACAGAAATCTTTATTAAATACAGATTATAACAACGAAATGAATTCGGAACTTTTTAAAGAGTGGTTCGTCAACTTCCTCTATTTACTGGAAGAAAGTTCTGTTATAGTAATGGATAATGCGAGTTATCATTCCACACTTGCTGAGAAAGCTCCTAAATCAAACTGGAGAAAAATGGAAAGTCAAGAATGGCTGAGAAATCATAAAATTGAATTCTATGCCCATGATACGAGGGCACAATTGCTAAACAAAAACGAAATAAAAAATGCTCTGAAAATATATGAAATTGATCAAATAGCCTACAAAATGGGTCATGAGGTTGTACGCATTCCACCTTATCATGCACATTACAACCCAATTGAGTTAGTGTGGGCACAGGTGAAAGGATATGTGGCTGATTGAAATAATACTTTTAAAATGGTCAACCTTAAAAGACTGATGGATGAAGCAATAGCTTAAGTAACAGTTGAAGACTGGTGAAAATGTGTCCGACATTCCAAAGAGCTTCAAAAGGACGACTACAAGAAAGAATGTCCTAGAGATTTGGCTATAGAATGCATGGTGATTGCAGTGACGGAAGAAAGTTCATAAGATAGCGAATCCAGTTCTGATTGAAAGAATTTAAAAATAATTGTAATGTGTAAATTTTTGTGTATATTTTATATTATAATGTGTATAATTTTTCTTTACAAAATTTGTTTAAAAATGAAGTGTTTTATTAAATAACATATAATGTAAATGACTGTTGGATTTCGTTGTCCATGACGTGTCCGTTACCTTAATATAATTAATTCACTACAGACTCGGAACACAAAGTTTTATAAATATTAATTATATTTAGTAAACGACTGTTTTAAAGACAAATAAAATGTAAAGAAAACTGTCACATTAATAAAGAATAAAGAAAATAATTACTTACAAAATTGTACGTAAAGAAAACATAACACAAAAATTATACAAAGAAAGAAAAAACAGCGGAAAGAAGAGATTTATTTCTCTCTTTGTTCGTAGTAGCTCACTGATGTAGTAGCGTGAGGTGTGTGTGTGTGTGTGTGTGTTATGTCTATTGTACGAGAATGCGCTGCCGTTGTTTGTTTGTCTTCGTAGTGTAATGCACCCATGAGTGTGAGTGTAGCACGTGAGTGAAGTAACATGGCAATACCGCAGTGGCCTCGAAGCTTATTATGATATGTCTCACATAATAGTGAGGAAGTTAGCTCATTTGGGAAAGTAAGTATGTAGATACATACAAAATAATTTGAAAAAAGTTATAGACATTTACACTTATTCATTGTGTAAGGACTGTTACTCTTGAGAACTAAGTACAGGGCATGAAGGTGAGAACAGTATTTTACTAGATGCACATGTATGGGATCTGAAAATGACAAGTATGCAATAGATACAGATACACTTCTGCATCTTAAAAAAAAAAAAAAAATTAAAAAAAAAAAAAAAAAAAATTGAAGAAAACATTTTTTCAACGCATAGGGCTGGCAAATGAAGATAAATTGTGATCTGCTATTGTCCAACACTTGATCCAACTATTATCTCATCTCAGTTCATACAACAGTCAAATGGAACTTAAGTGGTCAAATCCAAATTAATCTGTGCAAATTATGCTATCCTACACTGTAACATAACTTTACAAGTTATTAATTAATCACATATTATATTCAATCATAAATAATAGAAATGAATTATGAATAGTAATAGTAAGTAAGAAATTATCATGTATGTAAAAAGGAAAATGTGTAGAATAAGAATGAATAGGGCGAGGCCCAATGTGCCAACAGACTGGCGCCGGCCAAAATAAAAATATAATGTACGTCTGTACCTTGCATATCATAAAAACATAAAATGCTTTGTATGATCAAAACAGCAAAAAACGTGTAAGTCCTGTTAGAAAGGCGAGACAGCGACCTCCAAAAGACAATAGGCTACACCCTGACATAAAGTGTGAAAGTTAGAAAGTAGCGTAGTTTTTAACAAGTTAAATGGCCATGCAGTGGAGAAACGTGCCAGCAGCCACATAACCAATAAAATAAAGCGTCATTAGAGAGCGCAAAGGAATAGCGATGTATGACTGGGTATATTCAAACATACCAGGGAAAATTTCAAAATAGAACCAATGGGAATGGAATCAGCTATGACAGAAGAGAGGGTATCTACAAGCAAACTATAAAAAGAGAAGAAAGTTAAAAAAATCGAAGCTAATCTGATGGAATCGGAGTCTACGAGAGTCTAAAGGAATCTATGTCACTCAGTAGAATAACTTAATCAATGTAATTATAACGGCAACGTTACACCAAACTTGTAAATAATGTATAGATTGTTATGATAAAGAGTAGTAACGGAATGAGTAATATAGTGAAATGAAGAATATATAGATTAGTGCGCGGAAGTACGAGACAAGAAAGTATTATTTGTTATGTGCGTGTAAGTACGAAGCAAGAAATATATTTACACATATGCGCGTGATGATAGTTATAAACGCAAACATGTGATGCAAAAAGCAAAGCAAAGTAATAAATCAAATGTGTCTATTAGTGTAGTGAAGTGTAGTGAGTAATGTGGAAACACCAGTCATCTCAGAGAAATCATGCAAAACAAGTAACAGAATACCATAATAACAATTCATAAATCAATTAGTTTCAAAACATACCGTAGTAATTAATGTCTACCGAACTTAAACTCATCTCATTCTAAAAGATCCCAGATTTTGTTCAGATCCTAAGCAAAGTAATTTATGTGTTATGACATGTCAGGAAGGATACTAAGTAGATATGCAGATATAGTTAAGTCTGTATAACGAAACGTAATAAATGAAATAAGCTATAGTAATAATTGGAATCAAGTAAGAGGCTAATTAACTTACAAATGTTAGTATATTAATAAATTCATATTGGTTGATGAAATATTATGATGTGCATTAAACATGATATCGATTAAATATTTACGTTGTATGAGTAAGTGTAATATTGCAAACCAGTAATTCAAGTTATCTTATGAGGAATTGTAATCCTGAAGATTAGTAATTCAATTAAATTTTCTTTTAGTAAGTAACTGTAAGTTTGATGCTCAATAAGTCAATTTATATCATATAAAGAAGGTGTAATATGGAGAATTAGAAATTTAGTTTACATGTCTGTAATATGAATGATTCAATATAGGATATTATTAGAATCTGAACGAGAAAGAGTCATTATTTGATAAACCCTGAGGTACTTTGCTCTGGCGCCCAACAGTAATTATTGATTTGACATGATAACGAGCAGATATACTTACTTATCAGACACAATAACATTCGTAGAATTAAGAATCTTTATATTTAGCTTGGTGAAGCTAAAAGTCTTTATATTTGGCACCCTGAAGGAGGGGCATCCCAAGAAAACTTTATAACACATCCACCAACAAAATTTTAAAATTAAAGAAATAAAGTGATAAAAGAATCACTTTAATTTTTAAAGTGATAAAAGAATGAAAGAAATGTAGATTATCTAGAAATATCTTCTTCTTCCATTCTGGAGCAGGTATGGACAACTGTTTCAATTTCAGAAGTTTTATATACATAGTGATTTTTAAATTGTTGTTACCTGCAAATATTTTAAGTTGAATTAAAAATGAGACCATCATTTTCTGGGCCTTCCCACTATATAACTACCCTATAGAGTACAAAAATGTATGGCCTTTGGTATTGAGATCTAAAAAATATAGGTTCTGTAAATGTACTAAAATAAGGTTACAAAATGCACATATACAAAAAAATTTAGAAATATTTAAACATAAAACAATAAATTAATACCAAAACAAATTCAGATTCATACAAAAAATAATATTTTCAAAATTACTAATTTAATAAAATAATAAATATTTATGTTACATTTTACAATTAATTATATAACATATTTTATATACACATATAAAAACATTAAATATAGTCGACATATAAAAGAGCTGTTTTCAGAGGCGTAGCTGGGGGGACCCAAGGGGGCAGCCACCCCGGGTGGCATAGCCAGGAGGGTGGCAAAGTGAGCACTGACTTGAAAAAATTGTTTTCAGTTTATAAAACTACAAACAACTTGTTTCTTTGATATGACTATTCCTTAAGAACTATAGGAATATAAGATTTAATGTAAAATTAAGAACTACAACAAGTTCCAAAGAGTTTATGAAGTCTTTTATTTAAGGAAAATCGAACCCTGAGTGTCAAAATATTACAATTAACAAGGAATCAACTTGTGATCATAAAATGGATGGTATTAGCGACAAGGCAGTTGATAAATACAGTAAAGTTAACAACATGAGTACTTGACTATGTGAGATTTGAACAGACGTATTCTTTTGGTGTCTCTGCAAATAAATCCATCTCGTGTCTGTTTATCCACTGTGAAATACTGGAGGTAATGGGGTTATTTGCTGATTTGATTGCTACTATCAAGACACGGGCATCACACTCACACACACCCGCCTGGTGGACATATGCTGGCATGCAGTTTGCGTGTTGGGGTTAATGCAAGTGCGTGCAGCTTGCATTGATTCCAGTACGCATTTGTGCGCGCACACGCATATAACGCCCACGCGTACAGACTCACACCTCACACCGCTTGAGCCAACACATGTCCCACGTGCAGTCTGCGTGTTGGGGTCAATGCAAGGCGCTTGCATCGACTCCAGCACGCACTCTGGCATGCTCACACATGTAGTGCTCGGGGTGTAGACACATGCTTTGTTGTTTTGATCATGGTACTCACAGTAGTAAAACTTTCTAACCTGGGTATTTTCACATTGTGTAAATACAACCAGGGTTGAATTTATTGCAGAGACACAGAACATCAAAACACATTATTATGTACACATCTTTGAACAAATCTATGAATGGGTATATGTAATTGTAAAGAACTGAATGAATGCCTGAGTTGCAATAATGTAAAAAATCATTGTAGACATAAAAAGTAGAATAGTTTGTGTAAAAACCGTTTGGGTCTTTTTACACTTAATCCATGCATTTTGTTCATCTTGACGAATTCTGTGATTTTGTTGTCCATGACATGTTGTCCGTTGATTAACTAATTATAAGTATAACACTACTAACTCGAAACACTTAAGTTTTTTATTATTAAAAATTTACTTTTTGTAGCCTGAACCAGTTTTCGCTTATTATAAGCTTTGTCAGAGGCTGCCACTAGGAGCACTGTCCGTCTTGTTCTTGGTGAAGGCGCCGTCATTCGAAAGGTCAATGTTGTGTGTGCAGAGGCATGGCTAGGGGGGCCAAGGGGGCAGCCGCCCCGGGGGGCATAGCCAGGAGGGCGGCAAAGTGAGCATAGACTTGAAAAAATTGTTTTCAATTTATAAAACTACAAACAACTTGTTTCTTTGATATGACTATTCCTTAAGAACTATAGGAATATAAGATTTAATGTAAAATTAAGAACTACAACAAGGTCCAAAGAGTTTATGATGTCTTTTATTCAAGGAAAATCGGACCTTGAGTGTGAAAATATTACAGTTGACAAGGAATCAACTTGCGATATGAGTACTTGACTATGAGATTTGACGTTGTGGAGGCAAAGAAATTCTAATGTTTAAGACTATCTAAGGTAAATTCTAAAAATTACGTACTTTTTACTTTTAAGTATTAGAAAAACTATTAAAATTTTAATTGTTGAAATGTTTAACAATAAATTGTCTGTTTCTAAGCAATTGATCAAAATTAATGATTTTATTTATTTTAATTCAGGCTGTCAACGATTACAGACGTATTCTTTTGGTGTCTCTGCAAATAAATCCATCTCGTGTCTGTTTACCCACTGTGAAATACTCGAGGTAATGGGGTTATTTGCTGCTTTGATTGCTTCTATCAAGACACGGGCATCACACTCACACTCACCCGCCTGCCAGACATATGCTAGCGTGCAGTTTGCGTGTTGAGGTTAATGCAAGTGCGCGCAGCTTGCATTGATTCTAGTACGCATTCGTGTGTGCACACGCATGTAACACCCGCGCGTACAGACTCGCACCTCGCACCGCTTGAGCTGACACATGTCCCACGTGCAGTCTGCGTGTTGGGGTCAGTGCAAGGCACGCACTTGCATCGACTCCAGCACGCACTCTGGCATGGCATGCGCACACATGTAGCGCTCGGGGCGTAGACACATGCTTTGTCGTTAACGATGTCAGTACTTCAAACTGTGAAAGTGTCAAAGTACACTTACAAGATTCAGTTGGTTCTAGTACCATGGTTGATGTTGCATTGTGCAGCCTTGAAAACAGAACAGGCGATGAAGAACAGAACATTACTAGCAACTGTAACGGGCCTATTTTTGGGGTAATAAAGCAGTTTGTATATTTTTCATAAAGTAAATAACATTTTTTCGAATAATAGGGACAAACATATAAACGAAAGGTAATTTCAGTAGTTGCGACGGAAGTGACAGTGGCAGCACTGCTATTGACATTATACGTGACCATTATTCAGTAATATTTTATAAAAGTTGTGAAACAACCGACGGAATTGTGCCAAGGTCAACCAATGACACACAAAACTGTCAACAAGTTATGTAACGGATCGTCAGGCGATATTACGTCAGCGCGTTACATAACGAAGAATGTAGGTGTGTCAGCACTAGCAGCCTTGTGACACACAGCAGACAAACCCTGTCGGCAAATAACATCTAAACAAAGCGGACGTGGGCAGTTTCGCTCGCCGCCGGCTGAGTACCGTTTTCGCCCGCATAAACGCAAATTAACAAATGTGAAATTTTAACTAGTTTTGGACTTTCAAAGATATAAATAATGTACTAATCAGTGGTCAATAAAACTAAACAAACAGTTCGGCCGTAAGATATAAAAGCGAAAACAACAGGCAGTGCACACAACAGGAGACGTCCCGCAGGATGAAACCATACGCACCAACAGGAAAGTAGACATTTCAAAAATAATTAATACTGGTTTTTAACTAAATTTTAAAGTTGAGCTCAACATAAAACCTAAAAGTATGTAAATGTGTGTGTATGAGTGAGTGACATTAAGTAAATTAAGAAGGCTGGTTTGTGTGTATAAAAGTTATTTCTATTTAATATCTTGATTCTTTTTATACTAAAGGTTTTTTATATTAAGGGTTTATACTATATTTCAATTTTATTTTATGTGAGTTTTTTTTTTAGAATGAGAATTGGATAATAGATGAGGGAGGTAAAGACGTAGTGTGTCAATGATCTTTTAAAAGTTAAATGACGTGAATATCCAATTGTTAATAAAAGTTAATTATGGGAAACAATATAAAGTTTTTTTTGAACAACCCATTCTGATCTCCTGTTCGCCGAAAAGAACCCCAAAATGATAGGTACAATTTTTTGTATGTTGTTTCTTGTAAATCATAAAAACAAGATGGCGCCCGATAATTATACAATGTTTATTAGTAAATTAGTTAATTTTATGTGACACAAAGAAAATAGCTTCACATTTGGCTTCCGAACGTAGGGACAATTTATATAAATAAATTTATATAAATATAGGCCACGTGGAGAACAGAATGGTTGTTTAAGGTAACGAAAAAATGTGTTAACATACGTAGTAAGGTTATGTCATGATTATATGTAGTATGGGTGAGTAGAATATTTTTTTTTTATAAGTATGTGTTACATATAATAATATTTTGCAAAGAATTATATATCTAAAAGATTTAAAAAAATGGCAGATAATAGTGACGTCAGCTTATCTGACGGCCAAATAAGTAGCGACTCCGGGATTCAAACCACTGACAGTAGTCTTGAGGAGTCAAAAATAATACAAACAGTTGAGATTCATTCAACACCTATTTTAGGAAATCAAAATAAGAAATCGGATAATGATACTATGTTAGCAAGATTGTATGATATGATGTACAATAGTTTAGAAAAACAAGACAGCATGTATAACGCTTTAGAAAAACAATAATTTTAGAGAATTGAATGACAAATTTGACGAGTTGAAAAATGAGATTCAAGAATTAAATAAATGCTTAGAAAGTACTAATGAAACAGTAAGAACCAGTTTAAATAAATTAGAACAGAGTGTGGAGAGAATGGAAGTAGTTGTGATGAATCCAGAGAAAAATAAAACAAATGAAAATTGTAATGACAAGTGTGAAAATATGATATTGGAGAAAGAATTAATAAATAATAATAATGTTGTTGAAAATAATGAGAATAATAATATAATTGAAAATGTCATATCAGAGAGTACTGATGAGTTTGTGGAGTGTGATTATGAGATGTTAAGGTGTGTTGATGAAGTAGAAAGAGAGTGGAAAAATAATATAGTAGTTGAATGTGGGCAGAGGGTAAATTTTCCCATTAATTTTCCTGAACCAAGGTGTTCACAAATGTTGTTTTTGAAGGGCGAGAGACCCGTACTAGTAGATGAATTGAAGTGTATATTGATGTTGTATAATGTTGTACCCTCTGTCTATAATAATTATGAGAGTGTGATGTGGTGTTATGAAGAGAGAGAGTTGTGTATTGAGAGAGAGATAGAATTGTATAAGTTAAAAAGAAATTATGATGAATTGAGAGAAAGGTTAGGAGGGGTGAAGATGAACCATATAAAGTACTTACCTGTTGAGAGAGAGATAGAGAATTATTTTGATAATATTGTTATAAACGATAATGACTTACCTGATGTAATAGTAGAGGAATATAAAAATGATGAAACAACTTACCTGACATTGACCAGTAATACTGATGGAGACTGGACAATAATGACTTATGGTGACAAGGTTTATGAAATATTAATAGGGAATAACCCTATCAATTATAATGGTATAATGAAAGAAATAAAGTTAATGGATTATTATTATTATAATAATGATAATAAATGGTATGTGAATAACAATTATGCATGTTACAAATATATTAGATATTTATATGACGATGGAGGCTGAACTAAAAAAATCAATGATTGGACATTGTTAAATATTGTAAATTTTGGTAACGACCTTGCAGATTTGGACATATGAAGTGTGAAACAATTGAACAGTTATTGAAGAATACTTTGTAAATAATGTAGTGAATTCATTTGTGTGTAAAATGTTAGGTAAATAATGTGTATATGTAGTAGAAAATGTTGTGATAATAATAGTAATATTATTAATACTTTGCAGTCTAACTAAATAATAAAAATAATTATGAAGACAATAATTAATGATTTGTAAATTTTTGATAATAATTGAAATATGTTGTGTTTTAATAATCAATTGAAGTAAATAATTTGAGATGTTTCAATATTGTGACTGAATGTTATATGTTTGAATTTTATAATGAATTTAAATTATTTGATGAGAATTCAATATGATAATAATTAATGGATAAATAAATGCTAAATGGTTTAGTTTGTGGAATAGCATAATGGTTAAAAATATAGATTAATAATAAATTTGAAAATTTTGAGTAATCCAATTGCAGCAAAGGATAAATAATGAAATGATGATATATACAAGAGTTAATAAAAAATTTTAAACAAGAGTGTTTATAAGTTTTATATAAATTATTTAAAAGAGAATTGTTTGTTTAATGTATGCTAATGTCTATTCAAGGTTAATGTCTATTTGTTTATTATGTTATGTCATGTATTATACAAGATGTGGGGATAATTTTGGTGGGTAGATTGGTGCACAAAGAGGTGACATAACAGTGTAGTGTGGAACTGCAATGGTGGAAGGTTGTAAATTTTGTATTTAATATTTTATGTTAATGATGGTTAAGCTTACATATAAAGGGGGTTAAAACACAATCCAAACTAATGATGTCATTTAAGTATAAATTATTAAGTTTAGTATTACAAAAGATGTTTTACTTGTGATTCCCCAACTTTTCGGGCGGTCACGGCCTCACCGAACCCTGACCGTGGAATTGGTTTAGCTTTAACAGCTATGGTTGGGGCACATTACGATTACGCGCTGACCATACTGGCCATAGCTGTTATCGTTGTAAAGGTGTATTTTGAAATTGAGGGGGGGTGAAATTAAGGGGAATCACCAAACTAGGGAACAGCGGCTACCACTCTGTCCGAGTAGGGGCAGCAAAGCCAGGTGGTAGACCCGCATTAAGGGCGCATAACTATAGACAGAGATATTATGATATCTGAAACTTTTCAAATGTAACGCAGAAGCAAGGACACGGAGATGTCAAATTCCTCCAAAATTTCAGTCCTTGTGGACGCAACTGGACGCCACAGTCCAGGGGGGGTCATAGTGTGTGTGGCAGGGAGGTTATCCAGGGGGATAACGAATTAGAAATTTGTTGTATTTTAATAATGATGATTCGCTACTCAATAATTTTGTTTTTGATTTGCAAAATAAATGCATTAGATACTTCCTATATTGTTTTTATTATGTCTTATTGTGTTAATTGCATGTAGTATGCTAAGAATAAGGATTATAAAATATAATAATATGTTTTCAATGTGTTTATAGGTTTTAAATAAGAATGAAATAAATTTGTGATAGGTAAAATTTTCAATGGGTTGCAAAAGATAAAAGTTGGGTGATGAATATTGGTGGGACATATAGATCTGTCCAAATTGAAGTCAAAGTTAAAGAAATAGTAGAGATAAAAATAATGTAATGTAGTTTTGAGTTAATGTATGTTATAGAATTTTGAGAAGTATTGATGTTGACACAGTAGTAATGGAGAATAATTGTAGAGTTTTGAGCGATATATTGTTGTTTATTTTGATGATGTTATTTTGTTGTAGTAGTAGTAAGGTAATGAGATTGAGATTTTGGGGATGGCAATTTTGTAGTAGGGAGTAGTGTAATGTGGGAGTCCGCAACATAATGATAAGTTGGGACGGGCATTGGAATCGATTTAGTGGGAAGGGGTTGCCTTAGGTAGGCACTTTAACTAAATTTTAAAGTTGAGCTCAACATAAAACCTAAAAGTATGTAAATGTGTGTGTATGAGTGAGTGACATTAAGTAAATTAAGAAGGCTGGTTTGTGTGTATAAAAGTTATTTCTATTTAATATCTTGATTCTTTTTATACTAAAGGTTTTTTATATTAAGGGTTTATACTATATTTCAATTTTATTTTATGTGAGTTTTTTTTTAGAATGAGAATTGGATAATAGGTGAGGGAGGTAAAGACGTAGTGTGTCAATGATCTTTTAAAAGTTAAATGATGTGAATATCCAATTGTTAATAAAAGTTAATTATGGGAAACAATATAAAGTTTTCTTTGAACAACCCATTCTGATCTCCTGTTCGCCGAAAAGAACCCCAAAATGATAGGTACAATTTTTTGTATGTTGTTTCTTGTAAATCATAAAAACAAGATGGCGCCCGATAATTATACAATGTTTATTAGTAAATTAGTTAATTTTATGTGACACAAAGAAAATAGCTTCACACAACAATGTAGACCGTGTTCCCGGTGCTGCTCTACAAGATATGGGAGCTTGGCCAAGTGAGAATTCTCAATCCTTCTGAGATATAATGGTGACTAGAGGAACAAGTCAGTTGCAGAACAAAGACAGCTATTTTCCTGAAGATGAAGCTGGACGATCCTTAAACAAGTATTGGTTTGATAAAACCTTGCAAAATGGCAAAGCGGTAAATCGCACTTGGATGTGTTTTTCTCCAACTAAAAATCTCTAAATATCACTATTGTATTGACGACTCGGAACACTAAGTTTTTTATATTTTTATATTAATATATAATAATATATAATATAATTTTTATTATGTATAAAAGTTAAGTAACGGACACGTCATGGACAAAGAAATCCAAGAATAAAAATCTCTATTCTGCTTTTGTTGCATTTTATTTCCACAAAAAAAATGTCAAAGAAGCCATTTCAATACTAAAAATGGGGTTTCCTCGTGATGAAAGTTAAATCCCCGTATTCAGGATCATGAAAAAATGCTCTGCATTTTTTTAATAGAAGGAATTGGAACGTTCTTTAAACAAAGGGGGACTTATTAATGATCTGCTTCAGAAACAAAATTAGTAAAGCAGTTAAAACATGGAAAGAAATCCTCGAACAGGACACATACAAAATCTGGCACTGATAGGACATCAAGAGTCAGTTACTGACGATCCAAGTCCTGGAAACTTTCTGGCTTTGTTAAAATACTTGGATAAATTTTCAACGTATAAAAATATACTTTGTACATAATGTGTTAAGATACTTTGTTATGCTTTGGATAAATAAAGCATTCCCACTTCTGTAGATGCTAACAGACAAATTAAAAGTTTGGAGGATGAACTGTGTGATAATGTCGTTACTGAGCCAGAGTAGTTATATAATGAAGGAGTGTCAGTATAACAAAAAGGATAAGAAGAAGCGCACGATGCCAGGGGAGTATGCAGATGATTCTGCATTAACCGTTCGGCAAGAAATGCGACGTTCTCTAATAGGAATTTAGACAAACTGTCAGTTGAAATTTCAAGCCGTTTCTCTAACATAAAAGAGTTAGAAAAACCCTTTGGGTTCCCCTGTAAATATAAGGCGTATGTAAATGATGGATATACATTTTAAGGAACAGCTTTCCCAAATCAATATTCAGTGCACAGTGCTTCCAAAACTGTATTCACATGACCTAAACAGTGAAGAATTGTTCAGTGACTTGAAAGATGTCATACTTTTATTTAAAAGGGAAAAAGTGAACGAAGAACAAGAAGACTTAACACCTCAAGGACTGCTACAATACATTTCTTCAATGAGATTAGAAGCCTAAGAGACACTAGCCCCTAGTACACCTTTAAAAATGTTTCTTACTTTACCAGTGTCTGTGTGGCTGTGTCTTCTTGTGAAAGATCGTTTAGTAAGCTCAAATTGATTAAATCGTACCTACGATCAACAATATCTCAAGACAGGGTATCAAATCTAGCGATGTTTTCAATTGAAAATAACATTGCTTCGTCTTTAGATTATAGTCATCTAATAACCCACTTTGCAGCAATTAAGACAAGGAAAGTTTCATTTTAAAATGTCTCATTTTAAATATTTATTAAATATTAAAAATAAATATTAGTGTTTATTAATAGTATACGGAACCATTAACCTGTAATGGTAAGTGACTTATTTTATTACTTTTAATGTAATTCTTTGTTTAACTTTATGTTGCTTTAGGATATTGTTTTGATGATGTTTATTATAACATTTTTACGTTATAAATTTTTTATATTACTATGGTTTTTATAATCTATATTCGTTAATAATAAATGTATACAAACTGAATAGCAGTAATATTATAATATGTAATTTCTTAATTTTGACTTAACAAATATTGTTAAGACGTTTGCTGGACGTGCTTTCATTCAAATATCTACACATTTGCATTTATTAAGTACTTTGTTTACTGGATGAGCCTTAATTTTTGCTTTTTTGTTGCCCTTTAATTGTGAAGGTGAGGTGGCCGATGATCTCCTTGCCCCGGGCGCCAAAAAGCTTAGCTATGCCACTGGCTGTTTTGAACAATTGATTAAAAATTTTTTTGAATTTATTAATTTATATCTGATGATGATAGTTTACGATCAAAACATATGTACTTTACAAAATAAAATATATTCTTGCAAAAAGTTTTATTAATAATAATATAAAATATATATTATATGAAAAAAACAGCATTTCCAGAGCCCTGTTGACCACATTGTTGTATGTCTGTTGTTAATAGATAAAGAATGAAAATACGATAAATAATACTGAGTTGTGCTGGCAGGAATCATCTTAAATTTTTTTACTAGTGTGTATAATGAATGTGTGCCAAATCAAACTCTCTGAGGCCTTACTTTGATATCCCAGTAACATAAAAGAGAGACAAAGACTGAAGAACTGTTGTAAAGTAAGATACATAAAAGAAGACAGACAGCTGATGAAGATTCTAATAAGAGGAAATTTTGTTATTTAGGCACTAGACAGAATCTTTAAACTGATCATGACAAAAATGTATAAATTTTAAATGCATTAACAGCGCGCCTGCACGTGGATCCTTATACATCAAGCAAATCCTTATATTTGAGATGTTTATGGTTTTTCATTTGCATATATACTACAGTATACAGTTCATCAGAATATGACGACTGTAAGAGTTTACAAGAAACTTCTTGAACTGTACCACACTTGTAACTGTAATTCTAGGCTAATCAAAGAGACTGAAATCACTGCCTTCAAGCGTGATGAATGAGACTCGGTAATATTCACCTTTGATGAGCAGCCATTTCAAGCAGGCAGTAGGAAGTGTGCTCCATCCATTTCCGCACAAAAAAAATGATTTAAATTTCAATTTTATGAAACTGACAAAAAATACTGTTTTTCATTAAATACATGATGAAATTTTCGTTATCTTTTAAATTTTTAAGTTCGGCTTTTTATATAAATACCAGATTATCTTTGATACACACTTTGTCTTGATAATAGGTAATCCTTTATAAATAATGGTAATTTTTTAATGGACAAAGGGTACCGTACTCTCATAATCTTCATTTCAAACAGATTGCAACATATGTAGTAATACTTAATACAATTAGTTTCTTTTTTATTGTAGATATATAATCTAGCACTTTTAATAGAAAGTGTACATGGGAGAAAATTAAACTCAGTAGTCACCCAGTCCAGCCTCTATGCATATGCCTATTATGCCTAATGCTAAATCCTCTGCAGACCATTAAAATTAATTTGTATATGTGGTTTTGTGGCCCTGTATTATCATCATACTTCAGTCTTTACAATTTAATTAACTTTCCTGCACCAAATTTTGTGTGAACTGAGTTTTTGTAACAACTATATGAGAATATGTAAATGTTGTTAGTTTTTGATGAACATTCTGCAGTTCAGAGGTTTTTGAGTAGCACATACATTTCAAAGATGGTTGAGTTATTCAATATGATACCTGTTCAAGCACTAAGAAAATACTTAAAAATATAGTAAAAGTTTGCAGAATCAGCTAATAGAATGTTTGTTGAAAAACCTAGTACTTATCTAACATCAAATTATGTTACTGATTCAAATTAATCAGTTGTGCAGACTGACACAGTGGCATATCTAGAAATTGACCTGGATTCCGAGGTTGAGTTGGTTCATAAAAGAAAAGTCAAGTTAAGACTAATCAACATTACACTCTTAAAGTAGCTGCAATCAGTACCCTTAAAGTAAACGATAATAACACAATAAAAATACACATTACTGGAACATTGTTTACAACATACATATTGAGTGAGTTGATTTTCCTATATATTTCGTATTTCAAACGTATATGCTAATGCTGTAATAAACTGTTTGCATATTTAAAAAGGAGTTATGGTACCGCTATATTAGCATACACAGCTTAAAAATAATAAAAGAACATACAAATTAAAAGATTAACAAAAATTCTTAAACTTTTTCAACCTTGTGGGGGGGGTCCAGTCCCCTTTGCCTCCCTTAAATACGACCCTGGACTGACAAAAGATCTCTGAAAAGAACTTTTAACATTCATTGAATTATGGGGACTGAGGAGTCTGTTGCTCTTTCGCTTGATGTTCGATTGAAAGCACTAACATGTAAAAGTTTAGGATATTGTAAACAATTACCCACATTTTATGTCTACTGTTATGTGTGATGACACTTAGGCTTATTGACCAGAGGCAAAAACATTTTCAATGGAGTATCTTATAGTCATTAAAACCATAAAAGATGCAGCAAAAGAATGGATATTCTTAATACTGTATAATATTGAAACTTTCTCTTGTGACTTACTTGTCTTTTTCGTCAAACGCGTTTCGGCGTCATATTCGCCTTCGTCAGCTTAGAAACAGACTGCCAGAACTTAGTAACGGCTGTTGCTTGGAAGGTATAGTGGGGGTGGTGAGTAGAGGAACGGGATTGGCGCGGGGATCCAAATTATTGTTTGTTTTTTGTATGATTGTGTCGAAAAGTGTATGTGATTTATATTGTAACTGGTCGTTTAGTATGTTGTTTGGTTGTGTTTTGTGGTGTTTGTATATTTCATACTGTTCAGCTGTGTTGAGTTTTCGACCTTTGGGTAAGAGGTGTAATATTTCAAGATTAGTATCTATGTTGGTGTAGCTATGGTTATGTGTGTGTATGTGTGTGGCAAACGCAGAATGTATATTGTTGTTGGAGAGGGCCTTTAAGTGTTCAGAGTAATGGGATGAAAAAGATCTTCCCATCTGGCCTATGTAGAAACTATTGCAGTTATTACAGTTTAATTTGTATACACCTGTTCTATTGTATTTGTCTATGTCCGTGTTTGTATCGTTGATGTGTTTTTTGATGGTATTGTTAGTTCTGAATGCTATTTTTGTACTTGTGTGTTCTGAATGTGTTGGCAAGTTTGTGTGTGTTGGAGTTTTGGTATGTGAGTGTGATGTATTTATTGTGTTGTGTGTTGTTGGTATTTTGTGTTTTGTTATTTTTGTTTTTGATGCGTTTGTGTAGTTTGTTTATTAAATTGGGGTTGTAACTGTTTTTCATTGCTATGTATTTGATTGTGTTGAGTTCGTCAGTATAATCTTGTTTACTTAAGGGTATTTTAGTTAGTCTATGGAGCATATGGTTGAAGGCCGCATGTGTATGTTGTGTTGGATGGTTTGATGTGTTGTGTATAACCATGTCAGTTGTGGTGGGTTTTCTGTATATTTTGTACGTGTGTGTATTGTTAATTGTTAGGTTTAGAAAATTTATACTGTTGTTTTGTTCAATTTCCAGTATAAATTTTAATTTGTGGTGTACTGTGTTTATGTATTTGTGGAAGTTTTCAACTTGTCTTGTGTTGCCTTTGAATAAAAGTAATATGTCATCTACATACCTGTGCCAGTAAATGATTTTGTTGGTGTATTTGTTGTTGTTTATTATGTGGTTCTGTTCTATGTTGTGTATATATATTTCTGCCAGTATTCCTGATATGGGGGATCCCATCGGGAGACCGTCTGTTTGTGTGTATATCTTGTTATTGTATGTAAAGTAATTTTGCTCAGTTATTATTTTGGTAAGTGTGATGATCTCTTGTATGTGTGTTTCAGGTGTGTTGTTTTGTCTGAGTAATTGTTCTAGTGTTTGTATGGTTTCTTGAACTGGGACATTGGTGTATAAATTGGTGATATCAAAAAATGCTAGTGTTGAGTTGTGTGGGATGTGGATGTGTTCAGTTTTCTTGACTAGGTCGATGTTGTTTTTGATAGATGTGTTGTTACTGAGATTAATGTTTTCTCTGATTATTTTGTCTAAGTGTTTGGCGATTTTGTGGGAGGGAGCTTGTGTGTTATTTATTAATGGTCTGATGGGAATGTTAGGTTTGTGTATTTTTGGTAATGCATTTAGTATAGGGGGGTTAGGTTTTATTTGTTTTAGGTACTTGGTGCTTTCAGGTTTGATTATATGTTTTGTGTTGTTTATAAATTTGTTAATTTGTTTTTGAAATTTTAGTGTGGGGTCTTTATTTATTTTCGTTGAAGAAATTTTCAATTTTAGTGTTAAGTTGATGTTTGTCTATTATGACGTTTATGTTCCCTTTATCAGCTTTTAATATTGTTATATTGTGTTCATGCAACTTTTGTTTTACATTGTTAAGCGTTTTTATCTTGTTGCTGTGTCTTTTCGGTTGTATATGTGTGCGTTGGAGCTTACGTTTTATGTCGTGACGTATTGGGTCCTGGTCAATAATATGCGTGTTTTGTACAGCTGTTTCAGTGTCTATAATTATGTCACGTATGTGTCTGTTGTGGTTTTTGTTGTTAGTTGTATTGTTAATCAAATTATGTTTCAGTCCTTTGTTTAATAAATCCATTTCATCAGTTGTGAAATTAATGTTAGTTGTGTTAACTGTGCGTGTGTGGAATTTGTGTGCCGTTTCAGGGATCGATTCTATTACGCGTTTTGTGAGGTTCGTTATTTTTTTGTTGTGTCAATCTTGTATTGTCAATTTGAGTTTTTCTATGTTGTCTTGTGTAAATGTAATACAACTTGAAAATGTAATACAACACACGTACTCATCCCGTTACTCTGAACACTTAAAGGCCCTCTCCAACAACAATATACATTCTGCGTTTGCCACACACATACTAACACATAACCGTAGCTACACCAACATAGATACTAATCTTGAAATATTACACCTCTTACCCAAAGGTCGAAAACTCAACACAGCTGAACAGTATGAAATATACAAACACCACAAAACACAACCAAACAACATACTAAACGACCAGTTACAATATAAATCACATACACTTTTCGACACAATCATACAAAAAACAAACAATAATTTGGATCCCCGCGCCAATGCCCTTCCTCTACACACCACCCCCACTATACCTTCCAAGCAACAACCGTTACTAAGTTCTAGCAGTCTGTTTCTAAGCTGACGAAGGCGAATACGACGCCGAAACGCATTCGACGAAAAAGACAAGTAAGTTTTCACAAGAGAAAGTTTCAATATTATATTAAGTGTAGTGCTGTGAAAGAAGGTGTTGAACAAACAAGACAACTAATGGATATTCATTGCTTTTTCCATATGAAATACATTGTTCACTGATAATTTTTACCCTCTATCAGAATAAACTAAACTTATCATCCTGAAATCATTGATGACTACATCACAACATGCCTTGCTTACATTATCCTTGAGATAACAGAATTTTTCCTAGTAAACAATATGGTTGTCTTCTGTGTTTGCTGTACTCATGGCACTAGACTCTATCTTTGCACTTTTTTTGAAACTGAAGCTGATGAGTGATAGTACAACTCGCATGTAATCCACAAGAATTCCAAGCTGCATTGGACTACATTCATGAAATAGATATCTGCAGTTTCTTTAAACTACAAAAGGCGTGTGGTGGTATTACTCAGTATGTTTCACATACCTAGTACATCCAAGTCAAACAAGCACCAGAATCTGAAGGATGTACCAGGTATGTCCATAAATTTGACGTTGTTTAAACTAAACAAGACGATGTACCATTCTGTTTATTTTACAATTACAAATATACATAAATTTATCAATTTCCACTTACCTTCAGAATTTGTTTTCGGGTCCAGGGTCGTCATACGAACGTTAGGATACAAACGTATTTTTTAGGTTGTGCAAATGCCTTACGCAAATCATTTTTATGAAGAGAAATTTCTTGATCTTTATTTTTTCATTTACTATGCTCTGTCTCAAATTATTCATTATTCATTTTTGTATGTTTACAAACCATCTATTATTTTTTGTGGACTTGTTAACTGGAATACAGCTTCCTTGAAATATGTTATATGTTAACTTAGTTACTACATCTTACCTTATTCTATATCAGACATAAACAGCCCAGCCTGCATTTTTTACACACACACACACACACACAGAATATTAAAAAAAACCTTTAACATTTTAGAAAATACCCCTCCCTGCCGGCACGTGGTCATCGCTTGAGCTCGATTTATTCCATAACTAACCGCATAACCGTTCTCCAAAATAGATTTTTTGTGGTCCTTACGTGCACACTACCACCACGGGCACATTATTGTTAATTTAAACTCACTTTTGATATTTGAACTTATAAAATTTTGACGAGCCCCTTTGGGCAATACCTGGCCAGGTACGGTCTACAATCAGACTGCCAAGAGCGGCATAGCGTTCACCGCTAACTCAATTTCGTCTTTCTTGATGGAAACCAAGGCCTCATGGTTCGTTGCCACAGCTACGTCCTATTTAACACACGTAGTTTATTTGTGTGTTGTTCGTATCGGATATTTGTGCAGCACTGGCTGACGTCACGAGATGGGTGGGACTTAGGCTTTACATCCGGCACCTTGGGACATGTGCTCACCCAAATTGTGTCTCTTAGCCATCTTGGAGTTGCACAAAACTGGCATCGCTCCGTGCGCATGGTTGTCGGGTGCGATCGGGCGCACTGCCACACATTCACAAAGTTCTTGGAAAATGATGCTGGGTGCATTCCTTGTTAGCGATTGCACAACTGTTGAAACGTATTGTGCCTTTGTTAGAACACTGTTACTACAATACGACATGTGGCCTGGTCACAGTTGGAAATAAAATTTACAAATATTTTCTATAAAACCCAAAAATTTAATAAAATAAAATCCCCTGTATTTGTCATGTTACAATACCCCCCCAATGAGAGATCTTCTGCCGAAACAGAAGAAATCTCATTGCTAAAACCCCTAAGAGGACCGGTGAGGATATGGTGCCAACAACCCCCTTTTTGCTCTTATACCTCATGGGTAAACGACCCCCCTGGCTCGGCGACTACGGACGCATCTGAACGAGATCACTGGACTTCTCTGTGCGAGATCCCAACACCGAAAAATCGAACAGATATGCACCACAGCGCACCTCCCCTTCTAACATGTTTCCCCAAAAAATCCAAATCCCTGGCTTATATCATGCCAGATCCTCAACCGATATGTTCCCCCTTACATGCAAACTGGGCTGCCTTTAGCAGATACTGGGCTCACACACACACACTTATACTACATCATATAAACATTGAAACATCTTTAGTTTTAAAATTTTGTTTAAGTCAGAATCAATAGCTATTTTCTTTAAATCAGAACACAAATCCTTTACCTACATTGACTAATTCTCTTCATTAGTTTTTTGCTATTAGAAAATAAACAAATTGAACATTTCTTAAAATAGGAACATCCTTAACCTAACATGTGATTATACATATGCCCTAACAATACAGTTCAATACAAACACTAATAATACACAAACAATAACCTCATCAAAATTCAAAAAACATCAATTAGATGGCAGGCGCAAAATCAAGAAAATTTTTTTTTTTTCAAAAAAAATTTGAAATTCAAAAAATTTAAATTTATTAAAATATATTCTTTTTTTCCATATTGGACTTATTTAAATTATTCAAATTAATTAAAAACAAAATCGGCTTTACTTCCTTGCTAAACGTGTCTAGTATAGGGCATCACCTATCAGCTGATCAAAACTGGGTCAAGTCAAGAACCTTGACCTACATAAATTATACACAAGTTACATCTGAAAATACATTGAACACCTGTAAAATTCTATCTTTAAACACAAAACACAATAAAATAAAACATTTAAGATAACAAAATATTATTATAAATAACAATCAAATTGATATTTAAATTATTCAAAATAAACACTTTCTAACTTTACATTGTCAAACTCTATCAAAATTTGTCACTGGTTTCAATCAAAATTTTATATTCTTACTATAAATCTCTTTATTTAATCATCTCAATTTCCTTTACCTTGGGTGATCTAATTATTTATACTAACGTGTTTTTGCCACTTGATATGTCTACACTTATAATCTTTCTCCCTCTGACTCTAATACCACTAACAACTTTAACTAATATGACACCCATCTCTATCAAAACATCTATCAAACTCTTCTCTAAACCCAACTTACTATTAAACTCAAATCGCCACCTTCTCTCGATATATGTAAAAAATACTCTCTAACCCTTTGTACTTAGGATAAGTGTTTCCCCCCCCCAAAAAGCTCATTCCCTTATGTTGGTTCCTGGATTCTACCTAAGGTAACCCTTTCCAGCGCCAAAGGTCCCTTCCCGTCCCAACCCTTTTGTTGCGGACTCCACCATTACACTATCCCCTCTTACAAAATTACCATCCCCAAATCTCATTCTTATTACCTCACTTCAACTATAAAATAACATCATCATTTATAAACATTAATCAATACTCTACATATATTCCCCATATCTACTGTGTCAGCATCAATACTTCTCAAATTCTACATTAACTCACAACAACATTACATTAATTCAAAACAATATTTTCATCTCTAGTACCACTTTAACTTTAACTTGGACTGATTTACCTGTCCCAACAAAATACTAATCACCCAAAATCTATCTTTTTATTAACTTTCACAAATTATTTAAAATCTTAACTTTCTCAAATTAATTTCCTCATTATTCAAAATAGCATCTTTAACACATTAAACATTATATTTGACATTAACTACCTTGGACATTAATAAACAATTTATCAGTGACATTCTATTACTGATCAGCTGACCTTCTTAGTAAGGTAAATGACCTTACTGCAAACACATTGTAACAATTGCACACACATTTCAAAATTATACAAGTTACATGAAATATATATTTTTATCAATCCTTATATCTACCATACTACACATCATTGTTTCCCCTCTTTCTGACTCTGATAACATTATGTCAACCGCCTGCCAGTCGGTCTAGTTATTTACTTTGTTATACTCATTTCAAAATTACATAAATTATATAAAACACATATTTTTATCAATTCTTACCTCTAACACAATAAAATAATACATTTATAAAATACAGAATGGACACATTTTACTGAACGTAATACGAGCATTTTATTAGAGCAAAATTGAATTATCATTTTTTTATGTTATGGAATTTAAATTCGTTGCTCGTCGGAGCAACCTCCCGATCCACACACACTATTGTATTTTCTGTTGGACTGTGACGCCCATTTGCGTTCACAAGGACTGCATAGTTGGAGGAATTGAACATCTCCGTGTCCTTGCTTCGGCTTTACATTTTAAAGAGTCTAGGTATCGACATACCTTCGTTTATAATTATAAGTCCTTAAAACGGGTTACCACCTGGCTATGCTGTCCCTCTGCGGACAGAGTGGCAGCCGCTGTTCCATAGTTCCGGGGATTTCCCCTAATTTAATTTCGACTATCAACCAATTTCAAGTCAGCTATGGTCAAGGGACTTGATTATGGCCATAGCTGACCACTAGCCAAAACCACGATTAGTGCTGGTAAGGCAGTAATCGCCAGAAAAGTCGGGGAAATCAAACTTTACTTTAATGCCTGTTCTATTCATCATCACTATGTACGGCACGAAAGTCTATCATGGTACAATCAAGTAATTGTAAAAAAAAAAGGTGTGCCGTACATTTTCGCCATTTCGGCCTCCGGTGGAGGTAACACTCACTGTTACCCCCAACCCATTCCACTATCTACTGGGGCACAGGCCACCCCAGCAATAGCATACTAATAACTAAATTAACTTTTATATAAAACATTATAATGACATTTTTCATTAACCATTTTATCCATCAATATTCAAATCCTTCATCATTTTCTACAATTAGATTTCTTAAAATTTCCAATTTATTATTAACATTTAAGTTACATCATAATGTAGTTATTATTCCCTTTTAAATTATTATCTCAAATTATTTTCATTACTGAAGTTAAAATTCTTTCATTTGAGTTAAACGTCTGTAAACATTTTATTCTTTCTGACTTGTATTATAAAATTTTATACTTACAATCCATTATTCACATACTGACATACACAAAATATATACACCATACACACCAATATCTCCAAGTAACCTCTGAAACATTTAACAAAATGTTATTTCAAATCAAACAATTTAACAATTAATTACCAAATTCACATCTCCTGAAATAATTTAAATCCATTAGAAAATTCAATTATATAACATTCAAATCAATCAAAATATTTAAAACACCTCAAATTATTTTAATTCAATTAATTATTGAAAATACAAGTTTCATTGCTAGCAAAACAATTACAATTCGCTAATTACTGTCTTCAAAATTAATTTTGTTATTTGTTTATTTTCCAAATATTAATACTATTATTATGACAACCATTGCTACTACATATACACATTGTTTACCTGACATCCTACCATAATTAAATTCACTACACTTATTTATAATTCTTCATCATTGATTACTCAGTTATATCACACTTCAATGTCCAAGGTTGCGAGGTCAAAAACCATAAAACAAAGCATTTAAAATTGTCCATTGATTGTTTTATGGTTTAGCCTCCATCGTCAAAAATTATTCTTTGTTTCAAGTAACACTTTTCAATTTTATTGGCACACATATGGCTATTTCGTGTGTCATAACCATAAAAATCAAATTCATTCATTATATCATAATAATCATGAACCAAGTCAACACAATGTATTTCTGTCAAGTCTCCAGTAGTAATTATATTCATTATTGGGTCAGTTATTTTCTCATCAATTAAATTATTTTTGTTTAAATACACTTCTAACATTTCTTTCAACTCACCATAATCTCTCTTTAATTCATATAATTCTATCTCTCTCTCAACACACAATTCTTTATCTAACTCTCTCTCATCATAACACCATCTCATACCTTCAATATTACTCCAGACAGAGGGTACAAACTTATACAAAAAAAATAAACAACTCAAATCTTCTACTAACACGGGACTCTTGCCCTTCAAAAACAACACTTGTGAACACATTGAATCATCATAAATAAGGGGAAAATTTACCCTCTGCCCCCCATTCTACCACTATACTATCTTTCCACTTTCTCTCTGACTCATAAACACACATTAACATTTCATTATTACATTCCACAACTTCATCAGTACTCTCATTATTTATTTTCATTGTATCACTCTCTGATACTACCTCTTCAAATACATTACCATTCTCACTATTATTTTTATCATTTTCGATATCATCATTATCATTTGTTAACTCTTTATCTAGTACCACATTTTTATACATGTCATTATAATTTTCATTTGTTTTACTTTTGTCTGTGTTCATCACACTCACTCCCATTCTCTCAATACTCTGTTCTAATTTATTCAAACTAGTTCTTATTATTTCATTAGTATTTTCAAAACATTTATTCATTTCTTGTATATAATTTTTTAATTCATCAAATTTGTTATTCTGTATATTGAATTTAGCGTCGAATCACTCTTTATTTCGTTAAATTTTACCTCTAACATCGCATTTTGCTTTTCTGAACTTTCTTTCATACTACACAACAAACTACATAAATATTTCATCATATCATTATCATCAGTTTTGTTATTTTGGATTGGCGTTGAATGAATTCCTTCATCCATAGTTTTTGATTCAGTTTCGCTTAATTCGATATTCATTTGGCTTTCGTTTTCGATGTCAGTTAAGCTGACATTCTCATTATTACCTGCCATCTCTTATTTTTATACTTGATATTTAGAATACTTTAATTAATTTGATTTTTTATAATACACTTTCTATTTCATGTCAATTTTGCGTAAATGACGCACTTTCATTTCATTACACTACCCTTAAAACACGCTTGTATCTTATTTGTAGGTATGGAATTTTACTTCTACTTAATCAAATTCGTTCATGTTGAGGCGCCAATTGTACCTGTTCGGGCGTCGATTGTACCATTCTATTTATTTTACAATTACAAATATACATAAATTTATCAACTTCCACTTACCTTCAGAATTTGTTTTCGGGTCCAGGGTCGTCATACGAACGTTAGGATACAAACGTGATTTTTTAGGTTGTGCAAATGACTTACGCAAATCATTTTTATGAAGAGAAATTGCTTGATCTTTATTTTTTCATTTACTATGCTCTGTCTCAAATTATTCATTATTCATTTTTGTATGTTTACAAACCATCTATTATTTTTTGTGGAATATTTCCTTGAAATATGTTATATGTTAACTTAGTTACTACATCTTACCTTATTCTATATCAGACATAAACAGCCCAGCCTGCATTTTTTACACACACACACACACACACAGAATATTAAAAAAAACCTTTAACATTTTAGAAAATACCCCTCCCTGCCGGCACGTGGTCATCGCTCGAGCTCGATTTATTCCATAACTAACCGCATAACCGTTCTCCAAAATAGATTTTTTGTGGTCCTTACGTGCACACTACCACCACGGGCACATTATTGTTAATTTAAACTCACTTTTGATATTTGAACTTATAAAATTTTGACGAGCCCCTTTGGGCAATACCTGGCCAGGTACGGTCTACAATCAGACTGCCAAGAGCGGCATAGCGTTCACCGCTAACTCAATTTCGTCTTTCTTGATGGAAACCAAGGCCTCATTGTGATGCTACTTACCTTCACATAAAAGTCACTAACATAAACATTGTATATTTATCGGGCGCCATCTTGCCAACTGCAAGAAAATAAATAATGAGGGTTCTTTTTAGGCGAACAGGAAATCAGATTGGTTGCTTAAACAAACAAAGAAACTTTATAAGTTTACACATAATTAAAATTTATTAACATTTTTTACTATAATTTTATTATTAACAAACTACCTCCTGCCATCCTCTCTCTACTGGAAATTCACATTTACGAAAGTTATTAATTATATAATCATTCTGCTACAATGAGAATGAAAACATGGTATACAAATTCCAAATAAATTTTAAGAAATTAAGTATGAATTAAATTAAAATACACACAACGCAAACCAGCCTTCTTTGTCTACCCGCTTACTCACGCACACACACACAATGATTTTATGATTTGAGAGCTCTCGTGTTACATGTTATTAAAATTTATTTCCACATTACTTAATTAATTTTAAAAGAAAACCTTTGTTGAAATTTTAATATGAATTCATGGCTACTTAGCTGTTCCGTAAGTTGGTGGCGTCACACTTTTCCGCACATTGTCCGGTATAATAATTAATTGCCGAAAACTGTTTTTATAATAAAGAAATAAAACTGTTAATTACTTTTGTATTTCTCTAGACTTTACTTCACATTTTCTTTTATATGTTAATCACATTTTTGGTCTGTTGCGGGCCCGCACTTACGTTTCGAAACTTTTATACAGACCACTCGCGAGTGGTGATGGCGTTATACTGGGCAGAGAAAAAGGCGCTATTTTGTGAAGCGACTGTTGTGGTGTGATCAAGTCCTATTGTTTTTTAGTTTGTATCCTTCCGCCAGCTGCATGTCACCGTTATGTAACTGACTTACTCATCAAGGATAGGCTCTGACGTAACGCTCGCCTGATGCTGGTTATATAATTTGTTTACTGTTGTTTTCGTCATTGTCTGACCTTGACACAGCTTGTCGGCTATTAAAACTGTTTATATGAATATTATTAAACAAGTCTGCACAGTCAATGTTGCCACGGTTGTTTTCATTTCAAACAAATTTACCTCTCGGTTACAAAATTTTTCCCTATCACTCAACAAGTTAATTATTATTTATTTATAAAAAAAAAATACCAATTATGTTATTACCCCAGGTATGCCCAAAAATGCCCCGCTACAATACCCCCTCAATGAGATATTTTATGCCGAAGCATAAAAAATCTCATTGACACATTCATACTTGCTAAAGGGATCAGCCAGGATATGTCGCCACAACCCCCTGTATGGTTTACAAAAAAGAATAATCAACTCACCCTTGGTCCGGTGACTGTGACCGCATCTGCATGACAATACTGGACTTCTCTCTCGAGATCCCAACACCGTAGAGTCAGACAGATACTCAACGCCCCTGCTCTGACGCGTAGGCCAGCTCAGGTCCGCCGCCACAGCATCACCAAACACTGAAACAACAAATCAAAATATTAAATAGTGGCCTTATACAACACCATATCCCCAACTGATCTGTTCCCCCCTAGCGGTGCTGGTTTGCGCTAAGAAGCACTGGTTTTGTTTTTACTCACTTATTACTAACATGTATATATCAGAATACCTAACATAACTTAACATAAGAAAACACAGTACATTAATAATTCCTTTTAAAATAAACAACTTACAATTAAAATGTTACACTCTTTACATCATTAAATTGACATATAAAATCAAAAAATTACTTTTAAACTTGATTTACTCTTATTAATTCGTTTCTCAAAATTACAAAAATTATTTATTTTATTTTATTTATTTTTTTTTTTTTTCAATTCTGGCCATCATTATTCCATTTCATTACTTTGGGTGATTCTACGTTATTCATTATAATGTACTTTATCCACTTGGCATTTACTCCTAATCTTACCCCTTTTATTACTCTAATGCTCCCTTACAAAATCTTTATCTAGTATGACACCCCACTATCAAAATTTTACTAACCCTTCTCTACCTCTAACTACTTACTACTTTAACTCCAATCGCCACCCTCTACTCTTATATAAAAAAAAAATACTCTCTAACCCTTTGTACATAGGATACGTGTTTCCTTCCCAAAACTCATTCCCTTATGTTGGTCCCTGGACTCACCCTAGGTAACCCTTTCCGGCGCCAATCGGTCCCTATCCCGTCCCAACCCTTATGCGGACTCCCCAAATACACTACCACTACTACAAAATTACCATCCCCAAAAAAAAAATCTCACTCTCATAACTTCACTACAACTACAACAAATTAACATCAACAAAATAAACAATATATCGCTCAAAACTCTACATAAAATCTCCATCACTACTGTGTCTCCACTTATTTCTCAAAATTCTATAACATTACATTAACTCAAAACAACATTGCATCATTTTCATTTCCATTATTACTTTAACTTTTACTTCGATTTGGACAAATCTATGTCCCACAAAATTCAACTTGAATTGACTCAAACATTTTATTCAAACAATTACTATCACCCACTTCTATCTTTTACAACCTATTGAAAATTTTACTTATTACAACTATTTTTCATTTTATTTTAAAATCTGTAAACACATTGAAAACATATTATTATATTTTTATAATACTTATTCCTAACATACTAAATGCAAACAACACAATAAGACATAATGACACAATATAATAAGTATTTAGTGCATCTATTTTTTAAATTCAAACAAAATTATTGAGTAGCAAATCATCATTATTAATTAAAATATATCAAATTTTTAATACGTTATCCCCTTGGATAACCTCCCAGCCACACACACTATTTCAAAATTATGGAAGACTGTGGCGCCTTTTCGCTTCCACAGAGACTGTATATTTTGGAGCAGGGTTTTACCTCTCCGTGTCTCTGTTTCCGCTGTTAAGTTTAAAATTGTTGAACATCAACATGTTCTCGTTAAATAATTATACACCCTTAAACGGATCTACCACCTGGCTCTGCTGTTCCTTCTCGAACAGAGTGGCAGCCGCTGTTCCATAGTTTGGTGATTCCCCTTTTATTACCCCCCATCAATTTCAAAATGCACCTTTACAACGATAACAGCTATGGCCAGTTATGGTCAGCGCGTAATCGTAATGTGCCCCAACCATAGCTGTTAAAGCTAAACCAATTCCACGGTCAGGGTTCGGTGAGGCCGTGACCGCCCGAAAAGTTGGGGAATCACAAGTAAAATTAAATTTACGAATTTATATTTAAATGACAATATTAATTTAGATGGGGTTTTAACCCACTTTGTATGGAAGCTTAACCATTATTAACATAAAATAATTAATACAAAATCTACAACCTTCCCCCATAGCAGTTCCACACTCCACTGTTATAATACAACACATAACACAATACACAAATAGCAATACACCTGGATTATTAGCATACATCAAACAAACAATTCTCTTTTAAATAATTTATATAAAATTTATAAACATTATTATTTAAAATTTTCATTAACTGTTTTTTATTTATCATCATTATGAATTGATCCTGTGTTGCAATCAGCTTTTCAAAATTGCTTAAAATTTATTATTAACATATATTTTTAATCATTATGTTCCACAAAATTCCACAAAATAAACCATTCATTTATTTATTCATGATTATTAAATTAAACTCTCATCACACAATTTAAATTCCTTATAAAATTCAAACACATAACATTCAATCACAATATCTAAACATCTCAAATTATTTACTTCAATTGATTATTAAAATTAAATATTCATTTGATTATTAAAACATATTTCAATTATTATCAACATTCTACAAATCATTAACTATTGTCTTCATAATTATTTTGTTATTTAATTAGAGTGCAAAAATATTAATAATATTATTATTATCAATACAACATTTTCTAAAACATATACACATTACTTATTTAACATTTCACAATACACACAAATGAATTCACTATTATTTACAAAATATGCGTCAAAACTGTTCAAGTGTATCTCACTTCATGTCCACATCTGCCATGTCAAACAACCATAAAACAAAATGTTTAATTGTCTTTTATTGTCTTACAGTCTACCCTCCATCGTCCCAAATCAACCTTGGTTTTATATAACACTGTTGCTTTTTATTTACAAACAAATGGTTACTTCGTGTGTCATAACCAGAACAACCAAATTCACTCATTTTACCAGAATACTCATTAAACCAGTCTACGTTAGGTATTTTTGTTACGTCTCCGTCATTACATTCAGTCACTATCGGTCTAATTATTTTTATCAAATCATTGTAATCATTATTATTCAAATATATTTCTAAGCCTTCTTTCCATTCATCATACTTTCTATTCAAATTATACAATTCTGTTACATACCATTCTCTATTTACCTCTCTCTCTTCATAACACCCCATCACACTCTCACAATTATTATGGACAGAGGGTACAACATTATACAACATTACTTCATTTAACAATAAGGGTCTCTTGCCCTGAAAAAACAACATTAAATCATCATCATCATTATAAACAAAAAGGGGAAAATTTGCCCTCTGTCCCCACTCTACTACAACATTATTTTTTCTCTCTCTCTCTAACTCACTGACACACATTAACATTTCATAATCACTACCTTCCACCAACTCATCAGTACTCTCATTCTTTATATTTTCATCATTATTCTTCACCCCCACTATACTCTCAAAATTGTCTACTATTTCGTCATTTTTACATTTTGTCTTACTTAAAACATTGTTACCTAATTTCTCGAACTTCTGTTCTAACTTATTTAAACCGTTTCTTATTGTTTCGTGTGTTCTTTCTAAATGTTTATTCATTTCTTGTATTTCATGTTTCAACTCTTTATTCTGATTTTTTAATAACTCTTCAAAACTATTCTTTTGAATATCGAACTTTTCATTGATACTACTTTTGAACTCTTGCATTTCGTTTTTGTGTTCGTCTAACTTTACACTCTGATTTTCTATCATTGCTTGTATTGCTTTCAACATTTCATACGTACCGTCATTTTTTTTATTTTGGATAGGTGTCGATTGATATTCGACATCTTTCATTATTTTTGATTCGGTCAACTGACTCTCTACATTATCATTCGTTTGAACTCCCGAATCGCTACTAAACTGACTGTCAGATAAGCTGACAGCACTATTATCTGCCATTTTTACTTTTTTATAATACTCTTTATACTATTTAATAATTATCATACATACCAATTATTATGTATATTACCTCATAATACTCCTTATATAATTTGACAAATAATTCACTACATACATAACCTTATCAAAACATAACCCCATACTTGCGTCTAATTTACGTATGAGAAAAAAAAATTTATTTTACCTTAAACAACCATTCTGCTTTCCCAGTGGGCCTATATTTATATAATATTATTATATAAATCGTCCCTACTGTTCGGAAGCCAAATGTGAAGCTACTTACCTTTTTGTATCCCATAAAATTCACTAACATAAACATTGTATATTTATCGGGCGCCATCTTGCCAACTGCAAGAAAATAAATAATGAGGGTTCTTTTTAGGCGAACAGGAAATCAGATTGGTTGCTTAAACAAACAAAGAAACTTTATAAGTTTACACATAATTAAAATTTATTAACATTTTTTACTATAATTTTATTATTAACAAACTACCTCCTGCCATCCTCTCTCTACTGGAAATTCACATTTACGAAAGTTATTAATTATATAATCATTCTGCTACAATGAGAATGAAAACATGGTATACAAATTCCAAATAAATTTTAAGAAATTAAGTATGAATTAAATTAAAATACACACAACGCAAACCAGCCTTCTTTGTCTACCCGCTTACTCACGCACACACACACAATGATTTTATGATTTGAGAGCTCTCGTGTTACATGTTATTAAAATTTATTTCCACATTACTTAATTAATTTTAAAAGAAAACCTTTGTTGAAATTTTAATATGAATTCATGGCTACTTAGCTGTTCCGTAAGTTGGTGGCGTCACACTTTTCCGCACATTGTCCGGTATAATAATTAATTGCCGAAAACTGTTTTTATAATGAAGAAATAAAACTGTTAATTACTTTTGTATTTCTCTAGACTTTACTTCACATTTTCTTTTATATGTTAATCACATTTTTGGTCTGTTGCGGGCCCGCACTTACGTTTCGAAACTTTTATACAGACCACTCGCGAGTGGTGATGGCGTTATACTGGGCAGAGAAAAAGGCGCTATTTTGTGAAGCGACTGTTGTGGTGTGATCAAGTCCTATTGTTTTTTAGTTTGTATCCTTCCGCCAGCTGCATGTCACCGTTATGTAACTGACTTACTCATCAAGGATAGGCTCTGACGTAACGCTCGCCTGATGCTGGTTATATAATTTGTTTACTGTTGTTTTCGTCATTGTCTGACCTTGACACAGCTTGTCGGCTATTAAAACTGTTTATATGAATATTATTAAACAAGTCTGCACAGTCAATGTTGCCACGGTTGTTTTCATTTCAAACAAATTTACCTCTCGGTTACAAAATTTTTCCCTATCACTCAACAAGTTAATTATTATTTATTTATAAAAAAAAAAATACCAATTATGTTATTACCCCAGGTATGCCCAAAAATGCCCCGCTACATCATGGTTCGTTGCCACAGCTACGTCCTATTTAACACACGTAGTTTATTTGTGTGTTGTTCGTATCGGATATTTGTGCAGCACTGGCTGACGTCACGAGATGGGTGGGACTTAGGCTTTACATCCGGCACCTTGGGACATGTGCTCACCCAAATTGTGTCTCTTAGCCATCTTGGAGTTGCACAAAACTGGCATCGCTCCGTGCGCATGGTTGTCGGGTGCGATCGGGCGCACTGCCACACATTCACAAAGTTCTTGGAAAATGATGCTGGGTGCATTCCTTGTTAGCGATTGCACAACTGTTGAAACGTATTGTGCCTTTGTTAGAACACTGTTACTACAATACGACATGTGGCCTGGTCACAGTTGGAAATAAAATTTACAAATATTTTCTATAAAACCCAAAAATTTAATAAAATAAAATCCCCTGTATTTGTCACGTTATAACGACTCATATATGTCCACAGCCTTGGTTTCCGTGTAATGGGATATTAGTTCTCTATTTAAACTGTAGAGGTCAGCATGCACTGGAATAAACACGTGGGAAATATTTTTGTTTGTACTACATACATGTGTTTGATGAGGGAAGCCATTTCTGTAATTACCTTCAGATTGACCATGAGGTAGTCGTGTTTTCTTATATTTTTGTTATTGAAAATGGATTCCAGAAATTATCTTACAGAAGAAGACATTAATTAAATCATAAACGATTCTGGCTTCAACATTGATTCATCAAATTTACATTCAGAAATTAGCTGTAATGTGTATTGATGATAGTGACATTGTGATGGTTAAAGCTAATGATATAACTAACATTTCTCGGTATTTAGTTGAAATTATTAAAAACTCAAAAGAAGTACATAGCAATAGAAGTTAATTTAATATATCAAATTCAAGTTCATGATGTGAGTTAGATGAACAGCCATTGTTACCTGTGTGTGAGAAAGAGAGTTGTATCCTAACCTCAGTTGATAAGACATCTTTAGTTTTCGACTATTTCAGTAAATTTTTTGATAAAACAATATTTAGGTGTAAACAATATAATTTTGTGTACAGCTGTAATCTGCGTTTAAAATTAATGTACCGGTACTGCGCAAGAATTGAGTCGAGCTGAATTTTTTTTTTTCAAGTGAAAAAGTATACTTTTCTCAGCTTAATAAAAAAACGTAAACTACAAAACACCATCACAAAATATATACCACTTTAAAGTGGAATATGTGTATTTTAATGCACTGTTTACAGAATGGATGTAAGTGCAGAGACAAATTTTTTATTAACCCTCAAACTTTTACAAAAATGCTCAGAACACAGCAGCCTGTAGGGACCATAAGTGGGCAGGTCTCAATATATTAAGCAAATTGTCAGTGAAATTTAAGTTAGGTAAGTTTGAGCTGTTTAAGGCCAAGTAATGTAAAACATTGCAGGGATTGTAAGACCGTGTAGTCGTATGTCTTTTGCAACAAAATTATTAACATGAATGTGAACGCTGATGTTGCTTGGTATAAGTCTATGTAGGCCTACTTGTGCTTCGTATTAACTATCCAATTCTATTAACCATCTAATGAAAGTCTGTTTCATTGATTGGGAGGCCTTTGGTAGTATGAAATGGGAGTAAATTTTGAGAAATCTATGTCTGGTTTGGAGGAAGAGAGTATTTATCAAGACACTATACAGGTCAGAGAGCACACATAAGAGTACAACATAAAGAAATGGAAGATTTTGAGTTAGGAAGAGGCAGAAGACAGAGATGTTGTGTGTCACCAGCTCTGTTTCTCTGTTTAAGGGACTGAATATGTGAGACGGGGAACGATTATGGTAGGAGAATAAATACTGATAAACTGAAAGTGATGAGAACATCAAGTCAAAGTGAAAAAGTAAAAATCACCATTGGAGGGAAGCAAATAGAACAGGTTAGCATTTTTAAATATTTACACAGCTTACCAGATTTACAGGTGCACAGAAGAAATCACAATCAGAATTGCAAATACAAATGCAGAATTAACCAAATTTTAAAAAGTCTATTTCAATAAATTGTTAGTGGTTCTGATAAAGAGGTTTGCAGAGTGTTGTGTCTGGAGCATAGTATTATATGGCATTGAAATGTGGACACTGAAAATAGAGGACTTAAGTATTTGAAGGGTTTTGAAATGTGGATATGATAAGGGATACTAAAAATCAATTGGGAGGATACAATACTAATGAGGAGGTATTGGGGACTGTTGATGAGGCCTGTAAGATAATTATGCTGATAAGATGGTGGAAGTTAAAGTGGATAATACACATACTGAGAAGAAACTCATCCAGAGAATGATAATTGAGGAAAGATTAAGGAGAAGAGAGACATAGGGAGAAAGAGGATAGGAATGTTGGAATATCTGAAAGATAGCTGGGGATACAGAGAACTGAAGGACAGGATATAGAATAGGGGGACATAGTGTCTGCGATTCTTTGTTACTTATCAATAAACAATTACACTGAAAAAGAGGATAAGCACTGAACACATTTTTTATGAGTCAAGAAGAGGGGCAATAAACATATGAGGCCTATTAACCTGCTTTTAGCCAGTATACATAAACTGGTTGTCATACAAACACAGTGCACACACAGTAGTGATCAGTATACTTCTATATTGTTACAAACAAATTTTTGGTCCAATTTGTTAATTCTTTTTCAGTAGTGACTGACCAAACACAGAACCTGTTAATGCCTGTTTTGCCAATTGTAAGGTGTGTAGTGATATTTGTTCAAATGTCCCATTGTCTGCTAAGTATGTTTGGAACGGGAGCTGAAACTACTGTACACTGTCAGATGACAAGTTCTTGCTTGATCGATGGTGGGAGCAAAACCCGTCCGGTGCTTCTGGGACCATGTTGCGAACAACTTGGTGTGGATGGGATGGATGCCCAGTCAATCACTGTTGAATCGAAGGTTATAAGATAGTGCCAAGTCGTCAATGTGACTATCATGTGGTTGATTCCATTCACTGGGGAGCTGCCAATAAGGATCAGAGGGCAGACTCCACGTACTCGAACTTTAGGGAAGTTTGCAGATAGGAATAGTTGATAATTGAGCTCTGATGAACTGAGTCTGGCAAGATGTGTTATTGTGTCATGAGGTCTGGCTGGTTACCATGGCTTTGACAACAATGAAGATCTCATTAATGGTATCAACTCTTGGCCAGATACCTTGGTGGCAGCATTTTTTTAACAATGGTTTGCAAAAGCTGGTGCAATGGTATAATAAATACCTGTATGTGGGTGATGGTTATGTACAAATATAATACAGATATGTTTATTACTTTTGTATATAATATTTTCCTTTTTCTTGACTTGCCAATTTAAGGCCTCATATTATTATCACAACAGTGCATACCTATTGTGATATACCTATCTTTATTCTTTAGAATTAAAAAAAAAGGTATATATATATATTGTAACGAAGATAAAAAGGCTCGTGCGTACCTGTTAAAATGTGTTTACACTTGTTTATTATGTGTATTAGTGTGAATGTAGTGTGTTTGCCTCACACCGGTCGTTACAATAATCGTAGTCACTACTGGAGTCTGTAGCGTTGTCAAAATCACCAGTACAACCTACCTGTTAATTCATAGGGGTTGCGAATCCCGGGTGGCGCCAAATTGTTTCTATCAAAACAATTAAAATAGTAAATTACAAGTTGATACGTGTTATTAGCATTGGCAGCTGGAGCGTTCAAATGGTTCCCGCCGTCCACTCATGACGAGCGCTAGTTGGTTACTGAATAAAACTTGCTAACACACATATATTCTACAACGTCCTATGAAATAAAACGATAGTAAGACTCTGTACTGTAATTTTAATACAAATTCAATCATTAATTAATATGACAAAAGGATTATAAATGGTTTGATAACAAATTGCTCCGGCTTATAACATGAAACACAAATATCTCAGAGTTGGCAAAATTGATTTTAAAACAACTTTTCGTTGCCGAGATGGCGACAGTTTACATACAATATATTAATCTGTTCAAAATCTGGGGTTCTTTGGATTATAAAATAAGACATACAAGTTGGTTACATTAAAAAACTACCATACCTTATACGTACCTAGAAAATATAATGTGTTTTTACAAATTGTTCGGCAGTGTCGTATTTTTGTTACAAAGTTGCACTCTAATACGAGGTTATATTTTGATTAATAAAATGTTTTTACGTAAGTAAATTATGCATTAAAACCTTTGAAAGAAAATTATATTTGTTCAATAGTGAGAAATTTGATCATTTGAGAAATATTTAAAGTAATTTGGTTTTTGGGATAAAGGAATTTATTTGGTACTTATCAGTTCAGACAGTGTTGATATGTTGTCATCTGGGGTAGCGGATATTCTGCAAATTTGGACTGGTTTTAGGCTTCGGACATCTTTTTCAATCTTGTCTTGGTATTTCTGTTAACTAATTTATTGGTATTTGGTTCCAGGACATCGTTAAATCTTGGTAGGTCGGCATCTATTCGTCTTTGGTTATCATGGTTAACTTCCGAAACTTTTCGTAACTATTTAAAGTAAAATTTCAATCATCACAATTTTGCGTGCCGCTTACCCACGCTTCATTTCTTCAAGTCTCATAAATTTAACGGAAAATTAGCCTTCAACGGGCCCGTTACTATGGTAACATCACTCCTTTGATTGGTTAATACCTCTTTCAAAAGCATTGTTAAGAGATTTGAATTTTTATTCAAATTTATTAAGTATTTTCCTAATGGTTTTATTCCTTTATAGTTCCTTTGGGGTAATAAATAATATCACTATTATCTTTCTTTCCTTTCAAAGTTTACAATGATACCTCATAAGGTCATATTCTGTTATACCTTAACTTTAGTCTAAATATGTGACATTTGCTAAATTACATATCTTTCTTAAATTAAACTTTTATAATAACATTTCTGTTTTAAAATGATTTACCTATAATTACTGGCCATTTACTGCTCTTAGATTAGTAAAGTTTCTTGCGAAATTGTTACAATTGACATTTGAGTGTGTCTGACAGTTAGATGTTTTCATAGCCAAGATTAGCCATGATAGTTTTTGGTTGATTTCTTTTAAATTACATTTTTAATTCAGCCTGATGGGCTTCACTTAGTTATCATAATTGTTTGTGTTGTGTGTTGATCCTGTTTGTGTTTTAATTACTATTCAATACAGTTTTCATTACACATATTTTAAAATATAACAATTAGGCTTATGGTATGCAAGTTTCCTTCAGCCATATCCTCTTCATAACATTGAACTAAACTATTCTTTATAAGTTACTAGTTATTGTTAGTTTTAACATTAATTTCTTTCTTTTGTTACTACTTTGAGTGATAAACATCATCACTTCTTGCAAATTTATGAAAGTTATTTCCCCTTTCAACATGGGGTATTTATTCATTGTAGTCTTAATTTTAAAACAAAACCTTATTTCTATACTACTATCTCCTCCATACCATGTTAATACAAACTGTTTTTGTCTGGGCTTTCTCCCTAAATAATATTACATGCTTCATTTATATTTATTTGAGATATTACTTTTAATTATTTTTAATTATATAAATGTTCATAAGATCACTCAAATCATTGATTGTTTATCAATGTTTTATAAAGTGTTTTCTTATTTATCATTACATTTTTATTGCTTAACATAACTATTTCCCTGTATCACCTTCACCTTTAATTAATAGAGGTTTATCACTGATACACTTTCACTATTTTTAGGGTATCTACACTTTCACTATTGCACTTTACTTTGGTTCACTGTTTGTATTAAGTGTTATTTAATGGGTAATCCCTATACTTTTCTCCTATTATTTCTCACTATTTCTTTACAGCATAATTTTTATTATTAATAATATTAGGTTATTTATTTTTCATTAAATCTAACCTTCCTAATTGTGTTAGTGTACTTTTCTACACTACGTTACTTTACAATTGTCTTTTGTCTTTAAAATAGGTACATAAGTTATTTCAAGTATAACAATACTATTTGTTTCATGAATGGATAATTATTTGGGGTTTATTTGCAGTATTCTATCTTTGAGTCTACTATTTCTCCACCTTTATATGTGTGTTATTTTCTCCTTGGGTTTAATCCGTCTCCTCTTCATTCTTCCTCTTCTTCATCTTGGTTCGGTTCTCCTCTTCTCATCTGGTTTAAATTCTATTTAGTTGTAGGGATTTGTTCCCTTCCTTTGATTCTTCTTTAGTTCGGGTTTCTTATCTTCTTCTGTTAGTTCCTAATTGTTTGGTCAATCACCTTCTTTTCTTGAGTATGTTTCATGGTTCCCTTCTTTGTGGTTCTGTTGTTTGGGTCAATCACTTGGGTTGGGTAATATCGTCGTTCGTCGTGTCATAATATTTATATTTTATTCATTTCTAAACATTTTATTTTATATGAAGTATTTTTATCTTAAGAATTATCTTTTTTATCACTGGTACGGGATTTGGCTTATTTGTGTTGTGACAATATATATATGTTAAACTTTGTACTTTTAATATTTGCAATGTAACGGCGTGTGTGTGCAGTGACGTTATTCCCCCCGCTAAACTACTGCCAGCGTCTTCCATACGCTCCTAGCAGTCTGTTGTTAGTTAACTGTTACACTCCGAACGGGCAACAAGCCCTCATTCGCCAGCTGTGGCTATGTAATTATTTTCAATACGGAATATTCTACTTCAAATTATTATTATGCTCTTCAGTGTTTAATGCATTAGCGCTTAGGCGATTTCGGTCTCAATTCATTATCATGACTTTCAGTATTTAGTTTGATTCTACTTCTCAGGCAATGTATGCCGTGCTACACTGCACGTGCCATGCAATCATTTTCTTACAACCTTTAATAAACAGTTAATTCAAAGAAAATATACAGTCCACTACTTTATTTCACATCATACCAGCCAACTCATCACCTAACATTGTGAGACCAACTCAAGATTATTTCGAGAGCGTCAAAGACATACTATTTGGTCCTCCGGGCCGGATGAAGATTCTGATCTATATTTCATTTAATGGGCCCAAACAACATTTTGTTCAAGCCCGAATCTTCTCAAACGTAAGATTGCTGGCCGTAGCATACCTTCATTATTTAAAAAAAAAACTTCATACTTGGCCGTACAAGATTCTGCAGGACATCATCTCTAAGACAGCAAGATATTACAATTCATCGTCACTTGTCATACAGCAGCGAAAAATTAGAACTTCAAGCTTGAACGGAGAGCTACAGCTTCAAGCATTACCCGACAAGCGGAAACAAGACTTGCGCCACCAATCCAAGGCTGCCGGACAGGATCGCCAAGGAAACGACAGGCAACTGAGCCATCTTAAACCTGCCGGGGACTCATAATCCACGTGACTATGAACTTGTATTTCTTCTAGTTTTTCACTTATAATTTTATGTACAGTAAAAGTCAGTAATATCTAATATTTTAACATATATGGTTAATAGCATTTGATATAAAATCATTAATAATTTTTATATAAACAGAAGTTAGTTTCAAGTGACCATAGACCTGTATTTTCACATAAATTTTCACTTATACAATTTTACAATAATTCAGTCAGAAACTTAAATAATGTGATGAAGCTATATGTATATTTTTACTTTAAATGAGTCATATTTTCAAATAATTTTCATATAACTATTTTTTTAAAAATAATTACCTATTATAATAAGGATTTCGTTGTCCATGACGTGTCCGTTACTTAACTAAATATCACTATTACATTAACGACTCGGAACACTAGGTTTTTTATAAGTAAAAGCATAATGTTTTACCTTACAGCCTGAACCAGTTTTCTCCTTTAAAAGGCTTCTTCAGAGGCTGCCGCTGGTAGCGCTGTCCGTCTTGTTGTAGGTGACGGAATCGAATTTCAAAAGATCGATGCTGTGTGTGTGGGGTGAGATATGTTCGAATAATGCGTGCGATTTGAATTGTGTCTGTTCATTTAGGATGTTGTTTTTATTTGTTTTTGTGTGTTTGTATATTTCCAATTGTTCTAGAGTGTCTAGTTTTCAGCCTTTTGTGTGTACGTGTAGAATATTCATGTTATTGTCGATGTTTTTATATGTGTGGTTTGCTTCAATGAGGTGGTTTGCAAAGGTGGATTCTGTAGTGGAGTGGAGTGCCTTAATGTGTTCAATGTATCTCTGTTTGAAGCTACGTCCTGTCTGGCCTATGTAGAATTTATTGCAATTTGAGCAATTTAGCTTGTCTACACCGGGTAGATCGAATTTGTTTTGTGCTTTGTGTGTGTGTTTTGATAGTGTGTGTTCTGTTTTGATAGTAGTTTTGTAAGCGATTCTGTATCCTGCTTTTTTGAATTTGTGGGCCATTTTTTCAGTTTGTTTGTTGATGTATGTTAGTGTTATGAATTTGTTGTTTTTTGTCTTTGTCTGTTGTTTGTTTTGTGTAGGAGTTTACTGACTATTGTTCTGTCATATCCGTTAGATTCTGCTAGATATTTTATCGTGTTTAGTTCATCTTTGTAGTCTTTTTCCCTTAGATGAAACTCTTCCCTTGACTTTAACAAGAATCAAACTATACGTACTTTGGGTATTCAATGATTACCCAAATTAACGATGATAGTTTCGTATGTAGTTTTCAAAGAAATGTCGAAGTGGAGGTATTTAACAATAGAAGGGTATTATCAGTTATCGCCGTAATTTACGACCCATTAGGACTTATTGGCCCGGTTACATTTTGGTGCAAGCATTTCATGCAGATATTGTGGTTAACCAGAACAAGTTGGGATGACCCCCTGTCAGACTCATTATCTAATCAATGCGTAGAGCTTTATGCTCAGCTGATATCAGACACTTATTTTAGGATTCCAAGGTCCGTAAAGAATTTAAATAATTCCCAAATCATTTCATTTCAGCTCCATGGGTTTGCCGACGCATCAGTAAAGGGTTATGCGTGCTGCATTTATGTGCGAACGGTGTATTCAAACCACAGCATTTCATCAAACTTGTTATGCTCTAAATCTAGAGTCGCTCCCTTTAAGCAGGTAACATTACCCCGACTGGAACTTTGCGCCTGTCTCTTATTGGCTCAGTTGGTTTCCAAGGTTGTAAAAACGCGGTGAGTTATAAATTCGACGACTTGTATTTTTACTCCGACTCAATGATCGCCTTACACTGGATTCACCAGCAGTCTTCCAGATGGAAGGTATTAGTCTCCAACCGCGTTGCGGAGATACAGCGACTCACTGCAAAAGGTACCTGGCATCATGTCTCCTCACATGACAACCCTGCTGACATCCTATCGCGTGGTTGCCTACCCCGTTTTTTACGCGGTCACCCACAATGGTGGTATGGTCCATCCTGGTTGTCCAATGAGTCATCATCATGGCCCACCAGTGCTTTCGATGCCCATTCACCCTGCACTCATACTGATCTTGAGCAAGAACAACGTAAACAAGTCCAAACCACACTGGTTGCCGCTTCATCTACGCCTAGTTATTTTGAAAACTACTCTTCGCTTTCAAAACTCCTTCGTGTATTTTCGTGCTGCCTTCGATTCATTCGGAACTCTAGGCTTCCCATAGCTGATAGAGACACTTCTTTTTGAACTTCCCATGAGTTACATGGTACACTTTTGATTTTTATTTGCCAGTCCCAGCGATCGCACTTTAACATCGAAATCAAGGAACTTGAGGCACAACGCTCTATCCTTAATAATAGCAAAATTCTTTCACTTAACCCCTTTCTGGACAATACGGGGATATTATGCATGGGGGATATTACGCCTTTAGCACTCCCAGTTTACCTATGATAGCAAACACCAAATCATACTCCACCCGCATTCTCATCTCAGTAAACTAATCATAGAAGGCGAGCATCTTCGTCTACTCCATGCTGGGGTACAATTGACTCAGTACTCTCTATGGCAGAAATACTGGATAATTAATGATAAATCGTACATACGATCAGTAATACACAAATGTATCACTTGCTTTCGATTCCGTGCTAGGGGCTCAAGTCAATTATTAGGACAATTGCCCTCTTCCCGAGTTACTCCTGCTAAGCCATTTTCTCAATGTGCAGCCGACTACGCCGGTCCGGTATTTATACGTCATGGCGTGCAGTGTTCCAAATCGACATCAAAGGCTTGTATTTCTCTATTTATATGCATGGCCACTAAGGCCATTCACCTTGAATTAGTTTCAGATCTCACCTCAGACGCTTTCATAGCAGCCTTAAAACGGTTTATAGCTCGTAGAGGCATCCCTTCACAGATATTCTCTGACAATGGTACAAATTTTCGTCGTGCTAGCAGCACACTTCACGACTTATACAAACTTCTCCAATCAAGCGAATTTGAACAGACTACCCAGGACTTTACCAGTGCCCAAGGAATCAAATGGTCCTTCATTCCCCCGTCAGGACTTCATTTCGGTGACCTGTGGGAGAGTGGAGTCAAGAGCGTCAAGTTTCATTTGCAGCGCGTTGTCGGCAGAACCATTCTCACGTTTGAAGAGTATTACACCATTTTAACTCAAATAGAGTCCTGCCTTAACTCACACCCCTTGTTCGCCATCTCAAATGACTCTAGGGATCCCGAGCCTTTGACTCCAGCGCACTTCTTGGTTGGTTCTCCACTTACTTCACTCCCGGAACCTGACTATTCCGAGGTCAAAATTGATCGTTTGGGTAGATGGCAGCTGCTGCAAAGATTCACTCACTCTATATGGAAGAGGTGGTCAAAGGATTATTTGCACCAGTTGCAACAATGCAACAGATGGTGTCTCCAGTCAAAAAACTTGGCTCCCGGACAACTCGTCCTTATTTTGGAAGATAATTCCCCCCCCCTGCAGTGGAAACGCAGTGTAGTCACTCAGGTCCATTTGGGTCAGGATTCCCTAGTGCGCGTAGCAGATGTTCGCACCGCAAACGGCATCCTACGTAGACCCATTCATAAATTATGTCCACTTCCAGTGGCCTCAGATTAATTACATTAACGTTCAAACGACATGTATCATTGACTTGAACCTTTATCGCATTCTCGTGCTTCATGCCCGGGACATGCTTGCCATTTGTTATTCTTATTATATCATTATTATGTCTTTGTATTATCATATTATTGGGTATTATTGAATTTTTGGTGTCATCATTCTAGTATTATGGAAGTCAATTATTATCCCTCTTTCATTATTGTATTATTATGTATCAATATCATATTATTATGCAGTATTGAATTTTTTGTGTCATTATTCTAGTATTATGCATGTCAATTATTATGCCTCTTTTATTATTGTATTATTATGTATCATTATCATATTATTATGCAGTATTGAATTTTTGGTGTCATTATTCTAGTATTATGAATGTCAATTATTATGCCTTTTTATTATTGTATTATTATGTATCCTTATCATATTATTTCTTTTATGAATTTGCTAACTGCTATAATTTTTTATTGTTCGACTAAGCTTTTCGCCATTACTGACATCTTCAGGTCTTAAACAACGTCCATCAACTGTACGTTGTAAGCTTTTATACTTTAAGCCCCTCCCCTTATGTCATCGCCCCTCCTATTGGTTCTAGCTGTTACCGCTCTTCACGGGAACTTTGTCTACCTTTTTCCGTTAGGCATTTTTCTAACGTCCGTCAAATTGTTTTAAGAATCTCCCGTTAATTTCTTCATTCTTGACTTATAATTTTTTTTTTTTGTAACCTTTTACATTTTGTCTTTTTTTAGTGTGTTATTCTTATTATTTTTGTTTATTGTTTAATATATAATAAATATTTCTTCATTTGTAAAATCCACTTTTATATTCATTAATTTATTTTTATCTTCTTTTTTAACTTTAAGTATTTCTAGTTCTTATATTAATTTTCTTTTTTGCGGATTGTTTTCTATTTTGATTATTTCCATATTTTCATTGGGATTTATGAATTTATGGCCTGATTCGTTGAAATGTCTTGCATATAGTGAGTTCGTTACTCTAACCCCTTCAGACGGACGTTAGAAAAATGCCTAACGGAAAAAGGTAGACAAAGTTCCGGTGAAGAGCGGTAACAGCTAGAACCAATAGGAGAGGCGATGACATAAGGGGAGGGGCCTAAAGTATAAAAGCTTACAACGTACAGTTGATAGACGTTGTTTAAGACCTGAAGATGTCAGTAATGACGAAAAGCTTAGTCGAACAATAAAAAATTATAGCAGTTAGCAAATTCATAAAAGAAATAGTAAGGATGGCTGCTAATTTAAACAATACGAAGAATAAAACCTTATCATATTGTTATGTATTATTGAATTTTTGGGATAATTATTCTATGATTATGTACTGTCAGCTATTATGTCTTTCGTATTATCATATTATTATGTGTTATTGAATTTTTGGGGTCATTATTCTACTATTATGTAATGTCAATCATTATGTATTTTGTATTATCATATTATTATGCAGTATTGAATTTTTGGTGTCATTTTTCTAGTATTATGCATGTCAATTATTATGCCTTTTTATTATTGTATTATTATGTATCCTTATCATATTGTTATGTATTATTGAATTTTTTGGATCATTATTCTATTATTATGTACTGTCAACTATTATGTCTTTCGTATTATCATATTAATATGTGTTATTGAATTTTTGGGGTCATTATTCTGCTATTATGTAATGTCAATTATTATGCACTGTCAATTATTATGTCTATCTTATTCTCATATTATTATGTATTACTATGTCTTAACATTTGTGATGCACTATTCACATAATAACTTAAACTGCAAAATCGCCCGATTTTGTGCGGGCAGTATGTTAAACTTTGTACTTTTAATATTTGCAATGTAATGGCGTGTGCGTGCAGTGATGTCATTCCCCCCACTAAACTGCTGCCAGCGTCTTCCACACGCTCGTAGCAGTCTGTTGTTAGTTAACTGTTACACTCCGAACAGGCAACAAGCCTTCATTCGCCAGCTGCGGCTATGTAATTATTTTCAATACAGAATATTCTACTTCAAATTATTATTATGCTTTTCAGTGTTTAATGCATTAGCACTTAGGCGATTTCGGCCTCAATTCATTATCATGACTTTCAGTATTTAATTTGATTCTACTTCTCAGGCAATGTATGCCGCGCTACACTGCACATGCCATGCAGTCATTTTCTTACAACCTTTAATAAACAGTTAATTAAAAGAAAATATACAGTCCACTACTTTATTTCACATCATACCAGCCAACTCATCACCTAACGTTGTAAGACCAACTCAAGATTATTTTGAGAGCGTCGAAGACGTACCAATATATATATATATATATAAAAGAGAAATACCACTGACTCACTGATTCATCACGAAATCTCCGAAACTATAACACCTAGAAACTTGAAATTTGGCATGTAGGTTCCTTATGTGATGTAGGTATCCGCTAAGAAGGGATTTTTGGAAATTCGACCTTTAAAGGGGGAAAAAGGGGGGGGGAAGTTTGCCTGACTAACTGACATAGAATCAACGTAGAGCAAAAACTACTGAATGGATATCAATGAAACTTTGAACATAGCTTCATCATAGGTCTTAGGTGCTCACTAAGAAACGGTTTTAAAAACTTTCACTCCTAAGGGGTAACCCCCCCCCCATTGTATGTATGTATCTATGTATGTATGTTCCACATCTCCTCCTAAACCACTGGACCGATTTCAACCAAACGTGGCACAAATATTTTACGCGACGGGAGAACCAACATAGGTGAAGTGCTTTTTTCGATGGGGCCCTTTGGGGGGTTCTTTGGGGTCTTCCACATCTCCTCCTAAACCACTGGACCGATTTCAACCAAACTTGGGACAAATATTTTACGCAACGGGAGAACCAACATAGGATAGTGTTTTTTTGATGGGGTCCTTTGGGGGGTTCTTTGGGGTCTTCCACATCTCCTCCTAAACCACTGGACCAATTTCAACCAAACTTGGCACAAATATTTTACGCAACGGGAGAACCAACATAGGATAGGTGTTTTTTCGATGGGGTCCTTTGGGGGTTCTTTGGGGTCTTCCACATCTCCTCCTAAACCACTGGACCGATTTCAACCAAACTTTGCACAAATATTTTACGCGACGGGAGAACCAACATAGGATAGGTGTTTTTTCGATGGGGTCCTTTGGGGGTTCTTTGGGGTCTTCCACATCTCCTCCTAAACCACTCGACCGATTTCAACCAAACTTGGCACAAATATTTTACGCAATGGGAGAACCAACATAGGATAGTTGTTTTCTTCGATGGGGTCCTTTGGGGTCTTCCACATCTCCTCCTAAACCACTGGACCGATTTCAACCAAACTTGGCACAAATATTTTACTCAACGGGAGAACCAACATAGGGTAGGTGTTTTTTTCGATACGATCCTTCGGGGGGTCCTTTGGGGTCTTCCACATCTCCTCCTAAACCACTGGACCGATTTCAACCAAACTTGGCACAAATATTTTACGCAACGGGAGAACCAACATAGGACAAGTGTTTTTTCGATACGATCCTTTGGGGGGTCCTTTGGGTCTTAAAAACTATTAGATCTGGTTACTATGGCAACTCAATAGAATAGATTCTGGTTACCATAGCATCGGTGGAACTCTCCCGCGTAGGAAATAGCGCGGGAGTCGTCCGACAGGCCTTCCCCGGAGTTCATCCACGGAACCCGGAGAGTCTTAGGTCGGATCCCGCGAAAAACGGCGGGGCCAGAGTCCACGGTTCTTATAAATAAAGATATAGGTTATGATATCAAAGGTGGTGTATGCATCTTAAGAAACTTCTTAACAGTGTGTGAATTCAGAGTTGTTTCAGTTTGAATTTAAAAGTGGATAAGTTAAGATCGAAGTAAGTTATAAGCGAGTATAAAAAACAAAGTTTTGATAGCAAATGTATTCAGATCATAGTGTTCAGACAATATAAATGCACTTGCTTCAGTTTGAATTTAAAAATTGATAAGCTGAAATCTATAGAGGTATTGTATTGTTAGAATAAGTTTAGGAGACACTAATTTAACAAATGCCTTATTTCAACATTAACACAATGAATTATAAAAGACAGTAAATACGCAGCGCGTGCAAGTACTGTAGACATTTTATTGAAAACTAATTTAGCTGTTCGCCCCCTCCCAGAGTTAGAAATCGAGCAGGAGCATCACGCGCAACAGAATTCTTCTCCAGATATAAGAATACAGTTTATGACATGTTCTTAAACAGGTGCGCTACAGAGTATTCCTCCAGTGAGAATGCGAACGTAACAATATAAGGAAGATTATACAATATACAAGTAATATAACGTTAGAACAAGAATAGGTGCCTATGAGCCTATGAATAAATTATGAACCCGAGCAACGCTGGGTAAATCGGCTAGATATAGATATCTATATAAGCCAAATACCACTGACTGACTCACTGATCACGATATCTCTGAAACCACTGAATGGATATCAATGAAACTTTGAACGTAGCTTCATCATAGGTCTTAGGTGCTCACTAAGAAACGGTTTTAAAAACTTTCACTCCTAAGGGGCAAAAAACCAAATAATGAAATTTATTGCGGGAATTGCATACTTTGTAAATGAAGTGGTTGACATCTCAGTTTATTGGAAACCCCGAATACAATTAGTTCTGAGTTTTTAATCATTGTTTTAAATTGAAAAACTTTGTTGTTTGCAGGTTCTTATAGTCGGGAAAATTTTGAAGTTCAATTAATTAATAAATGTATGTCCTCTTTATCTCGGAAACGGCTCTAACGATTTTCTCGAAATAAATAATAAATAGCTGTTGCTATGAATGTAAATAAACAAACTAAGAGTTGAGAATTTGTACAATCTATCTAATCCTATACTATTAAGCGAACAAGAATTGTACACTTACGTACAACGTGAAACTCCGTAGCGAAGCACGGGTATTTTGCTAGTATATATATATATATATATATTGTAGCGTGACAGAAAATCCACTACTTATTAAGTCATATAAAATCATAAAGTTTAATTATATCACATATGTTAAAATAATATTGAAGGAGATTTAAATAAATCAAAGGAATGAACCACGATAAAATAAAAATCCTTATTACATTATATAAAAACCACTGTTTAAAAATCAAAGAAAGTATCGAAAGCAACTCATATTATAAGATCAGTAATTTACCCAGGAAGCTAGGAGCAGTAAACAAAATAAATAACACCAGATCAAGAAGAAAGAGAATCAGTTTCAGAGTGGTGAATACCAAAATACCCCAAAAACAAGAAGAGGGAAGAATAAAGTTTGTGATCAGGAAGAAAACAATACCCTGAAACCTTTAGAGAAGAACAAGGTCAGTATCGGTGAATAAATTAGATGCTCCAAACTAAACATCAGTCGAGATACACCAAGTACCTTGGTTTACCCAAGAATAAAGAAGGAAGACAAGAAGACCAGAAGAATGAAGACTAGAAGAAGGACAAGAATGAAGACCAGAAGAAGGACAATAATGAAGACAAGAAAGAAGATAAGAAGAAGGACAAGCAAGAAGACAGGAGGAGAGGAAGAAATAGTATGAAAGAAACACCGTTGTAAAACCTATTATTATTATTAACTACCATCAACCCCAAACCCACAAAAACGATTAAAAAGAAAGTATAACATACCCAAAATCCTATAAAAATGTAATTATTTAGAAAACTAAAGTGCTGTATAGTATTATAAGAAGTGAACCGACTAAAGCTATTGTGTGATAAGAAAATAAACATGTCTTAACAGTCCATGATTGCTAAAGGTCTGGTCTGAGATAATAAGACTCAAAATATCAGAACCAACAGTGAAAGTGAATTTGTGTAAGTGTTTTTTAGAAACGCAATAAACTTAAAGTTAGTGATACTATGACTTATCAATATGCTATATAACAACTTTAATATCCAATAATAAACAGCATAATAAAATAATAAAATGGAAGATTTCCAGTATTTTATTATTTTAATGTAACTCTTTGTTTACAAGACATTTGTAAAAAATGCTAATAACGAGAGTATGGGTGGTCATGTTTACTGAGGTAGGGGATCATAAATAATAATGGTTTAGACCTGAAAGGACTGGCATTAATTTAGTATTCGTAAGTTTAAAATGTTTAAATAGACTGTTTATTCACAGCCATAAAATCAATGTGTTAGTAAAATGTATTTGTAAGAGTTATTAGAAAATAAGATTTATATTATGTGTTTTAAAATGAATTATGTTTGCTAAATAATAGCCTACATACCATTAATAATGTTTCAAAAGGTATGCTATGTTAACTCAAAAATAGTTAAAAGTATATGTTCAAACCATATCAGCAATATGTTCAATTGTGCAGATTGCAAAATAATGTTCATAATTATTTATTTTAATAACAGTAGTGTTAATTAAATACTACACCTCACAATAAGTTATAAACCATTTTATTTTCATGTAATAGTAACTATGTAAAGTCAGAGGAGGAAGTAGGATTAAATTTATTTGAGAAAGACAGAAATATAAAATTCTAAAATCTAGGCCATTTGGTGAATTCACAGAAACAATATAAACTAGTATAATTCACTTATAAATCCTGTAAACTAGCAAGATTTAGATAAGGTAACTCAATTAACCACTACTGGGAATGATCCTATGAGTTAAAATGATAATGAGGAAATATACCTTAACATATTGTAAATTTTCAAAATATATAAATTAATTAATTTTAAAGAGCAATGTCAAATTTACAGATTAACACAAAAAACCAGTTCAAAGGTTTAATTTATATGTATTTAAGGAAAGGAAGAGGAATATGACTAATTAAAATTTATTATAATAGTATTAATGATAAATTAAAATGGAGGAAATTTGTATAAAGACGGAAATCCAATTTTGAGCCTATATTTCAAAAAAGTAAAGAAATTTGTTAATTTCCACAAAATGTCTACAGATATGGACTATAATATATCAATTTGAAGGGAATGAGATGATTAAACCAATGATAAGGTTCATAATTCATAAAAGTGATGAATAAAATAAATAAATTCCATATATAATGTAATATTTTATCATGTGTATGGGTAATCAAAATATGTTAACAATACTTTTTCAAAAATTAACTGGGCCAAATTTTGACCAAGTTAATTAGTCTTTTGTTGAATATCAAGCTGAAGAGTTGTGTGAAAAACGTTCCTTTAAAACCGAATCGAAAATGGTACTAGCAGTTAGCCATTAATATACGTGAATCGAGAGTTAGACGAATTAGACACTTTTTTAACTAAATCTACCAAAACGTTCACGACAATAGTGAAAACAAACAACTAACTTAATGATACGAGTGATATAAAACAGTAAAACAATATATTTAATCTAATTCACTCTACAAATCCTAACCATATCTTGAGAACTTTAACCCACAGAAGTGAACACATACAAAATAAACTAACTAACACAAGTTTACACGGAACACTTCTTCAGAATACACCAAATAACTTAACAGACATATTACACCAGTGCGGGAATATTTCAAACATTCATGAAGGTATATTTGCTGTGATTTTTTGACACGATGACATCGCAGTGAACTCGCCATATCTAGTAGCGGCCATCTTGAAATTCAAGCCTGCCTTCCTCATCATCCAGCAGTGACGTCATAGTCTGCATATGGTTTGACGACAACTTTCTTAAATATTACATATTAGAATTATTTAAATACTGTTGAATAATAATTTTTGTATTTATTTTAATTGTTAATGTTATACTTTCTTGTCACCCTTCTCTGACTATTAATTTTAATCGCTCAAAGAACCTGTCCTTTATATAATACATATCATAATTTTTGTTCTGTATGCACAATCGATAATTCCCTGAGACGGAGTCGATAATTGTTCTCCATCGATAAAAAATCGATTATTTATTTAAATTGTTCAATAAATCTTTATATTTCCATTATTTTTATCTGTTATTATTTCACAGGCTAATTTAAGATTATTTATCAAGGCTGAGGGACTTCAAGAAGAAGAAAATATTTTATTTGAGTGAGATATTGGACCAGCAAGAAAAATCACCAATCGATTGCTGACTGGAGTTAATCTATTTAACTCCAGACTTGGTTCAAATCGTCCAGAAGTGCTCGATAGTCAATAAATACCTGCCTGATTATCAAAATTTTTACAAGAACCTTTTAAAACAGATTTATTTCCTATAAACACACATTAGTAAACATAAACAAAATTATTCTTTTATTGAAAATTTTATTTTTTATAAAATTTTCCATCAACTTTTTATTTTTTGTAACGACCGGCATACAGCGGCTGCTTACTATATATATATATATATATATATATATATATATTATAACAGCACCAAGTATTAATTATTTGGGGTTATATGTCATCAGCATACTAAAATCGTGTTTAAGTAAATTGTAACAGTCAAAACTCCAATTGTATGTAGAGCGATGGAAAATAATGCTTTATAAAGCGACGCACACGTGGCCGTTATGTAATCAGCTCGCTGTACAAGGAAGGGCCACACCCAAACAGTTAATTATTAATATCTCGGAAACTAATAAATTAAGGTGAAATCCAAGATAGCCAAAATGTTTGCCGAAATATTAATAATGACGTATGCAAATTTTACGCAATATAATTAACAAATAAAAGAGTTAATTAATTTAATTGAATAACTTCTGTAAAAATAGAGCTACATTAATGAGATTTTAGTATGTTATAAAGATAATAATTTCCAACAGATTGTATATTTTAGATTTAGCACAACTTGGTTTGCAACCAAGATATTGCAAAATTAAATAATCACAGGAAATCTGGACCGACAAATTGGTTCCGCCGAATAATAATATTAGTAATAATATTAATTCTCCGTCTGTGGGAATCTAACTTCATTCTCACGGACCAAGGGAATTCAAATTTTATGTAGTAGGGAGAGTGTGTCAGCCAATCAAATCATTTGACGAAATCCCTGACCAGCGCGGTGTTTTCGGGCTGAACCATCACTCTTCTGCCAGTACTTGCGAAGTAAAGACGAAATTCTTCGATCGTCTCGTAACCATAGTTGTGAAGATTCATCAGAAGACTCTACGTGGTCAACACACATAATTATGAACACAGTAAATACAGATCAACTGTACAACTCGTAATTATTGCGTCAAGTCAGATACTCTTCATTACATCAACCAAGCTTATTGGGTACTGCAAGCTGTAGTCATAAGCACGCAAGAGATCCACCAGACTTCAAGACCAGACTTCAAGAATACAGCAGAGAGGCCGTCTCAATCATTGGTGAACAGCTGACGAGCCGAGCTACCACTCGAACGAAACACACACACACGCTGACGTGCAATGTGCGAATCGACGAGGGACATAAACCAGTTCCAGCAGAAAGCCGTAGACGTTAAAATATTCAGCCAACAGCAGGACAGCAGAGTGTTGCCGAATTCTGAACTCAACGACCGAATCCAGGAGCTCTAAGCAGATTACTTTCTCTAGCGATCGGACCGGAATCAACGAGGGACAATTGGGAGCAACTCTATCATCCTCTTCAATAACAGGAAAGCAAAATCAACTTATTTATTTTTCAACATCAAACTTCCTAATTTTTAAATTAAAAGCATTGTAATTTGAACAATTCAGGTGCCATACAAAAATCAAAGACTCTAGTAATTAAGAGTAAATTCATTGTGATAATCTGTATAGCAGGCTAAGCCATTAGTAAGCTGTAGTTAAGAAAATAGAAGTAATATAAAAGCGCTATACAAATCTTAACTAACAATCTAATTATTAGCTCATACTGCAGTATAACAGAAGTTAAATCACTAGAAATGAAATGACGTGAACTAGACTGTCACGTCTAATTTATTTTTGAAAAGTATTCTAATTAACTTCAGAGTTTTTATATTTTTTGTTTTATTAACATTTAAATTCAATTTAGTTAAAGCAATTTAATTAAATTAAATCAATTAATTAATTAATTTTCAATTGCAATTAACTCGCCAAATAACGAGTTAGTTTCTTTTCAATTATCAACCAATTGAAAAACATTAGTCAACATAGATTCATTGTTTAGAGCGTAAGATAATTGATAATATAATAACCATTTATTCTTGTGTGTTATTGGAGTAATAAACAACGTTTTATTACCCCATATTGCATTGTTTTATTGTTGTACGACAAAGCCTACCAGTCTCACAAAACTCTCCCCCTTTAAAGTAACTTATTTTGTGTGTTGTTGCCATAAATTTGAGATTACTAGCTTGCGAAATTCAAATCCAAAATCCACATGCCCTAGTCGGAAGAATCCGCAAGATCGGACAGCAGGTAGGTACTCATACACAACATGACACAACAACAACGCATATAAGTAGAGTTGCATATGGCGCCCAATGTGGGGCCCGGCAAACGTACATTAAATTAAATCACAGCGAAATTGAAACGCCAATTTGTAGTGAAATTGCATATGGCGCTCCAATTTCGTGGGGCTCGAGAAAATTAAATTAATTAAAAACAATTTAAATTTAATTTTAACGTTAAAACATAGTTTGCTGTTTTAACTCTTAAAACAGCTGGCGTCCAACTGAACAATCCCCAAAGAGTTTTGTGACTGGTGCTCGTACAGCAGTGAAATTATTTTGTGTATTTGAAACTATTTTGTGTATTTGAAATTATTCTGTGTATTTGAAATTGTTGTGTATTTAAAATGGATATGGATAAAATACTTAAACAAATACAACAAATGAACGAAAATATTAACGCGAAATTTGAGAAAACAAATGCCGAATTAACCGCTAACATGAACGCGAAATTTGAACAAATAACAGCCAATGCTGAGATAAATATCGCAGAGTTAACGTCTAAAATCGAAGCACAAAAAGTCAGTCTAACCGAAGCATTAGAACACAGCAATGCCGACATAAATACGGAAATTAAGCTTGTAATAAAGCAACGACCGCGAAAATAGACGAAAGCGCGAAAAATTTAGACGCTAGAGTCACCGAAATAGCGGAAAGCAATAAAAAAATCGAAGAAAGCAATAAAGAGTTAACCGCGAAAGTCGCTGAAATCGGTGAAAAAGTACATACGGTTGATACCAAAATAAATGAACGGTTTAAGGTTTTTGAGACCACTATGCAAAAATCGTTTATAGAACAAGTAACACGTATGGAGGGCCGGTTCAAGGACCATATAAGCCGTTGTGAAAAACAAACGCAAGAGGTCGCGAAAAAGGTCGACTCTCTAGAGATAAAGATTTAAGCCGATGCGACGGAAACGCAACGACAAGTAAATAGACTAGACGCTTCAATTGTAGAGACGCGATCCAACATTGACTCTAATAAAGAGAGTGTCTTACAAGCGTTAAACGACGAGATTTTGAAAGTACGACAGGAGGTACGCAGGAGGTCCGCTCCTAATATTTTAGTACAAGGTCCTGTCGATGAGAAAAATTGCGTGTATTTTATCTGGGGAAAATAACGAAAACCCTATTGTTAGCATGTGAGAGTGAAATGGCTAGGGTAGGGTCCAGACTAGAAGATCAAGACAAAATACAGTGGGTAGTTAACGCGATGCGTGATTCGGCGCGTAAGTGGTATAACATTGTACGCGATAGTGTCCACATACGCAGAGTTCAAACAAAAATTTGAAAGCCGATATTGGAACTCGCATACTCAAAAACTTTTACGCAATGAACTAGAGTATGGCCGATTTGATAGAAAAATGGGTATTACCGCGGAAAATTATATAATCCAGCAGGTCGAGCGCGCGAAGCATTTAACCCCAGCATTTTCGGAGATTGACATAGTCACGAAACTTGCCTATCACTTTAATCACAACATTAGAGTAGCTGTGTTTACGCAGGGTATTCGCACGGTCGATGAACTGCTCATTCTAGTGTCCCAAAGTGAGACGGTTTTTGATTTTGGTGGGTGGCGTTATAACCCTGATTTTCGCCAAAATAACGAAGGGCAGAATACACGGGAACAATATCACCAGCAACCTGATCAAAGACCAAGTACCAGTTCTACTCCACCCCAGACATCGTCAAAACCCCCCAGATAAGACCTTTGAATACAAAGGCAAGCCAAATATCGGTAGACCGAAAGGGCAATATAAGGGTAAAGATGGGGCCCCGATTAGAGCAATGCAAACGGTCGAAATAGCGAGAAGTGATACAGTAGAGCAAGACAGCGATACTCCAAGCAATAAAGACTAGTGAGAAGAAAAAGAATCGTAAGTTTCCAAAAAACTTGGAAACGGGCGCCTCCAGGGGGGAAGCGCCATAAATCATGCTAAAATGTATAGAAATAAAATAGGTAAAAATAAGAAAAATGCTAGATTTAAGAAAAGTGATTTTTCTATAGAAATTTGTACGCCTGTTAACAAAGTATTCCAACCGGAAGGTACGGAACCATGGTTGGCGGTTAACACAATACAACAATGGACTCCGACAATTGTACGTCCGGTGGAACAGGAAATTGACGACGACGTTCCCACACAATCAGACTGGGAAGACGTGGACGACGAATCCGAGTGACGCCGACGGATTTGACCGGTGGTTAGCGAAACATTGTAGAACCACTCGTAAAAATGGTTACGATATATTACAGTTAAAAGATAATGTAATTATATGGTAATTAAAATTAAAATAAATTACTTGTGTTTTATAATATTATTAATAATAATTGTAGATAGCTTGTGTATAAATAATAATGTTTTTCTATCGCGGTGAATAACGGGCATGTACAACAAAATGAACGCACAGGCAGGAAATAGTTACGTCACGCGGTAACTGCCGACCGACGGTTTGAAAGTAGGTCAAGCAATTAGCCACGCCGCGCAGGCGATAACGACTGTAAACAAAGTCAGCAAATTCCTTCGTGCGTGTGCCATTGTTTACAAACAAACCCTCTGGAATGCTGCAGTTAGATACTACCCGTTCTAAAAACATTGATACACAATAATTTGCAAATATAATATTATTAATAGGATGTAAATTTAGAGTTAAATTGTATATAAAGGTAGAACATTAACACATGTATGTTTCTTTAGAATAAGTAATCCAATGTATAAGTAGTAAGTATAGTGATTACAAAATACGTGTGTAATGATTGAAAAAAAAAATAACTGTAATTATTACATTCATTTTTTTTTAAATGGGTGGGGGCGTATATAACAGCACCAAATATTAATTATTTGGGGTTATATGTCATCAGTATACTAAAATTACGTTTAAATAAATTGTAACAGTCAAAACTCCAATTGTATGTAGAGCGATGGAAAATAATGCTTTATAAAGCGACGCACACGTGGCCGTTATGTAATCAGCTCGCTGTACAAGGAAGGGCCACACCCAAACTGTTAATTATTAATATCTCGGAAACTAATAAATTAAGGTGAAATCCAAGATAGCCAAATGTTTGCCGAAATATTAATAATGACGTGTGCAAATTTTACACAATATAATTAACAAATAAAAGAGTTAATTAATTTAATTGAATAACTTCTGTAAAAATAGAGCTACATTAATGAGATTTTAGTATGTTATAAAGATAATAGTTTCCAACAGATTGTATATTTTAGATTTAGCACAACTTGGTTTGCAACCAAGATATTGCAAAATTAAATAATCACAGGAAATCCGGACCAACAAATTGGTTCCGCCGAATAATAATATTAGTAATAATATTAATTCTCCGTCTGTGGGAATCTAACTTCATTCTCACGGATCAAGGGAATTCAAATTTTATGTAGTAGGGAGAGTGTGTCAGCCAATCAAATCGTTTGACGAAATCCCCGACCAGCGTGGTGTTTTCGGGCTGAACCATCACTCTTCTGCCAGTACTTGCGAAGTAAAGACGAAATTCTTCGATCGTCTCGTAACCATAGTTGTGAAGATTCATCAGAAGACTCTACGTGGTCAACACACATAATTACGAACACAGTAAATACAGATCAACTGTACAACTCGTAATTATTGCATCAAGTCAGATACTCTTCATTACATCAACCAAGCTTATTGGGTACTGCAAGCTGTAGTCATAAGCACGCAAGAGATCCACCAGACTTCAAGACCAGACTTCAAGAATACAGCAGAGAGGCCGTCTCAATCATTGGTGAACAGCTGACGAGCCGAGCTACCACTCGAACGAAACACACACACACGCTGACGTGCAATGTGCGAATCGACGAGGGACATAAACCAGTTCCAGCAGAAAGCCGTAGACGTTAAAATATTCAGCCAACAGCAGGACAGCAGAGTGTTTGTAGCAGGGCATTTTTGGGCATACCTGGGGTAATAACAGAATTTGTATTTTTTTTATAAATAATAAATAACTTGTTGAGTGATAGGAAAAATGTTATGACCGAGAGGTAAATTTGTTATTGTGGAAGCGATCGCAAAGTGGCAGCATTGACTGTGAGAATTGTTTAATATTGTGTGGACAGTTTAATAACAACTGCAAATGTACCAGAATCAGTTCAAGGACAATGACGAACCCGGAAAACGTAAACACGTTATGTAACAAGATCTGTAAACCAATTATGCAACCAGACATCAGGCGATGTGTTGCGTCAGCAATTTATATAACGATGTGTGTCACCAGTTTTGTCAACAGGACAAAAACAGTCCACTGGCGCAAGGATACAAACTGTAAACCAATGAGAGTTGAACGAACAACAGCCGCTTCACAAAGTAGCGCCTGTAAATCTTCCCAGTAACATCTCATCACCAATCGCGAGTGGTAGCTATCAAAAGTTTTCGGCAGTAAGTGTGGGCCCGCAGAACCACAAAATGTAAAAAACAAACAGTTTTATAGAGTTATAGTTCCGGAGAATGAATAAATAAGAAAATGTGCGGAATCGGAATGAAATACGTGTTAGAGACGGACTCATCAAGATCTTTGGCAGATAAGTAACCAACATTGGTTAAATCTAAAACCTTTTAAAAAAAAAGCAAATTTTGAGAATGGTTAACAAAGAACTGGCAGCCTACAAAATAAACTTAAATTAATTAAAATTAAAATCAATTAAAAAATGGAAGGGGAATAGAAATGTAGAGAGAGAGAGAGAGAGAGAGAGAGAGAGAGAGAGAGAGAGAGAGAGAGTGAATATAGAAATTAAACGAAGTGCTGGTTTGTGTAGGTATGTAATTATTAAATGTAATTATGGGGGAAACATAATCAAAGAAACATAATTAATAAATAAGACCAAATCAATAATAAAAACAGAAAAGGATGTACGTAAATTAATTTTAATGGCATTTATTTCATGAGCTCATAGTTAAGTTGGCAATAGTATGTAAGTGTAGTAAAAGAAGTTTTATTTTTTTGTTGTGTGCATTTTAGAGTAAATAAACCTTTTGTTCATTGCCAATGTGAATTAAATTAATCATTACAAATAAACCATTCTGATCTCCTAGTTCGCTGAAACGAACCTTGGTAATTTTCTTATTACAGTTGGTAACAAGATGGCGCTCGAAGGAGATATTTAGTAAATAATTGAATTAAATAACCAAATCCCTTAGGTTTATCAAATATCAGTTTGTTTAAGACTGTATCAGTGGCTTCCGAACGTAGGGACGATTTATATAATATAATTATATAAATTTAAGCCTACTTGGGAGAACAGAATGGTTGTTTGGAGTTTGTATTTACGTATGTACGTAAGGTAGACATAAAAGGTTAGGTTCAATATGGGTGAGTAGAATATTTTTCAATAAGTATATGTTATGTACAATAAGATTATATGAAGATATATATATAAAAATTTTTTAAGAAAAATGGCAGACAATCATGAAACTGTCGGCGTCACTGACAGTGTAGATGAAAGCCAGATAAGCATAACTGAATCTCAAATCATGCATGAAGGTGTTCACTCAACCCCAGTCATGAACAAAACGGCTGAAGATAATGAGATGATCAAGATGATGAAATTACTTTTTAATGAACAGAAAAACGATATGCAAGAGTTATTAAAAAATCAGAATAAAGAGTTGAAACATGAGATACAAGAAATTAACAAACATTGTGAAAATACCAAAGTAGAATTTAATAATAAAATCAGCCAAGTAGAAACCAAGTTAGATGATTCAATACAAAAGACAGATGATAAATTTAATGAAATAGATAGTCAGATAGACAGAGTTGAGAAGCAAATCAATGAAAACAATGAAATATTAATAAATTCAATGAATGAGTATAACAATGACATAGAATCTAAAATTATTAAACGTAATATTGAAACTGAATGTAAGTTGAGTAGCGTAGTAATGACAGTTGAAAAATTTAGTCAGAATATTGATGAACACCAAAATAAGATAGACTCTAGAATATATGAAATTGAAAGTAATTATAAGACAGAGATACAAGCAGTAAATGAATCTATTGAAGTAATAGCAAAAAATAATGTACAGTCTGAATATAGTAATGATAAAAAATTGTATTCACTTGAACAAAATATTAGTAGTATGCGAGATGAATTAAGTTTAGTGAAAAATCAAAATGTAAACAATGTTATTGAACGAGTATTTATGACACGAGACACAAATAATGAATTAATAAATTAATTACCTTAATTATCCGCCGTGTGATTTCCTATGCTTCGTCTATGACGCGTTTCGGAGCATATACTCCATCATCAGATATAAAAATTAAAACAGTCACTCATACGAGATCGTTAAAAATTTAAAACGTCAAAATATGCATATGAACCGTACGCGGATTTGGGTGCGCACCCGTTCAAGTTCATGCTGAACGGGTGCGCACCCAAATCCGCGTACGGTTCATATGCATATTTTGACGTTTTAAATTTTTAACGATCTCGTATGAGTGACTGTTTTAATTTTTATATCTGATGATGGAGTATATGCTCCGAAACGCGTCATAGACGAAGCATAGGAAATCACACGGCGGATAATTAAGGTAATTAATTTATTAATTCGTACAAGTGATTTGGTTACCATATTAAACATGAATATACAAATAATGAGGTAGAATTAGAAACTTTCAATTGTGACAATCGTAGAGTACACCCAATGCAATTTTTAAATAGGGTTAGGGAATTTAATCGGTTTAATAATAGTAGCTGGGAGGTTAAGTTGCTGAAGATTATCAAATGTTTCAAAGGTAGTGCCGAGATATGGTCGGAAGTACACCATACCGAATGGGAAAGTTATGAAGATTTTGAGATAGCTTTCCGCAATAAATATTGGTCAGAAGAAGACCAAGAAATACTAAGAAGTAAAATAATGGGTAATGGGAATTTTGGTAGGATTAATAACCACCTAACCATATATGTGATGACCATTTATAACGAAGCAAAGTATTTAGAACCGCCGTTGCCATTCCGATCATTTGTACGACATATTAGCAAACACCTGCCCAGAGAGGTGCAAATAACTTTAATGACTAGAGAGATTACCAATATAAGCGAGTTAGAAAACATGTTAGATGTATTACAGAATATAGGGGAACGCGACATGGGACGACGTCCGAACACACCAGTAGTACCACACCATAATAATAATAATAATAATAATAATAATTTCCATCATAACAGGGGTACACAGAATTTTCATAGAGGAGCGCGGGGAGGAAGTTTCGATAATAGGGGCGAGAGTTGGAGGTGTAGAGCCTGTGAAATTGATAACTATGCTAATAGAACGAATTGTTTTAGATGTCATCGAACCAGGGAGTGCGCCAGAAACGAGAGGACAAACCCACCACCAAATCAACAGTCGAGAGGAGGAGAATTTTATAGAGGAGCGCCTCGGGGAGGAGGAAATCACAATAGAGGTAGAGGAGGAAATCATCAAGCTGTAGCAGGTCCATCCACGGAAAACTGAGGAAGACAATGGGGAAGCGGGCCCAACCATTGTCAACGGAGGACCGGGTCCAAGTAATTAACGAATACACAAACAACGTCATCAAGATGGATATGGCAAAAGAGTTGTTAGAAGAAGAGGAGAACAAGGTGGTGGAACGCAGAACAGGATTGACTGAGGTGACGATTAACATTGAAGGTAAGAATTATAAAACTTTAATTGATACCGGTAGCGAAATATCAGTGATTTCTGAAAATGTCATGGGTGAATTAAAAGAGTTAAACAAGAATATACCGTCATTACCAGTTGCAGGGGTTACAGTAGTGGGGGTAACTGGGGTGAGAAGTAAAAGAATAACCAGACAAGTACAATTAAACATTTTAATAAATGAAGTTGAATTTGAAAACACTTTCCTAGTAGTTAAAGGGTTAAGTCTAGATGTAATATTGGGAAATGATTTTTTGGAAAGAAACGGAGCAGTAATAGATTTTAATAAACAAATAGTAAAATTTGAGAAGGGGAATAAACCAGTCAGAATAGAGTTTAAGAAAGTAGTAAATGAAGTTAAAGTCACTGGAATAAAAATGTTACATAAACAGATAAGTGATAGGGAAATAGAAACTAAAATAAATATATGTCTAGAGAGTGATGGTTTAGAAAATGAGGAGAGAGAGATGCATGAGCGTAATGAGAGTGTGTGGGCAAATAGAGCCGATAAATTTTTCAATGAAAATACAGTTGTAGGAAGTACTCAGCGAGAGGAGCTGTGGGCAGTTGTGGAGCAGTACAGAGGGGTGTTTGATGAATCACCAGGGAAAGCGAAGGACTACATCTGTGAGTTGAAAGTTCGGGACCACGCACCATACATGCAGAGAAGCTACCCCGTGCCGTTTTCGAAGAGGAGGGCTGTACAGGAGGAATTAGACCGTATGATGCAAGGAGGCATAATTGAACGCTCGGTATCACCTTATTCAAACCCTTTGGTGGTCGTGATAAAGAAGGATGGCAAGGTAAGGTTATGTTTAGATGCTAGAAAAATCAATCAAATTATTATACCGGACAGAGAATCTCCGGAACCCATAAATGAGATTTTACAAAAGTTTAGCGGAGTCAAATACATGACGTCTTTAGACCTGACCGCTGGATACTGGCAGGTACCATTAGCAACAGAGAGTAGGAAATATACAGCTTTTCTTTTTAACGGTAAGAATTACCAGTTTAAACGCTTACCTTTTGGATTAAACACCAGTGTTGCCAGTTTTATCAAATGTTTAGATAATATTTTACAACCTAAGGACTTAGACTTTTTAACTGTGTATGTCGATGATATTTTGATAGCCTCTAGAACATTCACTGAACATTTAGAACACATAGAATATGTATTAGATAAGCTTCAAAGAGGGGGTTTAACAGTGAATTGGGACAAGTCTAAGTTTCTGCAGACAGAAATACACTTTTTAGGATTTATTATTACACAGGAGGGGATATTAGCCAACCCTGACAAAGTCGAAGCAATAATGCGATTCCCTGAACCTAAAAACATTAAGCAACTACAGAGTTTTTTAGGCTTATGCAATTTTTACAGGAAATTTCAGGAGAACTACGCACACACAACATCCAAACTGAGTGCTGTCCTGCAGAAGAATAAACAGTGGAGATGGGGCGATGCGGAACGAGCTGCGTTTAATGAAATTAAGAGAAGGTTCAGTCACATGATAATGATGAATCATCCCGATTTTAATAAGATCTTTTATTTGCAGACCGACGCCAGCAATGTAGCGCTAGGTGCTGAGTTATACCAAGAGAGTTGCGACAAGGAACACCTAACGATCGCCTTCGCCAGTAGATCGCTGTTATCGGCAGAAAAGAATTACACGACAACAGAAAAGGAACTTCTGAGCATTGTGTTCGCCGTGGGTAAATTCCGCACCTACATCTTAGGGAATACTACGATCATCCGGACGGACCACAAGGCACTGTCATTTCTGAATTCATGTAAGCTAACACACAGCCGATTAACCAGGTGGGTATTAGCCTTACAGGAATATAACTTTTCATGGGAGTACATAAAGGGGTCAGATAATAAAGTACCAGATACACTTTCTAGAATAGATGTTATAGATAATAAGACTGGTAGGGACCTTAAAGAAATAGAAATTTTTAGGTTAACTAGAGAAGATAGGATTTTTGGTGAGGAATTAAGTGACATTAAAAACTTGCAAAGATCTGATAGCAAACTGGGTAAAATAATTGTTAGTTTAGAAACAGACGTAGAGGGATCTGAATATAATGAACGATTTCAAATATATCAAGGCATTTTGTTTAAAAAAGTAGATGGTGGGGAGCGTGATTGGAGGTTAATTATACCTGATGTGTTAATAGATAAAATTGTTTGGGATTGTCATATAAGGTATGGTCATTTTGGTGTGAGAAAGTGTGCAAATGTTTTGAAAGAATCATGTATATTTAAGAATATGGAGAGGAGAGTGAGAAAAGTGTTGAGAGTGTGTGATTTATGTCAAAAATCGAAAGTGGTGAATTATAGAGTGGAAGGAGAGATGAATTATATAAAAGTAGATAAGCCTTTTGATCTAGTCGCGGTTGATTTATATGGACCATTACCCAGAGGTCGAGGAGGTGTGTTATATGTATTTGTAGTTTTAGACACTTTTTCAAAATTTGTAAAATTATATAATATTAAGAGGGCAACTAGTAAAGTACTTAGTGAGAGAATAGTAAAAGATTATATGCTTAATGTGGGAAAGCCGAAAATTATATTATCTGACCATGGTCCACAGTTTATAAGCGGCAAGTGGCGGCAGACGCTTGGATGGGAAGGCATCATACCCAAGCATACGGCAGTGTACCATCCTCAGTCGAACCAAGCAGAACGGGTGATGAGAGAGATTGGCAGGATATTTTGGGCGTACTGTCACGCCAAACACACAGAATGGCCATCCTACGTGAAAAAAGTAGAGGAGTGGCTGAATTGTACCACCCATGAGTCCACGGGATTTACGCCGCATGAGTTGATCAGGGGAACAAGGCCGCCCAGGATATTAGAACAACTTTTCACATACCCACCTGAAGGTCAAATTTTGGACAGGAACATGAAGATTAGATTGGCGAACGAAAATTTACTTACTAGAGGAGAGAGACGAAAACAGAAACATGATGCTAAGGGTAAATGGACCAAGTATGAGGTAGGTCAGTTAGTGTTAGTAAAAAGACATGATTTGTCCAGTGCTCAAGATAGGGAAATAAAAAAGTTTTTCTTGTTATATGAAGGACCTTATGAAATCATAGAAGTAAAAATGCAGAATGCGTATGTGCTGAGGAACCCAGCGACGCAGGAAATAGTAGGTACTCAAAATGCGACGAATTTAAAATTATATAGGTCACTTTAATTGTTATGTTTATAAATAAGTTTTTCAAATATTATTGTATGTTTTCAGAAGGGATCCTCCCCCATTTTCGGGCGGTCACGATCTTACCAGTCCTGGCCGTGGAATTCGGAACTCGGAGGCGGGCCATGGTTGGCGGATCTTCCTTCGGGCGGTGAAAACAACGATGGTCCGGCTCCACCAAAATTGGTATAAAGTAGAAAACCTAACTGCACATTTGAACGGGGAGGGGGACCCCACAGGTACGTGACACAAATTATTTCTTATACACTCCCGGTGCAGCGGTTTTGGTGTGCCTGTCACGTGCCTGCACTGCCTTAGAGTGTTTGTAAATAATGGAGGCTGCATTTAAGTAACAGGCAGTGCATTCAATTTAAATTTTTTGGTGTCAAGGGCAAAGTTAAAATGGAGCCTTTGACAATATTTTCTGATTGGCCCGAAACAACGAGTTTTGGGGCAAGACGGTTTGGCACACGGTAGAAAGCGGGGTAGAAGAAATGGTAGGAGAGGGGGGAGTAGTGTGGTTTAGAGAGGGGACGTGAATTCACGTAGTATATCTACCTAGTGCCAATCCGTTTTGCAGCAAGACCCGGCATTTCAGGCGGCTGCGATCTTCCTAGACGTAGAGTAAGTTTATGACAATAGAGTCAGCCTCCTATGTAAATAGTATATATATAAAAAAAAAAAAAAAAAAAAAAAAAAAAAACCCAAAATAATTTTGGATGTGTATAATTTTAAATTTAAGATATAATTTTTTTTTGTTTCTAAATTTTTTAGCATTAGGTGACCAAATATAATTGTTAGATTTTAGTATTAGTGGGTATAGGAACGTTTTGAAGAAATGTGTAGTAATATAAGAACTTGTTATCAATACAAGATGTGAGGATAATTTTGGGGGGTAGTTTGGTGCTCAATGAAGTGACATAACAGTGTAGTGTGGAACTGCTATGGGGGAAGGTTGTAGATTTTGTATATAATATGTTATGTTAATAATGGTTAAGCTTCCATCTAAGTGGGTTAAAACCCCATCTAAATTAATATTGTCATTTAAATATAAATTCGTAAATTTAATATTACGAAAGATATGTTACTTGTGATTCCCCAAATTTTCGGGCGGTCACGGCCTCACCGAACCCTGACCGTGGAATTGGTTTAGCTTTAACAGCTATGGTTGGGGCACATTACGATTGCGCGCTGCCATAACTGGCCATAGCTGTTATCGTTGTAAAGGTGTATTTTGAAATTGATGGGGGGTAATAAAAGGGGAATCACCAAACTATGGAACAGCGGCTGCCACTCTGTTCGAGAAGGAACAGCAGAGCCAGGTGGTAGATCCGTTTAAGGGTGCATGATTATTAACGAGAACATGTTGATGTTCACCAATTTTAAACTTAACAGCGGAAGCAGAGACACGGAGAGGTAAAAAAAAAAAAAAAAAAAACCTGCTCCAAAATATACAGTCTCTGTGGAAGCGAAAAGGCGCCACAGTCTTACATAATTGAAATAGTGTGTGTGGCTGGGAGGTTATCCAAGGGGATAACGGATTAAAAATTTGATATATTTTAATTAATAATGATGATTTGCTACTCAATAATTTTGTTTGAATTTAAAAAATAGATGCACTAAATACTTCTTATATTGTGTTATTATGTCTTATGGTGTTGATTGCATTAGTATGTTAGGAATAAGTATTATAAAAATATAATAATATGTTTTCAATGTGTTTATAGATTTTAAAATAAAATGAAAAATAGTTGTAATAAGTAAAATTTTCAATAGGTTGTAAAAGATAGAAGTGGGTGATAGTAATTGTTTGAATAAAATGTTTGAGTCAATTCAAGTTGAATTTTGTGGGACATATAGATCTGTTCAAATCGAAGTAAAAGTTAAAGAGAATGAGAGATGAAAATAATGCAATGTTGTTTTGAGTTAGTATATGTTATAGAATTTTGAGAAGTATAAGTGGAGACACAGTAGTTATGGAGATTTTATGTAGAGTTTTGAGCGATATATTGTTTATTTTGTTGATGTTAATTTGTTGTAGTTGTAGTGAAGTTATGAGAGTGAGATTTTTTGGGGATGGCAATTTTGTAGTAGTGGTAGTGTAATGTGGGAGTCCGCAACATAAGGGTTGGGACGGGATTTGGTATAGTTTTAGTGGGAAGGGGCCGCCTTAGGTAAAAATCCAGGGGCCAGAGAACGGGAATTGAGCTTTTTTGGGGGGGGGGGAAACACGTATCCTATGTACAAAGGGTTAGAGAGTATTTTTTTTATATAAGTGTAGAAGGTGGCGATTGGAGTTAAAGTAGTAAGTAGTTAGAGGTAGAGAAGGATTAGTAAAATTTTGATAGAGGGGTGTCATACTAGTTAGAGATTTTGTAAGGGAACGTTAGAGTAATAAAAGGGGTAAGATTAGGAGTAAATGCCAAGTGGATAAAGTACATTATAATGAATAACGTAGAATCACCCAAAGTAATGAAATGGAATAATGATGGCCATAATTGAAAAAAAAAAAAATAAATAAAATAAAATAAAATAAATTTTGTAATTTTGAGAATAGAATTAATAAGAGTAAATCAAGTTTAAAAGTAATTTTTTGATTTTATATGCCAATTTAATGATGTAAAGTGTGTAACATTTTAATTGTAAGTTGTTTATTTTAAAATGAATTATTAATGTACTGTGTTTTCTTATGTTAAGTTATGTTAGGAATTCTGATATATACATGTTAGTAATAAGTGAGTAAAAACAAAACCAGTGCTTCTTAGCGCAAACCAGCACCGCTAGGGGGGAACAGATCAGTTGGGGATATGGTGTTGTATAAGGCCACTATTTAATATTTTGATTTGTTGTTTCAGTGTTTGGTGGTGCAGTGGCGGCGGACCTGAGCTGGCCTGCGCGTCAGAGCAGGGGCGTTGAGTATCTGTCTGACTCTACGGTGTTGGGATCTCGAGAGAGAAGTCCAGTATTGTCATGCAGATGCGGTCACAGTCACCGGACCAAGGGTGAGTTGATTATTCTTTTGTGTAAACCATACAGGGGGTTGTGGCGACATATCCTGGCTGATCCCTTTAGCAAGTATGAATGTGTCAATGAGATTTTTTATGCTTCGGCATAAAATATCTCATTGAGGGGGTATTGTAGCGGGGCATTTTTGGGCATACCTGGGGTAATAACAGAATTTGTATTTTTTTTATAAATAATAAATAACTTGTTGAGTGATAGGAAAAATGTTATGACCGAGAGGTAAATTTGTTATTGTGGAAGCGATCGCAAAGTGGCAGCATTGACTGTGAGAATTGTTTAATATTGTGTGGACAGTTTAATAACAACTGCAAATGTACCAGAATCAGTTCAAGGACAATGACGAACCCGGAAAACGTAAACACGTTATGTAACAAGATCTGTAAACCAATTATGCAACCAGACATCAGGCGATGTGTTGCGTCAGCAATTTATATAACGATGTGTGTCACCAGTTTTGTCAACAGGACAAAAACAGTCCACTGGCGCAAGGATACAAACTGTAAACCAATGAGAGTTGAACGAACAACAGCCGCTTCACAAAGTAGCGCCTGTAAATCTTCCCAGTAACATCTCATCACCAATCGCGAGTGGTAGCTATCAAAAGTTTTCGGCAGTAAGTGCGGGCCCGCAGAACCACAAAATGTAAAAAACAAACAGTTTTATAGAGTTATAGTTCCGGAGAATGAATAAATAAGAAAATGTGCGGAATCGGAATGAAATACGTGTTAGAGACGGACTCATCAAGATCTTTGGCAGATAAGTAACCAACATTGGTTAAATCTAAAACCTTTTAAAAAAAAAAGCAAATTTTGAGAATGGTTAACAAAGAACTGGCAGCCTACAAAATAAACTTAAATTAATTAAAATTAAAATCAATTAAAAAATGGAAGGGGAATAGAAATGTAGAGAGAGAGAGAGAGAGAGAGAGAGAGAGAGAGAGAGAGAGAGTGAATATAGAAATTAAACGAAGTGCTGGTTTGTGTAGGTATGTAATTATTAAATGTAATTATGGGGGAAACATAATCAAAGAAACATAATTAATAAATAAGACCAAATCAATAATAAAAACAGAAAAGGATGTACGGAAATTAATTTTAATGGCATTTATTTCATGAGCTCATAGTTAAGTTGGCAATAGTATGTAAGTGTAGTAAAAGAAGTTTTATTTTTTTGTTGTGTGCATTTTAGAGTAAATAAACCTTTTGTTCATTGCCAATGTGAATTAAATTAATCATTACAAATAAACCATTCTGATCTCCTAGTTCGCTGAAACGAACCTTGGTAATTTTCTTATTACAGTTGGTAACAAGATGGCGCTCGAAGGAGATATTTAGTAAATAATTGAATTAAATAACCAAATCCCTTAGGTTTATCAAATATCAGTTTGTTTAAGACTGTATCATGTTGCCGAATTCTGAACTCAACGACCGAATCCAGGAGCTCTAAGCAGATTACTTTCTCTAGCGATCGGACCGGAATCAACGAGGGACAATTGGGAGCAACTCTACCATCCTCTTCAATAACAGGAAAGCAAAATCAACTTATTTATTTTTCAACATCAAACTTCCTCATTTTTAAATTAAAAGCATTGTAATTTGAACAATTCAGGTGCCATACAAAAATCAAAGACTCTAGTAATTAAGAGTAAATTCATTGTGATAATCTGTATAGCAGGCTAAGTCATTAGTAAGCTGTAGTTAAGAAAATAGAAGTAATATAAAAGCGCTATACAAATCTTAACTAACAATCTAATTATTAGCTCATACTGCAGTATAACAGAAGTTAAATCACTAGAAATGAAATGACGTGAACTAGACTGTCACGTCTAATTTATTTTTGAAAAGTATTCTAATTAACTTCAGAGTTTTTATATTTTTTGTTTTATTAACATTTAAATTCAATTTAGTTAAAGCAATTTAATTAAATTAAATCAATTAATTAATTAAATTTTCAATTGCAATTAACTCGCCAAATAACGAGTTAGTTTCTTTTCAATTATGAACCAATTGAAAAACATTAGTCAACATAGATTCATTGTTTAGACCGTAAGATAATTGATAATATAATAACCATTTTATTCTTGTGTGTTATTGGAGTAATAAACAACGTTTTATTACCCCATATTGCATTGTTTTATTGTTGTACGACAAAGCCTACCAGTCTCACAAAACTCTCCCCCTTTAAAGTAACTTATTTTGTGTGTTGTTGCCATAAATTTGAGATTACTAGCTTGCGAAATTCAAATCCAAAATCCACACGCCCTAGTCGGAAGAATCGGCAAGATCGGACAGCAGGTAGGTACTCATACACAACACGACACAACAACAAAGCATATAAGTAGAGTTGCAATATATATATATATATATATATATATTATATAACATTGCCAAACCCTGATCACATTTGATATAAATAAGTATATAAAAAATGCCAAGAAACCATATATTTTGATAGATAAATGATAACGAGAATGAAAGTAGTAAATATAATCAATAGTGAAGGAGGAAGAATACAACCAAAGGTGGTTACAAAACAAGAAAATACGAACTAGACTGACAGACAACTGACATTGACCCAACCCCAGAGATTGGCCAGATATTAACCAAAGTAAAGCGAGACAAGAAGACAGTGAAGAAAAAAGAAAAAAAAAATTACATGGCCACAACAATTAACTCACAAGATTGTTTTAAAAGAGCATAATTTTTTATTATTGTTAATAATTTATGTTTAAATTTTTATTAGTGGTAACTTGTAAATGACAGTATCTCAGCAATTGTTATACATAAAAAACCATGTGTAGATATGATTGTATGTATATCCTTATCTATAGGTGATGTGTCAGCTATTATGTTTAAAATTACACTCATACAGACAGGGAATAGAAATGTGTGCGTGGTTCAATCAGAGAACAAATTGTATAGCCTACTATATACTTTGGAACTTTTACTAGGATTACTTCAGCAGTATGTATGTTATCTCAGCATTATGTGTTTGAAAGTATAAGGTTTTGGAGAGTTTATTTATTCGCTAATATTATTGCTGTTGCTACAGATGTAGTATGTTTCAATTAACACAATATATTTTAACATTATTAAATTGTTGTTATTATTACTAATTATGACATTTCAGACCAATTTTTATCACTTTAATGACAATGTATACAAAGTTATGTTTTATTTGAAAGATGTATTTACAATACCATGTTGTTTGAATATTATAAAATGATATGTGACAGTCTGAAGTTAACAAAAGAGACATGAACTCATTAGATACAAAAACTTTGTAATAATAGTGAGATCGTGAGAAATATAAGGGTAATTAGAGATAGGTAGGGAGTGACAAAGATGAACAGTGAAGTGATAAGTGTAATAAAATAAACAGCATATAATCTTAAGAAAAAAGAGTTAAACAAGTGTGACAAACCCAAAACATAAGCACATGTTAAATGAGCAATTAAGTTAAGTATATTAGACTGAAAGACACAGAATAATTGTGAATGTAAAAAACAGAAAAAATATTATCTCAGTATAAAAATCACCAGGGTGATTACTGTTATAAAAGAGATGGTGTAGGTATAACACTCACCAAATTTGTTCATTTGTTAATTTAAAGAAATTAGTTATTGGCTTAATGTTTAAGGCAATAAATACCAGAAGAAATAGTTTTACAGTAATATGTTAGTATGTTTTAAGTAAGTAAGGAATTTATAAAGAAAATAATAGCAATACCTTTATAAGAAATAATAGGCAAAATATATTAATTATGTGTAACGAAAGGGAACATGGCAGAATTATATTAAAACTTAGAAATAAGTAAATTATGTATTAACATAGTATTATCAATTTTGGACTAAAACATTAATACATGGCTTAGACCAATCTTGTAAGATATCAAACTAATCTTTGAAAGAAAATAGAAACATCTATGTAAAGATTACAACCATTGAAATTATCCCCAAGTAAATATAGCCATTATAAAATATTTATTCAAATTAAACAAAAAATTCAAAGTTTGATAACAATGTGTTTATTTTGAGATCGACCAGGGAGAATAATTACGTTACCATGGAAACTGTGAAATAACAAGCAAAAAAATACCGTTAGATTTTTTTACTGAATGCATGACGCTTTAATGGTATAGACGCTAATTTTCGAGTGACCAAAATTGTCAATTAAAACATAGAAAATATCAGAAGAAGTTACTACTAAGTGTATACCAAGACATCAGACAAGGACTGGAACCATATTATTGAAGTTGAGGCCAAATTAACGAAAAAAGAAAATAAATTACTACCAATTAAACTGGAAAAGATGCCTGATGTCCTGAACCCAGCAAATTAAAGAAGATTATAGTATAACCCATGAATAACAGATCGTATGAATTCGCCATAACTACGGAAGTGATAAGTACCTCTTAAATTACCCAAAATATATAAATAAACTCACGTTAATTATTTCTCACTAAAGGTCGAAATCTCACTGAACTGAAATTAATTACTTTCAAAGATTAAAAAGAATACTAAGTCACTGACAATTTATAAACTAACCAATATAAACTGTTGTTAATGATCCATAACTTGTAAACACTTTTACTACACTGCGCTAAACAAATTATACCTACACAATATGTTAGTTAAGTTTACTTAATGTAAGGGTGTGTATTTTTATTGTTTTAAACATTTGTAATCCTTTTAACGTAACCTCAAGAACCTATGACAAACGAACATTAATAATTTGTACAATTTCCAACAGACGCCATTACTAAAAGTCTGTTTATCAATTCAAATATCGATTTGTCAAACCCTGCAATTGTCTCATATAAATAACCGGAGCATTTGTATTAGAATAATTTGTATTAAATGAATAACAATCACTAATAAAAAATGTGTAAGTATTGAGTGTAACCACGGTGTTATAATTTCATTAGGAGGTGCACAATATTTTATGTACATTTTAGCAGATGACTAACGATTTACACAGCCCACGCATCGAACTGCTGTGCGCTCCAGTGGGCCTAGCTGGCGGAAATATTTGAATTATTCAAACCGCCTGAGCTGCGCTGGTCATACACCTTTGAATTTTATTTTAATTGTTTTAAGAAAACAATTTGGCGCCACCGGGATTTTCATACCCCTAATGAACATCAGGTAAGAACATCAAGACCTGGTTATTCATACGTTCGCAACGAACGAAATCTGCGGAAGTTGCATGCATTTGAACTACGGATAGAGAAGACACGTTACACCCATCACACACAAATTGTACATTATTCACATTTTGCAGAGTAAAACGGTAGCCGTACTCACGTCTACATTACAAATTGGTGACCAACCGGTGGAGCTAGAAGAGAGAGAAATACAACATTCTTGCGGCGATTACGAAAGGTTACAATATGCACACCAGAGGATTGTCGAAAAAATTGGCAAGGGAGAAGGAGATGGAAGAAAACAGAGGGGAAGAAGAGGAAGGAACACCGATTGAAGAAGTGGAGACAGTAATAACCACAACAGAACCAAGCCAAGACGAAGAAATGGAAACACAGGCTGGAGAAAGGGAGGAAGCCAGAGGAGGAATGGATTTACAAAAATTATGGGAGTTGATTAATGGAAAATTAGACAAGAATGAGGAGAGCTTGAAGGAGATGAACAATAAATTCGACAAGAATGAGGAGAGCTTGAAGGAGATGAACAATAAATTCGACAAGAATGAGGAGAGCTTGAAGGAGATGAACAATAAATTCGACAAGAATGAGGAGAGCTTGAAGGAGATGAAGAAAGAAACCAGTGATAATTTGAAACAGATCAATGAAAAAATAGTGAGTACTAAGGAAGAATTGAGGAAAACAGTCAACCAAAATAATGAAACACTACAACAACGATTGCTGGAGGAAATTCAGCAAAGAAACGAAGAATTAAAGGAAGAATTGAAGGAACAGCTGAAGAAGGACCACGAGAAAAATAAAGAAGAAATGAAGCTGCAGATGGCACACCAATCAATGGAGTACCGAGAAGAAGCAAAACAGCAGATTACGGAAATCAATGACAAATTAGAGGAAACGTTGGAGAAGCTAGAGAATACCAACGAAAATGTTTCTGGAGTCCGCAAGGAAGTACTCGATAAAATGAACCGTCTCGAAGGAGAAAATAAGAGAAGAATTGAGGAAGGTCATGAAGAAACAGTCAGAAGATGTACCCAGATAGACCAGGACATACACCAAGTCCGGGAAGAAAACCAGAAAGAGGTAGCAGCTGTACGAACAGACTTGGGAGAACGAATGGAAGGAGTTTACAGTAACTTAAATAAAGTAGATAGCAAAGTAGACAAAAACCAACAGAGGATTGACGAAATGCGCAGAATAGAAGAGTCATTACGGGAAGAAGTGGATGCCTGGCGTGACCGACCATGTAATAATAATCATGTCATGAACACAGACAACAGAGATACCATCAATTTCCGTAATTATAAAAGAAACCCTATTGAATTCTTGAAGAGGGTAGAAGAGTTAATCCTCAAGAATCGAGAGACTCGATGGACTACAATAAGAGGGATGTTGGACGAAATGTTCAAGGAGACATACGACAACTGGTGGACTGCCACTCGACCAGACATCCAAAACCTTCAAGACTTTAAGACTCAGTTCAAGGCTAAATACTGGTCTGAATCAACTCAGAATATGGTCCGCAATAACCTGAGCAATGGAAGGTATGAAAACCAGAATGGACAATCCCTTACATCCTACTTCTTGGGAAAAATCTGCATGGCCAGGAATTTGGAGCCACGTATACCTGAAGAGTGTCTGGTAATACAGTTATCTTACCACTACGACGACGCCATCCAAAAGGCACGGATGTACAGCCAGGTAAAGACCATCCAAGATATGGCTAGCTTACTAGAAAGCCATGAACATGAGTGGCAGTACAGGAAAAATAGAGGGTACAGTTTCAGAAATAATAGAACCAATGAGGGACAATTGTCACAGAATCAACAGGGAGATACTAAACCACCGATAAATAACCCTAACAATTACCAAGGGAACACACGGGGCAATAACGTGCCCAGAAATTTTAACAGAAGTGGAAACCATAATAATAACAACTTCAGGAACAACCACAGAGGTAATTTCCCGTCTAATGGTTACAACAACAATTATCGCCCTGGAAACAACAGTAATCAGAACAATAATCCAGGATACCGGCCACAGGTAAATTACATAAGGGGGCAAAGACAAAGGAGCCCAAGAAGAAACTATCCCTCATCTAACTATCGGCGAACGTACTATAACCAGGTACCCGATACGAGAAGTCACCCATTCGAAGAAGATCACAGGCACAGCGTGGATGACCGGAATAATCAACAGGAGCCGAACGCTAACCAACCATCAAACACTACTGATGTTGGGGGCAATGAGGTCAACCCTCATTTAAACGCTTAAGGCCAGTGAAAACTGCGGACAGCCCATCACTGGACCAATCTCTGGGTGAATATAAGACAACACATGACAAGAAGATCACAATAATATGTACTAATTATTTGAAAAATATAAGGGACGATTTGATCGAAGAATAATCAAAACTAAAGAAGAAAGAAGAATAATCAAATCCACTGAAGAATTTATAAACTTAGCTTACCACGACTTTACGGAAGCTACCCCATACACAATGATGTTTGAGCGGCCACCGCCTAGAGAGATAACTGATATGATCCAATTCCCCACCAACACCGAATATCAATTCGAGAAAAAAAGATTCTATAACAGAATAGCCGAAAAGGTAGAGCAACAAAAGAATAAATACGCTAAGAACCAGAAAAAGACTATTAAGTACGAGGTAGGAGAAAGGGTACTGTTAAAAAACAGAGAATTACCCAGCTCCATAGAAGGCATCACTAGAAAGTTACTATTATTATACGTGGGACCATACACTATGACAAAAGACAAGGGCAATAACACTTACGAGATCACTCACCCCGTCACCAAGAAAATAAAGGGGGTATACAATCAAGCCTCAATTAAGAAATATTATGACAATCAACAATAACTGTAAAAAAACAATTTAAAGTAAAAAACCAACAAAAATACTTTAAATAAAAAAAATAAAAAAAAATAACGTGACAAACAAACAAGTCTGCCAATGTCATAAAGAAAAGATCTCTAAAGAATGTCAAAATTCCAAAACATTAGTAAGTACAGCTTACACTAAGCATTAGAGAAACCATTATGATGAATAAAAATTGTAAAAAATCAAAAAAGATATGTAAGAAAAGCTTACCCAAATATCTCGATAATAGTTTAGAACAAGTAAAAATGGAGAGATAAAAGTTACAAGGCATTCATATAAAGTAAGAGCAACCAACTTACTACAATATTTAAATAAAAATTAACAATAGAGGAGTGTAGTTACAAAACATTCCTACAAAATAAGGTTAAATTACCATAATATTTAGCCAAAAAATGAGGCATAAAAAGCATAACATACTGTAAAGGAATAAGCTACAAAAAATTCCTAACTAGTAAGAAGCCATAACTTACTATGATATTTAAAAATTATGAAAAAAAAAATATATATATCAATCAAAATGATCAGCTTCCACAACTATTTAGAAAGAGGGGAAGTAAAATTACCCAAACCAATGATCACAAAACAATATAAATGAAATCAACATTCTAAGAGTCATAATGTGAGATGAGATGAAACAAAGAGTAATTAAAAATGAATAAAAATGTGAATTGTATCAATAAAAAACAATGTATCAAATAGTATCTATAAAGAAAGATGAAACAATATATGACTCGAACTGAGCTATAATGAAGTATAAAAGTAAAAGATTCCCAACAAATATTATGATTATGATTATTATTATTATTATTTTGAGTCACGAGTTGACTATATTTAAGAATTGTTAATTGAGTTTGTTTGTTGAATGAACCAGCAATCATTTTACTGAGCAGGGATGATGTTCCCCTGATATCAGTATAAGAGTAGTTTTGATGAAAAATAAGATTTATAGGGAATAAGTTATAATAAAAAATCAATAAGCCAGTTCGCAATGTGAGAAAATAATGAAGAAAAGACTAAGAAGAATGGAAATAAAAGATACCGAATTAATTATAAAAAATGAATGAGAAGCAGGAGAATTTTAAAAAAAAAAAAATTTGATATGATACAATTGATAATTTCATCAAACTTAAATTCACGTTTTATAAAATGATCAATTTTGGTGGAAGGGCATTATATAACATTGCCAAACCCTGATCACATTTGATATAAATAAGTATGTAAAAAATGCCAAGAAACCATATATTTTGATAGATAAATGATAACGAGAATGAAAGTAGTAAATATAATCAATAGTGAAGGAGGAAGAATACAACCAAAGGTGGTTACAAAACAAGAAAATACGAACTAGACTGACAGACAACTGACATTGACCCAACCCCAGAGATTGGCCAGATATTAACCAAAGTAAAGCGAGACAAGAAGACAGTGAAGAAAAAAGAAAAAAAAAATTACATGGCCACAACAATTAACTCACAAGATTGTTTTAAAAGAGCATAATTTTTTATTATTGTTAATAATTTATGTTTAAATTTTTATTAGTGGTAACTTGTAAATGACAGTATCTCAGCAATTGTTATACATAAAAAACCATGTGTAGATATGATTGTATGTATATCCTTATCTATAGGTGATGTGTCAGCTGTTATGTTTAAAATTACACTCATACAGACAGGGAATAGAAATGTGTGCGTGGTTCAATCAGAGAACAAATTGTATAGCCTACTATATACTTTGGAACTTTTACTAGGATTATTTCAGCAGTATGTATGTTATCTCAGCATTATGTGTTTGAAAGTATAAGGTTTTGGAGAGTTTATTTATTCGCTAATATTATTGCTGTTGCTACAGATGTAGTATGTTTCAATTAACACAATATATTTTAACATTATTAAATTGTTGTTATTATTACTAATTATGACATTTCAGACCAATTTTTATCACTTTAATGACAATGTATACAAAGTTATGTTTTATTTGAAAGATGTATTTACAATACCATGTTGTTTGAATATTATAAAATGATATGTGACAGTCTGAAGTTAACAAAAGAGACATGAACTCATTAGATACAAAAACTTTGTAATAATAGTGAGATCGTGAGAAATATAAGGGTAATTAGAGATAGGTAGGGAGTGACAAAGATGAACAGTGAAGTGATAAGTGTAATAAAATAAACAGCATATAATCTTAAGAAAAAAGAGTTAAACAAGTGTGACAAACCCAAAACATAAGCACATGTTAAATGAGCAATTAAGTTAAGTATATTAGACTGAAAGACACAGAATAATTGTGAATGTAAAAAACAGAAAAAATATTATCTCAGTATAAAAATCACCAGGGTGATTACTGTTATAAAAGAGATGGTGTAGGTATAACACTCACCAAATTTGTTCATTTGTTAATTTAAAGAAATTAGTTATTGGCTTAATGTTTAAGGCAATAAATACCAGAAGAAATAGTTTTACAGTAATATGTTAGTATGTTTTAAGTAAGTAAGGAATTTATAAAGAAAATAATAGCAATACCTTTATAAGAAATAATAGGCAAAATATATTAATTATGTGTAACGAAAGGGAACATGGCAGAATTATATTAAAACTTAGAAATAAGTAAATTATGTATTAACATAGTATTATCAATTTTGGACTAAAACATTAATACATGGCTTAGACCAATCTTGTAAGATATCAAACTAATCTTTGAAAGAAAATAGAAACATCTATGTAAAGATTACAACCATTGAAATTATCCCCAAGTAAATATAGCCATTATAAAATATTTATTCAAATTAAACAAAAAATTCAAAGTTTGATAACAATGTGTTTATTTTGAGATCGACCAGGGAGAATAATTACGTTACCATGGAAACTGTGGAATAACAAGCAAAAAAATACCGTTAGATTTTTTTACTGAATGCATGACGCTTTAATGGTATAGACGCTAATTTTCGAGTGACCAAAATTGTCAATTAAAACATAGAAAATATCAGAAGAAGTTACTACTAAGTGTATACCAAGACATCAGACAAGGACTGGAACCATATTATTGAAGTTGAGGCCAAATTAACGAAAAAAGAAAATAAATTACTACCAATTAAACTGGAAAAGATGCCTGATGTCCTGAACCCAGCAAATTAAAGAAGATTATAGTATAACCCATGAATAACAGATCGTATGAATTCGCCATAACTACGGAAGTGATAAGTACCTCTTAAATTACCCAAAATATATAAATAAACTCACGTTAATTATTTCTCACTAAAGGTCGAAATCTCACTGAACTGAAATTAATTACTTTCAAAGATTAAAAAGAATACTAAGTCACTGACAATTTATAAACTAACCAATATAAACTGTTGTTAATGATCCATAACTTGTAAACACTTTTACTACACTGCGCTAAACAAATTATACCTACACAATATGTTAGTTAAGTTTACTTAATGTAAGGGTGTGTATTTTTATTGTTTTAAACATTTGTAATCCTTTTAACGTAACCTCAAGAACCTATGACAAACGAACATTAATAATTTGTACAATTTCCAACAGACGCCATTACTAAAAGTCTGTTTATCAATTCAAATATCGATTTGTCAAACCCTGTAATTGTCTCATATAAATAACCGGAGCATTTGTATTAGAATAATTTGTATTAAATGAATAACAATCACTAATAAAAAATGTGTAAGTATTGAGTGTAACCACGGTGTTATAATTTCATTAGGAGGTGCACAATATTTTATGTACATTTTAGCAGATGACTAACGATTTACACAGCCCACGCATCGAACTGCTGTGCGCTCCAGTGGGCCTAGCTGGCGGAAATATTTGAATTATTCAAACCGCCTGAGCTGCGCTGGTCATACACCTTTGAATTTTATTTTAATTGTTTTAAGAAAACAATTTGGCGCCACCGGGATTTTCATACCCCTAATGAACATCAGGTAAGAACATCAAGACCTGGTTATTCCATATGTTCGCAACGAACGAAATCTGCGGAAGTTGCACGCATTTGAACTACGGATAGAGAAGACACGTTACACCCATCACACACAAATTGTACATTATTCACATTTTGCAGAGTAAAACGGTAGCCGTACTCACGTCTACATTACAATATATATATATATATATATATATATATATATGAAAACTTTATAAAGAAGGTTATGTGTAATTTTCTATATAATATGACATACACTTAATGAGTAATGAAACTAAATAATACTGCCAATGGGACTTGCCATTTGTATATTAAACAAAGTGTTGGGGTCAGAGGCGTAGCTAGGGGGGCCAAGGGGTCAGCCGCTCCGAGCGGCATAGACAGGAGGGCGGCAAAGTGAGCATAGCCTTTATTCAAGACAATGGGACTTAGCTTTATTCAAGCATTGACACTTCTGGAGACGCTAACAGACAAATTAAACGTTTGGAGGAATGAGCTGTGTGACAATGTCATTACTAAGGCAGAGCAGTATCTAATAAATGGGCTGTCAGTATCACAAAAATGACAAGAAGGAAGTGCACAATGCCAGGGGAGTATGCAGACGATTCTGCATTAACCATTCGACAAGAAATGCGACGTTCTCTAATAGAAATTTTGGACAAACTGTGAGTTAAAAGCCATTTCTCTAACATAAAAGAGTTGGAAAAACGCTTTTGGTTCCTATGTAAATTTGAGGCGTATGTGAATGATGGGGATATACATTTTAAGGAACAGCTTCCCAAATCAATGTTAAGTGCACATTGCTTGCAAAACTGTATCCACAGTGAAGAATTGTTTAGTGACTTGAAAGACGTCATACTTTTATTAAAAAGGGCAAAAATTAATGGAGAACAAATGGACTTTACACCTCAGGAACTGCTACAATACTTTCCTTCAATGGGATTAGAAGCCTACAAAAAACTAAGAAACAGCTTTACAAATGTTTTCTTACTTTAACAGTGTCTTCTTGTGAAAGATCATTTAGTAAACTTAAATTGATTAAATCATACCTATAATCAACAATAACGCAGGACAGGGTATCAAATTCCAATTGAAAATGCCATTGCTTCTTTAGATTATTGTGATTTAGTAACCAACTTTACAGCAATTAAGACCAGGAAAGTTACATTTTAATACATTACATTCTTGTTTTAAATATTTATTAAATATTAAAAATAAATATTAAGTGTTTATTAATAGAAGACGGAACCATTAACCTGTACTATTTACCAGTGGCGGCTCGTACAGGGAGGGCAAAAGGCCGCAGCCCTCCCACTAAATTTGCAAATTAAACTTGTCAATAATATAACTATAATGTGTAGTATCCTTATTGAAAGATATTTTTGGGGCGACTAATAGCGATCACCCGATGTTTTCGGCATGGACCCGCAGCCGGACGTTTTCGCTGTTGTCCTCCCTGCATAGGCCGATCATGCGGGGAGCAGGGAAAGAGACGTGTACACATGTCTATGCATTTAAATCAGCATCAGCCATTACAGTGGGGCTCTGCCCGCTTTCTGATTTCGCAGCTATTTTCATAGAGAACAGGAGCGTTGTTCAAAACTCTTCTGTTGCTGTTTAAAGTGCATATATTTTCTCTTGTGTTTTATATAGTTTTGATTGTGTTCTTGTTGTACTTTTTGTGTAAACGTAATGTCCTAATAATTTATTCTTTATTAGGCAGTGTATTCTGTCTAAGATAGTGTTTTTGTCAAACCTTGTGTACATAAACGTGTAACTTATTCTGTGTAGGCCTGAGCCTGTGTGTTCTGTGCGTATTTGTTAGAAACAAATAGGGTAGGGAACAAATATATTTTATTTAGCAATGCATGCATTTAATAACATAATTTATTAAGTATTTAAGTTTAGGAACGTGAACCGCTTAGGGTTATAAATAATTTCAGTTTCAAACACTGTTTAAATATTGGTAGTTTGCAAGGTAGGTTTTTGATATTAACAATACTTTTAGTAGTAAAGCAAAAGGTTCAATTTTACAATTATTTCATGATAATAGCAATAATTTAGTTTCTATTGATGACTTTTGTAACATATGGGTCCAAACAAATTTGCCCCCCCAGTCAAAAACATTACCAGCCACCACTGCTATTTACTACTTCACTTTATTTTTATTGCCTTTAATGTAGTTTTTTGTTTAACTTTATGTTGCTTTAGGATATTGTTTTGATGATGCATTTTAGGCCTACAATTAAGTTGCATGTTTATTAGAACATTTTTATGTTATGAATTGTTTATATTACTACATTTTTTTATAGTCTACATTTGTTACTAATGAATGTATAGAAACTGAATACCGGTAATATTAAACTTATAATATGTAATTTTTAAATTTTGACCTAACAAATATTCTTAAGACATTTTCTGGACGTGCTTTCATATAAAAATCTACACATTTGCATTTTTTAAGTACTTTGTTCACTAGATGGGCCTTCATTTTTGGTCTTTTGTCCCATTTTAATTGTGAAGGCGAGGTGGCCGACGATCTCCTTGCCCCGGGCGCCAAATAGCCTAGCTACGCCACTGGTTGGTGTGTAAAGTTAAGCTACAATTTAGTCCAAAACAGTAGAATGTATATGAGACTATGAGAAAATGTCTATAATAGGTCTATAACCTAGTTATAAGATGGAACAAACAATTTTTCATGGTGGGGAAAAAATTTATATATTTTTCTGTTATGTACTTACTGCAAAAGTCAAACACTATTAGAGTACACATTTATTTCAGTTCAGTGTAAGATTGAAAAAATATACAGCAAATAAAACTGTAAAATAAATGTAGCTATGAAATTCTGCATTTTTAGAAATACAACTTATGAAACAAAACTTGGTTAAAAATTATATAGATCAGTATGTAAATGAAATTGGTACTATTAAAAAACCATGTTATAATGGGCAGGATCTGTCCTGGCTATGGGTCTGGTCCTCTTTGAAAAATAGGGTCATATGGTGGCACAAATTGGAAAACAAACTCACCTTGGAAACACTTACATGTACAGCACTTAGAAGTTAATCATAAGAAATATCAATTAGCTAAATTGATTATAGAAGAGATAATCTTTTTAAAATTATATGTGTCTTACAAATTTTAATATTCTGCATAGTATGTATGTTCCTTTCAATCAGTGTCATTACTAAAAATAAATAATGCCCTGAGTCTTTCACACTCGAAAGACTCCAACTGTAACCATACTGTATCAAACCAAAGTATTCATCAAATATTAATTAGCCCATACAAAGCATACAATAACCTTTCCCAATGTAGCCGCTCCAGCATTCCTTTATAATTCTGAGTTAGTTACTTTCCTTGTGTAAAAGACATTTTCAAATTGAAAGGACATTTCTTACAAAGTAAAACATGTCTTATACAGGAATGTTTTAAATTAAAAAGCCATGAGTTGATCAAGTTCTGTTGGAAATGTTATACAAACTGTAATTAAAACTTCATTAGATTAGTTCATTATTGTTAGGGATTAAAAAAAAATTAAAAGTCTGTAATTTACATTTTAACTCAGCTTACTGTGATGTTTTATCAGATCATGCCTACTGAATTTCATGTACTGCTTACAACGTTTATTGGAATCTATCCATCCTATCAAGTGCATTATACATTTTATTCTGTTAAAGTATTACTGTCAAAATAAATTATTTATTGTTCTCCAGTAAATCTACTAAACATACAAAATCCACTGGAAAACCTATGATTTCTTTTACTTTTGATGTTCTTTCAACTGTTTATTTAAAAGTAATTAAATACAAAAGTGCTGACACAGTAGTGAAATTTAGGAAATTTCTAATTTGATCAAAAGAAAAAACAATATAAATTTCTTCTTCTTCTTCTTCTTCTTCTTCTTCTTCTTCTTCTTCTTCTTCTTCTTCTTCAACTTCCTTGTTAGGACTCTGTCCTTTTCTATAACAATGGTCCTAAACGCTGTCACTCCACCTCTTCCTTGACCAACCAATGCTCCAAGGACAGTAAAATACAGTAAGGACAATATATACAGTAAAATATTGTATTTATATCAAAAACAGTATTTATAGCCATAAAGAAATGTGTGTACCAGGGATATAAATATTCTAGGCTAGCCAGGTTACCTGCAAACACCCCAAAGACCCAAAGATTAAATTAATAAAAAAAAAATTATTATTATGAAGATTCATAAAATTCTTCATTTTGTTGAAAGTTTGCAGTGCTTTAATCTCCACAACTTCCTTTACTCAGACTTTGCAGTCAACTAAGACTTGCCTCTTTTAAGAGCCATATCATGGTGTTGCTATGATAAAATGATAACAGTGACTGACTTGGTGGGTTGTATAGGCTTCACTGCGTGAAGACCTAGCATAAGGCTTGAGAGAATGTTAAAAGTCTCTCCGATTGCAATAGTGTTAGATTCAGTAATCTGTGTTAACGAACTACTCACAAAGATACCATTTGCTCAGCTTCTCTATGAGAAATCTCTCAAATTGTAAAGGTAGGTAGGCCTCAGCCATCCCTTCTAGATTTTAAAAGCAAACACAAAATAATCAACTGATGAGTCCAACTAAAAAAAAAAGTTTTGGTTGTGTAAAAAAAACCATAATTGTATGTTTAGCTGGACTGGGAAGAAGTAATGAATTGTATAACTGGAATATTTTCTTTTTGTTTTGTACTCAGTACAAATCCATGGAATAAAACAAGATTAAATAATTAAAATTATTTGGCAAAGGCTTGGGACAAATATCATTAATCACTTAGTCATCTATAAGCACTGAATATGTTACAGGCACCCTAACATAATACACAAAGCAGCAACATAGTTTTCAAAGCAGCAATAATTCCCTTAAATTACAAAAGAAGACTGCTTGATAGAGTAGCATTCCTAAGAAACCAGGAATATCCATTAGGGGCTACAATAAGTCTAGTAACTCAACAAATGAAAACAAGTCAGCACATGATCAAACAATAGCAAACCATTTAAAAACTGCAACAATTTTTAAAGAAATGTTATTGGCTTGTGATATATAATAAGTATCTCATATGTTTATCTGACATGGTAAGTAGCATAATTAGAGACAAAATAAAATCAGAAATGTCTACTGTACTATTTATTGTGAAATTACTTCATGAGACAAAATTCCACCTCAAACTAACTAAAAGTAATAAAAATGAATCACCGAGAGTTATGAGTTTTTTTTACACTTTACTAACGTCAGTTTAGACTGGGTTCACAAGGATTGTTCCAACATGTCACAAAACTTGTAGAAGATTTAGTGTGTTCCAAGAAAAATGTTATAGGCAAAATTTTGATGGACCAGCTATTATGACTGATCATTTTATGGACTTCAGACCTTGGTAGAATATGGTACTAATCAGCAAGTCTAGCCATCAGCAATTCATTGCCATCATCACAGACTTTTTTAAGTCTACAAAATGTACAGCAGAGTGTAAACAGTTTTTCATCATTTATTGGGATAACCTTGCTTTGTTCATGGTTAACCATATGTTTCAAGATTTAATGAACAATTCAACAAAATTTTATAACTTTTTTCGTATGAGCTTGGATAGTTTTCTCAATTTAAAAAATTTGCTACACGATACAATATTAATGCAAAATACGAATTACCGCCGAGCTATTCAACCAGAAGAACGCTTATCAATATTTTTGAGGTAAGTGTACAAAAATGTTATAAAAATATCATACTCGTTAATTTGCAGAGACATTTTGTTATATCGTACATGTTACAGTCTTGATGAACTTTTTTAATACAGTATTAGAAATTAATTGTTGTAAATAATTACTTTGTACATTAATTACAAATTGGTTATTTTGTTCATTTTACATTGTACTGAGCCGTGCACGCAAAATACAGTTTTGTTGTAAAACAAAAAAAAGGTTCAAAATAAATAACAATATTAAATAGAAAATAACGTAAATTTATTTAGATTAATTAGAAAAAATAATTGAAATATTTGATAAGACAAAAATTTTACGTTAGTTGTAAATTAACACAACGCTTGAATTACTGTCAGCATTTGAAGGCAACTGTGACTGATTGTTAATATATTGGGCTGAATGATCCATTACTTGTTGTGGATAATGTTCATAAGAACAACTGCTGGCTGAAGATGGATTGGAATAATATGTAGAAATTGGAGTCAATTTACTTTTCAGTACCTGAATAACTTCGCTTTTAAATTCAAGATTTTCTATTGGTCCCAGTTTCTTAATACTCAGAAGTAAACTTTTCAGGAATAAAAGATCTGGATCATTTGCTTCCTCAGATGCTGCTGACATTTTTTTTAAATGTTGTAGATACATTAAATCAATATCATTATCATTTCTAGATCTAAGTTTGCGTTTCCGATACAGTGGATACGTTTCTGGAAACATTTCCACAGTTAGAAGCATTACTTCTAGATTGTAATTCAGAGCTCTGTTCTTTATTGTTGCAGTCATCACTAGTTGTGTCATGAACTTCGTTACCTGCGTCTTGGGATCCACTAGGGATAGCACTCTCTTCAGTATACATTTCTGGAATATTGTCCACAGGTTTTTTGAGTTTCAGGCTCTCGTCTAGAAACGACATCATAGAATAGTATGGTCAACGTATTTTAGTACTTTCTACTCCAGAACCTGAAGTAGTATGAGTTACTTTTCTTTTCTCTTGCATATAATTGCTTCGTAGGTTCTGCTACTTTAATTTTGCATCTGTATCTGAAAAAATAAGTGGCACTGATGAGTGCATTTTATTAAATAACCCAAAAAACTTAAAATTTTTGAGAAATCTATCAACTGTATGTTCTTTTTTAGGTATCTGGCAATGGGAGTATCATTTGCATCCTTAAGTTATACATTCCAAATTGGAGTGAGTACCATGCACATCATTGTTACACAGTTAAATGAAGCAGTATGGAAACTTTTCCAACCCACATACATGCCTGTGCCAACGACCCAAAAATGGAATGAGATTTCAGAATCATTTTATGACATCTGTAAAATGCCTCATTGTATTGGTAGTTTAGATGGGAAACATTGCTCAATAATATGCCCATCAAAAGCAGGTTTGCAATATTATAATTATAAACATTTTCACTCAATTTTCTAATGGCAATTGCAGATGCTATTATAATGATAGATGTCGGTACATATGGATGCAACAATGACAGTAGCGTTTTTAATGAATCAACAATGGGAAAAGCTTTTATGTCGAACAGACTGAACGTTCCCAATCCTCGAGAAATGCCGGGCACAGATATTTTAATGCCATTTTATTTAGTCGGTGACGAGGCTTTTCCATTGCGAAACAATCTGATGAGACCATATGCTCGAAGGCAGCTTAAACGTATATTTAATTACAGATTATCAGCTGCACGTCGAACTGTAGAATGTGCATTCGGTATACTAACCAAAAAATTTGGCATTTTTCAGAAACCTATAGCTACTAATGTAGAATTAGCTGAAGCTTCAATACGAAGCGCATGCGTGTTACACAATTACGTAGGGCAAGTAGAGTGAGATGGTACTTTAGAAAATAACTTTTTTGGAAGAAAATAGAAGCGTGAATGATCTTCCATCTCTAATTCCTACACCAGTTCACAGAGGAAGCACAGAAGCCATAAAAATTAGAGAAACACTGAAGAATTATTTTATGTCTCCAGTAGGTTCCGTGCCCTGGCAAAATGAAAAACGAATTCATAAACTCATAATATTATTAGCATTTTTTTTAAACCAAAGACATTGCGAATACTTTGGAATTTTTGGCAATTTATGTTTGAAATTTAATTTAAAAATAGTGTCTAAATTTGTATTTTGCATTATCTAGAGACCTATTTATTTATAAGAATCATTGTATTACGATTTATTCAGTAAACGCTATTGGTTTTATTTTATATTTGATTCATCATGTTAATGTATTTATTTATTTCCTAGTTATTCAGTTACATTCTATAAAACAAATAAACTTAACTGTAGTCTCCAATTCAACAGCAATAGCTCTCCATATGCTAGCAATAGCATCTTTATTTTGATGCTTAGGATGCTTCGCATCGTATATCTCACTATTGTCTCTCACTAAAATTATTAACTTTTCAATATCCATCGTATATGTGGCAGGAATTTTGCAAGAACAGAACGTCAGACAAAACAGCAGCATGTAAAGTGATTACAAAACGCATGAGGACTGACGAAAATTCAACCGGCTGAGTCAACGCCAGTCTTGACGTGACTGGCCTGGACTGGATTTGACTGGACTGACTCAGTATAAAAGAATTTAATGCATCTCGCTTTAAAACAGTACTGAACCAGTCGGCTGAATCTAGGAGCGTCGACGCAACTGGACGTGACGGGACTGGACTGGGTTGGTGTGAAAGCAGCCTTAGAGTTCAGGCATCTGATCTAAAAAACTTCATGGAGAATAAACCACCATGAGTGATACCAACAAGGTGGAACTTCTTGTCAATGTTTATCAATACAGTCAAAGAATATAGAAGGCCTCTTATTATGTTCTTTTCATTGACAGAAAATGACTTGTTGGTGACTTGTCGGATGAAAAAAAGTTAATACTACTTTTCAACATTAATTACTCCTTATATCAGCAAAATATTTGCAATTTCTGATATTCTATTTGATATATTACAAATAAATGTTTGTAACATTTCTAACTGCAACAACAAAGCAATGAATTGTACACTACTCTGCACAAGGTTAGATAGGAGAATTTTATCTTTTATCTTGTATTAACAGAAGCTACAAGAAATGATGAATATGAATCAAGGAGGTAAAAACAAAGAAGTAATGACTATCCCAAATGGCAGTATAATGTAAAAATTGAATGCTACCCAATTTTACGCTGGTTTTATATAGAATCATGATTATTAAATGTTTATGCAAGTAATGTGAGTTGATGTATGGTTAGAAACCTGCCTAGCTGTGTTTTTCAAAGCACACACACCCTTGGCGAGGCGCCTGTCTGACGGAGCGAAAACTATACAGCAAGTCACGTACAGGGTGTAAAATCATAAAATGTATTGTATAAAAAAAAGCCATAAAGTTAAGTAAAACTGAGGGAAAATTGAGCGTTCAGACAATACAGTACCGTTAGAATTTAGAAAGAGAGGGTAGAGAGTGAGAACTCGAAGTAGCGTCGGTTCCTTTTCGCAGTATAAGTTTGCTATGCGCTGTTTTTTGACTAATGAAAGAAAGCGTCACTTTTAAGCGGGTGAATTTAGTTAGTTGGGTTGGAGGAAATCAAATATCGCGGTACTTAAAACCAATGGGAACGCGATTTGTAAATATTGAGTATGGGTAACGTTTGCGGAAGTATAAAAAACGTAGTTGGGAAAATTGTCGGCAGTCTACGGCGAACACTACAACTATCAGACTCGTTATCGCGCATTGCGATTTCATAACTAAAACTTGCGATAATTAATAAGTACAGTATTCGTGTCGTGCGTTTGATAATATTAAACCTGGTATTACAGTGAACGAAGTACCAAATCAAAGTACAGTGAAACCTCTCTAATTCGGACTTCTCTAATTCGGAATTTACGATAATTCGGACTCCCTAAAAAAAATTATAATTCACAAAAAAAATTAATTTTGTGAATTCTTTGTGAAAACATTTGCCTTTAGGGAATTCTTAAAGTGTTATGTTGGCAAAATGTGCAGTACGCACCCCCACCCCGACTGGGTTTAGTCCAGTTTCAACTGCTGCTTTGGTAGTGTGTGCGTCATTGTTATTGTATTCGTGTGCGTTCTATTGTACTGAAGTTATTTGTTAGTTGCGAACAGCTTTTCAAACCACATTTTCTTCAAACACTGTTTAGTATTAATTTACAGTACTGTATTACAATATCAGTGCTAGAGGTAAATAAAAGACTTTAACTTTAGAAGACAAAATGAAAGTGTTGAGTAAAATAAACGCTGGTTATTCTGTGCAGAATATTTTAAACGAGTTTGGAATTAGTAAGTCTACGTTTTATGATATAAAAAAAGACAGAAAAAAAATTTCCAATTTTGTTTTAAAGCAAGATACGCCAAATGTGAGTATTGTTAAAAGAAAACGAACGACTGCAGCAAAGAGTTCAGTGAAGATGCTGTATACACTTGGTACAAGCAGCAACGTTCAGCTGGTGTTCCAGTTAGAGGTGTAGAATTACAGGCAGCGGCAGAAAGATTCGCTCAAAAATTGGGAGAAACTGATTTTAAAGCTAGTACAGGATGGCTTTTTAAATTTCGGCAGCGGCATTCCATTGTAAACCGGAAAATGTTTGGGGAAAGTTTAAGTTCTGATGTTTCTAGTGTCAAACTGTTTCGCCAAAAACTTAAAGCAGTATACTGATGAAAAACTTCTTCTTTCCCAAATTTATAATGGTGATGAAACAGGCTTGTTTTGGAGATCCATTCCTCAGAATACTCAGGCCTATAGAATGGACAATTCCACACCAGGCCGAAAGGTAAATAAACAAAGGCTATCTGCTCTCTTATGTGCAAACGCAGATGGGTCTCACCATCTAACATCCGTCGTTGTTGGAAAAATCAGCTAAGCCTAGAGCAATTAAAAACATTATGGAAAGCCTACCAGTTATTTACAAAGCAAACAAGACTGCATGGTTTACTCAGAAATTTTCCAGCGATTGGTTTTTTCATAATTTTGTGCCAGAGGTTAGAAAATTCCAGCTAGATGTTTTAAAAATAAAAGAAGAGGATGTTAAAGCTTTGTTGATATTAGACAATGCTCCTGCTCATCCCTCCAGTAATTTATTGACTAGCAGTGATGGAAAAATCAAAACTATGTACTTGCCTCCCAATACGACTTCGCTTATCCAACCAATGGATCAGGGAGTAATCCTCAGTTGCAAACTCCTTTACAGACGTAAACAACTCGACGAATGCATGGTATTTTTTATGGACGATGAAGAAATGGACAATAGGGGTGAACAAACTCTTAAAAAAATAAAGGAATACAGTATTAAAAGTGCTATTTATAATTGGGCAAACAGCTGGAATGAGATCAAAATATCTACATTATGTAATGCATGGAATAAGATTTTGTACGATAAAGAGCCAGAGATCGACCTGCAAGGTTTGGAAGATGAAGATTATGCAGGTGCTTTTGGAGCTACCAACATTTAAGACATAAGAGAATGGTTGGGTGCCGATGAAGATGATGTAGGCTACCAGAATTTAACAGAGGAAGAGATCGTCTATCAAATGCAAGGTCAGAAAGAAGAAGTTGGAGATGATAGTGACGATGAAGAGGATGACGATAATCTTCCTAAGCCTACACTTTCCAAGGTGCGGGAAAATCTCGATGCAGTTATTAACTTTATTGACACTGACCCAGAATTTCAAAAATACTATTTAATCATCAAAGAAATGCGTCAAGAAATTATTAAAAAACAATACAACAGGGCAAAACAGTCTACAATTTCAACCTTTCTTAAGCCTGTAGCTTCAGTTCAGGAAGAATCAGAAGAATCAACACAATTTCCAAGATCGCAGACTCCGAGGGAAGGATTCACCAACAAAAGGAATTCAACCAACAAGTAAACCAAGACATATTAATATTACAAATATTATAAACCAGTAATATTACATAACTCTTTGTGTGCTAAAGTAAAAACACTGTCAGTGAAGTTTTTTTTGTTGGTATCGTGAAATTATTTATTCTTCTGTTTTGTAAAATACAATAAAATTAAATTTCCATTAATATTTACGTACATTAATAATTGCAGGTGTGCATTACTTATAAACTTTTTGTGTGCAAACTTAACTTGAAAACACTGATGGTGAAAGATTGTTGTTTATGTGAATTTAGTTATCTATTTTGTAAGTACAATAAATTTAAATTTCCATTAAAATTTACGTAGTTTTAATATTTATTTTTACGGCACTTTACCTATACTGTAGTATGAATTTCTATAAAATATTCTATAATTAGGATTTTTCTCTAATTCGGACTAGGCTTCGCCCCCATATAATCCGAATTAGAGAGGTTTTACTGTAATTGTTAGAATAAATATAATATAACTTGGTGATAATTACCGAACTTCATAGTATCGATAATCTAACACGTGCATTCGGAAGTTACGGAATGTGGGAGTGTATTCGGGATGAATTACTGATATTGCGAGCACTCAGCTTAATAACATAGTTACTAAGGTGTCAAAAAATAAATAGTAGTATACACTAGTTACATGCTGAATCAGTGAATAGGTGTGAACAGTGGTAATTAAAGTGAAACCGAAGTAATCAAGTGTTAGTGTTATCGAATGTCAACAACAGGATCATCCGAATCGCCGGCAATGCAATTTCCAAGATCGCAGACTCCGAGGGAAGGATTTGTGACGATTTCATTAATAAAAAATATGTTAATTAATTAAGTTGATAATGCATAAGCTGAGAAATTTTAAATTCTTAATAAAATCTCACATTGTATACTAAATCTTATTGCAATCATTAGATAATAATAATAATATTTAATATAAAGTCTAATAATAAAATAAAAGGGAATGCAATTGTACAGAAAGAGTAAAGCTTATTAATTATTCCTGCATAAACAGGTACTGACCAGAATTAACTTGTTTTCTGACCCCTAAATAAACTAAGTATTATTGTAAATTTGTTATTATTTAAATAATTAAATAAGACCCCTGTTACGTACTTTGATAACTTCTGTAACTAAGAATATCTCTAGTTAATAATTTCATCAGACTTTAGTCCTTTAATTAAATTAGAAACACGGAACTACTTTTATGTTGCCTAGTAATTGTCTTGAGATTACTACTCTCCCCCTTAACTATTTCTGCCACTTGGAATGGAGTGCTCACGCCGTAAGCAGTGTAAAGCGTTGTTTCGCTACGTGTATATAAAAATGTGAAAGGCTTGATTCAATGACTATTTAAACAAGTAAATTGTGTGGTGATGACATCTCTCTATATTATAAAATAAAGGACTATGTAATTTATACAGTATTACAACCAAGAAGGTGATAGTCAACTAATCTATAATCATGTGAAGTATATAACAGTGAAACAAACTTTCTATCTATGTATTCTAACTACAAAAATTACGAAGAATAACTACAGTCGCCTGAGATGAATGTACCACACCAGGAATGATTGGACATACTTCTAGAACTTCACCGTCACAGTATGATAAGGTAACGACTGAACTTCAAGAAACATCAGGAGGACCGAAGAACTAATTCTGCAGCAACTTCAGGAAACACACAGGTGACATGGAGGCTTGTCTTCCATGGTTAAGAGTTACAAAATTATAACCCCCAAAAGACAATTTAAATTATCATATTAAAGACTTTAAAACTTATGTTTTAAATGTAATAACATTAAAGACTTTAGTAAACTGACATTATAGGGAACATGTAGTCTAAAATCTAATAACACTAGTTATAGCAAAAAGGTAAAGTTTAGACTAAAAGTTTTGTTGTTTAGAAGATTAATAAAAAAACATTCTTCAAATGGTTAGAGTTTCAATATTGTACATGGCAAGGTGACCATTATTCATTTAATATATTTAATCCCGGATCCGTGGAATTAATCAATAAGATGTACATCATATTTTGAGGCCCCTTTGTAAAGTAGTAATTTATATATTTAATCATATAGTAAACTATATTGTTTGAGAACTTTCAATAGAGAACTTAATCACCAAATGTAATAAAGAGATGTCATCTGAGTACCGAGTAAACTGAGTGCATAAATCAACAGTCTCCCCTTCCTAATATCCTGCTATAAGAATTGTTTTATTTGTTGTGATTATTTTCAGCTCGTCACAACTAAGGCAGCCTGTATAATTGGCAGATCCAATTATTGCAGGTTCCCTAAGTTATAACACAAGAGAAGAGGTTATAGATTCACCAACAAAAGGAATTCAACCAACAAGTAAACCAAATTGAACATTAAACTCATATTAATTCATGTAATCTTTTGTAACTCTATTACTATTGGCAATTCAATTGGTCTATGAGCCTACTTTCAAAGATAATTGATGAGAAGTATAATTTCAATATTGCTAATCATTAATATTGTATGCAATTTGTAATATGTTAATGAAGATGTTCATTAAAATTAGCAGTCATTCAAGTTAATTGTGTTAATAATCATTTCTTGGATACCCTGAGATAATTTTAAGAGTCGCCATCAAGCAGAGTTAAGAGTCTAGTATTAGTGAATTTACACATATCTTTTCTAGCTCTAAACTGCGAGGGTGGTATGTGGCGCCCATAACCGTGGAGCTTATAAAGACCAAATCCTACCTTAGGTAGTATTTGGAGCCTATTGCAAGGTTTAATTTGTAAGCTAAACAGACAATTGAATTGTAAATAGAGTATAAGAAAAGTAGAATAAGAAACGCAGAGAATAAGAATAATTTTGTATGATCACACGAAGCAAAAGTAGGCAAACGAAATACATACAGAACAACACAAACAAAATAAATGACAACATGAATACAGAAACAGAGACAACTCAGAATTACGAAGGGGAGTTAGATATTAATAACCAGTTAGGGGATCAACATACGCTCGCCCAATTAACAGTGGAGGATCAAGAGTCAAGGCCGCGGGGATAGGACCACAAAGAAGTAGAAATACCACAAATAACACAAGAAATACAACACGAGGGTAGACCGAGATTAGCACAAAAAACAACAACAGAAGCACCTAAAGAACCGGATATGTATGCATTACTACAACAGATGTCACAACAAATGACACAGCAAACAGAATTATTACAAAAACAAATGCGTGAACAAAAGGTAGAACATCACAACAGACAAAACAATTACAAGAGCAAATATCAACACAAACACAACAACTATCACAACAGATTACACAACGAAACCAGGTCATAAGAGACAAAATAGCTACACAACTCAGTGAATTCAAAAAGGAAAGCAATGAAATTTTGCAACAATTTAAAGTAGACACAAAAACTATGACAGATGAAGAGATTAGTACTATTAAAAATGAAATTAATGATAAGTTTAGTGATAATGAGAAATTACTGAAGGAAATAGACGATAGGCATAGTAGTGACATTCAAATTTTAAACGAAAAGGTAATAGCGACCAATAAACGTTGGGATGAAAGTGTTGCTGTTCTCAAAATAGGAGCGGATACATTAAAAGAGTTAGAAAGCAAAATAGATAACCATTCAGGCGAAATGAACCGCAAGTTGCAGCAGTTACAAAGCGAAGTTCGGACGAAGATGGCATTGATAAACGCGTCACCCGTCACCCGAAGCGTTGTCAACGAGCAGATGAGAGAAGTCAAATTTAAGGGATCCAGCGATTTCCCGATAGAGTTCATTAAGAAACTAACTGAACTATACCATGAACATTATCACGACATCAACGACATCGCATGGGTATCGAGACATCTGGAAGGGGCTGGCAGCAGAAGAAGAAGGCATTGTAGAAGGTATCGACCAAAAAATCTAAGAAAGTACGGGGTTAACCAACCGCGACAAGGAAGAAAACCAGGGCGTGATTGGGCCAAGTACGTAGATAGTGAAATGATACCAGCAAATCAGCCAGTTGACTACAAAAATATTTATTTAAGAATTAAGGAGAAGGGTAGAAAATAGAACAGATCAATTTAGCCAATAAAGTTACAAAATTTCAGGTAGGTGACAAAGTCCTATTACGAGCATACTCAATGTCAGGCCTAAATAAAAGAGTAATTGGAAAGGTTTGTAATATTTTTGAAGATCCGTATAAGGTCAGTAAGGAAGTCAGAGTGGCGACATACCAACTCGAAGACATCCAACAACCCGGAAGGATCCGAAAAAAAGTTAATATCAGACAGCTCAAATCATGTTATGAAATTTAACACACACTACACAGAAAAAAAAACAACAGATTAAACAAACAGATTGTAAAAACACAACTTTTACAGATGTATATGTAATAATTTATAAGTAGATTTTAATAAGATTAAATTGACAAAATGTCGAGAGGATAAATAATTAAACATTGTATTGTATATGTAGAATAAGCTTTTAAATAAATTATGGGTATAAGAAGTTAGGTAATGGTAAGGGAAAGTAGTGGTTTGTAACTAAGTTAGGTCATGAATAGCGGGACATGAGACCCGACGCGGTCTGTAGTTTTTGACAAGCAGGTAGCACAAAAACCAGTTTAGGGTTCTGTTTGTAAACAAACTGTGGCCTAATGCCAATGTAAACAGCTGATATATGTAAAGGGTGGAGAGTGGAGTAATAAAGAAATTACTAAATGTACTGTAGTATAAGTAATTAAAATTCATTTGTAGATATATAATTAACATAATATGAATGTAATAGGTGTAAGAAGTTTGAAAAAAAAACATTGTAAAAGGGTTAAATAAATGAAATAAGATCCATTTGAAGGACACAGTAATAGAATCCTCATCAATTTTCTAGCAAAAATCTTATACAATTCTATTGGGGGACGATATAACGTAAAAATTGAATGCTACCCAATTTTACGCTGGTTTTATATAGACTCATGATTATTAAATGTTTATTAGAATAAGAAATGCAAGTAATGTGAGCTGATATATGGTTAGAAAACTGCCTAGCGGTGTTTTTCAAAGCACACACACCCTTGGCGAGGCGCCTGTCTGACGGGGCGAAAACTATACAGCAAGTCACATACAGGGTGTAAAATCATAAAATGTATTGTATAAAAAAAAGCCATAAAGTTAAGTGAAACTGAGGGAAAATTGAGAACTCAAAGTAGCGTCGGTTCCTTTTCATGGTATAAGTTTGCTACGTGCTGTTTTTTGATGAATGGAAAAAAGCATCACTTTTAAGAGGGTGAATTTAGCTAGTTGGGTTGGAGGAAATCAAATATCGCGGTAGGTTACTTAAAACCAATGGGAACACGATTTGTAAATATTGAGTATGGGTAACGTTTGCGGGAGTATAAAAAACGTAGTTGGGAAAATTGTCGGCAGTCTACGGCGAACACTACAACTATCAGACTCGTTATCGAGCATTGCGATTTCATAAATAAAACTTGCGATAATTAATAAGTACAGTATTCATGTCGTGCATTTGATAATATTAAACCCGGTATTACAGTGAACGAAGTACACCAAATCAAAGTAATTGTTAGAATAAATATAATATAACTTGGTGATAATTACCGAACTTCATAGTATCGATAATCTAACACGTGCATTCGGAAGTTACGGAATGTGAGAGTGTATTCGGGATGAATTACTGATATTGTGAGCACTCAGCTTAATAACATAGTTACTAAGGTGTCAAAAAATAAATAGTAGTATACACTAGTTACATGCTGAATCAGTGAGTAGGTGTGAACAGTGGTAATTAAAGTGAAACCGAAGTAATCAAGTGTTAGTGTCATCGAGTGTCAACAACAGGATCATCCGAATCGCCGGCAACGCAATCTCCAAGATCGCAGACTCCGAGGGAAGGATTCACCAACAAAAGGAATTCAACCAACAAGTAAACCAAATTGAACATTAAACTCATATTAAATCATGTAATCTTTTGTAACTCTATTACTGTTGGCAATTCAATTGGTCTATGATCCTACTTTCAAAGATAATTGATGAGAAGTATAATTTCAATATTGTTAATCATTAATATTGTATGCAATTTGTAATATGTTAATGGAGATGTTCATTAAAATTAGCAGTCATTCAAGTTAATTGTGTTAATAATCATTTCTTGGATACCCTGAGATAATTTTAAGAGTCGCTATCAAGCAGAGTTAAGAGTCTAGTATTAGTGAATTTACATGTATCTTTTCTAGCTCTAAACTGCGAGGGTGGTAGCAGCATTTTTTAACAAAATTCTGGGCACACTAAATATCTCAGGTAAAATACATATTTTAATCCAAAAAGAAACTTAAATTTATGTTTTTATTGGATTCGCTCAATTTTGATACATTTCAGAACAGTTTACCACAAAACGTGATGGCAGAACTTACCCTTTTTCTTTCAATATTTCTAACTCTTCCCTAAGCTTCCTTTCAACTGTGTTATTTACTACTTTTACAATTTCATAGTCAACTATGAAAAAGGGTTAGACAATTTAATGAATACTAAAACTAAATTTGATAATGAAGAAATATTTTATAATATAATTAAAAAGTAAAAGATAGAGAACGGATAGATAAGATTAAGAATTAAATTGCATAGGACTAATTGGATGTTTTAAAATAAGGGTGAGTGACCGCACCACAAGTGTGAATGAGAAAGGCGGTACAGAGTTAGGTTTAAAAGGAATGTACACACACACACACACACACACACACACACACACACACACACACACACACACACACACACACACACACACACACACGGAATGTGCTAGAAAAATATGTAACTGTCCAGAGGGGGATGACAGGGCTCGGAGGTTGGGAAGGGACATTTGAATTATAGCTTGTTGTGTGTGGTCAGGGGGGTGGAGGTGTGAAGGGTTTGGTTTACCTCTGCTTGTCAATTCCGATCTGACGATGAGCTGAGAAGCTTGAAAGCGCTAATTGGAATAATTTTTCTATAATGGTGTGCAACAGTGATATATCTGTTTTAGATTTTTTAATAAATGAATTGTTTATGATATTCTAATGTTCTAATTATACCTTAGTCAATGCAGGATGTAGGATTTTGTGGAATTTTATAGAGTAACAAATGCTCCATCAGTACTACAGAAAATGTTTAGTGCTAAAAGCAAATTATGAGAAAAACAAGCAATCAAGGTGTGTAAGCAAAAAGTCTGCTGGATGTAACAAAGTTTGCTATTGTGTTATAAAAATAACATGATGTCCTTAAAAGACAAAACAGTAATGTAAAAAAATTAACAATTAACAATATATTTTCAAGAGAAACATGATGAGTGTGTACAGATAAAATATGATTCATAATTTTCCTTATGCAGTATTAAAAAAAATATGCGAGAGGTAAGAAAAGCATGCTATGAAGGCAAGTGTGAGTACATTAAAGAAAAAACTGAAAAGCTGCCAGAAACAATTACAGAAACCATTACAAACAAAACAGATTATTCTGAGGGTGTTTACAGGCTTTCATAGTCTTACAATAAAAACACTTCATCTTTAGTAATCTGTTTATTTGGAACATTAAACATATTTATTATATGAACAGAGAATGACCACTACAAATGTTTAAAACAGAAATGGGTTTAAAATATATGTATTTGCATATAAAATTAGGTATACTAAAAAAATTATTTTGAAATATACTGTTAAATCTACAAATCGAAAACATATACAAGGTCTCACATTATTGTTTGATGTTCATGTTTATATTATTTGTTTCAGTTTAAATTATTTGTTTCAAGTTTGTTAGCAACCCCCACACAATCATCTTTTTTTTTTAATTGTATGAAAAATGTTTGGAGTCAATAAACAAACATTTCGATACAAATTGAAAAGTCACACAGTTACTTTATAGTCAATTAAAAATCACAGAATATTAAACTACTTTCATATATATAGTTATGGTAAAATTTCAAACTATTTACACAATTGGACATACTGATATGAACTTATTCCAAACATTTTTCTATCAGATCCACTAATATACTAAATACTAAACAGTTTTTAATTGAGCATTCTGCTGGACTGATTATGGCAAGGTTGTAATAATACACTCGGCACAGAATTAGTTTTACATTAGTATTAAAACACATTTGCTAACTAAACTTCTTTTAAATGATTATATACAAAGGGTTTTTCAGCGTTGAGTGGAAATGGAAAGGTGCAAATAAAAATAAACCATTAAAAAATGTTTCAATACAAAAAAACATATTATAATATAAAAAAGTTTTTACATCACCTGCAAAAAAAATTAGGAATAACTTAACACTTCAGTCGAATTGTTACTCCTATTATATTAATAACGAAATGACTATAAAAAGCATACTTAAAGTAATATAAATAATAATAATTATTATTATAAGGTATAAAGCAAACATAAAATACTTTTACAGGGCAATTATTATTGTTATTTCTTCTTTTTTTGTTAATACTAAACATACTAAGATTGGTAGTTACATGACTAATAATGACAAAGTGTACAAACTGTGACAGTCTGTCAGACTTTACATATATATGCACAGCATCACTGTGGGTCAGCTTCACCAATGGTAACACAGGTGGCGCTCTTTACAACACAAACTAATATTGTTTTACAATGAATATATTTACACATTTTCTGTATGTAAATAATATCACACTTTCTCTGGATGTTTTATCACACAGGTATAATTGATTGTCTCAACTGTAACAAGTTCAACTTCGACAATTTGAGATCAAAGAGCCCCTTGTAATCCCTAGTTCAATCCAGGGCTGGGTAAGACTGTTTCTATAAAATTTTGGACTGGTCTCAGAGTATTGGTGGAAGGAATGTACCCGAATCGTCAAGATTTAGGTCTGGAACTGGAGGTTTAGTGTTACTGCTTGACTTAGCCCCCTTGTACACTCTGTAGGCAGCTGGCTGATGACTGGCAGATGAAGGTGACCGCTGTACTTCAGCAGGTGCTGGAGCCTGCGGCTGTGACTGAGATGAAGACTTCAACCACTCATGGTGCAAGGCTTCATCAGGGGTCATTCTTTTCTTTGAGTCCCATCTGTTGGCAAAAATTTATATGATTACTTATATGAATATTATACTAACAATCTGATACATACATTGAAACATTTCTTGAAAAAAAAAAAAAAAAAAAAAAAAAAAATTACACATTAATTATCTGTACATTTCATCATCATCATTATCATCTTCACATCACAGCATAGGAAAGGTGCTGACTGTTCCGCCTTAAAAGATCCTTCAGCCATCTCTTCCTGGGTCTACCCACACACAACTATGTCCTATAGGTTTATATTTCCAGTCTTGTTACAGTCTTGAATCTGACATTCTTTCTAAGTGCTCTTTCCTCTGTTGTTTATAATCTTTTAATCTTTCAGTCAAATTGAAACTTGTAACTCTTCTCTTATGACCTTATTCTTTATACATTACAAATAAAAAATGTTCATAAAAATTTTTGATTATTTTGTTTTACCTTTTATTGTACACAGTGTTTCTGTTAACTCCAAAGCTTTATACATGTACATACCTTTAATCAAAGGGAACAGTTCCTTTGGTATATCTTCCTTTGTCACTCTATGAAAGTGATTTAAAAAATTCTTTGACTGAAGGTACACAGTAATATGGAATAACAATCTATTAGTGTATTTCAATGATCAATGAGCACATGTAAAACTTCAAGTATTTTGTGTTATATTTTATGATGGCTTCTATAAACACAATTTATTTGAATGTTAACATGTATTTTGGTACCCATATAAAAAATATTTGCAGGATTCTGCACTTGAATTTGAGTTATTTGTAAAATGTCAATCAATGAATAAAGGACAATTCACAAGCCAAGAAAATAATCCTTGCAGTGGATACCCAAAATTAAATGAAGATTTACTGATAATGTTGATTAACAGTTATGCAAACCATGAAGGATGGTATTAAGGACCTGTAACAATAAGGCATTGTCAAATAGCACCTGAGACGGCTTTGATTATGAGCAAATGCAAACAGATTTAATGAGAATTGTTTGCTGACAACTGGGAAAAGAATTAAAATGTTAACAAGTAAACCATACATTTTTTGAACCAATACGTACCTATAAATGAAAACGAATCCATCAAAATAAGCCAGTAAACAATAGAAGTAAAAAAAAAATCTATTCTTTACTGCAAAAAGTAAAGTTTCATTGTTGAGAAAGAGAATTACATTTATTTTTTATTCTAGGTACTTTACTGATGCACTCACCTTAAAGCCACCATTGCTAAAGAGTGGATCATTTTAATTTTGGGACCAGTTTCACAAGACACAAATAACACACAAGGGTGTACCAGATTTATCAGTGAAACATTTCATGACTCTTCTGTATTTTTTTAGGAAGATGAAGGTTGTGTTTACGTAAGGTATAATGACGGGGAGAGATGACAGATATTTTGTAACTATTGCTAAATAAATGTTTTCTGGTAATATAAAATTTTAAAGTGCCATTGGTTGAAGTTTGCTGACATAAAGGGGGATTAACAGAAAAATTATATCATTTTGGAAAGATTTAAGTACACAGAATGTTTTCAAATCGTCTCATTATTTCCTAAACATAATGCCGAAGTGAAGAGAATTCCATTTCCTGTGTGGTGCATACTAGGAGTTTTGTTCATAGAAATTCTGTGAGAAAATATAACTAGATTTTTCACGTTCTTGTAGTATGAAACTATAGCATGAAAACAGATATTCTGGCACCAGGGAAACGTCATTATTACTTTCATGAAAGATGGTACCTTTCAATTTATAAACATGTTTCTTTAAATATACTGTATACAACTGAACATTGAAGATATAATGTATTTTAACTAGTTAAAAATGCACTTATATGATATAACTTACTTTAAGCATTGTGAAATAAAATCAACAAAAAGTTTGTCGTTGCATCGAATTGCTATAGCTATGTTCTTCGATCCAGGCTTCCTTTTCCGCCCTTTACTGTTCGTTATACACCTGGGTACTCCTCTTGAATCTGCACAATAAATTTATATACAGTTAAAATTATTCATGTTTTGATGAAAAATACAGTGACAACAAAAGCTTTTTATGTTGTTGTTTTTACCCTGTTTCGTTAATGAATAATCAAACAAGTCATTACTGCAGTTTGAAAACATGTACATGATGTGTGTGTGTGTGTGTGTGTGTGTGTGTGTGTGTGTGTGTGTGTGTGTGTGTGTGTGTGATTTATTTTGGCCATAGCCTTAAAAACACTAGGAGTGCTAACAAAATGAAAGGAACATAGTTCAATTTGTAAAAAAAAAAATTATTAAACAAAAGGTCTTAAATTTTAACATTTCAGTTACTGTCTGTCACGTTAATTGACAAGAATTTTTATAATTATGTTTAAACTTAAGTTTATCAGCTGGTTAAAGAATCATGCCTCCAGTTGCAAAACAATTTAAAACCTGCATGCATGAGGATAGACAGAAGGAAAACATGTATTCTGATATGTTCTTACTGTAAGTAAAAGCTCATGTTAGTGAGGTCAAATTACAATTCTCTCTAACTGATTGCACTTTGGTACGCTGTCTGCTGATCATAGTTGATTTTGAGGTTTATTTGATAGCAACTTACCAAAGAAAAGCCTTTGGCGAGAAGCATTTTTAATAACACTTTCTGGTGGTACACCAAGTACTTCCATTATACAGGCTAATTGCTCCACTTCGTTTTCACCCGGAAACAATGGGTAACCAGTGTAGAGTTCAGCGAGTATGCACCCTACAAACACAAATTACAAATTTAATTGTAAATATTATATTTAATGACATGGGTGTGTGTGTGTGTGTGTGTGTGTGTGTGTGTGTGTGTGTGTGTGTGTGTGTGTGTGTGTGTGTGTGTGTGGGAGGGGGTAAAGAAACATGCATCTTCCACTTAAAATGTCAACATTAGATGTGTACTAGATGAAACCTTTTTGTGTTTATACAAATACCCAATTCTTAAGGCCTACTCTACGATAACCACCTCAATCAAAAGAGAATAGGAATGATGGAGTCTCAGGAAGGTCTCACCCGATTAGAAACACATACACAATTTTTTACTATCTGATAATAACTGGAAGATACAAAAACATTTCAGGTTTTCAATTACTGCAATGTTATTTGCTTGTAACTATATATTACAAATTATAAAGAAAACATACACTGAAACAATTAAATTCAGCATAATTATCATGCATCCAAGGAAATAAGCATTTTGAGATTATTTTAACCATAAAAAAATTCTTAGTTATTCTGTGAACATAGTTCTGCAAAAATTTTTATTATGAACCTAGTTAATGTGTTAATGTACATAAGAGTTATTGTGAAATTGGAGTTACACAGATTTTAGCCATTATTTTTTAAACTTTTAAACAATATAATAATATATTATATATATATATATATATATATATATATATATATATATATTTATCCATCATTTTGTATATAAGTAACTCGATGTTTCTTGCAGTAATTATATAATTTGTGATGTTTTCAATTTGTTTCTTCTGCAAGTAGTATAATTTTGCAAGTAGTATACAAAATTATACTACTTGCAGAAAAAACAAATTGAAAACATCACAAATTATATATATTTATATATATAATATGAAACATAAGGATGCCTAACTTAATCTGTAAAATACATTATCTGTTCTATTTAACTGCAGCTAATTATTTATAGCACTAGGGAGTGTGTGGAGTGGAAGGACTCTACTTATGCCTATATCACTATGACACGAAAATGTTTGGATTTGGCAATGCACAAAACAAAACAATCTGTCAACAGTGTTTACATTGTTCTATTCATCATTATGAATACAGCTCTTATACATCTGAAGCACATTCTACCATTACCAAGGATATTTTTTTATAAATTAGTACATACATGTGAGGCATTTAACAATGCATGACAGTAATATAATACTGTATAAAATAATTTGTATAAAAATTAAAAGATCAAACAAACAACTTAATTGTTTTTGCTAAACTTTGCAAATTTTACTACTGACAAAAGAAAAAACATAGGACTACACTATTTAGAGATTCATATTTCAGGTAGTCACATAATAATGAGAATGAACTTCATGTCTATTCTAATTGATATATAATTTCAAAATTTAAAAGAATATTTTGTACTCAGCATTTCAGGATGTAATTAGTAAAATTAATATGTACGATATTTTACATTTTATATTATTTATAAAGTGTTTCTCTTTCATTCCTTTTCCCCTCTCCTCACACCTTAGCACACACACGCGCGCGCGCGCGCGCACGCACGAATATCATGTTCACACATGATGTCATATGTGACTCACAGACAATAACTAAGGTCAGAGGGACCAGACCCTCCCAGATTCATAAACATTATCTTTAAAAATTTCAAAAGTATACTGTATGCAGGCACGGATCCTTGGGGGATTGTGAATGTGATACAAAATTCGTATCATATTGTATAGGTTCATAATTTTACTCAAAAATTACTTTAAATTGTAACTGCACCTTAGCACCATGTTAATTTTTGTTTGATACATGACTTAAATGAGTAGTATGTATTTTAAACTGTAAGTGAACATTATTAAAAGAACAAAGAACTGACAAATACAGATATGAATTTTATACTTGTCTGTTAATAAGCTTGTTGTGTTAATAATAACACACTGTATTTTTATCTTCACTCATTCTGTCATTTACACAGTAGACCATTAAAGATTGGTCCAACTTTTCATATCTCCCTTCAAAGTCAACTCTTCCCTCCAAAAAAATTGCTTGCTGGATCCGCCCCTGACTGTATTTATTACATATACAATCTGTCTGAATCGATATCACATTTGACATGCACAGAGTAGAGTGAGTGAGATAGCTGATGTCTGACAGAGGGCAGAGCAGTACAGTCATGGCATGCTAATAAGTGGAATAAACACTAAACTTCTATCAACAACAGCAGTCATACGGAGTGATTAACTTTTAACCATATGATACCAATGTTTACATATCTAAGCTGAAAGATGGCTGATTCCCAATCCTTAGTTCTGATGGCAAGATCTATTGCACACCCATGATTAACTGCAACGTGGATGCCATTTGATAGTAATCACAAATTACTTTTCTATGTTTAATTATTACTGTTATTCCCACTTACGACTGTGACCACCTGCATTACTTTCTTATGTTTAATGTTTGTTATTTCTAGCTACTAAGAAGGCCTCCCCCCCCCCCACACTGTAAGCCACTACTACATGGAACAATTGAAAATTCATTCACTGAAGAAAAAACTCTCTCTCTCTCTCTCTCTCTCTCTCTCTCTCTCTATTTATGCACCTAAGCATTCAAAGAATTTCGACGAAACCGAAACATCGAAGCAAGATAATGTTTTTAGGCTTTTGAAACGTATAATGTGGATTACGTTTGGTGGATTATGTAAATCATTTCCAAACCACAGATGATCACAAACAGAGCATGTAAAACCAAGTTTATTCTCACTAAAACGTTTGCTAAACTCAATGTCAGCGGCGATTATTTCTGTCTTGATGCGTTTACATATCAAATTTCTAGACTGTGGGGAATCGAAAGTGTGGAAGCGTTACGTTTTTCGATGACAATTTTTGTGGAATGACCCCCAGCCTAAAAACATTATCATGTTAAAAAGGTGTAAAAGAAAAAAGGTGAAAAAGTATTACCTAAACTCCACATGTCAATAGCTGTGCCATAGGGAAGACCTAATATAACTTCTGGAGATCGATAGAATCGAGACTGAATGTATGTGTAAACCCTCTGGTGAGCATAACAGGAACTTCCAAAATCTATAACCTTTATAGAACTGCTACCACGCTGTTTGAGTAAAACATTTTCCTGAAACAATTACAACTTTTTAGTATACAGTAAGAATTACCATATAATTGATCTGTACAGTAGGAGTCTAGTTAAATTTAATAAGTAAAATCCGTATATATATTGCAATGGAACATCAGCAGAAAGGGTATCTGTAGCCAGGACTACATGCTTTTATACCAATTTATGACGTTGTAGATATGTTGAAAATTGATTTTGTTTAAATTTTGTAAAGTAGCTATAAGTTTTGAATTAAGAAATGGGTAATTAACTGTTATGTGTCAAAATGCCCATATATTTATTTTCTGTCATGTAAAGTGCGAATTTAGTGTGCGAATGCGTGTGTTATTCGTATTTATGTGAATAACTCTGGTTAAAATTAACGTATTGAATTAAGACTTGGACAGCGCATGCATCTAAATTAGCGCTATATTTTTCTTTTGTCAAAGACTCAAAACAGATTATTTTAATATGTATTTTTTTAGCAACATCTTTCTATAGATTCCTTATTTTCTAAAAGTAATAAAATTTCTAGATAAAATCTATACCTGCTTCTGCAGCTTTGTGCCAAATTGTTCAGGACTTATATCTATCAGTTTAACCCAACAATCACGTGTTAGGGGTTTTGACCAATCAGTGGCCCCAATTTTCATTAAGATTGGGTCTCCGTCAAGGAAGTTTCAGGCAGTTCCATCTACCAGCTCGACCTAAACAGACGTTCTCCTTGTGCGAGTTTTTCGTAGCAGAATACGTTCTTATATAAGGGTTACGAGTAGGGAATCTTAGCGATGAGTTGCCCGTTTGCTAATATCCTATTGGTACAAGAACTCAGATAAATAAAACTAAAATAATTAATTTAACTAGGGCTAGTCTCGTGAAAGCCAAGATATCCGCTTAGGGAAGGTATATCTACCGAGATACACCTGTGTAAACGCGAGGACACCTCAAAACGCGGGAAGGTGTGTACGTTCAATACACCGAATCCATATTACAGTAATTTAAAGTACAACCCAGTATCGAGCCCTGAGTTAAGAGATAACCGCTATCGGTGTGTCGGCGTGTGTGCGTTTGAGCTGAGTGTCCACGTGTCGTCAGTGTTGCAGATATCAGCTGGCAGCGAGGTGACAGATTCAACGGACCGTGACAGGAGCAGTGTGACGGATCAACGGTATCAAAAGAAAATTCATCGAACAAGAAAACATAGACATTTAAAGCAAGAAAGTCTCAAATCATTAATAGACATTATTAATCTAAAATAAATAAGTTTGTTAAACCACATACCACATTTAAATTTGTTTAAATATACAACCTTAGTCCAGATAACAGACTCTATTATTATTGTGTAAAAATACTATGCCTAATAATTGTTTTGTTGCAATATATATATATATATATATATATATATATATATATATATATATATATATATATATATATTACATTTAATATTTATAATTAAATTTACCTCAAGATGTTATTTTTTTCCTTTTTACTTCCATGTTCCTTAAGGAAATGGAAGTATGGTGATGGCAAAAAAAATCGTGTTCGAGATTATTGCAGATTCTGATTGTACTACACTCAAAACATGAAAAAAAGTCGTTTTTCGAAAAGTGTCTGTGTGTGTGTGTCTGTCTGTCTAATTTTTTTCTATGGCAAATGATAACAGCCGCAAATTCAAACAGAATCAAATAATTTTTTTCATACAGTCCTGATTTGTAGAGTACTCGCGACCTATTGTTTTTGGTGAAGATCGGTTGAGGGAAAGGGGTAGTTTACCTGCAACGGTTTTTTTTTTATCAAGGGTAATTTTGTTTGTTTGGCAAACGATAACAGCCGCAAATTCAAACAGAATCAAATAATATTTCGCACACAGCCCTGAATTGTAGAGTTCTCAAGATCTGTTGATTTTGGTAAAGATCGGTTGAGGGAAAGGGGTAGTTTACCTGCAACGTTTTATGTTTTAAAAAGGTATTTTCTATGGCAAACGATAAGAGCCGCAAATTCAAACAGAATCAAATAAGTTTTTGCATACAGCCCTGATTTCTTGAGTACTAAAGACCTATTGTTTTTGGTGAAGATCGTTTAAGGGAAAGGGGTAGTTTACCCGCCACATTTTTTGTTTTATCAAGGGTATTTTGTATGGCAAACGATAACAGCCGCAAATTCAAACAAAATCATATAATATTTTACATACAGCCCTGAATTGTAGAGTTCTCAAGACCTATAGTTTTTGGTGAAGATCGGTTAAGGGAAAGGGGTAGTTTACCTGCAACAGTTTTTTATCAAGGGTATTTTACTTCCATATTCCTTAAGGAATGGAAGTATGGTGATGGCAAAAAAAATCGTGTTCGAGATTAATGCAGATTCTGATTCTACTACACTCAAAACATGAAAAAAAGTCGTTTTCCGAAAAGTGTCTGTGTGTCTGTGTGTCTGTCTGTCTGTAGATTTTTTTTCTATGGCAAACGATAACTGCCGCAAATTCAAACAGAATCAAATAATTTTTTGCATGCTGTCCGGATTTGCAGAGTACTCGCGACCTATTGTTTTTGGTGAAGATCGGTTGAGGGAAAGGGGTAGTTTACCTGCAACGGTTTTTTTTTAGCAAGGGTAATTTTGTTTGTTTGGCAAACGATAACAGCCGCAAATTCAAACAGAATCAAATAATGTTTCGCATACAGCCCTGAATTGTAGAGTTCTCAAGATCTGTTGATTTTGGTGAAGATTGGTTAAGGGAAAGGGGTAGTTTACCTGTAACGTTTTATGTTTTAACAAGGGTATTTCCTATGGCAAACGATAACAGCCGCAAATTCAAACAGAATCAAAAGATTATTTGCATACAGCCCTAAATTGTAGAGTACTCAAGACCTATTGTTTTTGGTGAAGATCGGTTAAGGGAAAGGGGTAGTTTACCTGTAACGTTTTATGTTTTAACAAGGGTATTTCCTATGGCAAACGATAACAGCCGCAAATTCAAACAGAATCAAAAGATTATTTGCATACAGCCCTAAATTGTAGAGTTCTAAAGACCTGTTGTTTTTGGTGAAGATCGGTTGAGGGAAAGGGGTAGTTTACCTGCAACGTTTTTTTAACAAGGGTATTTTCTATGGCAAACGATAACAGCCGCAAATTCAAACAGAATCAAATAATGTTTTGCATACAGCCCTGATTTGTAGAGTACTCAAGACCTATTGTTTTTGGTGAAGATCGGTTAAGGGAAAGGGGTAGTTTACCTGTAACGTTTTATGTTTTAACAAGGGTATTTCCTATGGCAAACGATAACAGCCGCAAATTCAAACAGAATCAAAAGATTATTTGCATACAGCCCTAAATTGTAGAGTTCTAAAGACCTGTTGTTTTTGGTGAAGATCGGTTGAGGTAAAGGGGTAGTTTACCTGCAACGTTTTTTTAACAAGGGTATTTTCTATGGCAAACGATAACAGCCGCAAATTCAAACAGAATCAAATAAAGTTTTGCATACAGTCCTGATTTGTAGAGTACTCAAGACCTATTGTTTTTGGTGAAGATCGGTTAAGGGGAAGGGGTAGTTTACTTGCAACGTTTTTTTATCAAGCGTATTTTCTATGGCAAACGATAACAGCCGCAAATTCAAACAGAATCAAATAATTTTTTGCATACGTCCCTCAATTGTAGAGGTCTCAAGGACTTTCGATTTTGGTGAAGATCGGTTAAGGGGAAGGGGTAGTTTACCTGCAACCTTTTACGTTTTAACAAGAGTAAAGTACTTGAAAATTTATTTAAACTTTTTCAAACAATGGTTGGTTTATTGCCAAGCAATAAAATTAAAATTTTTTCATTTTAATGTAAATCATGTATAAGAGAAAATATATCGCGCTTGGCAGGCGATATTAAGATTTAAATATAAATCTTAGAATATGGAAGTCATGTATGGTTCTCCATACCGATATTTACTTCCATATTCCTTAAGGAATGGAAGTATGGTGATGGCAAAAAAAATCGCGTTCGAGATTATTGCAGATTCTGATTCTACTACAATCAAAACATGAAAAAAAGTCGTTTTCCGAAAAGTATCTGTGTGTGTGTCTGTCTGTCTATGTGTCTGTAGATTTTTTTCTATGGCAAACGATAACTGCCGCAAATTTAAACAGAATCAAATAATTTTTTGCATACACCCCTGATTTGTAGAGGACTCGCGACCTATTGTTTTTGGTGAAGATCGGTTGAGGGAAAGGGGTAGTTTACCTGCAACGGTTTTTTTTTATCAAGGGAAATTTTTTTTTTTTGGCAAACGATAACAGCCGCAAATTCAAACAGAATCAAATAATGTTTCGCATACAGCCCTGAATTGTAGAGTTCTCAAGACCTATTGTTTTTGGTGAAGATCGGTTAAGGGAAAGGGGTAGTTTACCTGTAACGTTTTATGTTTTAACAAGGGTATTTCCTATGGCAAACGATAACAGCCGCAAATTCAAACAGAATCAAAAGATTATTTGCATACAGCCCTAAATTGTAGAGTTCTCAAGACCTATTGTTTTTGGTGAAGATCGGTTAAGGGAAAGGGGTAGTTTACCTACAACGTTTTTTTAACAAGGGTATTTTCTATGGCAAACGATAACAGCCGCAAATTCAAACAGAATCAAATAAGTTTCTGCACACAGCCCTGATTTGTAGAGTACTCAAGACCTATTGTTTTTGGTGAAGATCGGTTGAGGGGAAGGGGTAGTTTACCAGCAACGTTTTTTATCAAGCGTATTTTCTATGGTAAACGATAACTGCCGCAAATTCAAACAGAATCAAATAATTTTTTGCACACAGCCCTGATTTGTAGAGTACTCGCGACCTATTGTTTTTGGTGAAGATCGGTTGAGGGGAAGGGGTAGTTTACCTGCAACGGTTTTTTTTATCAAGGGAAATTTTTTTTTTGGCAAACTATAACAGCCGCAAATTCAAACAGAATCAAATAATGTTTCGCATACAGCCCTGAATTGTAGAGTTCTCAAGACCTATTGTTTTTGGTGACGATCGGTTAAGGGAAAGGGGTAGTTTACCTACAACGTTTTTTTAACAAGGGTATTTTCTATGGCAAACGATAACAGCTGCAAATTCAAACAGAATCAAATAATTTTCTGCATACAGCCCTGATTTGTAGAGTACTCAAGACCTATTGTTTTTGGTGAAGATCGGTTGAGGGGAAGGGGTAGTTTACCTGCAACGTTTTTTATCAAGCGTATTTTCTATGGCAAACGATAACTGCCGCAAATTCAAACAGAATCAAATAATTTTTTGCATACGTCAGTGAATTATAGAGGACTCAAGGCCTTTAGATTTTGGTGAAGATCAGTTGAGGGGAAGGGGTAGTTTACCAGCAACCTTTTACGTTTTAACAAGAGTAAAGTACTTGAAAATTCATTTAAACTTTTTCAAACAATGGTAATTGTTGAAAATAAAATAATTTTGTTCCCAGGCAATCTGAAAATTTCAGATTTTGTACCACAAAATCTGAAAAGATTATACGATAGTTTATGAAATGGTTAATAATACGTCAGTGGAAGGTGTAATGAGAAATTAGCAGAAATGGAAACCTGGGGAATGTTAACTGTTCTGTAGATACAATTTTGTCAGAATGTTTGGAAATGATCATCAACATTGAAGAAAAAGTAAGCATATTAAGAAACATATGTAAGTACTTATTATAAAAAAATAATGTTTGTTTTTTGATAAAGTCATTTTGATTATAAAATATAAATATTTACAACAAGAAAAGAATTTTCAGTTTTCAAAATTTAAATATATTTTTATAAAACAATGGGTTCTTCATTGAGGTGGGGACCATGTCACTCACTCCATCTCAAGCCTCCTCTCCCATTTTGCAGAAACAGAGGACCCTGTCAAGGCTGATACTTTGACGACAGTGACAGGGCTTTCCACCAAATTCAGCAGAGTGACAGGTAGGCCCAACTCTGATTGGCTCCTCAGATTTCCCCAGCGTTAGTAGGTTCTATGAAAATATTTTATTTCAAAAATGATTTTAAATATAAATCTTAGATATGTTTTATAAATCTCATGTTTTATGTTTTAACATGGGTAATTTTTTATATGACGAACCATAACTGCCGTAAATTCAAACAGAATCAAATAATTTTTTACATATGTGCCTGAGCTATACAGAACTCAATGTCTGTTGATTTTGGTGAAGATCAGTTACGGGGAAAGGGCAGTTTACCTGAAACATTTTTTGTTGTAACATGAGTAAAGTACTTAATTTTGATAAAGTATCCTGATAAGATCTTAATAATCCACTGTAGAAACGTAGATGAAATATCTATAAATGAAGAGGCTAGTTGAACGGGCTGGGGGTAATTTTCTATAAATCAAAATTATAGTTGAAGGGGGAGGGGATAATATTTTTTATATGTGTACTACGTTATTGGCAAGAAAGAAGTATTTTTTTGTTAAAATTCCTTCCCTGGCTGTTTGGCTGAAAATGATTTTAAATATAAATCTTAGAATATGGAAGTCATGTATGGTTCTCCATACCGATATTTTTTCTATGGTAAACGATGACAGCCGCAAATTAAAACAGAATCAAATGATGTTTTGCATACAGCCCTGTATTGTAGAGTTCTCAATACCTATTGGTGTTGGTGAAGATCGGTTAAGGGAAAGGGGTAGTTTACCAGCAACGTTTTATGTTTTAAAAGGGTATTATCTATGGCAAACGATAAGAGCCGCAAATTCAAACAGAATCAAATACGTTTTTGCATACAACCCTGTTTTGTTGAGTACTAAAGACCTATTGTTTTTGGTGAAGATCGGTTAAGGGAAAGGGGTAGTTTACCTGACACATTTTTTGTTTTATCAAGGGTATTTTATATGGCAAACGATAACAGCCGCAAATTCAAACAGAATCATATAATATTTTGCATATAGCCCTGAAATGTAGAGTTCTCAAGACCTGTTGATTTTGGTGAAGATCGGTTAAGGGAATAGGGTTGTTTACCAGCAACATTTTATGTTTTATCAAGGGTAATTTTTTTTTTTACGAACGATAACTTGCGTACATTAAAAAAGAATCAACTACTCTTCTGCATACCTTTTTGAATTATACAGAACTCAAGGTCTGTTGATTTTGTTGAAGATCGGTTAAGGGAAAGGGGTAGTTTACCTGCAACATTTTATGTTTTAACAAGGGTATTTTTTCTATGACGAACGATAACTGCCGTAAATTCAAAAAGAATCAACTAATGTTTTGCATACAGCCCTGAATTGTAGAGTTCTCAAGACCTATTGTTTTTGGTGAAGATCGGTTAATGGAATAGGGTAGTTTACCAGCAACGTTTTATGTTTTATCAAGGGTGTTTTCTATGGCAAACAATAACAGCCGCAAATTCAAACAGAATCAAATAATTGTTTGCATACAGGCCTGAATTGTAGAGTACCTAAGACCTGTCGTTTTTGGTGAATTTTTTTCTATAGTAAACGATAACAGCCGCAAATTCAAACAGAATCAAATGATGTTTTGCATACAGCCCTGTATTGTGGAGTTCTCAATACATATTGGTGTTGGTGAAGATCGGTTAAGGGAAAGGGGTAGTTTACCAGCAACATTTTATGTTTTAACACGGGTAATTTTTTATATGACGAACGATAACTGCCGTAAATTCAAACAGAATCAACTAGGTTTTTGCATACCTTTTTGAACTAAAGAGAACTCAAGGTCTGTTGATTTTGTTGAAGATCGGTTAAGGGAAGGGGTAGTTTATCAGCAACGTTTTATGTTTTAAAAAGGCTAATTTTTTTATGACGAACGATAACTGCCGAAAATTCAATGAGAATCAAATAATTTTTTGCACCCCCTGAGTTGCAGAGAGCTCAAGGTCTATTGATTTAGGTAAAGATAGGTTAAGGGAAAGGGGTAGTTTACCTGCAACATTTTATGTTGTAACAAGAGAAATGTTTCCATGACGAACGATAACTGCCGCACATTCAAACAGAATCAAATATTTTTTTGCATGCTTCGCTGAATTGTAGAGGACGGAAGGTCTGTTGATTTTGGAGAAGATTGGTTAAGAGAAAGGGGTAGTTTACCTGAAACATTTTATGATTTAACAAGAGTAAAGTACATAATTTTTATAAATAAAGTATCCTGATAAGAAGCTCATAGTAATCCACTGTAGAAACGTAGATGAAATATCTATAAATGAAGAAGTTAGGTGAACGGGGTGGGGGTAATTTTCTATTATTAAAAATTATAGTTGAAGGTGGAGGGGAGAATTTTGTATATGTGTACTACGTTATCGGCAAAAAAGAAGTAGTTTTTTGTTAAAATTGCTTCCCGGGCTCTTTAGCCGTAGTCCAATGTTTTCTGCAAAACCAGACTTTTCGGCAATGCCATCGACTGCCATCATCGGTGAAAATCGAGTGCGAAAACGTGAGGTGGTATACGTTAGTGACCACAGTACTGTGGTTAATGCTGAAGCAATAAGTTGAAAGACGTAGTTTCTATGGAAATATTTCATTTCGAATATGATTTTAAATATAAATCTTAGAACATGGAAGTCATGTATGGTTCTCCATACCGATATTTTGGAACATGTTTCGGGTACTATCTTGTACCCATCCTCAGCCTTCCGGTTTTTTTGTCTGGTGAAGTACCGGAAAGCTGAAGATGGGTACAAGACAGTACCCGAAACATGTTCCAAAAAAGGAAAAAATTAACATCTTGAGGTAAATTTAATTATAAATATTAAATGTATTATACACATCAAGAAACGGACTGTAGCAGAAAGTGACTAAAAAAAATATATATTTATATACAGTAGAACTTGGCTAATTCGAACGTGCATAATTCGAATTCATGGATAATTCGAACTTTTACCGTGGTCCCTTGAATATCCTATGTAAAACTGTGCAAAAACATCGTCTGTAATTCGAACTTTTTTTGGTTAATTCGAAATAAAAATGTTGCTCAAACTACAAAAAATCGCCTGCAGTATGGGCTAGACCACATAACAATAGAGACATGACTGGAAACAGACAAGCAGGCATCACCCTTTGTGAACAGATGCTTGTCCTTTGTGTCAAATTCGTAGAATTGGGGCCAGTATCTCGCGATGACATGTGACTGACTCGTGTAACGGTACCGTCCGCCATTGTCCCTTGTTCCACGCCTTGTCAGTCAGCCACCCTCACTGTTGCTTTCAGTTTAGGTTCAGTCTGCCTGCATTCATGGACGGGTTAAGTCTTTTTGAGTTTCTACTGTGTGAGCTGTGTCCTGTAGTGAGAGACCATTCCTTTCTTTATACAGTACTGTATATACAGACTGGTGTGTTTTAGTGATGCTTATTGTGCAGTTTCATTGTGTTGTGTGTTCATTATGGCCCTTTCAAAACCAACATGGATCCAATACAAATCATTGACATTTGCCGTAAAAGTTGCCGTTATTCGGAAAGTGGAAAAGGGACAAAAAAAGAAATCTGAAATTGCTAAGGAATTCGGGATACCGCCAAATACACTGTCAACGTATCTAAAAAATAAAGAGAAGATTTTGAATAGTGTGTGTAAAGCCAGCGACAAAGATAGGAAAAGAGCGCGAGGACCAGAAAATCTTGACGTAGATGAATGTGTAGTGAAGTGGTTTAAGCAAGCAAGGGACAAAAATTTCCAGTCAGTGGGCCCCTCATCAGAGCCAAAGCTGAGGAATTCGCATCTAGCTTAGGGAAAAATGATTTTAAGGCCAGCACTGGTTGGCTTGATGGTTTTAAAGAAAGGAATGGCATGTCTTTCAAAACTGTTTGTGGGGAAAGTGGATCTGTTGACGTTGAAGCTACAAATTCATGGAAAGACGATTTGTTGCAAATGATTTCTGATAGAGACGCTAAAGACATTTTTAACGTAGACGAGACGGGCTTATTTTTCAAATGCACCCCAGACAAAACACTTGCTTTTAAAGGAGAAAGTTGTAGTGGCGGCAAACACAGCAAAGAGTGCATAACACTTTTAGTCGGAACAAACATAGATGGCTCTGAAAAACTGTCTTTGCTGATGATAGGGAAGTCAGCCAACCCACATTGTTTCAAAAATGTAAAAACAAAACCAATTTGATATAAATCAAACAATAAAGCTTGGATGACAGGTGAAATTTTCGAAAGATGGCTTTTGAAAATCAACAGGCAATTTTGGAATCAAAACAGAAGAATCGTCTTGTTTATTGACAACTGTAAAGCGCACAACACTATTCCTGTGATGGAAAATGTAAAGGTTGTGTTTTTCCCCCAAACATGACTTCAGTAGTTCAACCTATGGACCAATGTGGAATAAAAAATTTTAAGCATTTTTCAGACGGCTTGTGGTCCAAAACATTCTGTCAGGTGCTTATTTAGATGAGCACGAAAATACTATCAAGATTAACATCCTTCAAGCTGCCCGCATGTGCAACAGTGCTTGGGACCAAGTTACCCAAAAAATAATTGCTAATTGCTTTCGTAAAGGTGGTTTCTGCCACATTGAAGGTGAAGAGGAGAATAAAGCTGCTAGAGAAGTCGTACCCACTGCGGATAACTGGGAAGATGTTGGACATGACGCAGGCATTCGTTACGAAGAGTTTGTAAACATGTATGAAGACTTGGCGGTGTGCGGTGAACAGACAGATGCGGAGATCATGGCTGATGTTATGAACAAAAGAAATGATGGTGCATTTTCAGATGAAGAAGGGGACCAGCTAGAACTTCCAGAGATACCGATTCCAACGGCTTCACTGGCATCAAATTACATTCAAGACTTAAGACGGTTTGTTGAAGGACAGCAGAACGTAAGTGACGCTATTTTCCAGGCACTTAATAAACTTGAAGAGTTTACTACAACTCAGTGTATTAATTGCAAAATGCAATCAAAAGTTTCTAACTTTTTTAAAAAACTGTAAATGCTATATTTTGTACTGAAACGTCTTTACATGTTTGTAATCCATATGCATAAGGAAATTGTTTAATAAAATATCATATTGCTTTACTGAATTTCGGTTTTTGATTTGATTTTTCTACCCTTATTAAAACTTTCCTACGGTAATTCGAATTTTTGTATAATTCGAATTTTTTACTGGTCCCTTCAGCTTCGAATTAGCCAAGTTCTACTGTATATATATATATATATATATATATATTATATATATAATATATTATATAATATATATATATTAGGCATACACTTGAAATATAATTAAAAAGAAATATACACTTAGCAAAATAACTGTATTTACTTACGGGTTTGAGATCACAGTGTATAATATTTTGCTTGTGTAAAAGGCGCAGACATTGTACCAACGAGTGTGCAAACCTCCTGATGAGGCTAAGACTGAAGCCCTGATAGTTGTTCTTCTTAATCAGTTCATAAAGATTTAAACTGTAAATAGATAAAAAACAATTTCAACTTATGAAATTATGGTTAAAAGTGATATAAGGAAAGTTTGTGTGTAAGGAAGCCCACTTAGGCTAAAGTTTGTGGCAAAATATTATTATGTTGAATGGCTATTAATTAAAATGTTAACCTTATTCTATTTAGCAAAGGATAGTGTATGTACTGTCATCTGTATGTGGAACAATTTAAATATGTCAGCCCAGCCTGTTACAGTCATGGAACACATACAAAGTACAATGAAAAAAAAAGATGATCTCGGTAGTGTCAGTACCAAAACACACACAACAATACTCTCCTTCAAACAATTAACTCAAAGGTAATCTGCTTGATGAGATACAATGGAAATGCAAATATAAGTCATAAAAAGCCTCTAGACTACATTTTTTTGAAAAATAATTTATGATTTATGATTCTGCAATTTATTTAAACTGCACAATGGTTTTCGGCCTTCAAAACAAATGTAAAACGAAAACAAAAATTACAGGTTATATGTCTTTGCTAAACAAAAATGAAATTTCAACTATGAACGGAAGTTAAAATAAGATTACTCTAATTTACTGTGTTTGGACTTCATGTTCTTTATAGAATGTTATTTAGTTGTTTCTGAACTGCACAAAAATTGCATTGCTATAAATGTGTAAATGCAATATATGAAGCACACACAACCATCCATGTTTGCCTGTTCCTAGTGGAACAGATTCTGTAATTGGTGTCTAATTAGATGGAATCTGGGCATATACAAAACCTTTATAAACCTATTATTACATTGTAAAAAATTAAGACCTTATTCAATCCATACTGTGACAATAAATCACTCACATTAGCAGCCTACAGATAATACTATGGAGCAGTGGCGAAGCTAGCAGTTAATGAATGGGTAGGCAAAAATGTTACCTTAAATTTTTTTTAAGGAATCACTAAAAGGACGGTAGTTCAAATCTGGACGCTGAGGTAGAGTTTGCTGTTAGCGAATGGTTCCGCAAACAGCCATAAGAATTTTACTATGAGGGAATCTACAGATTAATGCAACAGTGGGACTCATGTCTTAATGTTAATGGAGACTTCTTTTAAAATCGTAAAATAAAAAATGCTTTACAGCCCTAAACGTGTTTTTATTGAACAATCCTTGTATAAGTCACACACAATAATACAACTGATTGAACTTCAAATTTTTAAACTTGATTAGTTTCTATATAGTACAGGAGAATGTACAAAATACAGTTCATGTAAAAAAAAATCGAGAGTTGTTAGTAACGTGGTGTGGACTTGTGGACAGAATTCTGATGAAATGTAGATTTTAAGAAAATAGTATGTCCTGTAAAACTAGTATGTCCTGGGACAGAACTATTTGCCGAATCTCAAATGGAGTATTGATTAAATATATAATTAATTAAGAGAGAAAATAGAAGAGAAAACTATTTAAATTTATTCTTTGTTATAAGAAGTTTTAAAATTTAGTGGGGTATCTATCACTACAGCAACATATATGCTGGAGGTACAGCAATATTGAGAAATTTTAATCATAAAAGGGAATTAGACATTCTGTAAACATAATATTTCACAGAGTAAAAACAACATGAAAACAGAGGTAATTCATTTCTTCTTTATAATTCTGTATGTTTACTATAAGAGTTTAGCTTTGAATGTGTGTAAATATTTTAACCTGACTGCACTCATGGAAAGGAAAGTGGGTAATTATTCACAAGTAAGTTAAGTTGTTTCTTTAACTGCTTGAAGGTAGTGAGATTCTGAGCCAATTAAGATGTATTGGGTATCAAAAAATGCACTTTCATCTTCCCAGTTTCAATGAGTATGTATTACAGAATATTATTTTGATTTAGCGAATTCGTGAGAGTTAGTTTTTCACCCATTCTAAGAAGTACTGTGTGAGAAAGGGATCCAAAATAACACGACACTGTGGTGCATTCCTGTTCTACATCCCACATTAATAAAATATGCAAACAAATGTACCTTTTTACTGTTAAAAGGAAATAATTACATAGATATGCATCAGAGGTAATCAACAGAAAATTATTTGAGTTATAATATGATCTATAATACTTACTTCATAAGTTCGAAGCTTATACACAGATGATTTCGAAAGTAAAAAAACTCCAGCATGTGAATAACATTATGAGAACCATCTCTATCTTCTTTACGGAGGTGGTCCAATATTCTTACTTCAGTCAGTGCCTGATGATGGAACCGTTTCTTATTCCTGGAAGAGTAATTGAAAATCTGAGTGGCACATTTCAAATTCAATATTATAACAAATTACTGAAGAAGCAATATATTATTATTGTTTGTAAGATTACAGTAAACAAACTAAATGGCATAAAGAGAAAAGAAATAACAAAAATATCTACCTAATAATTTTAATAGCTATATGTTGATTTGTTTTGTGGTCTAGAGCCCTAATGACTTGGCCAAAACTGCCTTTGCCAATCACCTCAAGAATTTCATACCGATAACATATGTGGTCATGTAAAACCTAGAACAAAGAAAAATACTGTTATTATTATATAATTATTAATAATAAACAATATTTGTATTTATAATTTTATAATTGAAATATTATCACTGTAGACAAGGAAGTATTAGTACTATTTCATTTTTATAGAATTTGTTTCTTGTATTTTCTCATTACAACTAAAAAATTAAGTTGACTGAATGCAGTGTAAAATGTTTGTATTAACTTGTTTGTTATGTAATAATATGCAAGTGTCAAAATGATGGCTATTTTTCTTATTGAAAACTATTAAAGTATTTGATGCAGTATTTCATTACTGCATATGAAAGTACACCACAAAATCCAACAATTACAAAAACACATGAATCACCTTATTGTAACTTCCATTTTCGTCGTCATATCCACCATTTTGTGACAGGCCTTCTTCTCCATGTATTTTACATGCATCCAATCCAAGATACCAGATTTCACGGTACTTTTCAATCTCAGTACGTTCATATTCAGTCAACTGATTCCTGTAGTACTTGAGTGCCTCTGTAAATATAATTCCTTTGTTATACACAGATAAATAAAATTGATAAATAAATAAATAGGATGTGGATTCTATTGGTTGTGGATAGTATTATGTAATTACAATATACTGCAAAGGATATGATCAGAGGCGTAGCTAGGGGGGGGGCCGGGTGTCACCCGTTTGGGGGTGACACCCACCTGCGATTTAAAAATTAAAAATTTACAAAAACTTCAAAAAAATATGAAAAAACCGTGCGCGTGCTTGTACATATTGCGAAGATTAGTCACTAATGTTTAGCGTTAAGTGTAAGCTAATAAACACATAATTATTTGGAAAATGTTTTTTTTTAATTACCTTGATTTATTAAAGTTACAAAAATTAAAATACATATATTAATAAAATAAAATAAAATAAATACTTAATAATAATAGAATTTAATAGGAGTGAGAGAAAGACATGCGCGAGTTTTCCCGGTCCAGAAATAGGCGCAAGTTCTCGCGGGTTAATGGGGTGACACCATCTATATCCGCCCCGGGTGCCACCCTTGCTAGCTACGCCACTGGATATGATCAGATGATTTTTCAAACTTAAGTGGTAGTACTACATTTTAATATTACAAGCTTTCATTTTGTTGTGTGATTTAGGTGAAACAGTTTTAACAGTTTGAATACCCCCTGTCTATCCATATGAGTGCAGAGGTCCCAGCCACCGAGCCGCTGTGAATGTGACCATCCATCCTGGTTTACATATTCATGCAAGCGATGTTTGACTTTACAAGTGGGCCAATCATGCTTTAAACATACAACCATACCACTGAGGTCTAACAGTACAGATACTAAATTGTAATCACCCTTCAGGAGACACATTTGAACTGTTTTAACATAAAATAAAACTATACTTGATTAAATGTACAATGGAAGAGTGTGCTACCAAAATAAATATCTGCACCTACTTACAGACGTGATACAATTCTAAGAATGGTTTTACATATACACTTGTAGCAATATATTAAAATTGTAAAAGGTATTCTGGAGTTCTCAATCAGACATACAGTAAGTGCTACTTAACTGAATCACTAGATAACTGAATCAGCCATTTTATTGAATCAAATTCTTATATCCCAGAAAAGTAAGAAATATGAATAAAATACGGATTCTTAAGCTATACACAATGTATAGTTTTCGTTAAGCTGTTTACAATGCACCTTTCTTGAAATGCATGGCACTATATTGTCAGTAAAATGACAAATGAACTTGCAAAGAAAAATTAATATTCCAACATTATTCATTACTTAAAAAAGCAAGGGACAGTGAAAACAATAACAGTAACAACTGTTTTGTTTTAAACCAGCAGGACTTAAACAAACAGAAAAAGCAGGTGTACCTGCAGTGACAGACAAAGATGACAAAGTACCTAAATCAATGGAATTGCATAAATTATACTATTCCCGTGCCCCTCTTCCATTATTACTGATTACACAGGTCAAAAAATGTTTAAAAAACAAACTGTTAAAGGAGAAGTAAAAGACATTGAATGAAAAGTAGATATTTGCTTATGGTTACCAAGTTATAAGGAAGTATTCCATCCATTGTTGTTAGTATTAACATAAGAATAGTCTTAATCAATTTCCAACAAAAGTTCCAACTTTGTGCTTGTTGGAATGGCACACTGCACTGTCATAATGATATAATAATCATTATATGATCAAAACATGAAACACGAGTGAAACATATGGAAGAATATGCCTATTTTGAATAAACTATACAGCCTCCAGTTGTTATTCCAATTTTCATAATGCTCTAATTCATATATATTACTAGAATATAAAACACAAAGTGAGTACTATGCTTCCTGTTTTGTAACTTCCATGTCAATAGCTGAAATTATGGGAGAACAGTGATGCTGAGCTGTGCACAAAACAGGTGTCTGAGACCAACAAATTCCCACCCATACTATGTTTTCAAATAAAATCATTACTCTTTAAATTATAATCTAATTATAATCCAATTTAAATTCCTCAATCCTATTTAACATAGCACACGCACTTGCTTAATACATACACATGAGTGCGAGTGTGCGCACACACGCAGTACTTTTTTAATTTGTTATATCGAAGCTAGATAATTTTTAAAATGTTCTCGCAGTTAATATGCACATTTTTAGATTGAATGTTGTTGGTGCCAAATGAACTGTGTCTGTAACATGATTTTAATAAATAAATTAATGTATTATGTATTCTTATATTAAATTAACAGTATGGGAATAAACTGTACAGTAATGCACAAACCTCATAATAAATTATTTTGTATTAACATAGCTAATGTGATTTATTGTCTGCATGATATTAAATAAACATTACTGTACACTCTTAAGTGAATCAAGTCCTGAAATCCCAATTTAAGTCTAATAAGTGGCACTTAATGTAATTTATTAACAGTCCCTTATTATTGCCACTGTCATTGTTGATTGCTTGCCTTTTGCATGGGACAATGCCTTTCAGTGTAAAGCAATTAGGAGTTTGATATATTACAACTGTTGTAAACCAAGTTATGATAGCATGCACGCACACACATAATTTAACTTTAACCAATTTTCTGTGTTTGAATAAGAATGTAGAAAATTTAGTCTTCAGATTTGATATTTATCTTTTGATATTTCCCAAAATTATTTTTAACTACTTAAAAAAATTTTAATCTAACATCTGAAATGAGAATTATTATCTAAATTTTAAGGTCACAAAATACAAAGTTATCTGAACATTTTATGCAAGATATACTTTAAGTTACCAATTACCATGTACATGCTACACATATTGTCTGAGTTGACATAGTGTTATAGTTAGTTACTTAGAGATAATTACTGTTATCATTAGTAATTATGTGTGTATGCGTTAAATAGTCCTAGTTCATTGAAGGTCTTTACCATCACGTTAATCTGGAAAATGTTACATAACCTATTTCTTTATTTATAATAAGACTTTTAAAACATGCACACATACAAATGCACATCTGAGTAATTAAACTGCATGACAATAAAAAACTGTCTGTTGTTTGAATGAAAGAAAGATTAATTTTCTTTAAAGAAGTGGTAAATACAGCTTTTGGTAACAAAAAATTATACTATAAGCAAAAAATTATAATCTAAGAGGATAAGAGCTGGTCTACGTGAATTATTGCTTTAGTTTAGTAGTTTCTTTAGTTGGAATAATTAATAAATGATGAAAGATTTGTTGAGGTTTGTCATTAACAAACAGAACTAAAAAAAAAAAATTGTTTTGAGAAAATTTATTTGCATAAGGAAATTTTAAGAGGCTCTGCTATGAGACCAAACACACAGCTGTGACTGAAATTTATATCACAGTGGTATTTTTTTTTTTTTTTAATGTCATAATAACTTGTCTACAACTGCCTCAATAATGAGAGCAAATTTTGTCAAAATGTGGACTTGAATGTTTTAAAAGTGGCAACTTAACAACTTAAACTCATAACTCTTTTATTATTTTTAATTTTTTTGCCTACATCGAAATACCTGTAATTAAAATTTTAAAAATGGTGAAACATTTTTGGAATTTATATAACTCTTTTATTAAAACAGAAATTAGGATAAAAAAGATGGCAATAATATTCTGTAGAGTTGTATACTGTCTGTATATATTACACCTTGTGAATGTCTGTTAACAGAATACTATGAAACAATTAAAAAAAAAACACTTGTCTCTTAGCTATTTATAATGTACATAAAAAAATAATAAATAGATAATGTTATTAGAGTCTTTTGATATCAATATTTTCTTTACAAGTGCATATAAACAAAAACAGTGCCCTCCGACACACCCACCACTACAAATATAGCAGTAAAAGTTTTGTATCAGTTACTGGTACCCATCAAAAGTATTAGTAAAGCAGTGTTAATCAAGTGTTTATGTCCCTCATGAAGGCGCCATAATTGGTTAAGCTGTTAACACCTCCAACAGTAACAGCTCACTCTTACACTTGATCATAGCTGTTTACATGCACTGTATCTGTACAGTCAACAGTCACTGTGCACAAGTATGTGTGTTAGCCGACAAAACCTGTACTGTATTACTGTAAGGAATCAATTAAGTAAATTTTATATTCATGTATTGGGCTGGTCTGTGAAACAACACGTTTTTTCACTAGCTTACCATTAGTGCTAGTTCTGCTAAAGTAATATCAGTAATCAAATAGCCATAGAAATCTGTCTGTTAGAAACCTGTCTATTATTGTTATGTGACATGTCACTGTCTACACATTTTGTTCAATGTATATGTGTGAGGCAAAGATAGTTTCTTGCAGAGACAATAATTATAAAAGTAATTATTTTCTAACGTATTAGACTTACAAACAGTATTACTGACTTAGGCAGAAAGTAATTATTTTTATAATTAGTAATATTATATAATAATGATATTTAATAATAATAATAATAATAAATATTTTAGTTTTCCTTAATTAAGTTTGTAATTAGTAAAGTAATATTATAAATCTATACAAGTAATAATAATAATATATAAAAGAATATTCAGACCAGTAGTCACCTGTGGGTCTGAATGGACACTGATAACAAGAGAGGAAAAAAATGCTGCAAATATAAGAGAGAAAAACCTAAGGAAAATACATGGACCAGTTGTGAAGAATGGAGTGTGGAGAATAAGGAGAAATAATAAGAAAATAATAAGCAGCTCTATGGGGAACCTGGAATATTAGACGAGATAAAAATGACAAAAATAAGTTGGCAGGTCACCCACAAAGGATGACGCACGAAAGAATACCTAAAAGAATATTCCAGGACTGCCCAGGTGGAAGGAAAACCAAAAGGTGACTGAAGGCCAAAAGGAAAACCACAGAAAAGGTGGCTGGACGGTTTCGAGGAGGATCTCGAAAGACTTATTGTAGGTGGCGACCAGGGCCGCTGCTACCATTGTGCATATGGTTTTATAGTGTTATAAAAACTCTGAAAAGACGACCGAGAAAATAAACTATTATATTTTTGAAAATGTATTCAGCACTTCTACGAGCACATCTTCCACTTATATCATGTAAGTGCTCAGCTAAATAAGTTTTTGAAAAATATGTTTATTTTTTGCCAATTTTACTATTTATGTCTGTATCAATGTTTAATTAAAATAATATTAAATAGTGTGGCAAAGTAGGAATATGAAAAGTATATTCAGGAAGGCGCAAAGGTAAAACCACACGGGCAGCAAGCACCCTAGCGGCGGCCCTGGTGGCGACGAGTGACGTAGGGCAGAAGGGAATGGTGACGTGTTGTGAAAGAAAGCTATGCCCTACGAGGGTTAGGCCTATCTGTAATGACATATTATTATAAATATATTCATATTGCTAAAATACAAATGAACATAAATCAACATGTAATGACAGTTGTTGGGAAAGGTCACTCACCGACTGGGGAGAGTGGTAACCGCCGTCCATGGGGATCTAATCGTTGTGGAGACGGGCTGCCGGAATTGTTGTTGTTGTTATTGTTGTTCTGCGAAGTAGTGTTATTGTTGTTGTTGGGCTGGACAAAACAGAAGGTGAAGACGGGCGTAGTGGCTGTAGAACTAGACCTTGACGACTCTGACTTGGGAGCTGGTAGCGCAGCCGATGGGTTACTGCGGATAGCATTCTTTAGAGCTGGCAGCTGCTGCAAACATACAGAGATGTCGCACAGTCAGACACGAAGCAAATTAATGTAGCTTACATATAGTGTTTTTGAAGATAGTGTCTAGTAGGCCTACAATATTTTATTACAAAAATATCAAATCAGTGGCGTATCTAGAATTTGGGTTTGGGGTCCGCGATCGGATCGGCTACATACAAAAAAAAAAATAATAACAATTTAAGACTAAACAACATAACTATCTTTAAAGTGGCTGAAAAACACGTGATAACATCCTGAAATCAGCCCCATTAAAGTAAGCAGTAATAACACAATAAAAATACGCGTTATTGAAAAATTGTTAAAAGATACAGAATTAATTGATTTTCCTACAGCTCATATTTCAAACGTATTGGCCTACGCTAATGTTGTGTAATAAACCTGTTTGTATATACTTTAAAAAGAGCTACTGCTTTATTAATATACACAGTTGAAAATATAAAAAAAAAAACAGCCTAAAAATTAAGAGAATAACAAAATCGTCAACTTTTTCGACCCTGGGGGGGGGGGGAGTCCGGTCCCGTTCGTCCTCCCCCGTAAATACGCCCCTGCCTCAAATTCCAAGAAATTTTGTCTAAATTTATTGAAATATACACGTCTAAGATCAGTGACGTACAAGCAAGTTTCCAGTTACACAATAGTGTCGATTCCAGAGCTTGTAAGGGGGGGGGGAGGCCACCTCACTAGGTAGGAACAACAATAATAAATAAACAATGAAAGTAATAAAGGCGCCATCATAGTAGGTGGGAATAGCGATAATAATTAAACATTTTTAGTAATAAAAACCAATAGTATAATAATAATTATTAGGCTACTTTTTTTTAGAAATTTACAGTTACCATAATCACTAACAGTACCTAAAAATTCGAACACCTGGCCCCTAGTTTAGAGATGAGTCGGGTCCTCAAACGTGACCTCTCAATTCTTTCCTGGAACGCCAACGGGTTGGCTAATAAGATCCAGGAACTCCAAGAATTACTGGCCCGACTCAAACCCGATGTAGTGCTTCTCAATGAGACCCACTTGACCCCTGCGAACCGGTTACGACTGGCCAACTATGTGTGCTATCGAAACGACAGACCGGGCACTGCTGGTGGCGGTACTGCCGTCGCGGTGAGGCTCAATCTCGAGCATCACCGAGTCGTCTTGCCTGCAATGACTCACCTCGAAGGCACCGCTGTGGAGATGTTAAACACTCTAGGCGGTGTCCTGATGGTCGCGGCGTATAAACCGCCGCAAAAAGAGCTCCTTCACCCCGATCTAGCTGTCGCGTTCGATGCACACAGGAGGGTCATCATGGCCGACGACCTGAACTGTAAACATCGCGATTGGAACAGTCGCTTGACTGCCCCAAACGGGAAGCGTTTACGCAGGTTTGCTGATTCACGCAGGGTAACAGTGATTGGGCCTACCCAACCTACGTTCTACCCCTCACAACTCCGCGCGGCTCCCGATGTCTTGGACACAGCGGTGATCCAAGGAATTGACTGTCCGGTCCATGTGTCCGCACTAACGGAACTATCGTCCGATCATCTCCCCATCTTGATACACGTCGCTACCCAGCACGTCGTACGCAGAGATGTCAGGAAGGTGGTAGAATGGCACCGCTATGGCGCGGCGTTAAGTCGCCGATTGCCAGAGGCGGCACCACTCGAAACCGTCCGCCAAGTCGACGAGGCTGTCGTAACTGCGATCGACGCGTCTTGCAGGATGAAGCCTGGCGTCACGCCCCACTGGCAGCGGATCCCAGAGGAGACGAGTGCTCTCGCTTGCGAGAGACATCGCCTCCGAAGACGCTGGCAGCGGACCCGTGATTCGGCCGACAAGGCAACGTACAACCGGGCGACCGGCATTTTACGTCGTGAAATTCAGGCCTACCGGAGACGCTGTTGGGAACTCGCCGTGGCCCAAGCAGGGGACGGATCGGACGAAAGTAGCCCTTACCGGATACCTTCGGCGTTGGTAGGAAGAGGCGCCGACCTCGTAGCCCAGCCATTGCTGGACCTTTCGGTCAAATCCTGGCTCGCCCGGAGGCGAAGGCCGAGTACTTGGGCGCGTGTTTCGAGCGCCAGTTCGCTCCTAACCCGCCCATGGACTGGGACTTCGATGAAGAAGTCGAGAACGAAGTGGAAGACTTTCTGTCTCTTCCGATCACTGCGGAGCCCGAACCCATTACAAGGGAAGAGGTCACAGATCGGCTCGTTGAACTCGCACCGAGAAAAGCTCCTGGCCCGGACGGCGTCTCGAACGCCGCTCTTACTCGACTCCCGGAGCAAGGAGTACTTTTCTTGGTCGCGCTGTTCAACGCGTCTCTAAGACTGGCCTATTTTCCCCAGAAATGGCGTAAGGCGACGGTCATAGTGATCCCGAAGCAGGGAAAGGATGCTTCCCGTCCCGGCAACCTCCGGCCCATTAGTCTGTCAGCCACGTCAAAGGTTCTCGAACGTCTCGTACAACGGAGAGTACTAGACCATCTACGAAATTTCGATGTACTGGTTCCCTGAACAGTTCGGTTTCCGTGTGGGGCATTCCACCACTCATCAGCTGATGAGAGTGGTGGAATACATCACGGGCGCCGGCTGTCGGAAAGAGCAGACTGTCGCCTGTTTCCTAGATGTGGAAAAGGCCTTTGATAGTGTCTGGCACGACGGGCTCTTGTTCAAGCTCCGGGAAATCCAGCTCCCAGATTGCTACCTTCGCTTGATTGCTAGCTTTCTGACGGAGAGGACTTTCTGCGTGAGAATAGACGACCATGTCTCTTCCGAGAGACGCATTGCAGCCGGGGTACCTCAAGGTAGCGTGCTAGGGCCTCTTCTGTTCTCCGTGTACGTCAACGACGCACCCAGAGAGCCTGGAGTCTAGATGGCCCTGTTTGCCGACGACACGGCGGTCTATACCGCCGATCGGAACGCTGACAGGGCTATCCCACGACTCCAGCGCGCACTAGATGCGTATTCGACGTGGACGGAAAGCTGGAAAGTTGCCGTCAACGACACCAAGAGCTCCGCGGTGCTATTCTCAAAGCGCCTGAAAGAACCACGAGGCCGAGTGAGACTCGGTAGAACGTACCTGCCCTGGTCGAGAGAAGTTAAGTACCTCGGTGTCCGCCTAGATCGTCGGCTCATCTGGCGTGCCCACGCTGAGACGATGCGAAAGAGAGCGTCCGCTCGTCTCGCGCAACTGTTTCCGATACTCGTCAACAAGGCTATGATCCGCAAGCTGGGTAAGCTGATCGTCAACGCGTATCTGTTGCCGATCATTACCTATGCTATCCCCGTCTGGGGCTACCTCGCAACCGTTCATAAAAGAAAGTTGGAAAGCGTTCTCGATAGAGGTCTTCGGCTAGCGGCCAAAGTCCCCTATCGGTTTTCCTCTCGACTTTTGAGAAGAGGACTCGGTGTCCGCTCCTTGGAAGACACCGCAAGGCGACTTGCACGTAAATTTTACGTCCGAGCTGCGAGGACCCAGACAAACCCTCTCATAGCTGGCCTTGGCGAGTACCGAACACGTCCAGGTGATTCTTGGAAACGACCTCGACAAATACTGTACTAGTCGACCTAGTACGAGCAGTCGTTGTAGCGACCATTAAATAATTAAATAATATTCCGTCTGGACATGATCACTAGGCAGAAGCCCCTACCGGAGGCTCGGTACTAGGAACCCATTGGGTCGTCTGGCCCTAGTTTAGAACCGCCACAGTACTATACACACTACACAAGTTTCCAGCTTGTATCCTTACGTGATCAAATAGAATAATCTGAACTCGCGATCACTCGAAACGAAGAGATGAGAGATGGACAATAGGATCGCTTTCCGAAACGGATTCACGAAAAGTGAGAGAAATCTACGGAAGGCCGCACATTCGAAGTCGAGAAAGGCTCCTCCTCTAAGTGGGATAAAACAATATTTTTAAAAATTGTATATTTTTTTTTGTAAATTGGCTGTAACGACAAACGTTACGGGCACGACTAAATTAAGGTTGTAGGTCGTGGTACCTCTATGTTCGTGAGTGTCTTACGAGAGTAATTTAGGTCAGAAACAGCAACGTGAGTTCACGACCTTGATAGGAGAAGGTCTGTTGTTGTACACGTGTGCTACTAATGGACCACATGACGCACGCTGGTTGTTAATTTGTAACAGAAGCAGTCAGATCACCGTTCATCTGCAGTGTTGTCTAACTTGACGTGTAACGCCAGAAATATTAAACAACGAAGGAAACTGAAAACTGAAATAAAGACTATGCGGTTACGTGCTCGTGTTGTCTGTTTATTTATTCTTGAGAAATACCGTTTTCTTGTAACAATCGTTAACAATGGGCCTTAACCAGCAGCATATCTAGACTTTGGTCGGGAGGGGGTGGAGTCTGGTAGAGTCGACTTCATACAACGTGTGTGAACATCTTGAAATCAATCTCATTAAAGTAACCGGTAATAACAATAAAAATACGTTCCATTTAAACATTGTTTACAAGATATATATTAATGAATTGATTTTCCTACATTTAATTTTTCACACGTAGGTTATACGCAGCAAATGCTGTATAATAAACGTGTTTGTATGTTTTAAAAAAGTACAACTATATTAGCGTACACAACAGAAAAATAAAACAGCGTAAAACATCCTAAAAATTAAAAGATTAACAAAATTACTCGTTAACCTTTTTCGACCCTCTGGGGGGGGGGAGTCCGTTGTCCCCGTTCGTCACCCCCTCCCCCCCGGTAAATACGTCTCTGGCCTTAACGCATCTTCTACGACATTTACGTAAATTCCTCAGAAGCTGGTCCGCAAAAGTGGGTTTTCATTTAGTCTTGTTATTTAGAGTAACGCTGTTGATTTACAAGATCAAACGGCTATTCGTGCGGGAATAGTTGCATTCCGATACTGCAATTATTTCTTGAACATGAGTTTCAGGCGACTGCTAATGTTCCTGGTATCCATTTTCAGTTTGTCAGTGTAATTTATATCATTCGGGGACTTACACTATCTACCCCCTCCTCCACAAAACCCATACAAACACATATACAATCGTGCAAATCGGTTATAGTCGAAGTTAGGTTTAGAAAGACTGAACTTTAATCGATTTTTAAAAAAGGTAAATATTTTTGTATAAGTGAGTGCAATGTTTGATCAAACTCTCCTGGAGATTATTTCATATTCGTTTCTTCAGAGATATTCGTTTCATTCAGATACATTGTTTTAACCATAGATACTTACTGGAAAATTAGCTCAGCTTTCACACGGCATTCGTACCATTAATTTAGATCAGGGTTTATAATTTTTCATTTTCAACAGACCAGGCTTTGGCCTTCATCGCTGACATAATTGTTAACTTATGTTGCACTTATTTCGACCACATCTTTAGCCTAAGCGAGAGAAGAGGTGACACACATCTCTGCTACAACAATTTTATGTTACTATGCTTACCATTACTATATTACTACTTCTAATTTTAAAGAATGCTCGTTTTATTTTGTGAAATACTTAATATCTTGGTTCTGTGAAGTAATTTAACATTGAGCCTATTACAAATAAAATTTTAAATTCGAGGAGAGACATAAAGAAAATTGCTCAACTGACTCTGAATCAGTAATTGGGAATTTATAGGCAGAGAAAAGAAAAAAAAACAAAGAGCGAAAGATTTTTCAGTCACGTGTCTGCAAACTGCAGGTTTCCCTTGTTGCGTAAATCGCATGCCATTGCAAGCGTAGTAGAGTAAACAAAACCTGCCGTTTCCGAGAACACCGTTCGGTAACATCTTCACAAGAGCAACGGCGTTTCTCCCGGACAGGCAATTTCAGCCACTTTACTTTACATTATTAATAGACCGGCACCTAAGATTTCATTCGGTTTTAATCTCTTACAAAAGCGAAGACACACACACACACACACACACACAATACAAACACGTGAGAAGCTGAAGTGCTGTTTTCTCTATCCCGTCGCAGTAACCCCCAGACGTTGTGCTTTCGTGCTGGACGTGTCACTCAAGGGTGCACACGTGCTTATGTGGAAGTTCATTTTACGAGATTAATTATTCATTATATTTTTTGTTACGTACAAATGAAAATACAATTACAGTACTTTAGTCTTCGTCTTCTACTGGGTTCCAGCCTTGTTAACGAGTTTACTCCAGCCTTTCACTCCTTCCTCCCTCGAATTATCTTCACGTCGTTCGCTGTATTCCTCTGATTCGTTTTACCGCTGGTTTCCAGACAATACTCTCTTAGTTGTGCTCCGGTCGTCTCTCCTTCTTACACGACCTATCTTCGACTTTTTACTAAATACAACAGCATCTTGTAGTCTAATCATTTGAGCTCCAGATTTCGGTTCGTAACCATCCCGTATTCACAGTTATACTAGTTTCCAGTTATATTACCACATTCTCCATGATCCACTATCATTTTGCACGGGCCCCTACATTTTCACAAGATTTTCGTGAAGTTGGTCATCTCTGTTGATTAATATGACCAGATCGCACATCCTGTCAATAAGTCGCCACAAGTCTAATGAGATCTATATATTTTCAGCTTTAGTTGTCTATTTAGTATCCGATATATTAAGTACCTAAATAATTCGATGTATTTACTGTGACCGATATATTTGGTATGGCATATTACTGGTATTAACATTAACATAGTAGCAATTTATTTGTGCGTCCTAGTTTGTGCAATTAATATAACAATACGTCGAAAGTTGATAGACAGAAAACGCTATCACCCCGGTTCAACGTATATAGGAGCAGCGGATATGTAGCGAATCGTCAAAATGTTGAGCTGGTCTAGTATACAGCTCAGTACTGGTCGGATTATCTGTACGGATTTCGATCGGATCAAAGTGTAGGATTACCCTAACCCTACATCCGGCGAAGGGTTAACATCTTATTTTTCAATAACTAATCTGGTGAACGTCGAAAGAAATTCGTATTCATATGACACAACACGTACAACGAGTGTTCCGTCGTAGTCGTCCGTCCCAATTAGCGGGTCTGGCGGTGACTGTGAGAGCAAAAATGATTCACCCGGTACCATGACTTTTGTTGCGTTATCGTCCCACTTGACGTGTCGTTGAGAAACCGAGTTTTGTGAAACAAAGAATAGCTACGAAGTGGAATTCAGCAATCGTAAAGGCTCAAGACCGCGTGATTGATGTGTCACTAAGATTCTGAACGAGGGAAACAAGATGTCTCTGTAAGCACAGAATCTGGTCTGATGTGACGAAAACCATTACTAACATTGCTGTCTCGTCCTGTAGTTTGGACGCGTGTGTTGGGTAGGGCTACTTCCAAACACCGTCTGAAACAACTGGCGTTTGTCTATTTCTTAAATATATTTTATAAAATAAATTTTATTGTTAAAAAAATAATCCATAATATTGAAACATTGTGACTGTATTAACTGTTAATGTGTCCGTATAAAGTATGCGTACTTATATAATTAAAATGGATGAATATGTGTCCAATAAAAGTATAGTTATTTAAGTATTGTGTTGTATGAAGAGAATAATAATAAATTTATATTATAAACCTATGATAATGCAGAATGATTCTGCGAAACCTTGTGGAAGAAATTTATTATCATGTGCGACAAATAATCTTCTTCTTCTACCGGAGCTCTACAGGCCGGGATGACCCTTGGCTTCCGCCACCACTCGCCTTCAGTTTTCTCTTCCTGTTGCAACGTTCCTCCAGTTTTGTACGCCCATTCTTCTTAAGTCTTCCTCCACTTCATGTATCCATCGCCTTCTGGGTAGTCTCTCCTGTGGCATTCTCTCCACATGTCCCAGCCAGCTCATTCGCCTTGCCTTTATAATAGTTCTAAACAACGACAACTATTTTAGGAAGACATCATAGGCCTATATTTTATGCAGTTTATTACACGTTAGGTCACCGAAACGGTTTCATGCAGTCGTATTCCAAAAAATTAGTGTTAGTTTTCTAATTAAAAAAAGAGTATGTACCGCTATTTAACAAAGTTTTCGTGTTAGTCTAAGTTATCGAATAAAGTTAGTACACAACGAATCATTATGGAGAGTCTTGCGACGCATCGATGGAACGCTCAGCCGAAATTGCGAATACTTTTACTTGGCGCTATTTAAATAATTAAAAACGTCTCGTAACTGACAAAATACGACTAAACGGTCAGAGAAAATCTTGTAACTCGCACCAGATCGATCGGATCGAGTCGACAAGACGCAAACCAATCGACAGGCGATTAAAAGACTTAGGGACAAGTCTGCGCGGAAGGAACTTTTCCGTGCTGTTTGACCCGAGAGCGAACGTTACTGAAAATTTCCGTTTCGTCTGAACTGAGAGAGTCGGTTTCACTGCACGGGTGAAACGTCACCAAACCTCGCATATTAATGAGACAACAACAGTAGAAAGTTATAATAGTGAGACACGACTGCTACCCTGTTTTTTGTCCGAGTTCATGTCGCTGTTGTTAGTGTACAAGTGAACGGGCTGGCTAAATTTGCATACGATAAGCCGGTCGTGGTTGAAACATCATGTCCCTGAGGCGCGCGCGCGCGTGCACACGTCCTCTCGCATTTATATCTTCACCACATATCTGCTAACTTGTACGTACGGCGTAATAATAGCATCAAGATACAGTACTTCAACTTGTTGACCGTTAACCAAGTGATAAAAAGGTAAATCACTCTTCTTTTCTTCCTCACCAACAAGAAACCTTAATTCGGTTTGGGCTATCGTGCATGTGTCTGCTCTCGCGCAGGTTCCTACATGTCTATAGTCCTACGGGAACTGACAGTTATATAGCTATATATGGAATCTGAAGAACGACGCCGGTTTTCTGATGTCGCAAATATTTGAAGTTAAAATCAATTTTCTTTTTCCTATTTCGTGTTTTGATCCGGGAATTAGAAGCCTGCTGTGTACTTCTCCGCAGCCTCCCGCTTAAATATTCTCTATACATAAACGGATCTTACAGATAAATGTTGGTTCTCTAGTAACTAGTTATGATACTAGGCAGGGATACAAATAGGTTTTTATTTTTTTGTTCTGTGCGCTTTAATATCCAATATCTTCCATCTTTGACACATTTACTTTATTCTCTCTCTCTCTCTCTCTCTCTCTCTCTCTCTCTCTCTCTCTCTCTCTCTCTCTCTCTCTCTCTCTCTTTTTCTGTTTAATTTCTTTATAATACTTACAATAATATTAAACATACCTCTTGAGGATTTTTGGTGGGCATACCATGCCTGAGCTTGTGCACGGACTGCTGGGCTGCTTTCGTGGCCCCGTTGAATTCATTAAATTTGGCCAGCACGTCCTTGCTCAGATGTAGCGAGCCAGGACTCTGTAACACACAGACAAAATATAGGTTAGACCACAGAGCACAAGTGTCTTTGTTAGAAGAATCAAGAGTATTTTAAAAACAAGTACACGAGGTATATATTGTAATACACAAAACTACATACAGACAAATAAATAATATATCCAAAATTACAATATTAGGCGAAATAAAAAGTATTAGTCTTTCTCTTTGAATCTAAATAAAAGTTTTATGTTACACTGTCACTATTATCGTAGAAAGCGAAGAGGAAGAACATTTGCATATGTAGGTTGGGTGTCAGTCTAAGCTACAGACCTCCAAACTGTCTCCTATGCGACTACGTTACAAGTGAACGTTAAGACAACGATGACGTCATGTTATTGTGGAAAGACGGGAACATTACGAACTGAAGAAACTGTGTCAGGGTGAAAAGTGAGGGCGACCGATCACGTTCCACGAGTGCAGTCTATTTTTAATACGCAACAAAGAACTTATCGACAACAAAGAATTGTTTACAACAACGTTCACATTCTCGCCATTAATTCGCACTCAACGACAAGAAAATATCGTTTCGTCTAAATCGACTCTAACAACAATGTATCGTTCCGTGTGATGTTGGGGGTGGGGGGTGGGGGGGTAACGCGATAGATCTCATAGCGACTGCCTCGTAGTGGAAACAAGAATTTCTTCAGACTATCAAATAGTGGTACGATACACTGCTAGAATTATCGGCAGACGTATTCCTGTATGTCAGTTGCGAAACAGATCTGAAATAATGATGCAGACTTTGAAAAAGTACAGGGCGTGATTGAACAAAAGGAAACTGAAGTGGCGTTTGTTAGAAAGCACGACGACTAGTAGGCAGTGAAATAGGAAGTGTTAAATCAGGTGGAAATCTTCAAGTAATTTGTAAGTAAACTAATGTCAGATGGAAAATACACAGAGACATTAAACATGGAAAACGACAGGCAAAAATAACGTTCAATAAAAATAAAAAGCTTCTTACAGCGTGTCATATACGGAAGAACTTGATAAAAGTATTGTGAGCAGATTGTAAGGTTGTACGAATCCGAGAACTGAACCGTTAACAAAAGGGGGCAATCGACGTTCAGAGGTGTTTGAGACGTAGTGTTGGAGAAGAAGCAAGAGCATGAGGGATATTTTGAGGCACAGTGACTACATGGTTACTTAAACGGACGAAAAATGGAATAAAGATCAGAAAAGGCAAGGTCAGGAAGTTGATGGATGGCGCGATGGAGGAAGTGTAAGCGGTCGGTTCCTAATAACTGAAGAAATTAGGAATGAGTAGTAAACTTGGGAGCCGCATTACATCGGATGGGAGAGACGCACGAATGGTGTAAAACGTTGAATTGCATAAGCAAAATATTTCTCAAAGATCTCTTCTGGCGTCCACCGACGTGTCCCTGGAAACCAAGAAGAAGTTCACAATAAGTTTCATTTGGAACGTATACACACGTGGCTTATAAAGCTGTACTCTGAGAAATTGGAAAGGTCCTCTGAAGCTTTTGAGACGTGGTGTTGAAAGAAGTTCTTAAAAATACCGTGGTCAGAAAGAGTGACCAATTCAGAAAGAGGTACTGAAGAGAGTAGACGAAAAAAGGATTCTATTGAAAACCGTTAGGAAAAGGAGAAGCAGTATGGTTGGTCACCTACTACGTCATTCATATCCTGATCGAGTGAATGACTGGGGGGCGTAATGGGATGCGATGGCTCGGACAGGAGTATATGGAAGGGACGAAATTGCATGCTCACCTACCTCTGGGTTGAGAAGAATCAGAAGAGTAAACTTGGAGGATACCAAAGCAGAATGCCACAAATCTCTTAGGTCAAACAATACACGATAACATTGTCAGAATTCTGAATGCTTTTGTTATATGAAAGGCCGTCGTCTACTTGTATCTTTTAACATTGAAAATGTTGATAAGGACGTGTCGCACATTTGCGGCCGATCGCTGGTGCGTGATCGAAAATGGGAACCGGTGAGTTTCCATAGAAACTACTTCTTTGTTGTCAATAACGTACTGTAATACACATATAAAACTTCGCTTATGATTGCGACTACATTTAACTTATAATCTGTACATTGGTAAATGAAGAATGAATTCATTGGTGAATGAAGAATGAATTCATTGATTGGTGAATGAACATAAATATATATAATTTTTAGATTTATTGAAGCATTTTCAATGCCCTTCTCTGTGCATTGCATTTGTGCCTGTAAATATTTTATTTGACATTGATCCCACAACAAATTCATTCATTTTATACTGCAACACTTAAAGAATTCGTTATTCTGTCGGTCGGTGTACGTAAAGAATGCTGAAATCGTATGACGGACAGACCAGACTGCACACGCTCGTGCGTCCCTGATAAAGAGCACACCGCCCGTTCGCACCACCGTTCTGTCGTAATGTCTGTTTTTGTGACGTACTGAATTGAAAACAACAATTGCAAAAACAAAGCCAAAGCCAGCGAGTCTGTACGATCTGTACCCATCACCGCACACGTGCATGACACAAAGGCCATAAGCATGCGGACGTGTTGCACTCCCAGCAGTGTTTTTAATTCAGCGTTGATAATCCTTCGCACTGATAACAACCTAACGTTTTGAAACACAAATAACAATATTATACTGTGTTATTCCGAGAAATCAGAACTAATTTTTGTTACGACAAAACAGCGCGCAATTTACAGGCACGAGTATTTATTATTAAAAAAAAAACTTACACTTTTCACTACATTTTTCTTCACTGTAAATCACTAAATTTATTATCACTTTTCAAAGAACTCTATAATTCTGTAGAACGCTTTCGTTACTGCCAAGCGCTGTCGAAGGGAATAGGATCGGTCCCCTAAAGCGCGGCGGAGAATTAAAGTAAGTTCTTTGAAAAATTGATACCAACGTTACCACTACTCTAATAAATGAAAAGGTTATTTATTTTATAACAGAAGTTATCAAAATATAGGCTTCAATTAGTTCTCCTCAGAAACCAGCGTATGATTATAATAAATATATACGAAGCAAACAATACTTGCTGCTGAGTATAGTTTATTTACGAATACCGTTAACTAATTCTATTTACAGCGCGCACACACACAGTCCAACAAATATCTTTTGAATTAAATTAATATTACTTACTTCATCCACTTCATATGATTTACGAGATATGCCCCCCTTTTTCATTATATGTTTTCGTTTTCCCTGATTATTCATTGTACTGTGTGAACAAAATACATTTCTACAACGGTTCACCAGAAAGCGAATAAACTGTCTTATCACTCACTACTGGACACAAGAGTACGGGAAACACACTTATCAGTAAACAAGGGCGTATACGGTATAGATAAATAGCGAGCATTATAAATTTGTGTTTCCTCGATTACGATAGAACTGAAAACAATTTTTAAATCGCACTATTCCCCCTTCAAGATCGCAAGCTGGGGGTGGCTTCGGTGTCTTCATACCCTTCTTTTTTAACATTACGCTGCACTTGGTATCTTTGACAGTTTGTCCGAGTAGTCTGACGTTAGAATTTTGTTTATTCTGATATTTATAAAAAATATCAGTTTTATAAATATCAGTTCTAGCTGACTGACATTTATAAAAAATTGCAAAATAATGATCTCGGCGCTAAACGTGATCTATCAAATACTTATTACTTTACACAATACAGAGCCAATATTTTGAAGCAACAAACGGCAGTAACTTGTTTCAACTTGAAGCAACAACCAACAACTTGAATAAACAGTTCTTCGTCTCTTTCACATAATACATAGAAAATCTAAATAAATATATACTTTTATATAACTCCAAAATCTCTCTCTCTCTCTCTCTCTCTCTCTCGCTCCCCACACGCACGCACACTCAGAATATTTTCAATTTAAGTGGTAAACTATATTTCTTAAAGAAGTAAAGCCAAAGAAAAATGCCACGATATGTAACTCATGCAGTATATAGTTTTGACTGTCTGGGGCACGCGGAATGGCCGACTGACCTTGTCTGCAGCATTAAGTGCGTCTGTTTACGATTTTTTGTTGCCAAAACGATAACTATCCCATTGAGCAGCGGCGCACCCAAGGATTTTTCGTAGCGAATTTTCCGTCTGAATAGCGTCGTAAAACTTGCAGCGCGGACTTCGAGAAAAAAATGTGACCCGTTCACCTAAATATGTAACCCACTTATAACTTTTGCATCATTCTCTGTGTACGACGGTGCTGAATATAGGTCGATAGGTCGAATCACAGCGAACCGAAAAACGCGAACGGTGTGTCGCTCGTTATGTGGTCTGCTCGCTGTAGTAGGGAAGTCCCCCCCCCCACCGGCAGACGGGACGACGAGAGAAAAATTCGATGTTGTGTGAATGGAGGAAAATTAAAACGCGTTCGAATAACATAAAAAAAATCATAAAACGATACTAGGCTTAATTCTTATTTTTTGGCATTAAGGAAGCTCGAATTCTTTAGCGGATACCCGGTTGTTAATTCTGAGCGTGTCCTTAGTTCTTCGGACGCCACAATTAAGGTTTATTCTTCGCGGCGGCGGCCAAACGTTTTTCTGATCCTTTCACGTTTAATAGTTCTTCCCCTCTTCCCGTGCAGAAAGTCGTTAAACGCTCAGCGTCGTTCCGACGGAAACGCGTTAACCGAAAACACACACACACGCGCGCGCGCAGTAACCTAGGCGGAAGTATAAAAACGCGTTTTTACGAAGCAAGATAACAAAATGTCTTCATTTACTACTCATGCTAACAACACGTTTTGCGGCCTGGACGTTTGATGGCGACATAAAGCGCACTACGGCGACATAAAAACTGAAAAATAATATTTCTTCTTTTTTTTTCACGAAACGTGCTTACGGAATGAATAATATGTAGACAGAAGGTGTGCGCACAGACGATATTAAGATTAATATGCTCCCTGAGCTGCGGAGATCGCTCATTATTTTGAACAGAGTAGGCTACATTATTTATTACTGGATACATTTTGATATTAAATAATTTTTTAATTGTCAGAAAATTTGTGAAAATCCCGATTACCCAACAATTTTTTTTTTAGGAAAGTAACAAACAGGAGAGCAATCATATAACCTAACAAACGCGCAAAATTCCAAACAATCGGATTTGTGTAAATTTCCTTTTAGTCTGACACTCGGCTGGATTTTAAAAATTTCTTCAATTTATGGTACTATTTTTGGGCCTTGTGGTCAGAAATCTTTAAATTTCCAAAAGTGTACACTACATTCAGGTTTTGATTAAAATTCTCTTTAATTCGATATCCCACATGGAATCTGCGGTGTTGTCAAAATTTTGCGCCACTTTTTGAAGTGACGCCCATTGACACGCTTACATTCTACAAGTCGACTGAAAAAGCAATCCATGACGCTCTGCAGCATGGCTTGCGGAATCGCCTGAATTTCTTCGATGATTTGCTGTGTGAGTTAATTTAAATCACGTGATCGTGACTGGAAAATCTCAAACTTCAGATAACCACACAAAAAGAAATCACACGCAGACAGGTTTGGAGATCGCGCTGGTCACGGTACTGCACCAAATCTTGAGATCAACCGATCTTCGAACACAGGCCTCTGCATTTACCCTTCCACATTTCTGGCGCGCTCACAGTTTTTACACTTCCTCCAATTATATTCTGTGTCGAGGCAGTGGTTCCAAATGCTCTTTAATTCCCATTTCGATGTTTTTGAGCGATCTGGAATTCCTGTAAGTCTCCCAACGTTGAAATGATTTCTGAACAATCAGAATGATCACAGTTGCACACCACTATGTAAAAATTATCCCAATTAGCGCTTTCAAGCTTCACAGCCCATCGTCAGATTGGAATAGACACAAAATAAGTGGAAACAACCCCTTCACCCCTCTCCCCCACCATGCTCACACACAACAAGCTCTAATATGAATGACCCTTCCCCACCCCCTAAACCCTGTCACACCATCTGTAGAGTTACATATTTTTTCTAGCAAATTCCTTGTGTGTGTGTGTGTGTGTGTGTGTGTGTGTGTGTGTGTGTGTGTGCATCCTTTTAAACTACCCACTTCCTCTCCACACACGTGGGTCAGTCAACACCCTTATTTTAAAACATCCAAATAGTACTATGCAAAATAATTCTTAATATTATCTATCTGTCCTCTATCATTTACTTCTTAATCATGTTATAAAATATTTCTTCATTATCAAATTTAATTTTAATATTAATTAAATTGTCTAACCCCTTTTCTCTCTCTTTCAATATTTCTAACTCCTCTCTAAGCTTCCTTTCAACTGTGTTATTCACTACTTTTACAATTTCGTATTCTTCCAAAGGATTAACAAACTTATGGTTGTCTTCTATGAAATGTCTTGCATATAACGAATTGGTTATTCTATTACCTTCTCCACGTTTGTGGTCAGACAACCTGCATACGAATTTCCGTCCTGTCTCTCCTAGGTACACCTTGTTGCAGTCTTTACATTTTAATTTATAAATTCCGCTTTTCTGTAATACTGGAATTTTTTCTATATTCTTATTCCTTATCTTATCAAATACCGTTTCACATTTTTTAATAGCTATATCTACTCCATATTTATTAAAACATTTTATAATTTTTCTAGTATGTGAACCTATGTATGTCAATGACCCTGCATAATTCTTTTGTTCTGGTTCTATTTTATCTTTTTGTATGTTAACCCTTTTCATAACTTTATCCACTATGTTGGTGTTATAATTATTATTCCTTACAATTCCCTTTATCGTTCTTAACTCCCTATCTTTTGACTCGGTCTCTTTTAAACACTTCTGAGCTCTGTAACAAAATGAATTGATTGCCGCCATTTTATATCTATATGGGTGGTAAGACTCTCTTGGTATAATTATATCAGAATACGACTCTTTCCTAAATATCCCAAACTGTAGTTTCTCATTATCTTTAATTTCTATGTTTAAATCTAAGTAATTTATTTTCTTACCTCCTATCTCTTCTTTAAATTGTAAGTTTTTATCCTTACTATTTACCTCATTTATAAACTCATGCACTTCTTCTATGCTTCCTTCCCAAATTACTAATACATCATCAACGTATCTAGACCATAATTTTATATTGTTTTTATACTTAGTGGAAGTTATTAATTGCTTTTCAAAATCATTCATGTATATTTCAGCAAGAATAGGGGATAATGAAGACCCCATAGGTAAACCTTTTTTCTGTATATAAAACTTGTTATTAAACCTAAAATAGTTCTGATTTACACATTCTTTAATTACTTTCATCAACTGCTTTTTATACCTGTATTCTCCCATATTATTATCGTTTATTAACTTAATAACTTTATTTACTGTGATATTGGTAAACATGTCCTTAACATCCAGTGATATCAATTTTGTATTTACATTAATCCTAATATTTTCTAATTTTTCTATCAATTTTACATTATTCTCTATGTTGTATTTTGTCCCAAATTCATATTTCTCTTTCAGTACTCTGCTAACTTCCTTTGATAATTTATAAATAGGTGCATTAATAAAAGAAACAATCGGTCTAATTGGTTTTCCTTCTTTATGTATCTTAACCTGACTTTTAAAAGTTGGTGCTGTTGGATTACTTTCCAATAAATACTTTTTCTTATTTTCTTCTATAAATGTTATCTGTTTCATCATTTGTTTTATCCTTGACTGGTACTTACTTGTATAATCATACTTTATTTCCTCGTATGGTCCTTCCCTAATAAATTCTTCCGTTTTCTTTATGTATTCGTCCTTTCTCAGTAGTACCATTGTATTTCCTTTGTCCGCCTTCGTTACTATAATATCATTCTTCTTTATCTTATTCTTTAGTTTAGTTACAGTTGATTTGATTTTTTGTTCATTTTTTGAATTATACAAACTTCTCTTAAATATTTTATCTACTACATTCCCTACTTCCCACCTTATTCTTTTTTTATCATTTTCATTTCCTAGTTTTTGTACTATGCTTTCGCATTCAATAATCGTTTTTTCTTGATTTAATTCTGGTGGCGGTGCGTATTTTAAGCCTTTTGCTAACATTTCTTTTTCTTCTGTATTGAAATTTACCTCTGTAAGGTTTATTACTCTTTTTTCATAGTTATTCTTAGAGAGGTGTTCCTTTTTTACTTCGTTCTTTTTTATTAACTTATTTAACTTATCTACCATTTAAGGATATGTTTATCTACTGTTAAGGACATGTTTACCAATATCACAGTAAATAAAGTTATTAAGTTAATAAACGATAATAATATGGGAGAATACAGGTATAAAAAGCAGTTGATGAAAGTAATTAAAGAATGTGTAAATCAGAACTATTTTAGGTTTAATAACAAGTTTTATATACAGAAAAAAGGTTTACCTATGGGGTCTTCATTATCCCCTATTCTTGCTGAAATATACATGAATGATTTTGAAAAGCAATTAATAACTTCCACTAAGTATAAAAACAATATAAAATTATGGTCTAGATACGTTGATGATGTATTAGTAATTTGGGAAGGAAGCATAGAAGAAGTGCATGAGTTTATAAATGAGGTAAATAGTAAGGATAAAAACTTACAATTTAAAGAAGAGATAGGAGGTAAGAAAATAAATTACTTAGATTTAAACATAGAAATTAAAGATAATGAGAAACTACAGTTTGGGATATTTAGGAAAGAGTCGTATTCTGATATAATTATACCAAGAGAGTCTTACCACCCATATAGATATAAAATGGCGGCAATCAATTCATTTTGTTACAGAGCTCAGAAGTGTTTAAAAGAGACCGAGTCAAAAGATAGGGAGTTAAGAACGATAAAGGGAATTGTAAGGAATAATAATTATAACACCAACATAGTGGATAAAGTTATGAAAAGGGTTAACATACAAAAAGATAAAATAGAACCAGAACAAAAGAATTATGCAGGGTCATTGACATACATAGGTTCACATACTAGAAAAATTATAAAATGTTTTAATAAATATGGAGTAGATATAGCTATTAAAAAATGTGAAACGGTATTTGATAAGATAAGGAATAAGAATATAGAAAAAATTCCAGTATTACAGAAAAGCGGAATTTATAAATTAAAATGTAAAGACTGCAACAAGGTGTACCTAGGAGAGACAGGACGGAAATTCGTATGCAGGTTGTCTGACCACAAACGTGGAGAAGGTAATAGAACAACCAATTCGTTATATGCAAGACATTTCATAGAAGACAACCATAAGTTTGTTAATCCTTTGGAATACGAAATTGTAAAAGTAGTGAATAACACAGTTGAAAGGAAGCTTAGAGAGGAGTCAGAAATATTGAAAGAGAGAGAAAAGGGGTTAGACAATTTAATTAATATTAAAATTAAAGTTGATAATGAAGAAATATTTTATAACATGATTAAGAAGTAAATGATAGAGGACAGATAGATAATATTAAGAATTATTTTGCATAGTACTATTTGGATGTTTTAAAATAAGGGTGTTGACTGACCCACGTGTGTGGAGAGGAAGTGGGTAGTTTAAAAGGATGCACACACACACACACACACACACACACACACACACACACACTGAAACACAAGGAATTTGCTAGAAAAAATATGTAACTCTACAGATGGTGTGACAGGGTTTAGGGGGTGGGGAAGGGTCATTCATATTATAGCTTGTTGTGTGTGAGCATGGTGGGGGAGAGGGGTGAAGGGGTTGTTTCCACTTATTTTGTGTCTATTCCAATCTGACGATGGGCTGTGAAGCTTGAAAGCGCTAATTGGGATAATTTTTACATAGTGGTGTGCAACTGTGATCATTCTGATTGTGATTTCAATCACTAACACAAATTTCTTCATTAGATTTCTGAACAGTCTTTGTTTTATTATATAGGAATCATTACTTTAGAAAACGTTTCTACAGCAAACGCACGGTGCTCAATTCGCCATTGAGACCTGTTTATTGAAATGGCATAGTTTAACTGAGGTTATAAAACCATCTGCTTATTTATTGTTGTCATAATAACCGAACACGAGCTAACATAAATTATTGTGTTCTTATTGGACCATCCGTTACAAACCTGTGTGTAAAACTATTAATTCGGTAACGACTGGCGTTACAAAACTGTTGTTTTTACTGTATAGCCTTTTGTCAGTGGAAAAACTCCGGCGTAGACAGAAAGCATCGCATTACACGGTCCTCGACGCCGACCGTACCATTCCGCCGGTATCGACCGGTATACACTCGAACCGCATACGTCGCTGGGGGACCGTAAGACGAAAAACACAGGGGAGTCCATATAATGGCTTGTACTAATATGCGCGGTTTTGTTAGGACAGAGGAAGGACGTGTCGTAAACAAATATGCCTGCACTCTGGGAGGAATCGTTTGCGACATAGGCGGCCGCAGTAAAGACGGTTGACACGCGGTATCCCGCCGCACCGGTGCTTGCGTGCGTAAGGTACTACGATGCGACCGCTTGATTACAACTCGTGTAACTAACGGCTGAAACAAAGTAATTTGTCACCGACGCGGTGCTTCCTTCGTCGATACTGACGTCAAAGAAATACGTGGCCGTTCGAGAAATCTTTCAGCAATTATTTACCGCAGAGTTAGCTAACATCCGGACAAAAAATTCGATTCATCGAATTCCTCTTCTTCTTTCTTTAGTCTCCTCGACCAATGCGCGCCACCTTCTCCTATAGTCCTCCACAGCTTTAATGTCCGCGCTTCTTTACAAATCTTCTACCACATCCTCCGGCCGTTTCTTCCTTTACTTTTCTCCACTTTGTTTTCAACAAATTTCCATTTCGTGTGTACTGTGTTCCATAGATAAATAGCGAACATTATAAGTTTGTATTTTCTCGATAACGACAAAACTGAAAACAATTTTTAAATCGCACTAGTCCCCAAGCCACAGCATCAAGATCGCAAGCTAGGGGTGGCTTCGGTGTGTTCATCATTTCTTGTTTATCATTACGCTGGATTTGGTATCTTTGTCAGATTTGCCCGAATCGTTAGAATTTTGTTTCTTCTACAGCTGACTGATGTTTATAAAAAAAACTGCGAAAAACAAACTCGGCTCTAAACGTGATCTATCAAGTAGGTCCCCTACATATTGATTCACGTGCGCTGGTCGCCTTAATTCTCTGTAACTTTATAAATATCACAAATCTGTCTGCCTGTTTGAATGTAATGGTGAACTTACATCCAAATACAAACACGCGCGCATGCATGGGCACGCGCGAATGAATGTTGCAATAATTATAAACAACGGCAGTTTCAACTTAAGTTTGACTTGGAATTTTATCTGACGTCCGTTCACCAGAACAAATCGAGTGCCGTCAGAGGATTAAGTTTGGTATCAATTACTAGCTACATTAGTTAATCCTGTAAAAGTACTTGTGTTATTCTGATGAAAAGCACGATAATACAAATCTCCAATTGCAAAAAAAATCGTTATTTCTGTTGCAAAAAATATATCATTATGATATTACATATGTAGGCCTATATTTATAATCTATATATATAAAAGAGAAATACCACTGACTCACTGATTCATCACGAAATCTCCGAAACTATAACACCTAGAAACTTGAAATTTGGCATGTAGGTTCCTTATGTGATGTAGGTATCCGCTAAGAAGGGATTTTTGGAAATTCGACCTTTAAAGGCGGAAAAGGGGGGAAAGTTTGCCTGACTGACTGACATAGAATCAACGTAGAGCAAAAACTACTGAATGGATATCAATGAAACTTTGAACATAGCTTCATCATAGGTCTTAGGTGCTCACTAAGAAACGGTTTTAAAAACTTTCACTCCTAAGGGGCAAACCCCTCCCCATTGTATGTATGTATCTATGTATGTATGTTCCACATCTCCTAAACCACTGGACCGATTTCAACCAAACTTGACACAAATATTTTACGCGACGGGAGAACCAACATAGGAGAGGTGCTTTTTCGATGGGCTCCTTTGGGGGGTTCTTTGGGGTCTTCTACATCTCCTCCTAAATCACTGGACCGATTTCAACCAACCTTGGCACAAATATTTTACGCAACGGGAGAACCAACACAGGATAGGTGTTTTCTTCGATGGGGTCCTTTAGGGTCTTCCACATCTCCTCCTAAACCACTGGGCCGATTTCAACCAAACTTGGCACAAATATTTTACGCAACGGGAGAACCAACATAGGACAGGTGTTCTTTTCGATACGATCCTCTGGGGGGTCCTTTGGGTCTTAAAAAACTATTAGATCTGGTTACTACGGCAACCCAATAGAATATATTCTGGTTACCATAGCATCGGTGGAAGTCTCCCGCGTAGGAAATAGCGCGGGAGTCGTCCGACGGGCCTTCCCCGGAACGATACCTCTGAAACCTTGTGGTTTCACGATATCTCTGAAACCACTGAATGGATATCAATGAAACTTGAACACAGCTTCATCATAGGTCTTAGGTGCTCACTAAGAAACGTTTTACAAACTTTCACTCCTAAGGGGCAAAAAACCAAATACTGAAATGTATCCACTGTAAGTGGTTGACATCTCAGTTTGCTGGAAACCCCGAATACATTTAGTCCTGAGTTTTTAATCATTGTTTTAAATTGAAAAAAACTTCGTTGTTTGCAGGTTCTTATAGTCGAGAAAATTTCGAAGTTCAATTAATTAATAAATGTATGTCCTTTTTTTCTCGGAAACGGCTCTAACGATTTTCTCGAAATAAATAATAAATAGCTGTTGCTATGAATGTAAATAAACAAACTAAGAGTTGAGAATTTGTACAATCTATCTAATCCTATACTATTAAGCGAGCAATAATTGTACAATTACGTACAACGTGAAACTCCGTAGCGAAGCACGGGTATTTTGCTAGTACACTATAAAGGAGACACTTAACAGTATATATGTACGTGGCTATCATTTAATCAGTTCTATTCTTAACAGCCGATGAGGAAATTCCGACAAGTGAGTAGAAGATAAGTGAATAACAGAGAATGGGTATGAACAGGCAGAGAGAGAGAGAGAGAGAGAGAGAGAGAGAGAGAGAGAGACAGAGAGAGAGACAGAGAGAGAGAGAGAGACTGAGAAGAGGAAAGCAGGAAAACTTTCTCACAATCACGCCTGTTACTGCAGTTACGTAAGGTTTGTTTAACATAGGCCTTGGAGACAGATAAACAAATTTACCGTTTCCTGAACGTGATCAGACAGGTAGGCTCGCTATCTGCAGTATCCGATTGTCCTGGGACAGACCGCTCCGTTAGTGACCGACTGAAAACAATTTACGGTGACATCGGTTTCCGTCACCAGCGTTACGATACCAGCGTTTACACGCGGAGCTTAAAACATTACCTAACGATTCCGTACAGTGTTCCGCAAACTATTTGTCTCCGACCGCCGGAAATTCTAATTCAAGAGAACAATGGAAATGAGGAACGCGCGTGCAGAAAATGATTGTATTCAGCAATAACTACTTACGTAATAGTATACACATACACATAAGCGTCATACCGTACGCACGTTCAGAGAGCAGCGGTCGCAATGAGTTACAGGACGGAGAAAATCATTTTCTCTTGTTAACTTATTATAATTACCGTTACGACAATTATGTGTAAGTAAAGCAGAAAATCGGTTCTTGCGCGCACAATTCCCGCTATTGCGATTACATAACTTATGTTTACTCTAGGCCTTGACAACACACACACACACACACACACCGCAACACGTTCGCACCTGTACAAACAACTTAATCGCTGATCTATAAAGAAGGTGTTAAACAACCTACAACTTCAAAAAATGTTCCCTTAAATATAAGACTGTTATCGCTCGATAACAAAAAAGCCTAAGTGATGAGAGCGTTTAAACTGCTTGTCGATCGTCGGGTGTTTTCGTTCTTGTTTGATAAAAGTAAGTCTAGATTTCACGTCGGACGCGTCAACTTGAAAAATACAAAGTATTTGTCAGTATCTGAAACCGCGTGTGACGATGTGATTGTTTCTACCGGAAATGGTGTAGAATTAGAAATTTAGAAATTAGCCGTCTGAGATCGGTGAACTGATCGATTTTTCGTTTATAGTTTTAATTTATTTCCGAAAATACACTAAACGTTCAGCGTGTCTTAGCTTCAGATAAGTCACGTGTATGGTTTTATTTGAATTATGGACCCTCTGGAGAAGGAAGGTTAAGGTGGTTTTATATTCGGTCTTTTTTTTAAGAAAACAAAATCGAAACATTATTTGGTGACAAAAAAGGTCACAACACTCTGAAGCATAATAAATAATTTTTCTTAATATATTAAAGTAGGTATTAAAAACAGAAAATCAATACTTTGAATGAGGTGACTTTTATAGTAGCGTATACAGAATTTGGCCTGGGGGGGGTGCGGCATGTCGGCTTTATACAAAAGAGAAAAACAAGTTAAGACTAACTGATATTACAATCTTCAATGTTGGTGAAAATGTGCGATAACATCGTGAAATCAGTCCTATTAAAGTAAGCTGTAATAAAAATACGTACTATTTAAACATTGTTGATAACATATTTTTTTACATTTTACATTTAAAAAATTTAACTATAGTTTTAATAAAAAGAAAAAGGTAAACCAAGAAAACTGTATACATAAAAATAATTGTTGACAAATGTTATAACGTTTAATGTCTATTCGCTTTGATTTTCTTGGCAATTTCATTAATATATTTTTCTGGATCACTAAATTGATTTTCCTATATTTAATATGTATTTCAAAAGTATAGGTACGCGAATGGTGTGTAATAAACCTGTGTTTGTATATTTAAAAAATAGCTACTACTATACTAGCGTGCACAGCTACAAAATAATAAAACAGCGCCAAAATTAAGGGAATAAACAAATTCCTCGTAAAATTGTTTTGACCTTCTTGGGGGGGGGGGTACGGTCCTGTTCGACCCCATCCCGTAAAAGCTCCTGGGCTTTAAAAAAAAAAAAAAATTACAGGCATTGCACAAATGCAATGCACAGAGAAGGGCATTGAAAATGCTTCAATAAATCTAAAAAATATATATATTTATGTTCATTCACCAATCAATGAATTCATTCTTCATCATTCACCAATCAATGAATTCATTCTTCATTTACCAATGTACAGATAATAAGTTAAATGTAGTCGCATTCATAAGCGAAGTTTTATATGTGTACTACGTTATTGACAACAAAGAAGTAGTTTCTATGGAAACTCACCGGTTCCCATTTTCGATCACGCACCAGCGGTCGTTTTCAAATGTGCGACACGTTATAAACATTTTCAATGTTAAGATGATAAGCAAGTTTTTGGTGAACCTGTTTAATTTTATCAGTTTTTTGCAATCTGCAAACATTTCGCACATCTCACGATTGGTCATTATCATCTGCGACTGTGTATTACATTACAATGACGGCAGTGAATCAAACCGACGATTTATAAATGCTATACTGGTGTATACATGCACAAACGTTGTACAGAGTACAGTGTAGTGGCGACGCCGAAGACAAAGAGAAAAGAGCAACGGCTACAACAAAGAAAGTGTATCAGCAGCATGAGTGAGCATAGTTAATGCAGCCGCCTCATAAATCTTCAGACGAATCACAAAAGAATCTTGACAGTTAAATACAGCGTGCGCAATGAAGGATCTCCGGTTTCACATATAATAAAGCACTGGTCTCTTCCTACTTATCATAGAACGATGAAACGACATGTTTTACAATTAAATAATTAATTGAAAAAATTACAAGATTAGGGCAAGATTGAATGTCCAAATCGGAATTCAGAACAAATTCTTTGTATACATTATTACAACTTAATGTCTTCTTCACTACCAGAATGTAGTCGTCCCATCCTACAGTGAGACTTCCTTAAATGCTGGCGTAGTATCACGCTGTTTTATTATGCACTAAAAGAAAGTATTTTTGACTTTTTATTGTTTTATAGTATATACATCACTCGGAGCATACTAAGAACTGATTACGTACGGGGACACGGTACGTCGTTTGTCACGATATTTAAATGTCTGTGAATATGTAGAATCTGTGATTTTAAAGACAAAACAAGCCAAGATAAATTAATAATGACAATGTAAAACATTATAATTTCTACTTACAATATTAAATACTAAATGTTATAACACTGTTTTCAATCTCCATTACGTCAGGTACCTAAATTTACTCCTGCGATTTAAATTTTGGCGGTCAGCATTCCCTTCAGCCACCTTCTACGGTATGAGAGGAGAGGTGGGCTCATGAAATGATACGTCTATCTTGAAAAAAAATCCAGTATGCCACCGTAATTTCAAAATTTACAATAATTATGTAACTGTCTATTTATATATAATATACATTATATTGTTTTACATTCACACCAAAATATTTTGTTGTTTTTATTTTATAATTTTATTTTCAATATTTTTTCAACAATTACGGCGATTTCTTCTGTAATCTATCTGTAACGTCATTCAGTCGATATTTATAGCCTGTGAACTTCTAACATTACGTTAACAAACTGTTTACGGAAAAACTCGTTTCTGGTCCAATTTAGTTTAACATTTTTTTTAAACTTATAATGCCTGTAAGCGAAATGTAGAAAATTATACATTATTACAGCGCGCGCGGACACACTCACACTCACATACAACCGCGAAAGCCAATAATAGATTCGCGGAACTAAACGCTTGATGCGTTCAGGAGGGACAGCTACGACCAGGGGGAGCGTATGGCTACATCCTGAATAGGTCTACAGATTTAGAGTAATGAGACTCGACGACGGAGTACGTTCGCAGCAAAGCGATCGACTGCAACACAACTACTATCGACTTATATTTATTTACACCACCACGTTTAGAGTCAATGTCAGACTAAATGTTCTTATCAAGTTCGCGGTAATCATTAGCGATTATTTACTTATTAACAAACGTTATGCTAACACGACGTTATTTCATGGCCGGTTTTTTATTGGCGGTAACTGATAGATTTCAAATCTTCGAAACATATGTCCAATCGTTAACACAAACGGCTTCCTGTATTGATACAAATTGTTCGTGCACGCGTGCCCACATCCACACACCGCGTGTTATGATTGTATAGGATTACAAATTACGTTATTTTGTTTTGTTTTTCCACAATCGATTTTTCTATTCACAGTTAACACTTGAAACGTATGTAACCTCAGGTTCAGTAATTCAGTACTTGCAATGAAAACAGAAGTGCTAAAGGCAATATTCCGCTTTCAGTGCTCAGCGCCTGTGACTGCGAAGTTCGCATGTGGTGTAGGGGGGATGGGGGAGAAAGAAAACGCAGAAAAACGCTATGTCTGCTAAAAGTTTCCACAAACTTGTTTTGTTTGGAGACGGGTTGCACGGACTATCCCCCCTTTTGCAATACAGTACAGTAGTCAACCCTAAGCCGAAGATAATAACAACGTGACCTTATTTGCATATAAATTTTATTTATTTACTTATTTTGAAAGGTTTTACATACGACATTCATACTGCTCTAAGGTCACGCAGATCAATCGCGTCTCGCGCAGAGGCATACAGTTACTAATCTAGGCTGATTCTGCGCCCTCTACATTTGTTGTATAACTGCTGAGAGCAATGATTTGGTGTAATACTGTATCCTTAGAGCAACAGCACAACCTGTCTGCGCCATTCAGATTGTGCTGTTCGTAAAATGATTTGCGTTAAATCCGCGTGGAGTTGTAGCGATGTTGCCACAACTGGTATAAAATATGTCATCAAATGAAAACTTATCGCCTACAAAACCAGACACATCCTGCCATGTAGTCGCAAGTCTGCTGTCAATGTAGGTCTATATTTAAGTAACAAATAGAAATGTAGGATAGGACTTACAAGAAACTACGAAATTATAGGGCTTACAGGGCCAGTAATACGAAACTACAAGACAGGGCATGAAAATTATTTATTACTGATAACGTCGGTTGCTTTGTTAGCCGTTTGACTGGGAGACTAATAACTGACATCAGTGACATAATTCATGTCTTGTTTGTGACAAGCGACTGTTTTGATTTGTTTGCAGAATCGATTGAAATTAAAGAAATGATTTTTTTGTCATTACTAATATTTTAAACCTTTTTATTATGTATCTACACGTACTGTACGCATATCTTACCGTGTGTACCATGGAACACGGAATATTCTAACTATCCTGGTGTGTACGATATGCACTCAGATACAACCCACCTAATTAACAGTCTGTCTAACTTTAACAGCGCTTAGGTTCTCCATCTTCGAGACGCGCGCCGTGTAGTAATCTAAACAGGTTTTGTATCAATGCAGACGCTTGGAGCTGGAGAACACGTTTGCCTTTAAAGTCGGTACTTAAACCACACCACTTAAATAATAACCTTTCGGGTCCGATTATTAATAATCTTATTTTGTTATATTTATATTTAACACGAGCGTGCGCGCACTCACAGAAGCTTATACAGTGTTAAACAAACGGTCACTAAATGTTTTAAATTTTAATATTTTTTTTGTTACATTTTACATGGATAAGGCAGATAAAGGTGACACGTCCGTTCAGTTCACCCACACAGCCCCTCACGCACACACGCTACAGTTTTGTGTATTTGCGTTTACCAAATACACTGTCAGTGTCACGTATTTCAATAATTCTTTCGACCTTCGTGGCGGCACTGAAAATAGCTCCACTCCCAGCCAGCCTTTCCATACGAAATGATCCCACCACTCACACGGCGCACATAATCCGATCGAATTCCGAATATAATCGATACTCGACAAAAGCAAAAGGAAATTTTTTACAGAAGAAGAGCGTGCGTGTGTATGTAATCTGGTTGAATCTGTGAGCGAGTGAATCTGGTTGTCGCGGCAGGTACATCCGGCCTGCACACACCTTGTTCGCAGTCCGCTGCCAACAGCCGTGCTCTCTGAATCGGCGCCAATCTTCCACATCACGTCCTCAACGCACCTCTACTCTACTCTCGTTTATACATATACACTGTTATTTATTATATAACGTGTGTGTGTGTGTGTGTAGGTTGAGTCTTGAGTCCTGCGTATGTAGCCCAAGTATGAAACAATATTCACACACAATGAGAATCGTTTAAAATAAAAACTAAAAAAGATCGAAAGGTAGCCTATACAGAATGCAAAGGAAATAGTGACAACAGGGTGTACGAAATAAGAAACAAAATACAGTATGTCATAGACAGCTTTTTTAAATGAATTCTCATCACAGATTAATTTATATAACGTATAAGTTATTTATACACGAGCATATATACTTATACAGTCACGATGTTTTTCCTTACTTGAAACATGTTTTCGAGCTTCGAGCATCAGCCAGTATGTTCATCGACATCCACATTTTCATAGACTGATAATGAGGATACTGGTTGGTGGTCGGAATGTATTTCTATATATATATTGTAACGTGAAGGCTGAGGTCCGCCTCGTTTAAGCCCCGCGATGGAAGCCAATCTGTAACGCGAAGACTCGGTCGTCTCTGTAAAAGTGTATAGTGTTGTGTGTTCGCCTCACACTGGTGTCGTTTACATCTATGTGTTGCGCTAGCGATGTCCGTAGCGATTCTGCAATTACCACTACAACGCGAGTGGAAACCTTACCTGTTTATTCATAGGGGTCTAATAATCCCGGGTGGCGCCAAATTGTTTACTCAAAACAATTAAAATTAATAAGTATTATGGTTTAGCGATTTTCGTTATGACGGCCTGGAGCATTCAAATTTGTTCCCGCCTTCGTTCAACCTTCTTAATCGAGCAGTTAGTTCGCTAGATTTGCGAAGTGAGCGCTTGCCGTCATTCTCGTTCTCTTTGCTATACAAAACACAATTTATACAATACACTTCCCTATGAAATAAAAACAATGGTTACACTCTGTACTAGTTTCTTTAATTATTGTTTGGTAATTATTCAATTTGACAATAAAATTATTCTTGGTTATTAACAATTTTGCACCGACAATTAATATGAGTCTACTCTCTCTAGGGTTTGGCGAATCGATTTTGAACGAGCGAGTTAGTAAAGTATGGCGACAGTGTTGTCTGTTCAGATTTATTATCGTTCAAAATCTGGGTCCTTGTGATTACAAGAAAAATATTAATAATGATTACAATAAAAAGTACAATATCTTACATTATTTGTACTTAGATAATATAAAGTGTATCTACAATTTGTTCCTGCAGTGTAGTAAAGTGTGTTTCAAAAGTTCACAATCTAACGCTAGGTTATTTCCTTAGTTAATAAATTTTCAGTGTTTGTTTATCTTACTTAATCTTTGAAAGAAATTATATTCAGTTTATAGTGAGAGTTCAGATAACTGTGAGAAATATTTAAAGTGAGTTTATTTCTGGAATATGGGTAATTTAATGATACTTAACACATCAGTAGGCTTGAGATAAACCATTGTTCAGGTAAAATGGAATTGGGCTGCAATCGTATTCAATTTTCAATGGTCTGGGACTTCTGGCATCTTTTTCAAGTTAGTTATCTCAATTTCTTCATTTAATTTTTATTTAAATTGGTCCTTGGCATCAGTTAAAAGTTATTGTTCATCTTCTGCTGCTTACTGGTTCTGCTTTTTGAATTTTGGTTACTTTTTGTACATTTTAAATTAAAATTTAGGTCATTCAAGATCTGGCGTCTAATCTGTATGAGCGTCACATTGAGAGTTCTATAAATTAACGGAAACTCCGTAACCAACGGTTGTTGTCATGGTTACGAATAAATTCTGATTGGTTAATCATGACTTATAACCATTGTTATCAATTTTGAATTATTATTCAAAATTACTGTAGATCTTCTGATTGCTTTTGTTCTTCTGTCTTCCTTCCTGAGTATTAAATATTATCACTACTGTTTGTATTTCCTTTCAAAGATCAAAGATTATTTTGATATCCCATAAGGTTGGGTTCTATAAAATATTAATGTTTGTACAGTTATGTTAATATTTGTTACTTACATTTCTCTTTTAATTTAAGTTCTTATTCTAACATTTTTCTTTTAATATGATTTACAAATCATCCTTGGCTAGTTGTTCGCCTTGGATTTGTTAATTTCCTTGTTGATTTTATACAATTTGTAGTTATTTGTTTTTTGACAGTTAGGCATTTCATAGGCCTAAGTAGCCATTGATTATATTTACTTATTTTATACAAATTATATCTCATTTTACTTTATTATGTTTTGTTTTGTTATTGTAATTTGTTGGTTTATTTGTTGATGTGTTTTGGGTCTGAATTTATACTATTTGTAGGTTTATATTATTTTCTACATCATGGCTTGTTAATTATTTCCTAACTGATTTTCCAGTATAATTATATCTGTATTGATTCATCTTCTTATTTATCTATGTTGCCCTTGTTAACAATATGGCTATTACTTACTGTTAAAACATAAAACATAACATCTAGGCCTATGGTCTGTACAATTCCTTCAGCCATATCCTATTCATAAATTTAATTAAACAATTTTTTAACAGTTATTAGGTAAAGTTTGTTTACAATTCATTTCATTCCTTATTATTTTTGTGGGTGATAAACATCCTCACACCTTTTAAACTTATTCAGTTAATTATCCCTTATAATTTGGGGTGTTTATTGATTTCATTTTTAATTTCTTATTTCTTAAATAATCTCTATCTTCAATCCATGGTAACACCAGCTGTTTACCTTTCATGGGATTCTCCCTTTTAAATACTAGTGTATACAATTAAACTTAATTATATTAGCAATACGATTCTTTTTAAATAACAATGTCACCATCAATCTTCAGTGTTCATTACAGGTTATTATCTGTTTACTTCTAATACTATCATTAACACCATTATTAATTATTAATATGGTTCACCATTAATCATTTAGAGTTTATTATAGATTATTAAGTGTTTCTTCCTATTAATATGGTTTCTAATTATTTTGGGGTTTTACACTTTCACTTTTGCACTCCTTAAATGTTTATATTAAGTGTTTATTAGTGGGTAATCCCTATAAATACTTTTTCTTTGTCACTTAGTTGATTTTATATTCTCACTATCTCTCTCATTACAAATATTATTTATATTATTAATAAGTTTATGTCTTTATAGAGTTTTTTGTCACATCTAACTCTAATTCTTGGGTTAGTGTACTTTTGTTTTTCACATTACTTTATTGGGTTTTATCAAATCATTTACATTTATCTTTCAATCGATAAGAATAATTATCTTATATTGGTTAGTTATTGGTTTCGTTTTCAATATTACATTTGAGTGTACCATTTCTCCTTTTCATATTCTATATTATTTGTCAGTGTTTTCTCATTCGGTTTCACTTTATTTCCTTTATACTTGGTTAGTTTCATGTTCATTTTCCTTCTTATTTTGTTTCATTTTATTTTGGTTTTCCCCTTCTCACGTGGTTTTATTTCATTTGGTTGTATGTAGTCGTTCACTCCCTTCAATTGGTTTCATTCTTGTTTGGTTTCGTTTTCCCTTCTCCTTTTGTTTCTTTTTATTTGGTCAATCACTTGGGTTAGGTCATGTCGTCGTTTGTCGTGTCATTGTCATTTTATTTTCATTATTTTAAACATTTTATTATACGAATTATTTTTTATATTGTAGATTCATCTTTTTTATCCCTGGTATTGGGGTGGCTTATTTGTGTTGTAACAATATATATATATATATATATATTAATTTAAATACTTTTTGCTACAGTCTATTTGTTGATGCATATATTATTTATTTAATATTTGTAACTTTTTACCTCAAGATATGTTATTTCCTTGTTTGGAACATGTTTCGGGAGGATGGAAAAAAACAGATTTCCCGAAGCATGTTTTAAATAATGAAATAACATATCTTGAGGTAAAAGTTACAAATATTAAATAAATTATATATGTGAGAGAGAGAGAGAGAGAGAGAGAGAGAGAGAGAGAGAGAGAGAGAGAGAGAGAGAGAGAGAGAGAGAGAGAGAGAGAGAGAGAGAGAGAATATCGGAAAAAAGAACGCTGTAACTTGAATGAGAATTAATAAAGAAAAACGTCTTGAACATTAAAATATTAAACGAATACAACAGAGTAGGTATGTGGAGAAACGGCATATGTAGACTAACGTCGTCAGGCCAACCTACAATCTTCTTTTATATATGTCATAACTAACGTGAAACGCGATGGTGTACAGACTTCCGCCTTTCTCAAAACGAAGCATAACGTTAAGTCTGAGAATGATAAGTCTGAATGATAATGAATGATAAGTCTGAGACGTAAAAACTTCAACAGCAGCAGACGGACCGAAGTCCATCTTCCGGATACGAACAAACCATTCTGACCAATCATCGCTGACCGACAGTCTCTGTAAACTGTGATTTCGCTTTGTTATCAGCCTTTGATTACGCGATCTGTTAACAGTTTCTCGTATGACCTGCGGTGGCGGCTGAACTATCTTTGTTCCATGCGGCTGGGATCAACAAAGAACTTGGCAGTCCTTTGTTGTGTATAAATAATGCGAGTGAAAGGAAAGCCGCTAGGTGACCGTGCCAATCCGTTGTTTTCGTAACGGGTAAAAGCTCATCGTAGAACATAACACTTGACGCCACGTGTACGGCACCAGTACGGAACTCCAAACAAAATACACATCAGACGCCCGTCGTCGTCTACCACTTACTAAAAGCGCTTTACAAAATCACTTCACTGTGCACGCACTGAGTAATATGCGTTTTGTTACCGTAGTCGCAGTATAACTGTAATTGGACTCGAATGTTGTCGAAGGTTTTCTAGTTTATAGTTTGTTTTTCTTGCGTTATTATTTGTTTTGCGACTTGGCCGCGGGCCTCGCTGGAGACTGTCCAACAGAATCGACCGGCGGCCGCTGAAAACCGTCGCACACAGCCTGGCAACCGATACGAATAGTTTGGCTACGGGAATCGAGTCGCGGGTTAATTACCTTTCAGATGCTGGCCAAATGGAACACAGACTCTTTTGCCGCATCGATTACTGAAACTCCGCGCCGATAATTCTACAGCGTGAATTTAAAAGCAATAGTATAAAATGTACGCCTACGATATTCAGGACAAAGTAATCGATACTCGCTATTTGGACATATTTTAATCCGCTTTCAAAATTTAGGCTACGTATTCCAACGAACACAAACATTGAAATACAGACCTGTCACTGACAGATGCGTGTGTATTTTTATCCACCATGCGTCATACTTTTTCGTGAAACTTATTTGTAAAATAAAATTAAGGAAAACACCCATCTGGGAAGAATGGCAGATTATATAGTAGCCCACGATAGCCTCTATTTTAATTTTTTTGTATAATATAAAAAGCTGATTTCGAATGGTTTCCATGTACAGTGATATCACTGACTTAATAGACGAACAATTTACAACCCACAATAGACGAAGTATTTACAATACTGGTACAGGAACTCTGTTTAGATAAAACTAGTTAACAAGAAACGTATCTTTGAAAAGTGTAAGTGAAGTGGATTACGTCTGTTTCTATGCAATTCAGTTCATTACTGTGCTATTCTTTGTAGACGTGCTCGAAATATTATTTACGTGTTGAGTGCAGTTAAATCACGTTAAACGCGAATAGTCAGACTTATACTTTAAAAAATAAGGGTAAATCCAAAGGAACGCGGTATTTTCGTAAGGAAATCAAGAAATAATAATTTAGTTTTATATAGAAAACCTGCTATAAAAAATAAAAGCTATGTAATTCCATGAAACATTTTTTTTGAATTTCATTTGGATTACAATGGTAAGATTTGTTTTTATAATTATTAATTTCAATTTTTATACTAGCCTATTTAGTTGTACCTTGCAGACGATTAGTTGTATTTTATGTGTACTCTTCGTTAATGCGTTGGTAAAAGTCATCGCAGGCCGTTTAAGATTTATTTGAGAAAACACACTTCCTACTAAGCATTTTGATGTCGGTACGCTCAAAATGTACGAAAATAATTTAAAATACTTTTACATCCTTTTCTGGAAACGACTGAAATAATTCTTTCCATTTGTTTGCAGCTACGTTCCTTGTATTTTTCATTATTACTTTGACGGAGGATTATAATAAAAAAATTCTTCATACACCTGACCCGCTGATATTTCTTCACCTACATTCAAAATCAGTAGATTCATATTTTACTCGTTGGATTAATAAAATTATTCAGTACCGAATATTAAATCGAATCTTTATTCGATTACTGAAAATCGGGGATTTGTTAATATTATTCTCTGCCGGACTATTAGGCCGTAGTCTACTACTGCCATAGATTACTGACGTTTCGGCCGCACCATTGGAAGCCATCTTCAGTGTATCAGAATGACTGAGTAACTGGCAAGATGTACGTACAGATTGAGTACCGAGATACTGAGTTATACGGTAGAGAATAATATCAGTAGTGTTGACGCCAGTCGTGAAAGCCTTATAAAATCAGGGATTTGTTATGTCTCGAGACACCTTTAACATTCTGTCTTTAAAACAGACGTCTGGCACTGCTGCATCGAGTGCAGTGTCCACGTGCATGCACAACCAAGAGTATGTATCGTTGCCATTATTGTACACTAATCCTAACATCTAGCTCCTATTGTAGCTCGCTCGGCCAGAAGGATAACATTCGGATCAGATTACGTCCATTAGTAAGAAGAGATTGCCGTTACGCGTCCACGTTGTCACAATTAACATTCATCAAACACAGCGTATTTCCTTCATTAGAACCGACTCATTTTTGTGCAAACGTGTCAGCAATATAACTATACTGATAACAGTTGCTTTGAAACCGATTGTCACCCTTCTGAGCAAAGAAGCTACACAAACAACCTAATATAACTGAAACTGTAGTCTTGCTGAAGCAGAAACAGTGCGACGGTCACGACAATGGGGTGCAGTTGCTGGAAGATGCATTTGTCGCACCGCAGGACGGGGTGTGCACTGCTGGTACGTGACCTATATAGTCGAAAGCACGTAAAGGTGTCCTTCGAATTAAGCCCCGTCCGAAATATGTGTTCCGTTAGCCGAGTACAACGGGTTTTCCTAATTAGGTCTGACGTTACCGTTGCCGCCAACTACCGGAAGAAACACGACACGAAGAGACGTCGACGGCGCTACAACGAGGGCACGCCGCAATTGTCTGTGTTTGGAAAACGTTTTATACTATTGTTCCCGTTAACAGATAAGCGTCGCATTACAGATAACACGGGATCTTGGATTTACGACAACATTTACACGTTTCACAGAATTTTTCTTTTTTTGTACAGTTCTGGAGAGAAAGCGCTAAAATAATAACAACACAAAGCAGGGACTTATCCGGCACGTAAGGAAATGATACAGCCGTTGAGGGGTTACAAAAATTATTTTGGGAAGTCGAGAGGTAGCTCAAAAATGGTTGATTAATAATAACTGCTGCTAAATAGGTTCTGTGTCGATTCGTAAGAACTTCTGGAAAATTTTAATTCAAATATTTCGTCATGTTCAAAACTCCTAAGTTTAAAAGGAGGCTCCTTTAAAGTTTCAAAACTCCTTTAAGTTTAAAGCCTCCTTTATCAAATTACATAACGTAAAGAAAAAGGTTAACAGCGTCTGTGAAGTAACACTACTGATAACGGTAAGACGAATGTAGGATGAAAAGTCAATGTCGTCGTTTTACGCGTATGTTTTATTTTGCAACCCTACGAACATACTAGAACAGAGTTGTCGAGCAGGCGCATGCTGCCAACTTGTTGCGCTCATAATGTAGTTATTATGTAGTAGTGGTAGTATCAACAATAACAACAACACCACCGCCAATAGTAATAAGAGTAATTATTATTACACGTATATTATTTAAATGAATGAATGGTATAATCCGATTGGCCCAGTTAGGGGTAATGTTGGATGGCGCATGAGGGTTCATTTACGAACTACAACTACACAAAGAACCCAGAATCGTGAATTACTACAGGCTACAATGGCCAAGATGGAAGGACAAGTTGGGAAAGTAAGTGACACCAGAATAGCCAAGGAAATAAAGAACGGACCACTGGAAGAAAAGATTAGGAGGGGTCAGGGCCCTGAATGGGCTGTGGCACCACGGGAAGAAGAAGACGGTGAAAGAGGAGGAGGAGGAGGACAAGTAATAGTAGTAGTAGTTGGAGGAGGAGGAGGAGGTGGTGGAGGAGGAGAAAAAGAAGAAATTCTACTTTTTAAGGCACAACAGAAAAAATGTCCCTTTTCAACATCGGTAAGAGTAGCCACCAAACTCAAAATGTGAAACAAAATATGCTTTCATGCAATGAAATATTAAATTTTTTCGAATTACGAATTTTCGATAGTACGGAGACGTATCGATAATTGAAGTATAAGTCGCTCAGACGATAGTTCAAGTCACTGAAAATATCTCAAAACGATATTTTTTACTCTATACTGATAACTCCTGTCCTATACTGTTCAGAAACTTTTTTCTACAATTTACACAACCGACACTTGAATTTTCAAATAACCGTATAGTTATGTCCTAATGCTTAGACCTGTAATTAATTGATCAATTTTAGTAGTACAAAACACAATAATAACTGCAACGATATGTCTGTTACACAATTCACGCGTAGATTAAAACACGTGAACGAATATTATAACGAAAATATGCGAGGGTGTGTAGGAAACAACCAATTAACGTGAGGCCGACTGAATACATTGGCACTATAATTTAACACGATAGTGTTAGCTACGTACACAAGGCGACAAGCCGCGGGTGAGAGACGTGCGACATTTTTCGCGTTCGCTGTTTCACTATCGATTCTAGCCGTTTCTCGAGTAGACTGTCAAAACAAGAAGTAGCTGGCACACCGTGGCATACGATACGGCATTAAATAATGTAGACTAAGCGTCGAACCTGCGATCCCAAAACGATCGAATCAAATTCTCCGCCAGTTGCAAAGCCATTTATATATAAAATACGGCGGTAGGCCTATATTAGACGTGTTAGCGCTGATGAGAAAGTTGTGTACTGCATTATGTGAGCAACTTCTCGTTCGGTACACAACTTTAACTTCATGAATCACGTATCGCGTGGAGTTTCAACGTGCAATACACTATGAACGCATTAGTCCTACTGTTAGGCCCGCTACACACACGGCCACCACGTCGTTCCATTGCAGTAAATTGTTTCCTTCACATGGAATGCTGGCAGCACTGTTGGTGGCCACTGGTGGAGCCACCAAGATTACGGTGGCGAGAGGATGCGATTTTCTCAGCCACCAGCCTGGTAGCGCCACCACGTCAGTTCGTTGTAAGCAATTGTATCATACACATTACGCCACCAGACGTCTCTCATTTCCTGATTTTTTTGACAAAACATTTTATTTTACGTTTTGGTACGCCTATAGGGTTTTCAACATCAAAGGTCATTTCAACTCGTGGGGTCGGTATTTTCCTTAGAAAAAGTTGGAAAAATTCACATAGAAGCATGTCGGGTTTGAACTCGGGGCTTCAATAGAGTTTTCTTTCGTAGAATAAATCCAGTTTAATGTACAATATTTTTACGCAGTGAGTAACTTTCGTCGATATATATCCTTCTCTCTCTAAATATTTTTCCCTCTCACATTCGTTAGCCCATCTCACACGCAATCTGGAACAGGACAACCTTTGTTGTGCTTTATATAAACAAAGCGCAACAAACTGGAAAACAAGGTGCACTTGTAAAAGAAAACTACACATTTGTCATACATTTTTATTAACTCTATGCAAAAACAAAGCTAAACAAACATATTATTCCACAAACTAAGTGTACCTAATTTAAACAAAAAAATGTAGTTAATGCAATATTACGTTATACACGAATTTTAGAAGGTTAGTTTCACTTTAAATTATTGCTAATAACAAATTATGAGATCACTCGATACTGCCATTCTAAGGCACCTTCAGCGCTGTCAAAGATTGCACTACCCTCAAAACATGAAAAAGTCATTTTTCGAAAAGTGTCTGTGTGTCTATCTGTCTGTGTAGAATTTTTCTATGGCAAACGATAACTGCCGCAAATTCAAACAGAATCAAATAATTTTTTGTATACAGTTCTGAATTGTAGAGGACTCGAGGCCTATTGATTTTGGTGAAGATTGGTTAAGGGGAAGGGGTAGTTTACCTGCAACATTTTACGTTTTAACAAGAGTAAAGTGCTTACTTTTGATAAATAAAGTATCCTTAAAAGAAGGTCATAATAATCCACTGTAGAAAGGTAGATGAAATATCTACAAATGGAAAGGGTAGTTGAAGGGGAAGGGGGTAATTTTCTATAAATTAAAATGATAGTTGATGAGGGAGGAGATATTTTACTTCCATGTTCCATAAGGAAATGGAAGTATGGTCATGGCTAAAAAAAATCGTGTTCGAGATAAGGGCTGATTCTGATTGCACTACCCTCAAAACATGAAGAAAAGTCATTTTTACTTCCATGTTCCTTAAGGAAATGGAAGTATGGTGATGGCAAAAAAAATCCTGTTCGAGATTACTGCAGATTCTGATTGTACTACACTCAAAACATGAAAAAAAGTCATTTTTCGAAAAGTGTCTGTGTGTGTGTCTGTAGATTTTTTCTATGGCAAACGATAACAACCGCAAATTCAAACAGAATCAAATAATTTTTTGCATACAGCCTTGATTTGTAGAGTATTCAAGACCTATTGTTTTTGGTGAAGATCGGTTAAGGAAAAGGGGTAGTTTACCTGCAACATTTTATATTTTAACAAGGGTATTTTCTATGGCAAACGATAAAAGCCGCAAATGTAAACAGAATAAAATAATTTTTTGCATACAGCGCTGAATTATAGAGTTCTCATGACCTATTGTTTTTGGTGAAGATCGGTTATAGGAAAGGGGTAGTTTACCCCCAACGTTTTATGTTTTAAAAGGGTATTTTCTATTGCAAACGGTAAGAGTCGCAAATTCAAACAGAATCAACTACTCTTTTGCATACAGCCCTGAAGTATAGAGTTCTCAAGACCTGTTGGTTTTGGAAAAGATCGGTTAAGGGAAAGGGGTAGTTTACCTGCAACATTTTATATTTTAACAAGGGTATTTTCTATGGCAAACGACAAAAGCCGCAAATGTAAGCTGAATTGTAGAGTTCTCAAGACCTATTGGTGTTGGTGAAGATCGGTTAAGGGAAAGAGGTAGTTTACCTGCAACATGTATGATTTAACAAGAGCAATTTTTTATATGACGAACGAAAACTGCCGTAAATTCAAACAGAATCGACTACGGTTTTGCATACCTTTTTGAATTAAAGAGAACTCAAGGTCTGTTGATTTTGTTGAAGATCGGTTAAGGGAAAGGGGTAGTTTACCAGCAACATTTTATGTTTTAAGAAGGGTAATTTTTTTTGACGAAAGATAACTGCCGTAAATTCAAAGAGAATCAAATAATTTTTTGCATAAGTTCCTGAATTGTAGAGAACGCAATTTTTCGTAAACATCGGTTAAGGGAAAGGGGTAGTTTACCTGCAACATTTCATGTTGTAACAAGAGAAATGTTTCCATGACGAACGATAACTGCAGCACATTCAAACAGAATCAAATATTTTTTTGCATGCATCCCTGCATTGTAGAGGACTGAAGGTCTATTGATTTTGGTGAAGATCGGTTAAGAGATAGGGGTACTTTACCTGCAACGGTTTATGTTTTAACAAGAGTAAAGTACTTAATTTTGATAAATAAAGTATCCTGATAAGAAGCTCATAATAATCCACTGTAGAAACGTAGATGAAATATCTATAAATGAAGAGGTTAGGTGAACGGGGTGGGGGTAACTTTCTATAAATGAAAATTATAGTTGAAGGGAGAGGGGAGAATTTTTTATATGTGTACTACGTTATCGGCAACAAAGAAGTAGTTCTTTGTTAAAATTCCTTCCCGGGCTGTTTAGCTTTAGTCCAACGTTTTCTGAAAAACCAGACTTTTCGGCAGTGCCATCGACTGCCATCATCGGTGAAAATCGAGTGCGAAAACGTGAGGTGGTATACGTTAGTGACCACAGTACTGTGGTTAAGGCTGAAGCAATAAGTAGAAAGAGAACAAATAGTTTGAATCACACATGACCATTAAAATAATGGAGAAATAATGTTTGTAATTGCAGTATATTGAGCCAGGAAGTTTAGTTTCAATTATACGCACATGTTTCCCATCCAGTGCCCCCACACAGTTAGGAAAATTTGCTGCAAAATTGAAATCTTGCCACTTTTCGGCATCTGGTTGTGCTAAACATTCATCTTTCAATGTCCTCCAGCTTTCTTGAGTTACCTGCCTCACAATTTTGCATATTGTTGATAGCTCTAACCGAAAATGCAGATGTAAGTCGGTCATTGTGCATCCACTTCCGACCCTATTTGAAAAAAAATTCGTGTTGTTTCATCACCCAAAAACATTAATAAAAATCTGTATTCAAACTGAACTAGTTATGTGCAGTTTTTTTTTTACTTACCTCAATGTCACAACTAGCTTCTCTTCAGGTGGTATGCTCTCTCTCATAACGGTGTCAACGCCAGTTAGTATAGCCTACGTATCTTTTAACCGATGCAGTATTTCGTCAAAAGAACCGATACTCATCCGCACAAATATAAAAAACTTATCGGGATTCCTTCTACGATCCGTGTACAAAGTATAAAATATACCCTTAGTCGATCGATCACGCAAAATTGGATGCATCCAAAATCTTCTATTTTTACGACGTTTTCGTAAACGTAAGAAGATTGCAATTACAGCACCTATTCTTCCAACTCCATTGTCAGACTGATGAAACACACTTTATACTATCTGGTGGCTGACAAAAAAAAATCGAGCTTCCAGTGGTGGAGCCACCAGGCACCATGGCAGCGCCACCTTGGTGGCCGTGTGTGTAGCGGCCAAGTTAGTTTTATCTTACTATATGTTTATCCGGAACGGAACCACAGGTGGTCCGTCCAGACCACAAGCAAGCGCGCACACACGTACAGATACTCACTCCTCCCTCTCTTTCAAAACTCAAAAATAATTTTAATATTATTCATTTTACTTCCGGCTGAGAAGGCTGCGTTTTAAGAGCCAAGCCATAAGATATTTCGTATTTTCGAAGTATAACAGGTTCCATCCTAAATTCTAAATTACTCTCTCTAACGTATTTTGCTAGAATCAAATACCAGTAGTAACTTATGGATTAGAAACTTGCAGCCTTTCAAGAACTTTTTAATTTAAAAGGTTTTCAGCGAAAAATAGTGAGGTAAATTTATAGCCCTGTAAATCAGTGAGAAACGTGAATGAAGAGGAATAATTGTAAGGTAGATGCCGTAGTCAAAAAAGAAGATATAGTAAGGTTTATTAAATCTAAAAGACTTGGTTGGTTAGGGCGTATGGAAGAATGGATCGAGACAGTCAACCAGAGACAATCTTGCATGGAGAAATGGGAGGGGGAGTGTGGCGGATAAGAACGCCGACAAAAGATGCTGCAGGGAGTACAGACAGTTTTGGAACGGGCGACAGTTGGGAACTGGAGCTAATTGGTGGGAAGACAAAGGAGATCGGTGAAAAAGAGTGAGGGAGTGTGGGAGAGATACATGAGCAAACAAAATCTGATGGACTAAAAATGCATTGGTTTCCGCATCACGATTCGTCATGTTTGTGTAACACATGACTGTGAGTACATATTTCTCTGTGTACACTATATTTTCACCGACGGTTCTAAAAAGTTATCGAGAAATATTAATCCCTTACTGAATCACCGGATGATTCTATTTTTTTTTCTTTTATCTAACTTTATAAGCGTCGAACGTGACATCATTGGATGTGTGTGTGATTGATGATACGCCCTCTACCAGCCGTTATTCACAACCCGGAGGCGATCAATTACGTTTTTAATTATACAGTTTTTAACATGTGTTGTATATTGTGTGTGTGTGTGTGCGCTACAGAATAGTTAACGAATGCTGATAGAAACACGACATAATGGCTTCGATCCCTCGTTACAGATGTACTCAGGTCAAATACCAGACCACTGAGTCAAACCGTATAATGTGTCTAACCGTATTCAGCGCATGTACCTTAGGCCTACTGAACGTCAGACACACGTGGTGCACGTGACTTCACGCGTTGTCTTGATGGTAATGAACGTGCGTAAACATACCTTACGATAATGTACAATCTGTGCGCACACTATTAGTTATGTAATTACACGAAACAGCCATTGTTTGGTGACGACACCGACCTTCATGAATTCCTTAACAGGACCCAGCCCTACACGATGAGCAATTATGCAACTATCCACGCACCACGACCACGTCTATTCGATAGTTCGACGTTTCTAGCTAACGAAATTCAGTTTCAGGTAGCCACCCGTGTAAAATAATATCGCTGTTAGTATTTCTAGCGGTCAGCAGTTTATACTATTTCAATAACAGTAAAGAAATCACGCTACAGGCTTAAGTTTATGGATATTCTTAACGCTTCTCGTTTTAGATATGCCGTTGTCGATCAAATTGTTACTGTTAGCGTCACCGACATTATGTCCAAACAAGTCTTGGCGTGTTCAAGAAAGGTTTCAGAATTCATCTTTTATAACACTCTTCCTTCACGATTTTATTCCAGACCGCCTGGTCTGTCTTAAAACGCCGTCTATACATAGTCTCTTAAGGTGTCCTTGGGCTCTTTCCTACTTGGATGGATAAAAAATCTGATTTGCCAAATACGTCCCGCTATTTGATTATTATGTAATTTAAGGCCCCTTGTATGCGTGCGTCAGGAACAAAAACTGACGTGTTTTTTTTTAATGCCTTCGTACGGCGTTCATGCAGGAAGCTCATGTTAAAGGATGCCTATGTGGGATAGTTAATCCGAAGGCCCATGAACAAGAGTATTAATGCTTCATATTCTCTAAATAATATTTTCTCTATATTATTTCTAAAAAGTTTTTCTTCTTTTACGTTACTACGTATTTCTTTTTCAGAAAGATAATTTACAAGCGACGACGTTGTAAATAAGTTGCGTAAGTTCAACCTTATGTGCGGGACCATTAGGCGAACACTTAAGTCAGCAAATAAAAGAACACGCCTAAAATTCTACAAGGTGATGGCTCTTCCCACACTTTTTTATGGGTCTGAGAATTGGACGTTAACGAAAGGCCAGGCCAGTCGTTTCCAAGCGGCTGAAATGAGATTTCTCAGGCACGTGGCAGGGTATACTCTCCATGATCATAGAAGAAACACAGATATACGGCAGGAACTGAATATTATGAGTATACTCGACAGGATCGTCCAGTATCGGCTGAATTGGTGGGAACATCTTTGCCGTATGGATGACTGCCGCATCCCCAAACAACTATGGAACTATAAGCCGAGGGGACGGAGAGGTGTGGGACGTCCGAGGAAGCGCTGGAACGACCAGCTCTAATCTTTGCCTGTTTGAGACCGGAACAAACCATCCTTAGTTTAATGCTTGAAGATGATGATGATGATGATAATGATAATTTCTTAACTTTAGCAAGATGTTAATGCTCAATCTCCCTTTCCGACTTCGATGTTTTGTTGAGTGTTCCTATCTCACTTACTTCTCTACAGTAGTGTCAGAATCGCCATTATTTTAAATAAAATAAATAAACCTTTACACTGTCTCTCTATCATAACGAACGTAAAGTTCCCAAGCCGTGTGGCGAACCATCCAGATATTGGAATCACTCATATGACGCAAGATGTTTCAAGATGTTTTGACCACACGATCGTACTGACGGCTCATTTTCAAATAACATCAATCGTTTAAAAGTTCTTCTGTTAACGTCACAAGTTTGATTAAATTTGACCAAAATCTCTACCGACTGTTACACCGCCTTCCGCATAGATAGAATATAGGAATATCGTATAGGCCTACACTGTATCACTGTATCGTACAGGACAGGCATACTGTAATGTACAGAACAGACCATGAATAAAACAGGAAGAGGATCGGAGTAATCATTTTACGGGGAAACAGCATTACAACCTAGCGACTCGTCTGTCTTTCAAGACACCTAACTACGTACAGTGATTATGCTGACAACGTCCAACACCCGGTATGAGTTGATTTGGCAACCTGCATCCGGCTAAATTTCGTGTTCGTAGAAACTACTTTGCATTTAACTTCAACATTTAATTTAGACAGTAAAGGCGTGATTTAAAATTGCTAATCGAATTAAACTTTTAAAAAAATTCAGCGTACACAGGGATCCGTAGCTGTACTGCCTACGGGAGTCCAATAATCGCGCTCGTACGTCTTCCCGGTTCATGGTCTTCCAGTACGGATATTGGATGAGGGATAAATTGTCCTTGGCAAAAATCAGCGTACCGTTACAATTGGCCAACACTAGAACTTTCGATGTTCTATTATTTAACACGAAAGTTCACAATATGTGTCAACAATTTCATCACCATCGGGAAAGGGCAGCGTGCAAAGACACCGTTTAATACACTGGCAGTATCAGAAATTAAACAAAAACCGATTGAGGAAACAAAGAGTTATCTAATCTACGTGTAAGCGTTTATTGAATCTGTGTACGTCATTATCTCTGTATATACACGGTGGTAAAGATAAAAGAAATTAAATAGTAGAATTACTTGAGTACCGTACTAAATGTTATCCGTACGTACACTACCGACGCAACTGAAGTAGCTCACGCCTCATACGTGTATACGAGTGAGTACATTACTGATTAACTGCGTGTACTTTACAGTTCACCGACTTCATAACCTTACAAGAGGCGATCAGTGACTTGGCTTACGTACCGCCCAGGGGCTGTTCTTGACTGGAAATATATTGGGTCCGCTTTGTCTCTGCCTCTCCCAACATCAATTCTGAACGAAGTGCGAAAAAATAAAGCGTTGAAATTTATATAAAGAACTGAAGCTAATAATGCTGCTAAATACAAGGAATCGATATATAATGTTTGTATAAAAATAGGAATGACGAAAATTAAAAATATTACATAAAATTAACAATTAATAATAAATGACGTAAGTACAAAATAATTGTAAATTTTGTTAACTTGGAATATTTGTACTTGTACAGTGCAAATTGTACAACACTTGGATACAGAAGACATAAGTATCCAAATGAAAACTGCAGTCCATTACTTCAAATGGCTGCAGATCTATGGATTTTGTCCATACGAACGTCAAGCAATACTTGAAAGCACTTATCGAAGACATTTAAAGTAATGGATTGGGAATTTCCTTTATTCGTTGAAACTCTTGCACCACTACTACACGTTTTTTTTTAATATTTTTAACATAAGTATTTCTTATTGGTATACAAAACAAAATACATATTATTTGTAACTCAAATACCAAAACAGACCGCCCTATCATCAATGGAGAAATATTTGTTCACTTTCTTCTAAAAACATAAATTATTACAATATCGAAGTGAATCGTAATAAAGACGTTTCTGATTACAATTTAAAAACGTTAATTTCCCAGAAAGTATAAGTAAATGTGAAACGAGAAAAGTCACATTCTATTTCCGAAGTTTAAAATAAAATTATCTCGCAATTTGTTTCGTTACAACAATACGAGGGTCCAACGTAACAGACGATGAGCATGTACAGATTTATTTTTCAAACGTTGGTAACAGTGTAGTAATACAACAGTTTATGAACAGCTGATACCCATTTTGAAGATTGCTTTGTTAATTTTATATGAATCGAGACTTCAGAATTTTTATTTAGTTTATCAGTAGCAGAGACGTTTCTAAACAACTTTAGGTAAGCTGAAGTAATAAAACTACTTTGCTGCTGGAAGTGTTTAAAGAGCGGACAACGCGTTGTGGTAGATAATGTCAAAGTACGGTCCAATTTGAACGCCTACCCGAGAGACGACGCATTTTGCACGGACATCAATCTGCCGTCAACGTCACCGTAGGCTAAGCCTACACACAAGCAATTTCGTTTCGCTGCAGTGACATTTATTGAAAACCATGTTTTAAACCTCGCGACCAATTGTAAGTGAATTGTGATTTTCAGTCCGCTTAACGACAGACGACGTTAGAAGAATTTATTTTACATCTAAAATTAACAGAAAATTGTTTGTAAATTATTATGTACATGTGGCAAAACATACGCACGCTCATTCGGAAAACTGATTTCTTTGTAAATGTAATTCATTCGTGTACGTTTACAGTTAAACGCCGATGTAAAAACACATGCTTCGTGTACACATGCGTTTCGTGAATATCGTGCTGAGTCACCAGACACGAACCCATATCAAATTTCGCGAAACGCATGTTGAGCACAAACTTAAGTATAAACAACTATTTTTAAACACGTACACAAAGTAAAGGAAGGTTGAATCTGGAAAACTATGCGGCATAGGTACAAATTATTTTACCTTTAAAAATTACATCTTAACGCATTATATTATACCTTTCACTACGAAATAGTTAATTAATCAAACAAAAATATCCTGTGCCATAATTATGTGTGAAAAAGCCATTTCAGTTAAACTGAGAAAGTAAGTGACATGCCTCGTTCCTCGAGTACTTACAAAGAAATTTGCGTCACTTATTAAGAACGCCACATTTCCTACGACTCTCCTTGCGTAATGCTAGTAACGTCTTCGGGAAGGGAAGATCTAATTGTTTCAATTTTAACAACGCACGAGCTTCCATATATACACGGGCACAGGGCGCAGAATTTTCGAACCAGAAACAAGATATGAACTATGAGAGGAAGGGAGGGAGGAGAAAGTAAAAAAAAGTAGGGCGTCAAACGTCTGAAAATCTGCTGATCTGGGTTGACTCTTATCAGAGAACGAAACTTAACGCGATTAAAATATAAGTACGAACAGAATCGTCTGTGTTTAGTACGTAATTCTGTTCCGAAGTGTTGATGTTATAAATCGTATTGGATCGAAGGGGCTGCATCACAAAGTGTGAAGAGAGCTAGATATCTCAGGTGGGAGATCGGAACATCTAGTTCGTATACAGGCTTGAAATTTATAGTGTCCCTACTTTTCGAAAACTGAAAAGGAAAAAGAAACGAGTTAACTGGGACATAGCCTGAGTCTGTCACATTCAGAGCGCTTACAGTATCGGTACACAATATCCTGCCTCCGACTTGTTTAACGAGAGAACGTGAACTCGTATCGGTTGCAACTCAGGAACGTAGCCAAATTTTTATTTTATCGAGGGGGTGGTCCTGATTTGACTGGAGGCGAAACAAAGATGAGAATACCCATTCCGTGATGTTTTCTTCCAGAAAGATTGGGGGGGGGGTCCAGATTTCCTCCGGAGCAAGATAGAAATGAGGACCCTAAAGTCGGGTTTTAGGACATCCTAGAAAGCTGCAAATTAAAGAAACTGAGAAAACAGAATAAAATAAATATCTACAGTGTTTTTTTTCAGATTTGAATAAAGGAATGTGAATATTAAAATTTTAATTCAACTTATTTAGTCCCTATAATCTACGGCACACTTCCTACTGCAAAAGTGTGACAAGCGTGTCCCAATCTTAAATTATTACTTTTTTGTCACTTAAAATCAAAAAAGTTAAATCGTTCTTATGTTTCTATAATTGTACTTCTTAAAAACAAAATTTGCTTAATGGAAATTAAGCAATGCTTTATCGTGAAAAAAGCAATGGTTTAGTAAATCGTAAAGTTTATTAACAGTACTTAAAATCATCAAATTTAGCACGTGTGAGATTGGCATTTACAGAGTAACAAGATTTACAAATTTATAAACAATTTGAGGTCTTTGTTAGCGTTCTGTAAAACAAATCTGTGGAATTCGGGCTTAACCTTTCGGACTGTTGTTATGATTTTACAGTGATCGCAAGTGGGGACCATAAATTTTTAAGAGAGGCATGTCGATAAGGGTTATCGCAAGTGTGACAAATTTTTACGGTGTTCGCAAGCGGTACTGATTGCAAATGGGATGGAATCCTCGTCTCGTACGAAGGCGTTATATGGCCGCCGTGTGTTACTTTTAATGTCCCCTCAATGTTACGCACGAAAAAAATATCACGTCGCGCATTCTAAACCACGTCGTCGAGTTTTCAAGGCGTGAAATACGCTCACAAGGCGATCAAGTAAATAAAATACCTATGATAAAATGTTGGCAAATCGTCGTTCTTTAACGTATTTTTCTTTGTCCAACAGTCGTCGATTAGCTTCATACATAGGCAAGTATTTATTATTTAAGCGGTGTCTGTTGTTATTATTATGTAACAGTCCTACGCAACCGGAGTAACTGTAACACGCAACAGAACCCATAGTAAACAATCAAATGTCTCGTCGCGTGTACGCCCTTTGGGGCTTTGTGTTTTGCAACGTACGGCTAATGGGAAACGCGAGGCAGCCCTTTAACCTTTAGCGCTCTCGATAAATTTTGTTTAAAAAATAAGACTGCAGGCTTAATTAAAAGAAAACTTAAATTAAGTTTTTTAAAAAAAGTTGTTAAGTACAATGAGTAGCAGTTCGTAAAAGTATTGTCATAAAACGAGGTCACTCGTTGGGGCTTATAGAGTCTGAGAAAAACACGTTACACTTGCTGCACAGTAAATGAAACTGCGGTTTGCTGGTTATAACAATCCACGTACGCCATGTTATATTGTTATATATGGTTATAACAATGGCAAAAACGATACGACACGAGAACAATGTTACTTGTGACGCTATGTTGAAATATTACACACGATTGTCTTGGAAACGATAGATAACAAAAAGGCCATTGTAACAAGACAATTAGACGAATTAAATTGTGCGTTTAGTTTTTAAGTTACTATTAAAGCATGCGTAGAAGCACGCAAGTTACGCTCGGTAAAGTGTTGCCTGACGGATTACCAAAGACTTCTGTTTATCAGAACAACTTAATTGTGCTTGTTTTCAAATACCAATAGGCACACTTAACGATAAAACGTATCGACACTATTCATATACTGTATAACATCGGTTTTGCGTATAACCGATAACAACAAACACGAGTTCGACTTAGCGAATTCGCATTAACGCGACTTGTCTCGACTTAAAAAAACCCACATCGTTTATGCAACCGCACTGCCGTACGTTTAAACCCACTACTACAGAGTGTAAGTTTTAAACTCATGTTCTCTGGTATCCAAGTCACGATTCAATACAGATTAAAATTAATTTACCTTTTTTCATCCGTCGGATGAAAAAGGTAAATTAATTTTAATCTGTAGAGTGTAAGTTGTAATGATCGAAATTTTAAAAAATTTTAATTCCTCGATCAAGTGACACGTTCCCACACTCAAGTCGACGGACACAAGCCCAGGTCGTAAATAATGACGAATCAGGGGCACGTCAAACCCGACGACAGTGCGAAGACAAAGAAAAAACGTCTGAGCACTGCACACAATGAGTATTTCAGGGCGTCGCTGACAGCTAGCCGTTTGTCAAAATTTACAGCACCCAACAATCTGAAACAAAGACTTCGTACAGCTGCCGAGTTACACGGAATCGAGATGGAACGCCTGCTGTGGAGGCGAAGCGTAACTGCACAATTATGAAAGGCTTTACTATGTTACAAAAGGAGTACAGAGCAATTTTAACGGAGAGATAGACAATAGACGTAACTCAGTGAATACTGCCAGTGCATCCTGCACAGCGTGAAAACAAACCTTAGACAGCTACTGAGATTTACGACTGGAAAGTATGGAGGTCGACCAGAATGACGCCAACGAAGGGTTGATAATCGGCGGAACGAACGTCGAGGAACTTAAACAATTAACCAAGACTCTGGAGCCTGTTAACAAAAGCTCAGTCAGAACCTTAGGGAAAGTCTAAACAAAGGATAACAGAAGGCCATGAAATTGCCCTAGTTTCTTAGAATCCGTGCCACGCTCGTCACATGAAACACTCCGGGGATGACGACGACCAACCAGCGTCAAGCATCTTCTAAGAGAGCTCGTGGAGAGAGTAGGAAGGGTTCGGACGACGAATCGTGAAACAGAGGATGAGATCTGCAGAAGAGTAGGAATTCGTACGACCAATCAAGAATCCGAGAAGGCGTAGAAATCCAAAACTTAGACTTATGGGTAAGACGTTCCAATAAAACTGTTTGGCGAAGACGCGGAGCGGGCAGTCAGTCATTCAATAGAACAGTTAGTCGCAGTTAATAGTCAGTCGGTAGTCAAGAGTATGTAGTTAATAGTAGCAGTTGATAGTCGCAATTAATAGTCAGAAGTTAGTACGTACGATAGACAGACGATTGATTATGTCGGAACAGTAATACGGTTCGTGATAGAAACAGTTTGTGCGACCGACCGGATTCACTAATTTGTAAATTCATAAGTGAACAGAGACATCGGTATAGTCACACTTATACACAATTGTGTGCGGGAAACATAAACTATAAGTGCGCACGGGACTTGAAACCTCAACTGATGCGCACATAGTAACATACTAATTAACACTTAAAGTAGAACAGTGAGTGACACTTCAAACATTCTCACATCACAATGTACCACCATGTTGAACAATTAATTGAATAAACTATACCAAACAATTAAGCACGCAGTACGCGATACACCCAGATAGACGGCACAGTTAACCAAGTACACAAACATGGCAAACTTTCAGAACAATTCAGTGTAATGACAACATTAACACCTCACTATTTGAACTCCGGACACTCGACATCAGCGGGTTACCACAACACCATACACATGACGGGAGTGGAGATTTAGTGGAGTGAAGTGAAGTTATCAGTGCTCTTCATAACAGTGATTATGATCTTCGACAAATCATCCAGAAAGTGTCTTCTCACGACGGCGGAATTGGATAAACACTCTCAAAAGATAAGCTTTATGTCTACTTAATCTTAGTAGTATATACTACTGTTCTGTTGCCTCTTTTCAAAGAACTAACCCCAAGAGAATAAATATATATGAATCATATGAATCATAAAATCTATAAAATAACACTAACGTAATTCGTTATCTGAGAAATAATGAACGCATTTTAGGTAGGAATAAGTATATTTGTTAATTGTTTATTGTTCGTATATGTTATATATATATGTGCATTATTTACTGCATTTGAATGTACCATGTGTTTACGTTTCAGGAAACATCGTATAAATTGATAAATTGTATTTATATCATGTGTTTTAATATGTATGTAATTTGCAGGATATAGTTACTTACTTAAATAACAAGTGTAATAAATAAGTAGTTAATTTACAGTATCCATGCGTTCATTATTGAAATTTAACCTTTAATATTGACATATCTCATTCTAAGTATTACACTAAAGAATCTCACAACTTATGCTAAACATCAATGGATACAATAAACTCGACCATTGAAACGTCTGATTAATAGACTCATAAATCGTATTTAATTAGTCACTGTATTGAGTCAAATCTGACGAATAGAAACAAAATTAGATATATCAAATTTAACGTATAACATAAATCTTTAATTAATATGATTCATAATTGATGAGTAATTAATCCACGCAGATAATTAGCATAGATTAATATTCACTAAATGTAAATGGTTTACACAATTAATTACCACAAATGTAAATTACATTTACACCACTAAATATAAATGGCCCCACGGTGGCCAACTGTTTCTATCACGAACCGTATTACTGTTCCGACATAATCAATCGTCTGTCTATCGTACGTACTAACTTCTGACTATTAATTGCGACTATCAACTGCTACTATTAACTACATACTCTTGACTACCGACTGACTATTAACTGCGACTAACTGTTCTATTGAATGACTGACTGCCCGCTCCGCGTCTTCGCCAAACAGTTTTATTGGAACGTCTTACCTAAGTTTTGGATTTCTACGCCTTCTCGGATTCTTGATTGGTCGTACGAATTCCTACTCTTCTGCAGATCTCATCCTCTGTTTCACGATTCGTCGTCCGAACCCTTCCTACTCTCTCCACGAGCTCTCTTAGAAGATGCTTGACGCTGGTTGGTCGTCGTCATCCCCGGAGTGTTTCATGTGACGAGCGTGGCACGGATTCTAAGAAACTAGGGCAATTTCATGGCCTTCTGTTATCCTTTGTTTAGACTTTCCCTAAGGTTCTGACTGAGCTTTTGTTAACAGGCTCCAGAGTCTTGGTTAATTGTTTAAGTTCCTCGACGTTCGTTCCGCCGATTATCAACCCTTCGTTGGCGTCATTCTGGTCGACCTCCATACTTTCCAGTCGTAAATCTCAGTAGCTGTCTAAGGTTTGTTTTCACGCTGTGCAGGATGCACTGGCAGTATTCACTGAGTTACGTCTATTGTCTATCTCTCCGTTAAAATTGCTCTGTACTCCTTTTGTAACATAGTAAAGCCTTTCATAATTGTGCAGTTACGCTTCGCCTCCACAGCAGGCGTTCCATCTCGATTCCGTGTAACTCGGCAGCTGTACGAAGTCTTTGTTTCAGATTGTTGGGTGCTGTAAATTTTGACAAACGGCTAGCTGTCAGCGACGCCCTGAAATACTCATTGTGTGCAGTGCTCAGACGTTTTTTCTTTGTCTTCGCACTGTCGTCGGGTTTGACGTGCCCCTGATTCGTCATTATTTACGACCTGGGCTTGTGTCCGTCGACTTGAGTGTGGGAACGTGTCACTTGATCGAGGAATTAAAATTTTTTAAAATTTCGATCATTACATTGTCCCCAAATTGGATTGGATGTTGGACTTCGGGAGACATCTGATCCAATTTCTGCGCTCTGTCCCAGTCGTGGGTGTCTGCTTCGGAATGGACATGGTTGACTGACATCTATCTCTCATAGGAAGCAATTAATTGTTATTCCCCATCTTAATGTTTTATATGGTCATATGAATTTATTGCCGCACATCTGAGTGAATGAACGCATTTTTTTTACACTTTGTCTGTCCACATGCGGACTGTACAATACGATTTCGAGTAAATAATTGAATTTAAGACATGGACGTTTGTCCATTTGACAGTTTGTTTCGTTACTGTTTATATACAATGTACTAGATAAGCTGTAGATTAGCTACCCATTATATTAATCGATCTTATGTCGATGACCTATATAGCAATAAAATACTTTTAAACTTCTTATTACTGTCTCAAGAATACAGTTGATACTAACAAATATATACATATGATCAATTCGTAACATATTATAAATAATTACATCGATAAAAGAAACATACATATTAATTAAATAGTTAAGGAATCAGCATACTTCGTGATGCATACTCTTAAATTATAAAACAATCGTCCATTTTGAATTATTAATTACATAAACAAATTATTCGATTCTCTACATTTTAACAAGTTATTATTCATAATTATTAACGTCTTTGGTGTCCTGTGTCATAGTATCACAATATCCTTCTGACACATGGTACACTTTACAAATCACTTTCTGTATATGTTGATATTTATATGTCTAATTAACATAACGAATGACAATTATGTGATGATCACAAACACAGTTAGCATTGAAATACAGACTAAACACAACAAGTAAAATGCACATCATTATTTGGTTAGCTGGACTGGCCGCGCGAGCAAATTACCTAACCTATGTCTTCTGCTGGTCGCCGGGAGTCGTCGCTACCACTCGTGTTATCTATACTTCCGTTCGCTGGCTCATGATACGCCTTAATTTGCCGTATATTAAATTTCCCTCTCATCTTCCCGCTATCGCACTCCACGAGCTCATATGTGGCCTCGCCGATGATGCGGTTGATTTTATATGGTCCTGCGAAAAGCTCGAAGAACTTGTCAATTCTCTTTGACGCAGCGTCGGATTGGTGGAATGCTCTCACCAGAACCTTGTCGCCAATCGCAAATTTTGTGATTTTCTTCTTCTCATTGCAGCGTTTCGCGTGCTTCTCTCGCTTCTCCTTTATCTTCACAAATATATTGTTTTCGCGTTTTCCTTCGCTGCTAATGACTCCTTTGTCCAAGCATTGCTCCCATGCTCGTGTAGGTCTCGTGCCGAGGTGTGCTTCATGAGGGGTTATTTCGATCGTCTCGTGGTACACCTCGTTTAGACACGCTTCAATCGTTTTTACGTATTGGGACCATTTAGTGTGTTGGTCACTTATGAAAATGCGAAACAAGTTTCCCAGTTGCCGGTTAATCCGCTCGGCAAGGTTGGTACATGGATTACGTATTGCAGTAAACTTTGGTTGTATGTCCAACTCCTTTAGACCGTTGACCCATCTCTTGGATGTGAACTGTGTTCCGTTGTCCGTCAAAATAGTTCGCAATACGTTTTTATTCTCCGCAACGTCGTAGTGGTTGTTGCTCTCCGGAGGGTGAATAATTTGACATATTTCGTGAAATTATCCACTATGACTAATAAATATTTGACTCCACCCGTTCCTGTCGGTAGGGGTCCATAATAATCTGCGCTTACCAGATCTCCTTTGGCTGTAGGTATCACAGCGCGTGTGCCACCAAATAGCTCTCTGTTGTTGGTGTCTTTGCACTTCTGGCATAGGTCACAGGTTTTTATATACGTTTTTATTTTCTTTGACATCCGGTCGAATGTGAAATGTTCCTGGATCATTTTAATACACTTTTTTGTTCCTAAATGCCCGAACATATGATGGATTTCAGCAATTATGTCCCCAGATATGTTGCTAGGAACATACAGCTTCCATTCATTCCGCTGTCGCCTATACAACTTATCGTTAACATATTTATAAAATTTAGTTAATTTAGGGTCTATATTTCCCTCCTTAAATCTAGTGATGATCGCTTTTAGCTTATCGTCTTCCATCTGGTGCTTTCCAATATTTTGGATTAACTTCCGCACCTCAAGTCTCATTTTTACGGTTATGTGGTTAACTAAATATTCATGTGTGTTGTCGTGAATCTCTTCTAATTTTGCATCGTGTGGATATCTACTTAAGATGTCGGCTACGATGTTTTCCTTACCCTTGCAATGAATTATGTCGAACTTATACTCCTGCACTGCAAGAATCCACCGTGTAATCCGAGAATTATTTAGATGGCATTTGTTTAAGAATGTCAACGCCTTGTTGTCGGTGATGATCGTTAATGGTTGTCCGAGAACGTATATTCGGAATTTTTCTAAGCATCGGACAATACTTAAAAGCTCTTTTTCCGTAGTATAGTAGTTCCGCTCAGCACCCTTGAATGTCTTACTAGCGAAGGCGATTACGCCGATTTCCCCGTCTTCATCGAGCTGGTAAAGTTGTCCTCCGTATGCGTAATCACTTGCATCACACTGTATATAATACCTCTGGTCTGGGCGCGGAAATCTTAAAACTACAGCGTCAATAAATAGGTTTTTGACTTTGTCAAAGCAGTCGTTTAATTCATTCGTCCATACAAATTTGTGATTCTTCTTCAATAATTCATGGAGGGGTTGTGTTGTCTCCGCATATTTGCTAGTAAAACGGTTATAAAAGTTAGTGAGGCCTAGGAAACCCTTTAACTGTTTCTGGTTCTTGGGCTTAGGGAAGTCCCTAATGGCTTTCACTTTCTCTTCCGTAGCTTGGATGCCGCGTGTTGTTAGTTGGTATCCAAGATACGATATTTCTTTCCTGAAAAACTGTGACTTATTTAGGTTGACGGTTAAGTTATTTTCGTTTAGATTATTTAATAATGCCTCTAAATGTTCTAAGTGTGTTTTAACATCGTCAGAATAGCATAGACAATCGTCTACGTATATTAATGTTTTTCTCAACATTTTCATTTAAGACCGTATCCAATCCGCGTGTTAGTGCCGCAGAACTGGTACTAAGGCCGAATGGTGTAACGGTGAATTGGTAGCACCTTCCCTCATACATGAACGCGGTATACTTCCTGCACTCTTCCTTCAAAGGTACTTGCCAAAAGCTGCTCGACAAATCGACAGTAGAGATAGATACCGCATCTCGCTGCATCTTGCCAAGATCTCGTTTATTGGAGAAACGCCTTCATAGTCGGGAATAGTAACGCCGTTTATCTTTCTTGCGTCCAGGCATAGACGGACCCTTCCATCTCTTTTAATGACTGTTACGAGTGGATTTATGAACGGGCTTGTACAACGTTCAATCACACCGTATCGCAGCATTCTATCAATCTCGTCCTTTACTTTCTTCTGATAAGCAAGTGGTACAGGCCAACCCCGTTGAAAGTAGGGCGTACTGTCCGTAACTTGAAACTCATGCTCGTATCCGTCTATTCTCCCCGGGCATTCCCTAAACACTCTTCTATTCTTAACAAGTATTTCCTTCAAATTTCCCAATATCTCCTCGTCTTGACAGTCCATGTTTGATATCTTCTCGTCGATGCTCCTCAAGATTTCTTCTTCTTCTCCATTATCCATTAGTTCCATGTTCATGATGGGTACGGCGTGCACCTCTTCATCAGCCGCATTCACTATTTCTATTTTCTTACTGCCAATGTCGATACGACATCCTACCTCCTGTAAAAAACTTATCCCTAATATACATTGTTTAATAAGGTCAGGTATTATTAGAAAGACACACTCATTTTTGATCCCGTCAATTTCTATGTCGCATAGTATTTGTTTTCTAATTAACTTGGACTTGTTCCCGACAGCACTAATGATTAGAGAGTTCGTCATGGGTAAAATCTCATATGGTTCAATGTCCCTTTTGTTTGCGTTGAACCATTCTTCTGACAACCCATTAATAACTGAGCCGGTGTCGACAAGTGCTAAAACTTTAATGTTGTTGTTAAATTGTATGATTATTTCAGGACATTTTAATATCTGTTTCGTGATGTCCTCGTCATATTCATTCAGTAGGTCATCTCTTAAGTCAGGTACCAGGATATTGACATTATTAGTGGGTTTGTTTTTGTTGTCGTCAAAAACTATGTCGTTCGCTGTGTAGGGGTGTTTTTTTTTTGTTGTTCTGGTCATTGTTCGACCTTGAATTGCTGTCGTCGCTTGCCTGACTTGTACTCGGTTTGGAGTTCAGGTATTCGACGGTGTTTACCACTCCGTGTGATTTATTCTCGTAACGGTTACCGCCGTGCGTCCGTCCTTGCCAAACTGGTTTCCTCTCACCCTCGTTTTTGTTAACGAAGTTACTACTGGGACGATCGACAGTTCCGGTTTCCCTTTCGTTCGTTATCCTATATTGCGCACGTCTATTTCCTGCATTGCTTGATTGAATGGTAGTGTATTCAGTGATCAAGGCTTCGAAATTGGGTATGGTGACGATCCCGCGTGTTATAACGGCGATCTGTAAGTCCCTTCCAAAGTGCCTCGAGATTTTTCTTATCAGTTGGCGGTCGGTCAACGCTGGAGTTAACTGTCGACTTTCCAAAAGAATCCTCTCGACGTACTGTATGGCTGTGACGGGTCCCTGCCATTCAAACCTGCCGTACTCAAGGTTGTCGCGGATAATGTCCTGTCGTTCCAACCCCCAATACTTCAGAGTGAATGCCTCCTTGAATTCTTCGAAGGTATTTATCTGGTCTCGGATCACACGCCACCATATACTTGCGTCCTTCTCTAGGTGTTTGCCGATCCACCTGATGTCGCTGCTCGGGTAATAGGATTCTTGAAACTCCGACAACTCCTTTAGGAACTCCATCGGGAATCTGTCGGTTCCGTCATACTTCAATTCAACCTGTATTTGTCCGTTTACTGTTCTGTGAGGCCCAGACTCCCCATCGGTGATCTGTCGCCGCAGTCTCTCTACTTGACACCTGAGTTCCTGAATGTGGGTTGTTTTCTGCTTGACGTTTTCGTCGAGCTTCTGTTCGGTCGTCTTTTGTCGGCCGTCTACTTCATCGATTTTCTGTCGCAATGTGTGGTTGGCTTCACCTATCTCTTGTTGCTGCTGTCGCAGTGTGTGGTATAATTCGGTCTTCAGTTCTTCCTGCTTCTTCTGATTACTATTAATGTGTAATTCGAGTTTATTATGGACTTTCTTTATACTAGATTGTGTGGTCTGTGCTAGGTTTTTAAGTTCTCGGTGGTCCGACTCTCGGGCTTCCCACAATTCTTCAAACTTCTTATTGGTATCATCTTTTATTTCTCTTGTAGCGTCCTCTTGTTTCTTTAAGACTTCGCTTATCTTATCGTCGCAACTGGTCTTATGGTCACGCATTTCTGATCGTATAAGCGTGAGCTGTTCGTCCATTTGTCGCTTGACGTCCTCCTTATGATTATTAATATTTTCATTAATTTTATCGAACTTCTGATTGATTTCCTCCTTCTGTTGATCGAATTTCCGATTGATTTCTTCTTTAATTTCTTCCTTCTGTTGATCGAATTTTTCGTTAATTTCTTTGCGATTTTTGCTCAGTTCTTTTCGGTTTTCTTCTATTTTCTTTGATTATTTTGAGACTTTCATTATTTGTGCGCATGAAGTCCATCAACAATGAACGTAGTGATGCCTCTTCATGTGATTGCTGGGACTCTTGTGGTTGCTGTGACTCCTGTCCCCGCGCTCTGACCTCTGACGTCTCCTCAGACATATTCGGTTCGACTGAATTTTCTTCGCTGTTGTCGGGTGCGCCCAACTGGTTGTTAACGTCAAAGTCCATGCTATCAGAACTACCGCTAGCCATTTTAGCCTTGCTTCGCGTTATCATTTACCAGTCAAGCTAACCTTACACTTATTTAATATCTTACGTACTATATTATTTTAACTAATCTAAATGCTACTGTTTGCTCTCTTTTGCCATGCGATGGGCGCCATTTATATTTAGTGGTGTAAATGTAATTTACATTTGTGGTAATTAATTGTGTAAACCATTTACATTTAGTGAATATTAATCTATGCTAATTATCTGCGTGGATTAATTACTCATCAATTATGAATCATATTAATTAAATATTTATGTTATACGTTAAATTTGATATATCTAATTTTGTTTCTATTCGTCAGATTTGACTCAATACAGTGACTAATTAAATACGATTTATGAGTCTATTAATCAGACGTTTCAATGGTCGAGTTTATTGTATCCATTGATGTTTAGCATAAGTTGTGAGATTCTTTAGTGTAATACTTAGAATGAGATATATCAATATTAAAGGTTAAATTTCAATAATGAACGCATGGATACTGTAAATTAACTACTTATTTATTACACTTGTTATTTAAGTAAGTAACTATATCCTGCAAATTACATACATATTAAAACACATGATAAAGTTTATACTCTAGGCTAGTTTATATAGCATAATATATAGATATTTTATTACAACCACCGATTAAATTCTAATTCCTTATGTTCTGAGGACGACAGACCTGTTTGTATGATTAAAATAGTTCTAAGATGAACAGTATGGTGTGCTTTAACACCACTATGAAAACTACTGTTGTGTGTGTGTGTGTGTGTGTGTGTGTGTGTGTGTGTGTGTGTGTGTGTGTGTGTGTGTGTGTGTGTGTGTGTGTGTGTGTGAAAGACCATTTATAAGATCATTGTGAAAAGTTTGTACTTCTATACTTTCAATACAACAGCATGACTTGGATAGATTTACTTTATTAGTATCTTGTATTTACATTTTACAGTGGAATTATTTCCCTAATACTTGTATGACTTGGACCTACAGGCCAAAGAAGTATATGTAGGGATGTGTATATACCCGTACATCTCACATCTCCTACATCTTATTTATATAGTATCCTAATGTGTTTACCGTTTTTTATTGAGCGAAACAGACAAATTTGAGTTACACGACTTGGCCGCGGGACGCATCTCTTGCCGCGTAAGTTGATGCCTTCCTGTTATATTCGCAAACATTTTATAGCGAATCCTCGGACTACTAGGACTGAGAACGCTTTAGCTGCGAATGTCACAAGATGTGAACCGGAATATTAATTGGGAAACGTAGGGTCGAACCAGAAGTACGATCAAGTGAAAAACTCAGTAGCCTAACCGTAACAGTGTGTGCCTTAAACGCTTATAGAACACATCTAGTAGAGCGTAACTGATCAGAACATAAAATATTCGAGCCGACAAATATTGGAACTAACCGAAAATAAAAATTCGCAAAAACGGTAGGGTAAAGTACCCATATTTCGGATACCATAAGGATTCTTATTATTTTAACACTAAAAAAATAAAAAAATGACGTATAATTTCACCTAAGTATAGTTTGGCATGTATACTAAACAACCCTTTGTGTAGGCCTACTTGTGTAAAAAGTAGTAAAACTTTACAAGTAAAAGTAAATAACGAAAGTATTACAAAAATAATACACTAGTTAAAGGTTTCCCAATTTCGGATAGCGTGGTTCCTAATTACGGATAGGGTATTTTAATACTCTAAAAACCAAAATTTTGAATGTGATAATTAATCTTTATTTAGCTGTATATGTTTTTATAAGCTTTAAATTATTGAAAATTCTTTAGTACATTGTAAATATTGTAAGTCATAAAAGAAACACTATAATTATTTCCTATTTACATGCAGTACAACAAAAATATCTATAGCTTATCATGTTCTCTTCCAAGAAGAATTACATCAAGATTTCTCGTATGTGCATAATACCCATCAAGGATTAATACGACTGGTTCTTCAGGACGTGGTTTAACAGTGGTTATAAAATACTCAATCCATTGAGTAAATATGCTTTGTAGACGCCTAAACCACCACTTTAGGCCTTGCCATGGCTTTGAATCCACCCAGAAGGATGGCAGGCAGCTATAGTTCCGGGAGGTGTACCATGAAGAAGCTCTGTCTTCATCCTAATTCTCGGGAAGACAATGAGTGGAGGAACATAAGCACTAAGCACCAGAAGCATTATTACACCTGACTACAGTAATTAATCCACCCCTTTCTGTGGATGAAAGCCTAGCAACTTGCTTTTTTCCCTTAACACTCAAAACCATTGCTCTAGTTCCCTGCACTACAGAAATACCGGTTTCGTCTACGTTAAATACCCTGGCATGATTAAAATCTATTTTCTATAGTTCTCTTGTCTTGGCAAGAGAAAAAATATCTCTACTTTTTCAGGAGTAAACCCCTTAACTCTAGGTAACGAAATTAACTCCGGTTTTTTAAATGAAATTCTGGATGTCTTCTCAAAAAGCATTTTAACCACTTTTTCCCTGCTATACCCTTACGTGAAGAATATGGGTGTTCTAAATTATTTCTGATAGCTAGTTGGAAACCAAGCACTCTAATATCTCTTCTTTTAAGACCGAAAAATCTTTCATCCATTATTTTACAGTATTTCGCAAGCTGGTCCTCCAGTTCAGATCCCAAGGCACATTTTCGTCCTATAGACGAAGACAGTCTTTTGTCGACGTTACCACTGTTTGCATAATCTAAAAGAGTAGATTTTGGAACATTAAACGTTTTTGAGGCCTTCAAATATCCCATTTTTCCCCTTTAATTGCTTCTACAGCGGATAACATGGCCTCTTTTGACCCGGTTTTTCATTTTTTATCGCTCATCTGGATAAAGTCTAAAATAAAGTTAAAGCTCTGTAAAGGTTCCTAATTTCGGACGGTCGAAAATAGGAAGCCTATTAGTATCCGAAATTGGGCAACCTGACTTTTTCAGTAAAGATAGCGACAATCAAAGAAAACTACGTTTTTGAAATAAACAAAACCTATACCGAATGTAGGCTATACTGTTAACATTATATTGAGTAAGTAAGAACAATTTAGAATTTCATCTTTACGCGCCAGAGCTTACGTTCTACACACCAAATATTACACCAGTTGACGACTGAACACAAAAACAATTCCTAGAACGCAACTTCTAATCCGACACTGCTGAACTGCACAACACAGCGCTAGTTAGGTGGGAATGTCATTTTCACATACTCTCCACCAGGATGGACTGATAACTTTGTCAGTTACCACCATTTCCGAAATTAGGAAACTATCCGAAAATAGGGAACCTTACCCTATAATATTGTTGCTGGCCATCATCATAAGCTCGAAGTATACTGAACCTCTTCACGTATTAATCATTTCACTTTTATATTAATAACTTAGTGTTTATCCGTTTATATTATTAATAAGGAAAACATGGTTTTATCTTTTTTTTTTTAATTACAAGAATATTAAGCTTATCTTGAGCGCGTACACAGAACATGATGAGTAAACGCCAATATGTATGGGCGACGATAAGATAATGCAATTGGTAGAACATTTTGAAGGTTTCCTGTTTTTAACTTAATGTCAGGCATGAAACTTTTTATATTTAACCGAATATGATCTTACAAATAAGAAAATACTGCCTGATACAGTTCGAGAACTGTAAATTTTGTTGTATATGTTTCATGGGTTTTATATAATGTTATTCCAATTTTGTACGTCCGTACCTACTGAAAGCAAACTTAATGCTTTAAACGCAGAGACGAAAAATAATATGTTGAACAGATTTTCAAAGAAGGAAAGTCAAAGGCTAAATGTTACAACGTTGGAAAGGCTAAATGAGTGATATGAGAACTAACAAAGAAGTAATCTTAAAAACGTGTAAAATACCACGACGACGGTTCGAAAGAAAGAAAACACTTTAAGATGGTAAACGACACGTCCCTAGAAAAAGCCTGTTTATTTACAGTTAATTCGGAAACAAGATTCTGGCGAAAACCAATGATAGGTCATTACTATGCGTGATAGGATTTGATCTGAATAAGAACTTAGGCGATTGTTCTGTTTTAAAGCGCTTCCAGGGTAATTAAAGAAAATTTAAATCGTACGGAGAAATTTTATCTAACGATTGTTTAATCGTGTAAAAATGCGTTTCTTCCTTTAATAATACATAGATTACATGACTTTACTGTATTTTATTTTTACATGCAGCCTACCCCATATTACCCTATATTTTGTATTAAAAATTTTGTATGTGTTGGAATATTCGAATTTTCGTACATCTTCGGTCTCAATTAGTTCGCATACTGACGCTCTACTGTATTAAGGTGCTTAACGACGCAACGTGACAGACAATTTCAAATAAGGTTTTTATAAATATTTTAATACTTTTGAAAACAAGAATTAAACGAACGACTAGGATACGAAGAATCTGCGAAGCGCATTTATAAATCCTAACAAAGACTACTTTTCAAATCGAACGTTTAGCATGCAGGCAGACAAATTCGCAGAACGTATGACAGACGGAACGCGAAAGCGTTTGTCAGTTGTGTTCGGTTACGAGAAGCGAGCGAATAGTTTTCAATAAAAACACAACTAGCTGGAATTTCGTGCTCGCTACTGTCCGCTTGCATTCATTTGCACAGTAATGCGCAATGATTTATACTCGCCCCAACACGGCCTTTATTCGTTTCTGTTCGTCTGCCCTTTGTCACGGAGGTTTTGTATATATTTTTCACGTTTTTGTACCATTTGTTGTACGACTCGGATGAATGCAGACAGGGGTAGTAGGAGCCAATGGGAAAAAAACACTGACCGCCCTAACTGAGAATTCAACTTATTTACCCCGCATATGTTACTTCTATTACATAATTCTTAAGAAGGAACATTAATTACAATTTTGTTTACAGAATAAATTAATCGCAGAAAGAAAACTCCTAATTATATGCAAGCTTAATAACATACATTCTTTTTGCATTTAATACTTTACTCATAAAATTAAATTACTGCCCTTACTTTAACGTAAACGCGCAGGTTACATATTCAGGCGCCCCGTAAACAGTGATACTCGGGTGTAGCGCATCCGGACGGCTTGCCCCTGCACCACGAACACAAGCTGTCAACACAGGCTACAGTCAGGGTACAGATCCTTTTACTTTTTGAACAGTATTACTAAATTGCTTATTTTCTCTTTCATTCGATTTATGATACACGTTAGCTACGAAATCATGGAGTCATAGTCTCAAGCGTCATCCTAGTCGAAACGGACGCGTCATCCGCTCCTAACAAACGAGACGTTAATTATGGGGGAAATTTCAGCCACAACTGATGGTATCTTACAAGGTTTCATGCTGCGATTGTGTTCTATTAAGTGCACGTTTGTGTAGTGCCCTGACAAAAAAAAAATGAAATAATACACGTCCGCTCGCAATCAAATTTGATTTTAAATAACCATCAAGGTATTATTCACCATACGAGGTGAAGGTATAATCTGACGATGCAATCGTGTAGTCACAGCAACGTGACTCCGCCTTTAAGGCCACGCATGAGTATACAACACGGTTAGGTTAGCGGCTGAGTAGTGGGGGGACTCTAAGGCAAACCGAGGGTAAGTATCCATCGATTACGAAGTGGCCCTCAGGTATAAAGGATCTCAGGATAACGGCTAAGGTTATGTTAGGTTCTGATCATACAAGCGTCATGGTTACCCAGACGCCAAGGGTAAATTATCATTCCACGTTGTGCAACTAAGAAAGGTTAAAACAATCTGCGAACCTTGCAACACCTAACTCAAAAAAAGGATAAACGTTTGGGAAATAAAATAGAATAAACGAATTATTATTCGGAGGAAGTAGTGTTGTCATTTTATTGCCTGCGTGAGGAACCTATACTGTACGGTGGCGATTAACTGTTGGTCAGAATTCGTACGCTAGCGCGTGTACCATAAATGTACTCCGTTGAGAAGTAATGCCGAGAAGAGGGACGGCTCAGGAAATCATTAACATGAATACAAATGAAGGAAATCTAAATGAACACAGGAAGTGCTGTAGGCTACGTAACGCCGAAACTATGTATTTTGTTGCCGCGAGTGACAGCCACTCGGGGACTGATTTACTGTCGCTTAACACACCATCTAATTAGGTAACAGAGAATTAGAGAGTTAGGTAATTTGTGCATTTGTTTGTAATAGGTCTCCGAATAAAATTATAATTTTTCATTCGTTACCTTTCGCGATAATAAAATGCACGTACGTTTACAGATACACCGAATCGATTAAAAAAGAACTTATTAACGACTTGAGACATTCGACAGACAACATTACACTGAAAGCAAAATACGGTTGCCTCAAACACTGTCGCGGCGGGTCGATCGTGTACAAACATATTTACCGTCGTATTAAACACAGTCCGGAGCTTTGAAAATGTGCTCTTACAAAGGGGTTTTCAACAGCGGAATTCTGAGAAGAAATTATTAATTTAACGGAGCGAAATTTGAAACTAATGCTTGCTAGTCATTAAACATTCTTTGGCAGCTGTTCGTTTCCCTTCATAATTAAGGAAACGATATTAAAATATCGGAGAAAGAAAGAAAGAGAACGACAGACACGGAGAGAGAGAGAGAGAGAGAGAGAGAGAGAGAGAGAGAGAGAGAGAGAGAGAGAGAGAGAAGAGAGAGAGAGAGAGAGAGAGAGAGACGGGACGAGAAGCTAAACGGGAAGGGAAATTTTATAAGTTTGCTCTTTATCTGCACGCCTGTTAGTATGGCTTTTTCTGGCGCAGTCCGGCCTACACAAACAGACTTCGACTGCGTGGGTGTCCCTTCACCTGTTTCTCTTTGGATGAACGCCAATGCACAGTTATCTATATTTTATTTTTGTAAAGCTGACAAACTATGTTGGGAATCAATAACTACCGAACTGTTTTCATCTTTGAACGTTTGGTAGGCCTTTGCCCAGCTGTTCTCGTGTTTGATTCGGTAACGCGCTTTCTAAAGTGGCCTGAGATATGGGCTTCATTACCCTAAACAAAGATTTCCCACTGTTTCGAACTAATGTTTTCTAATCAGAATACTAAACACTGAAGCATAGCGGATGGTCACAATTTGAAACCGGTTAACCATTAAAGTACAAGAAGTAGCATACTTACTACCAAAAACAATTAGAAAGAATACAAGAAGCGAATGGTTCATGGAATAGTCAGGCTGATAGATGAAGAATTTATGAAATAACACAAAATTACCCAGATGTACAATTTACAACTTGAAGTATCATTACCGTCAGAACAAACAGGATAAAGGCAATGGCAAAAAGAAAGCAAAGTTAATATAAAATGAATTTCTGTTTAGGTTTCGCGTCAAAAATGGTATCAACTAACGGATTTAATTCTGTTTTTAATTTGTTTGTTTGTTTGTTAATGTTTGCGTGCAACTACCCGTCACAAAATGAGCTTCTTGCCATATTGAGTACAAAAGCGATCAGTACGTAGCTCGCAGGCGGATGTTTCGTCTCGTGATGAGCACTAACGTTGTACACTTTAACGAGCGCTGCCAGTGGACTACATTAGATTTTTTCCTTTCATATCGTGACCGGTCCTCCGTTAGACGAATCGTTCTCATTAAGTGCAGTTTCTTCTTACAAGCACGCACGGGGGAGTCAGGCAACCACGACGGATCGTATGGTTACTTACCACGACGGATATGCGGTTATCTGTGTGTGTGTGTGTGTGCTGTTACAATAATTTAGAATACCACTTTGCAGTAACATTCTTTGTTTTCCGCGTAGCGTTTCCGATCACTTCCGACTGACGAAGTCGCATTCCTGTAGGAGTCACTATCACATGAGATGAGAATTTTATCCTAATCATACGTCTGTTTGCGGCAACTTGAGTGCAATGAGCAACCACGATAACATGAAATCCTTACTTGTTTTCTTGAAGTACTGAGCAAGTTGTAATACTACCTCGGCCGAAAGGACGACAAGCGGAAGCCTTCAATGTGGTAATGTGTTCATAAAAGCGAGGCACTGTCTCTGTGCACCCGTCATATTGCACCGTTAGTAAGGCGAGATTACCGTTTTGAGTCCACGTTCACGCCGCATTGCCACAATAAGTATTCATCGACTGCTTATCACCTTCAATGCGGTCGACCCGTCGTGTCTTCGTCATTCTGTTGTCGGTGTAGCCGACATGTCAACAGCGTAACTACACTGACGCGAGTTAAAAAAATAATAACGACCTATAACGGTTGCTTTGATGCGACGACGGGTAACTGTTTAAATGAGGAAAGGATTGCAGCAAATAGGGCGCCTTCTCAACGCGTTGTAGACTGTTATCAGCTCTACGGATTTGTACGACAAAATCTAAATTCTAAATCAGCAGAACACTATGAACAAAGTACAATTACGTATACGAATTAAGTTTTGCAAAACGGTAGCTACCCTTATTTTATTGTACTGTTGAAAGACATGGCCTATGGACATAAAGATGTGTGTGTGTGTGTGTGTGTGTGTGTGTGTGTGTGTGTGTGTGTGTGTGTGTGTGTGTGTGTGTGTGTGTGTGTGTGTGTGTGTGTGTGTGTGTGTGTGTGTGTGTGTGTGTGTGTGTTACAGTCTCAACTAAATATCTACAAAATCAATAGAAAAATGATAATATTGTATTAATACATAATGATTTGATAAATGACAATGTCCAAAAAGTACACAGAGCATGAAGCAAAATCGAGGACGGAGATATTAACTAAACAAGCAGAGACAAAGAAAAAAGACGACGGAATGTTGACGACGAAGCGAAAAATGGTCAGAACTTGCAGACGAGAACGGTTAAACGCCAACAAGACGGAAGCGAAGAACATTATAATGATGAAATGTATACTTTTCTTTCGTCTAGAAATACATAGATTTAGCTTATTTTTCATACACAAATTATTACTCTTGATCAAAGTTTATAATTACACTTGTCTCCAAAACAGTTTATAAATATTCAGGTCTGACTACGCGATTCGACTGTAGATCCATTTTCACGTTACTACTGAACCTAATGAAATGCGTCGTCAGAATGGAAGACTACTATTCGCATATGCAAGACTTTTCTCAAAACTATTATCGACGTCACTCGGCTAAGTATTTGGCAGCTTAGTACTATAAACGTTGTACAGTTCTATAGGAAATAAAGTATTATTATTATTACTGTGTTGAATATTACTGGACCGTCACATTGAGCACCGCTATAGAGTGTAAATTTAAAGGCGAACACGGCAGCAACATGTAGTTTATAATATATCGAAGCAGCAGCTGATCGATATGCAGGTTGCAAAGTGTGTCACCACTTCATAATTATGTTCTATTTGCTTCAGTTTAACGTTTTCTCCTCGCTAAAGTGTACATACAATTTTACACAAAAGCTTCGCTGCTTGTCGCCTGGCATTACACAACCTAGCTTCAATAAAACCGTTTTTTTTTTTCAGCGCAGAAAACACAAGGGGTCGGCTAAGTGCACGGTAACTGCTTGCGAGATGAGCAGTCCTGTTTACCCTATGAATAATAATATTTTATTATCTTCAATCTCGGAAGCTGTGTTCCCGTGATTTCGTTTTGCAAGAATAATTACCACTCGTTGTTAGGCAAATTTTCCAAAGGAAACGACTGTTGCGTATACTGAAGTCAGTATATATATTTGAGAAACGCTTTCAACAAGCACAGAACGTTCAAAAACGTCGGTTGTTATTATTCTATTAAATCGGCAGTTAAATAACAACTATGAATCGACTTGTAAAACATATTTTTTTCTGACTCCACAATATCATTTAGAAATTTTTTATAGTAACGCAAGGCCTTGTATAACTGAAGTCTACTTGTATGAAGTAAATGAACGTATATCGTGACTGTCCCCCCCTAAACATAAATTTCGTAGGCTAATAGGAGAGACATAGCATATGAACAAGTGGCGTAATTACGGGGGGGGGGGGATCATGGAGGGAGTCACTCCCCCCTCCATAGTTATTAGCAATTTCAGTAAAATTTTATGATCACTTAACGTAGGCCTGTTTCTAAGCTATAGTTATGTCTGTTAAAATAAGGCTTGCAAATAATTGTAGAAATAAAAGGAATGACAGTATTTGTATATTAATAAAATAAAGGGAGTCACATCTCCTTCAAGCTAGTCAAGAAGGTACTTTTATTAATATTTTCGTCGAGACAGAATTTCGGTTCAATGAACGTTTCTGGGCTACTAATTCAGCAGTTCGTTTTTGGTTACTTTCGTTTATGAGCAGAGAAATTTAATTGCGTTTACACAAAATTTCTCTGAGAATTTAAAAAAAAGTATTGCGAGAGGTTAAAAACTTCTGTGACCTGGTTCTATAAGACGATTCTTTCAGAGTTTATTTTCACGAGTTACATTCTGGTTCTACCAAACGTCCAGGTTCAACAGGCTTGTTTCTAATTAGAGATTCGGTAGCCAAGATATGTTTCTAGTAGATTTTGATAAAAGATTTTTATTGAACTTAGTTTGCACATACTGCGTTGCAAAATACAGTCAAGTTCTTACGTGAATCAAACGAAGTGTATACGTTGACCTACTAGTGTCGTGGAGATAACGACTTACCATGAAATTCGGTAAAATACATCGGAACGTTGTGGATCTACAAGACTATTAAGTGTGACATCACGTTCGTCAAATTTGTTAAGTTTATTAATAAAAAAACTCGTAAAACTCATAATGACGTTGATTGTCTTATTCTGTCTCGTTCGAATTATCATTAAAATCATAATCATCACATTGGTAGTTACTTATCATATGATCCCTTCGTTATCCTGCGGACTCTACCCTCCTACACTATGTCAATATATATTTAGGAATACCTCCACGTGCATTAATGTAGGTCACCGGTTTTACTGACACATATTCAAATGTTAATCTCTTTGCACCCTGCAACCTTTCACTCTCTCTCCCTTCCCCTAGTCTCGGCGCTCGAACATTTTATATCGAGGTTATGCTCGACGATCAATCGCGAAGCCCCGCATTGTAAAGTACGGCGGCCTGAGAAACCGGATTCGAAATTAATTTTATATTAATCAATTGTGGTCGCAAAAATACATTGGAAATTGGGCAGCAGTGGAGCCGGGGTACGTATTGGAAATATACGCGTGTCGTTATATGTATTTATAGATGGGAGCTGGGCAGATCTGGGCCGCCGTAAGTGGAACACAGCAGCCGCCGTGGACCGGTTTGTTGTGTGTGGCGAAAGCAGTGTGAGGAGAACCCATGCTCCAGGCCACGTAACAGCCTTAGCGCATTCCGTTTTCGGTCAAATAAGATTAAGTGAAATTTCTCGCATTACCTATACCGTACGTACGCGCCGACTAACAAGTATTGCGTTATGCTAAACAGCGGACACTGGACCGGTAGGCGGAGAGACTGCACACAACTGTGTAACTGGCGCGGCGTCCGTCGTAGGTGCTGTCATAAACACGGACAGGTTGAAAGTAAAAGGCGAGTACCGAAAACGGTAAATACTCTCTTTGCAAAATATTTGGTAACACCTAAAGTACCAAAACGGAGCGTGTTGCTTGTTGCCTCAGCGCTTCAAGGCGGACGTGTTTCTGAATACTTTATTTATGCGACACCTTATTGCATTAATAGGCTACACCTTTTGCATACCGTTAAAAATGTAAAATAAATTATTAAACAATTCAGAAAACACAGACACACCATTTATGGGAATGAAAATAGCCGAATGGAGCATTCGTAGCGACCGCTGTGAACACGTTAAACTGGGTTCAAGATTACTCGGTTCCCAATAGATTTCTGTTCCGAATGCATGGTCTTTTACGAGAAAACCATTTAAGAATGTGAAAAATTTAAAGATCTACTTATAAGAAAATATATAAAAAAATTTACAGGCATTGCACAAATGCATTGCACAGAGAATGGCATTGAAAATGCTTAAATAAATCTAAAAAATATATATGGTGTATTTATGTTCATTCATTATTATGTTCATTATGTTCAATCAGTGAATTCATTCTTCATTCACCAATCAATAAATTCATTCTTCATTTACCAATGTACAGATTATAAGTTAAATGTAGTCGCATTCATAAGCGAAATTTTATATGTGTATTACGTTATTGACAACAAAGAAGTAGTTTCTATGGAAACTCACCGGTTCCCATTTTCGATCACGCACCAGCGGTCGTTTTCAAATGTGCGACACGTCCTTATAAACATTTTCAATGTTAAAATTGTACAGAGGCAACCTGCTTTAAGATATAAGGAAATGAGAACGGTTCATGGTGAACCAGACTGGAAAGCCGTAGTCTTCAAGCGTTAAACAGTACAACTAAATGGTCTGATACTCTGAACGGGAAGATTACGGAAAGCACGATGTGACAGCGATTAAATAAAAATAGAATATACAGAAACCTCAGTCAAAACGTTTGCTTTCGGATCTTTTCAAACTAATAATGTGTACGCACCAATTATATAATTATAATGTTCCGCTCATGACGATGTCTTGTCCAGATGGACACGGCGTTCCCAAATTATCATTCGGCAACTGCAGCTTACCACCTTCAATGAGCCGACCCGTCGTTCTGTCGCTGTCATTTTGCTGCCAGTGTAGATCTTTGTTTAAGTGATACAAAAATCTGTCGGCAACCGACTATACGGGTGAAGCTAAGAAAATTCTTTACGACTGATTTAAGAGTTGCTTTAATGGCCGGTGTTTAACGGTTTCAGCGAGAACGCTATAACTCGGGATGGAAGCCGAGCGGAAGACGCCGAGACAACCATTGTCGCCGCATGTGGGCCGGAAGTATACAAGCAAAATCAACACTTGTTAATTCTTTATATATGCGTTTCGCTTAACGACAGACCGAGAACAAAGTTCAAGTAAATGTGTACGCTATTTTGACAAATAATCTTTAAGCAACTTTTTTGCAGCGGAAGTGATTAGAGACGGAATAACACATTAGAGACAAACGAGAGATCTACGAGTCGCACGTGGCCAAATGAATTAAAAAACGCAAAAATCGGAAGATTCTTATAAACAATTGATATAATTTGTTAGGAAGACAATAAGTAATAATTTAACTAGAACAAATCTGTGAGCGAATTACCAGGTGACATTATAACCGTGGTTAATCTACAACGTACTCAATGAGATCTGTTTAATTTGAACTCGTTTTATATTGTAAAGGGACCTTTCACCTCGCTTACTGAACAGAACGCTAATGGCCACAAACCAGGAATAAAGCTCACGAACAGCAACAGCACGTAGGAGCTCGGTATTGTTTCGCAGCGTTAAACGTGTCATATTCAGTTTTCATTTACGTCACTGCCGAACCATTAGATTGACGTCCCGCTTTATTGTTCTCCATTTAATCCACACATACTAATTGCATGTTTCCTCCCACCCACGTATACAGCCATCTGTAACCATAATACTGTTTCTTTTTTATACAGTGTTCAAAGTACTATTTCAATACGTTACATAAAGACAAGGTACACTTATGAATATCGTTTTTCTCGGTTCACTTGATTTAGGCGGTGAAAAGATCAGATCTGAATCGTTTTGATAAATGACGGGGGCTCGCCAAAGATATTTAATAGCTGTGCACGAATCAGTTATAATCGACACAACGATAACACTCGGTTCTTCCTTTGTTACTTAGCAGAATTATATAAACATGTACACGCAAGTTTACACGTGGCGTACAACGTGAGAGTTTGAAAACTGCAGAATCGAAACCGATAGTTGTATTGTTCCCTCTATTGCAAGGTCATACAGACCACACGCACAAACAAGCATACGCGTACGCATTTGTATCTTCTTTGTCCTTCCGTGATGTTTCGTAATTTTTCTTCTGGAATTTGGGAACTAGCCGCTTTCAGGTAAAGGGTAAAGACAATAAGGGAAGACCCACACATGTGCTGGCCAAGCAATGAGATGGAGAGGAGAACGGGGGCGGGGAGAGAGAGAGATCAGCGAGAGTGCGTGTGTTTTATATAGGCTAAAGCTGCAGGAGAGGACGAACAGGATATATTGCGGTGGCCGTTGACATGTTGTGTAACTGACGAAGCGTCCGACGTTAGGGACGCTAAAGAAGATATTTATGCTACGACAAGTTCTCGGAAAACCTTTTCCGACTTACGTATGTGTTAATACGTCTCCTGCACTAAACATTAATTTGCAGTGAACTGAACGAAATTTTGGCAGTTGGACGATAATTAATTGTTTTTACCGTGGTAGTCACCGGCGCGGCGTTTGTGTGCCGTCAACACGTTCTACCGGTAGGCTATCCGTATCAAAACTCTCAGCAGCTTCGGAATGAATTATTAGACGTTTATTATAAACACAGATTTATTATAATAATAGATTTATGTGACTACATTACATTACAATTTTTACACATAGAGGGACATACATTTTGACGTGTACTGTGCGCTGTACGTAAGAAATATGGCTGCGCTTAAAGTGTACATTTAACTATGTTTCGAATATATCATTGATACCGATATAACTTATGTCACTAATCCTTTCACTGAGGCCGGAGATAGTGACGCGATAAGTAAAGAAATGGAAAATCTGGTATCTTGGGCTTTCGCGCTCGGCGTCAACTGCCGCATAAAACAGACGTTTCGGCCCCACCGTTAGAGGCCATCTTCAGTGTAACGACTCGAGTAACTGGTACGTTCTTCACCAGTTTTCCACCGTTCGTTCGCCACGGTACTGTGGAAAACTGGGAAGAATTACCAGTGAAGAAGAACGTACCAGTTACAATGAAGATGGCTTCCAACGTCAGGGCCGAAACGTCTGTTTTATGCGGCAATAGTGGACCACGGTCTCCTAGCCCGGAGGGTTGTCAAACGAATTTCAACAGAAAACATTTATTTAGATGCCTGCAATACACATAAGGAGGTAGAAAAGTATTTAGAGTGCAAGAACCTGTTGAAATTCATAGTTAAAAATATTACTTTAACGATCTTTTTTCTTCTCATCTTCCTGATGTTCAATGTTTAAGATTTAAATTTAAAATACTCATAATGCTCATGTAGCAAATCTTGAAATACTATAGGCTATATATAAACTCAGACGGGTGTGTGTGTGTGTGTGGGGGGGGGGCGAGCGCGTACTGTCTGAAACACTCGTTTTAATTACCTACTTTAAGTGGAGAGCGAATGCCGCAAGCGATGTGGAATCTCTTCTAGCCCACAACACAACACATTAACTGGAACAAAACTTATTAACCGTTTACTCGGGGCATCGTCACGCCGTAAGCCCGCAGCCGCATACCGCGTACATTACCTTACACAAATAATAGCAAACTTATCACGGAATTCCTGGTAGGCATGAACGAACAATTAGTGGAAAACAACAGCCACATCACAGAACAAACATTTCCGACACAAGTAATCCTTGCCGGCGACACGGGATTTCCATCGAAAAACTTGGGGTAAAGTATAGATCCAAGGTACGATGCAGATATGACAGTCTGTCTCAAATAGAAAAATTAATGTAACAATGACGTGGAATTTTTGTTTCCAACGTGAACAATCCAGCGTGTTTGTGTCGTGGCGTATATTGAAAAACCATTACATAGAATTGTTAATACCGGAAAAAATACAGTAGAATCTCCATTAACCGAAACACTTTTAACGAAATACCGTTTAACCGAAACGACCGACCAAAAAAATCTATATTCTCGATTTTACAATGAAAATTTGTTTTCTTGATAAAACACGAAAACTGATGTAATGTGTTTTGTTTGTAAAGTGTGATTTGTCATAGGGATAGCTCTGTTAAAAACAAACAGGTTTCCTTAGTTTGAGATACAAAGCAAGCATAGAGAGTCACCCGTCAGGTTGATAGTCATACATAAATGACTTTATGCAAATAGTTTGATTTTTTATTAATAATAATCTTTTGATAATATTGTACCTTATATTGCCTTCAGTTATTTTACCTCAAACTTTAAAAAAATTACATTTTAATTACTATCCGAGATTCTGGTTATCCGAAACCACCTTCCCCCCTTTGTTTCGGCTAACAGAGGTTTTACTGTAATAAAATACTTAATAGCCGAAAAAGATATTAACACTTTTTTGTAATTATATAGCTGTATTCGTGTAAGTTGATTAGTAAAGTATTTTCCATTAAATTATTTATTTTTCTAAGGATAACTTGGGGTTACATAACAAAAGGCGACTGCCTCCAAAAACTAGCAGCATGTTACGATAGGAAATCATTTTGCATCAATAGACAGCTGGCGGTATGCGTTGTGTATGCGATGACGTCTCTTACAAAGTCTTGTTAACCAACCACGTGCACGCACGTATGTGTTAAAAACCGTGCGTTTAGCAAAATTCAAATTTTGTCTGCACTCGTTCCTGTACACGCGTATGACCGTCTTTCCTAATCACTAACAGACACATATATGTTGATAGGCTTGTATCTTGTAAACGGAAAATTAGCATAAAGTTCATGCACAAATGCAGTTGTCACCTATAATGGTTACTGCGAGAGTTAAGGGCACTGGTATTCTTTCGCACCAGGATTATGTAGATTTCCGATCTGCTTCGTCGCGAGATGATAGACAAGTTTGTGCGGTATTCCGGTTTAGTCTAATCTTTCTGATTTGGATTTATCCGTTGACCTTACAAAACAGAATTCACAAACTCAAATCTTATATAAACATGCGGTTTACGGCACCTGCTGGAAAAATAGTCGAGATTTCCTCAGATCACAACTCATATAAAATTCTCGGTTTTAATTGTGACAAAACATATTATTTATTATACTGTTTATCGATTTACGCAAACATTCTTTTCAGTCCTGAAGTCTTTTGCGTTTCCAGGGTTCATGGTATAAGTTAAAAGAGGTGATTATTACGACACGTGGTGACCACAAAGTGGACGAACCTTCTTTATCGGAATTTCCGGTTAGAATCTGGGAGGCAGTATATTCTAACCGTAAACTGTTTGTGCGTGAAACGTAAATTGTGAAAATCCACATCCGGGAAACAATTCACTAATATTATACCTGGTGAATTAAATAAAATTATTAAAAAAATTTTACATAATTTTTTACGAATTTAGAATTAAAGACTTATTTAGTGACTACGTGTCTATACACGTATCTATCTATACGCCTACAACCCCACAAGTGTCGCCGCTTTTCTGTGGCCAGCTTTCAGTCATTTTTTCATTTCGATATTCGTCTGTGTGCACGTTCCGTACTTCCACCGCTTCTTAAATTTCATTCCGTCTACTCAATCTCTCTTTTCCCCTCTTCCTTTTTTCTTAACGATTTCGCCTAAAAATCTTCCTTGGCCATCTACCATTCATCATCATCCTACTAACATTCTCATACCATACCAATTGTCTTTCTCTTCAACAATATGCAACATTATTTTTTCCGGAAACATCTACACGCCTGTGCCAAGAATTCCATTTTTGTCCACAATTATCGTTCTTCATTGACATTACCTATGTACACACTTCAGCCGCACATAACCTCAAGCTTTGTACTAATGATTTGATAATTTCTTTTTTGTCGTCTTTGTAATACCTATAGCACACAGAACCAGCTTCATAACTTGCATCATTGTAAACTAAATTATAAATATTTTTATTAAAGTTCTGAGCCGTCAACAAACGTTTGATAAATGGTATAATGTAAATTAAATTGTTGTAATGTAAATAATGTAAATACTATATTAAAAGACAACAATGTAACGATCGCTGTCGATCTTTTTGTAATTCCTAACGTTGCCTATGTCTGCAAACGTGGTCGGTGGGAGTGTGTAGCGGTGGTGCTATGCTAAAAGAGTACAGAAATTTAGCTTTCGTTCATTCAAGTCGCAGTTGCGCGAAATTTTAATCTCAAGTCCTTTCATTAATAAGAATCACACGGTTACGTTTACGCGATCGTGTATTGAGCAAATAATCGTCGACAGTGTAACACTTGACTGACTGTATACGGCGTCGACCGGTTGTTCAAACACAGATGTGCGCTTGACGATACCATCCTGCACTACACGGCACCGTGTCATGGGGATGCTGTTTTGAACGTGTGTCTCGACCGTTATGAATTACACGCTTACCTATTTACATACCTTACGGTGAGTATATACATATACACAGGTCTACACGTGTTAAAGAACAAAAGGGTGGTTTGTTATTTATTAACCAAAGGATGGTGACAGATAAACACGTGTAAAGGCGCGGGCATTTTTGGTACACACTTCAAAGAAACAACTGTCGACAGAGCGGAAGAGCATTGACGTTAGTGCAATGGACTGTTTTGCAAGGTACACAAATAGCTGCTAGACCGCAATTGGGAACACCATCGTTCGTCTACCCTTGGGAAACGCCACTGATATCGCATATGTGGGGCCATACTAAATGATTCACATAAAACGTGGGAAAAACTGTGCTAGAAGACCTTGTAAAGCGGTGATCAGATCAGTTTTGATGAGACCAGGTAAGCCTTTTTGGTTTAATCCTAGAAGCTACTGATGATTATGATGACATACATACAAAGAAGAAAGTACTAAGTTAGAAGTTGGGTGAGGATGATGGAAAGTGCTTTCACTGCTGTGTGATTATTATTTATTTAGCTATAATGTTGCGTAAGTTCAACTCTTGTAGTGTACTATTTATGAGCATTCAACATACATACTACTCAGGAGACATCATAGCTGCTGACTTCACGATAGACAAATAAGTTTATCTGACATTAATTCATAGGTTCTAACTGATGAAATTGGGACTGCCGTTTCGTCAATCGCTGTGCCAACGTTTGGTTCCTCATAGAATCACCGGTTCCTCATAGAATCACAGTTCTGTTGTAACTTACAGCACGATATTACGTGACATCTTCCGGTTCGTATAGATGAACCATTCAGTATTTTATTCAGTCTCCTGTAGTCGGAGATTTATTAACTCTCAGTATGACACGACATGCGTTCTTAGCATTTTTTTAAATTCTATGTTGAGCATTGTTCTTAACTTTCTCCTCTGTTATCATCATCAGTTCCTGGTGTTGAATGACTAGAATTAGTCAACAATAAAAAAAAAACTTTCTCGTGAGCAATTACTATATAAGCAATCTTTTTAGTCATCATTCAAGTACTTAATAAATAGATTACTATCGAGACATTACAAATAAAGTTAATACAAATTTTATATTCGAGATTCGTTTACCATATATTTCGGTACAACAAATCTCATACACGTGCCCATCAAAAAATTCGAGATGACGTCACGCCTCTAAATTTATTAGTTTGCGCATAAACGTGTTGTTGACGACGGTCGATTTCTGATAATTTGAATTCGCACGTTTAACGAATTTCACTTAAAGGTTTTTGTATAGGATATTTATGAAGCAGCGATTAAAAATAGCGCGGGCGCGACACTTGGTGAATTCGGTGTTGACGTCGTCGATGAGAATCACAACCATGACGTCGGCATGACGCACTCGACGGAGCAGACACATGTCATGGAGCGGGGGAGTACAAGGTTGGCACTGCAACAGCTTCTTCTTTTTCTTCTTATCTGACGCTTCGTAAATAAATAAATAACAAACGCTCTGTGTTTATAGTGTAAATACAAATGGAATATATTTAACTGTTACAATCGCACTTTTAAATAACGTTCACTTTGCTTGTTTAAATTTACCACTGCTATTACAGGAAGACTTGGTATGTGCTCAACCACTTCCAGAGACAACACTCGAGCTCGCTGTTACTGATTAACGCTATTGTTTAAGTAACAGGCGGTTTAGTGTACAGCAATTTTACTGTTTGGGAGAAACCCAATATTACCGTCACACACATTTCATTGCACACTTACTTTCTTATCTTATTCCATTCGGAAAAATTCAGTTGGATATAACTTTGTTTGGAAATTTATGACTTTAACACAATCTGTTAGACGAACGAAACAGACTATTCAGATTATTTGATTACATGTTACACCTATATTGATTGTGTCACACTTCTTACGATAATGTTTTTCCCTAAGACATTAGATTAGTATACTCTTCATACGAACTTCACCAGGCGTCATAAAATAAAATCGCGCGCACGTGTGTCCGATATGCTAAACGAACGCATATGTATGAGACATTTCTTGCGATGTGAAGACTAAAATGAAATAAACAGTGGTTAATATTACCATATGTACGACTTGGAACACCCACGCGCGAGCGAGCGCGCACGGCTGCGATTGTTGAGCTCGTTCGTACGTGTTCGTGTAAGGTTTGTTTCTACGAAACGTTATGACAAACTAGCGAGATCGTTTTGCCCAAAAGCAACTCCAGGATGTTGTGTTACTCTCCTGTCGTCTGAACAGGCGTTGAGTATTTTCCGAGTCATAGAATCGTGGACAATCAGACGAATCAGAATATTAAGAAAACTTTTATGTAGAACAGAATTTTTGCTACCCATTAGCCTAGTTGACTCCCGATGAGCGCTTTTGAGCAATTTACCTCGTCTTCATATCGCACAGGGAGCCACAACTGTCGCGTCGGGAGTCACTAGACCAAATAGTTTTCTACACAAAATCATATTCGATTAAAGTCAGCATATACAAAGCATGTTATAAAAAAAGTCTCGTGTTTATATTAACGCACGAGTGGTGTGTACGAGATGAGATTTCAATACGCTAAAGTCAGCTGTTTATAGCCTACTTACAAATGTAGAAAGTCTAATACACCGCGGGCACAGTTATAAGTTGTATTCGGTTGTAGATGGACATGTTTTAACATTGAAAATGTTTATAAGGACGTGTCGCACATTTGCGGCCGATCGCTGGTGCGTGATCGAAAATGGGAACCGGTGAGTTTCCATAGAAACAACTTCTTTGTTGTCAATAACGTACTACACAAATAAAACTTCACTTATGAATGCGACTACATTTAACTTATAATCTGTACATTGGTAAATGAAGAACGAATTCATTGATTGGTGAATGAACATAAATATATATATTTTTTAGATTTATTGAAGCATTTTCAATGCCCTTCTCTGTGCATTGCATTTGTGCAATGCCTGTAAATTTTATCATCACAAACGTAGAGAATGTTAGTACTGAAGATACACTTACATTACAATATACTGTACGTAAATGCGCCAATATAACTGATTAGCATATATATTACATGCTGATAAGAGGCCGAACTATATAACGTATTAAACTTTTGTACTTCGAAGTTTAAAGTTTCTTCTAACGAAATTTTCTGATTTTATACGTCTAACAGGGAATCAAATGCGAAAGATACTGGGGGGGGGGGGGGTCTCGATATATAACGTGCGAATTCTCTGTAATTCCAGTTGCAGATTCAGAGGGATATTTTGCGATGTGAAGTAGTATTTAGGGAGGGGACACATAAGAGAAAAGAATTTGTTTCAAATTTTTCTTTAAAATAATATTTTTTAAAATCTGAAATACACTGTTGTCTACTCTTGAACTTATTCTCGTATATTACAAAAAAAAATTACTCTAGTGGGAACATGGAAACTGTTTTTTTTTTTTTACAAATGTAAGAACTTTTGAGGTGTGATGTATGATTTATGATGCGATATCATACTGTGTGTTGGTATGAGGTATAAAGCTATACTATGATGTCTTTTCTTTTTTGTAGAAGAATGAAATTTTAAGGCAGTCTTTTTTTATGGGCGATGCGAATGTAAATGATGTACGATTTATTTTGTAGTGTATATTTTTGTCATTGCCCTACGTCACGTACGAGACAATTTATATTACATAGGATAAATAAATATATATAATACATACGTGAGCGCGCATATGTAAATTGGGAAGTATGAAAATGTATAGGCTTTCAATGGGAAGTGTTTAATTATATTTACAATTTTCTACAACTCCATAAAATTGTGTTTATTTACATTCCGTACAAAGGTCAGGGAATCCACCATGGGAATAAACATTTCGGTTCTCAGTTCTAAATCAAAATGCCCGATACTTTATTTTTTTCGGTGAAAAAACTAGTTTCTGTAAAAACAGGTTCAAATGCGTTAAATCGAATTTATCACTGTTCCGAAGTCGTTTGTTTATTATTTGAACCCAACCGCAGACAGAAGCATATGGTTATTCGCGCGCACACGCTCTGTAAGTATTCCTTTTGTGCTCTCCAGTCCGTATAGCCTACTACATAATTACATAAAGCTTGGTACGCGGCAACCGGTTAGACCTGTACACGACGTATTATTTATGCTGTATCGCTGTTATTAAAGCGTAAAACAGAGTTCTGCAGCTGATAATTTAATTTCTCCGAACTGACTAATGCGGTTAGTCGTTATTTAGGTCACAGCGTTATCTTTCGTGAGAAGTTCAGTGAAAATTGCTGCAGAAAGGACGAAGCAAAAAAGAGTGCTGCAGCTTTTATCGAGGGAACGCTATACGCTATTGTTTCTACTTTAACGTAAGAATTGTGTTCATCCGATTATGCACGCAAATAAAAAAATAACTTGGCCAATAAAAAACTAATGTTGAGAATGTCAGTTCACTTGGTCATTAAGATCATTACTTACGTAAAGAAGAAGGAGCCACGGCACAGTTTCGAAACGCACTGATGACTAATGGCACCTATTTCTGAGGAAAAAACTCGGGTTTCTTCCTGAACAGAGCGCGCGTCATAATTTGACGATACATAATTAACTCGATGTCATGGTCTCGAGTCCTGTTAGCGTGTTACGTCATCCATTTAGCCTAGAGCTTAGCAGCGGCTATATTTTCTTTTTCTCCGTCTTTGGTTACGTCACTTCTACGTCACCGATCTCTGTTCTATAGTACGTGTAACGTTACGCGGATAAACGCGTGCGTTGTTACCGTTTCAAGTAGAGACCACGCACGCAGGTCTGCGTGGCCAGACTCGAACAATGCCGACTTGTGACCAAGACAAAAACGATTACTTCCCACTGGAATGTATTGTGATTCTGGCAAGGCCTTTGTGCTTCCTGCCATTATCGATCCCACCATCTAAGTACGAGACGTACATAATTTAATGAAGAGACAGACGACGGCCGAGATGTCGCAAGCCCTTGCGTTGCGCGTGATTAATACCCTGACGGTGAAGGCTTTTGTTTACACCTACCTAACGTCTTGTCTCTGGGGACTCAGCGGAGGCGCGCACACATACACAAACTGTTAAGTTCGTTAAGAAATTACGAGTCGGTAGTAGCCACACAGTAAATCAGTTTGTCACGTTATTAATCCTCAGAGTGGCGACTGATTTTCACCCATCATATCGTCTGACTTCTACATTATACTCTATGAATCCGCTGCTGGCCAATCAGTTGTATTGAAGGGAAACCTGCAGACATGACGTCGTGACTCCCTAACGTGAATTTACTGTATATGTAAGTAATTGTAATATACATTCTATAATATAATACAATAATAGCATACTATGACTTCCAACTATTAACACGTTCAAGTTAGAATTTGCATAAAGCAGCACAATACGTGACTTCCAACCATTCATTAACACATTTAAGTTGCATACACATTTAGTTTTCGCTGCGTCTTCAACATGTGTATAATTTTGATTTCTTTCGTCTTTCATTTCATAGACAGTATTAAATCGTAATTGTGATAAATCAGGTAATTATAAATTATTGTTAGGCAGCAAGAAGCCTCAACGTGAGAGCTGGTCAATGAGTTGGTCAGCTACTAATACAGGAACACTGTCTGTGTGGATAATATGTATACTGTTTCAACGATAATTGAAGTAAATTATACTTGTATATTAAAAGGGGAGAAACTATTGAAGTGTTTTCGGACGGAGCGCTTGCACGGGAGGGACAAACACAGGGAAGAAAATGTTTCGTTTTCAACTTTATTAAAAAAAGTCGACTTTCTCTTTGAAATACGGTTTTCTACTAGTCTTGAACGAATTTTTTGAATATTAAAAAATAGAACAAAGTTTTACAGACAAAAATAAAATAACTTTACCTCAAAAGAACTGTGAAAAATGTTTTTCAGATTTTTTGAGACGATCATTTCATTGGCCCCTATCCCTCTCCCCTAAGGGCCACCCTTGTGTGTGTGTGTGTGTGAATAAAGAGTAAAAAAGCCTAATTTTGTAAAATTAGGAACGAATTGGGAAGCGATGGAGGAACTTATATGTGTGTGTGTGTGAAAATTAACAATGGGATGTACAATGCCGGATAACAATTTTCAATGCGATCGCACAAATTCGTGTTATTCCCGAATTAAATTACGATACTGAACCATTACAATGCTACAGTCCCGACAAAACCGTAAGGGGGAGTTTACAGCCTACGTTCAGTACTAAACTACTTTGGTAACGTCAAGTCACGTGATTCTTAACCTCCATACTAAAAAAGTATGAAAGTTTGAAAGTTCCCCCCCCCCATGTTTTTAGTTTTACCGCATTTTGTTGTACAGGCAAAACGCATCTGATTAGCTGAGGTACTCAGATATTTCACGGTGTTTTTAACCTAAAAAAAACTATTCCGCTCAACGATTATTTACATGCTATAATACACACTTTCACTGGCGATTTTATAATTTTGTATACATTTCTTCTTCCTTCCTTGTCCTATGCAATCTCTTGATGTCACCTCATGTTGTTCTTTATCTTTCTAGTATTCTGTCACTGTTTTATCCTGTGTTTGCTTGGGATTCTCCTTTGGTCATGTTACTCAATTCTTTACTTCCAAGGTGTGTTTCAACGAGTACGAAGATACAAAACAGAATAAATTTAATTGTTTTATTACTCACAAGAATTCGATAAAACTTAAGTGCAGATCATGTTTCAAACAAATACGGAAGTTTGTGTACAGAAGCATGTTTTTTGTAGCACATAATCTTACAGCAGATGGCCTTCTTAAGAACGTATTAGAAGCGTACTGTTCCGAGTTATCTCCCGTTCTGAATAACAAACAATAACAGGAAGGCAATTTATCTTTATGTAAACCGCGTTACCGGAACGTTTGACAAAATCACCCGTATTTAAAAATGAACGTGAAAAAAGAATGAGTCACGTCGTTTAACCTGTTCGTCCTTCGCTGTCGATGCGTGCGTAATTACGTCTAACAGTATTTGTAAACAGGTGGATACCTATTTTTAAACGCAAAGTGTGTCGTCCTCCAGTAGCGTAATGGTGTGATTCATTGGAAACGAATGTGATGACCTACGATTGTTTCATAACCACTTGTTGAAGTCAGCGGGACCGGAAGCACCCGGGGACACGATTAACTCGATTTTCACAAGCGACAAAACTGTTGTGTGGTGGTGTCAGACAAGTCAGACACAACGTTTAATATTAGCCCGTAGACTTTCACAGCAGTAGTTACAAAACCAATGTGACTGTACAACGTACAGCCGTTGATCGATTCCACGTTCTCGTACAGACGTTTCAACCGCGGCTTGGCAATCATCTTCAGTGTAGTATAGATGGCTTCGAGGTCGCAGCGTCTTCGATCACTCGACCAACTGATTTACTGCCAATGATTTATTTAAAGCTTGAGTTTGGCGCCTAGAGTTTGTTCCGGTACACATTTGCACAGACGATCTGGTTTACACGGTTGCTCGTTTCAAGCGTTAACATAGTGTGGAATTTAAAGGTCGACTGCAGTCCATATAACATTGTGATAAGGAATTAGTCAAGCAGATTTTATTACTAGACGATTCTCCTCCGTAAAGCAGTTATTTTGAGAACACTTTTCACACAACTGGTAAATGCCTGTACAGTATATAAGTTCAGTCATAAAATCACGTGTAGGTTACACGTGCACGAATCCTGAAATGAATCTTCCATTGTTTAATATCGCCTTGGAAGAGGTCGATCAAGTTAAATTGGTTAAACAGTTGGGCACAGCAAGAGAGCTCGTTTATTAATAAAACTCCTAAGTTTTACACAGCACGGCTTTAACGCATAGCTCTGTCAACACCGCCAGTTCCGTTGGACAATCTTTTAAATACATAAATTAATTCTCAGCAACCTCGATTTGACAATGAAAAATTACATTCCAACGGACGTTATTCGCTCTCACACACAAGTTTTCACACAGCGGACGACAAAGTAATTTATTTTGTTCAGACGTACGTGTAAAATTATGCATATATTTTTCGTGTATCTGTGGTCAGTCAACGAGTTTGCTCCAATAAACGCCACGCGTTGTCTTCCAAAATAAGACAATACACAAACGATACGTACAGAATGGACTCAAACAATTGCAATAAGCAAGACACAACTGAAACACGCTGGACAGGGTATGTTCGTAGAATCAGGACAGCAGAATACACGTACTGGTTGTGCTTTGTACCCGGCGAATCTTGGACCATCACGCTCAGTTACACCTGTCTAATTGAAATACCACGGCCGATACCAGGCCATATCTAGAAAACCAAAGTATCGTGAATTCCGCGGCGGGAGCTCTAAGAAGCTCGGGACGCGGCATAACAGCGGGCGACGGGCATGCCCTTCGTCTCTCACAACCCCTGGTTAACAAACTGACCGGTACCTGGCAGCAGGAGGATCTGAAGAAGATATGTATCGGAACTGGATGGAAGTGCATAACGATAAGGAATAAATGGACGGATCGTGCTGTAGTCCGAGCCTCACCTCGGGCCACAGCATCAGAGGATAAGGTACAAACCTGACGATATATTTTGAACTGTGAGCGGTGGACACACACCTCGTTGCGAGGCTAACAAAAATGTTCAGTCATTTCGCACATGCGCACAACAGTCTTGTACAGTGTTTCATAGTGTGAATACCGGCTGCAACAAGGCATGTGTGTGACAGAGGGAGATGTAGTGTGTGAGCGAGACGGCGAACTGTTATCTAGACACTGTACAAGATAGAATTTACATAAGACTTAGGCTCCTGAAATAATCTTCCTACTGTTATGGTATGGACTGGAAGCCAAACGAAGATGTAAAAGCACAAACATTTTTTGTTCGCGATAAAATCCACGATTGCGGACGGAATTGGCAACTCGTAGGAAATACTTACGTTAAGCACAAGTTTGGCAAACAAACTGTGAATTACGTTTCCGTAGGCTTAGGAAAATGTTTTTCGAATTTGCTAAACTGGAATAATTTATTATTAGCACCTAATGTTTGGAAGTGTACAATGATGATGTGATGATGATGGCGAAGAAGAAGAAGAAGAAGAAGAAGAAGAAGAAGAAGAAGAAGAAGAAGAAGAAGAAGAAGAAGAAGAAGAAGAAGAAGAAGAAGAAGAAGAAGAAGAAGAAGAAGAAGAAGAAGAAGAAGAAGAAGACGACGACGACGACGACGACGACGACGACGACGACGACGACGACGACGACGACGACGACGGTGATGGTAAATACGCTAAAAACGATAAGGAAAATACGAGTACAGGCTGAAATTGAAACAATATTTGACTTGAGTATAGATTAAACTGCAATGACAGCGAAAAACAAGAGAATGCCGTAAGTTCTCTACCTAACGTAATTATATTTCATGCCTCTTTCGTCTTATCTGCAATCGCTTGCTGAAACATTCTAAAGAGATCTTTATAGAGACAAAAGCGATAACACAGCCTATTCAAATTGGCTATAAACCCTACTACTAATTATAGAGTTTATACTGTACTAAGCAACTCAATTTCCCAACTTCTGTCACTCTATAACTCTAAACGAACTCTATAAATGAACTTACAACTACTGTATCGAAGTGAATCATTCGTCCGCGTTAACGCTGATGTGATAACTACAATAATTTAGCTGCATTACGCTTGACCTCCTATCACGGAACGCGACCTTAACCTGTTGAATAAGCTGTTTTCCAAGAGATACGGCCTCGAAGACTTTGGTACTGTACTTTTGCAATTCGAATCTTGTCGAGTTCGCTTATTTAAGTACTAAAATAAGACGGAATCCCCGTCTTTACTTTAATTAAACAAAAACGCGGCTACAATAAAACTGCGCGCGCGCGCACACGCACACGCACACAGCATCATCATCTGCAAGGATTAAACCATGGATGGTTGTTCCGGTCTCACACAGGCTGTTTAAGCTGGTCACTCCAACGCTTCCTCGGATGGCCCACAATCTCTCCGTCCCTTCGGCTTATAGTTTCATAGTTGTTTGGGGATGGGGCAGTCATCCATTCGGCAAAGATATTCCCACCAATTCAGCCGATACTGGGGAATCCCTGTGAAGTATACTCATAATATTCAGTTCCTGTCGTATATCTGTGTTTCTTCTATGATCATGGAGAGTATATCCTGCCGCGTGCCTGAGAAATCTCATTTCAGGACCTTGGTTGGCCTTTCGTTAAAGTCCAATTCACAGACCCATAAAGAAGTGTGGGAACGGCCATCGCCTTGTAGAATTTTAGGCCTGTTTTTTTACTTGTTGACTTAAGAATTCGCCTGATGGTCCCGCACATAAGTTGAACTTATGCAACTTATTCACAACGTCGTTGCTTGTATTATAAGACACAGTGTATCCCAAGTATTCAAAATTGCTGACTTGTTCTTGCTGACAGTACCATTTATAACAATTTTTGCCCGTACGGGATCATTTCCACGAAAAGCCATCACCTTGGTCTTAAGTGTGGATATTTGTAATCCATAGTCTTTGCAGATTCGATTTAACAAATGTATGTATACCCATTTGCAACCTGTTTTTCGAGTCCGACAGAAAGCCTGATCGTCCGCTAACAACAAAGTGTCAATTGCAGAGTGGCCAATCATAAAATGCTCCGGAAGACACATCTGCCAGTTTTGTATGACATCGTCAATATATACATTAAAAAGATAACGTGATAATGGACACCCTTGTCGTACTCCGCAATTGATCAGGCCAAAGGCACAGATAAGTAATTCTAAACTGGAGTTTTGAAATGTATTCGGGAGCAATGACACTATGACGAGTCAAAAATAGTGTAGCGCCGCTAGGTAAAGTAAAGTAACCTATCAGGATTTCAATCGAATACTTTGTTGACAGCTAACTCATCGGCCAAAGCAATCCACTGCGTACATATTTACTTATCACTGGTAGTAGAGGAGACGAGATTCGTCTCATACAAGACGTCCTTCGGATTCGTCTTCATACAAAACGATTTATTTATTTATTATTATTGTTTTTTTGTTTAAACGTCGTCTGTTCACCATGATCGCCTACGACGGCAGCGAGTATTTATTTTTGCGGTATTCCTGTATCAACAGGTAAGCCTCGTCTTCGTAACAACCCCATCGTTACTTACAATACTAGAAATGTACGTATATTGACGTATTGTAGGAATAAAGGTAATGATGATTGGTACTCGGAAAATTTCACGACATGTGACACATGAAGTATGGGCGATTTTTCATCGATCGTAACGTTGAAATAACTGAAGAAAATCGAGAAAGTTAACTCAATAGTAATCAACACGAGGACCTACTGGAAGCGTTTTATTTAGATAATTTCTTCATTCAGATCACCACTTTTACGTCACAGTTTGCCTTCAACTGACAAGTCAGCTTCCCTGCGTTTGTCCATCTGTTGTTACATAAGTATTTTTTAAATTAAAAAATATAAAATAAATTCATAAATTACAGTATTCGCAAGGATGTTTTTGAATGTAATCAATTAGCATTCGGTGGTTACAAAACATGTTCATTCTAATTACAATACCGTAAATTGGGTGACAATATTTACAACCACGACACATGAATTACAACCTCAGATAAAGTTGAAAATAAAGCAATACTAGACTGAGAAACGACTGATATTGCATGAGGTAGCTTCTTACACAAATAATAAATATTAAACACACGCAGACGTATATGACATGTCCAATCAATATTTCACCCTAAATTTACACTTGGCATCGTTGATTGTAAAAAAGCGATAGTGGACTAATCAGACAATGTTTTTAGTTTATTAATATTATTAAAAAAATTATGTTAAGTACTCATAATACAGTAATTAGTAAACAACAATCAATTAAACTAATAACGTTTACAAGGCAGGTTTCTTTTTCATACCTCTTATCATGTCGTTCAATCTGAAATATTTCGTCACCGCATAAAGTGTTTTCCATCAAGGAAACTGAGACGCGCTGTTGAGAAACCCGTATTACAGTATCCAATGACATAAAACGACAGCCCGCACTGGAGTGTCTCAAATTGACTTTGCAGTTTTGTTCCGTGAACGCGTTCTTCATTTTAATTGACTTGACAGATTACTCGTCACTGGCTTTGCTATAGAAACCATCATAAGACACACTGGCGTTATTTTCGTTATACAGCAATCGTTATATGCACGATATTAATATTTTATTAACGAGAGCATTGTTAGTACATTATTAATAGCCTTGTCAACAGTGTCTATATACGGCTATGTAATACAGTCTGACCTACATCGACTTCAAAGACCTGTTAAGCCTATAAAATCGTTACAACAACAGTGTTCGTTAACACTTTAATGCATTACAGTAAGTAGCGTGTTTTATGTACGATAAAACATTTTAACGGTACAATGTATTTCATACGAATACAGGACCCCTCGGTTTGTCGGGCTTTACAAAGATAAGAAACTTTAGTAAAGAGCAATTGGAAACTATATATTTTCCTTTAGGGGATTCCCTCTCCTCAACGGGGAAACAGTATTGAATATAACGGGGATTGAGTCGGTCGTGTGAACCGCTTCCTTTGGGGAGCAGTACCACTCTCTCGCCCTCACACAAGCGTGACCGGAAAACTCATACATACGAGAAACAGATTTGTAACGAAATTTACCGGGTATAAATCTCCTCGTATTCAATGTTTGTTAATAACGTACAATGTTAGTTTACGTAGTTCTTATTGAATGCGCTATTACGGCGTAGGCCTACAATAATATGAATAAAGTAAAAATATGGCTTTACAAAAGAATTGGTAAAGAGACAGGTGAGAGAGGTTAATGCAAAATATAGGTCCACAATTCAAGCTGTAGAGGTGGATTGTTGGGGGAAGGTGCTGTAGACTTTCAAGACAAAATGGAGTCAAGAGGACATAAGCATACTGGAATAGAGCCACATGGAAAGATTAAGACTCTACGGAAATGTACAGAGGAATGGAAGTGGTCTAGGAACCGATGACATGGCTGGTCACCTCCAAGTAGAAGATAAAGACGAAGATCGAAGACAGCGTGGAAGAACGCGGAAGATGCAATGCGAGGTAGAGGACCCTCGCGGACTGAAATTGTTTGGATAAGGAAAGGATGAAAGAGACGATTTCAAAATCGCTTTAATAAATAACAAAAACTTACACTTCGTTAACACTTTTTATAGACCTACATGTAACACAACTTTTATATTATATATGTGTAGTCCATATGTTATGGGTTTGAAAAATCATAGTCTCCTATGCTAACAAATTAGTTTCTTGCAAGGTGTTGTTTGGAGTCACACAACCAACACATAAATTGAACTAAAAGCTAGAAGACGATTTTAAAGTAAGAAATTAAAACCTTATGGTACGGAGGCTACATGGTACTAATTTATGTAATACATTTGGTAATATATGTAAATAAAAAAAGAAGAAAATTATATACTTCGTATAACAGGTAGAAAGATTTTGAAACGGTACAACGGGAAAGACAAATATTGAGGAATTTCTTACGATCGGTAAGCGAAGATTCTCTTCCATTTTGTGTTTCATGATATAATACTGCCTCGACCAAAAGGATGACGGTTGGAAGCCTTTGATGCAATAACGTGTTCTTAAAACTGCGGCACATCTCGGAACTGTCTATGTGGACCAATCAGGCTACACCGTTAGTAAGACAAAGTTCTATTTTGAGTCCACGTTGACGCGGTGTTGTCAAAATTAGTATACCAACCGCAGCATATCACCTCCAACGGAACTGACCGTCGTGTCGTCGTCATTCTGCTGTTGGTATAGCCGTTATGTCATGACGTACAGAAACATGTCGACAACGTAACTAGACTAATGCGAGATTAATTACCACATCGATAACAGTTGTTTTGATGCCGACGAGTAACGGTTTGCATAAAGAAATAATACTCGAGCTTATTTAGAAACATCGGCTCTGAAAAATACTATTTTTCAAACTGACGTCACTTACCCCGTTAAGCAAGATGTGCTGCAAAGGACGATTCAATGCTGATCAACGGTCAGGCCGCACACAATGACAGTCTGTGTTAACGCTAACGGAACAATGCCATGTCGTTTATATTACTGTTTTATTGCTACCGTATTTATTACCGATCCCCTTTCTCTATTACAAGTGTACGTATAAACCTCGGTCGGCCGTTTACATGTACTATTTACACAGATGTCGTTAAATACGGTATTATTATAGTTGCCATTAATACGGTTTCTGTCGCGTTGTTCGGCGACCCGAATAAAAGAAAAACGACAGACTTTACTGCGGAGTAATAAAACTATCGGCCAGTTAAATAAGTCATAACTTATCCTTAGGACGGCGTATTTATTGTGTCATTCGATACCCAACCGAACGCGGTTCTGATTTTTTAAGTGAGAAAATAAAAACTACACAATGGTCTTATTAGGCGCTTCGCTTATATGGAAGATGAAGAGGCTGAACGTTCGATTAAATAAAAAATAATGGTTTTTACGTTGCGCCACTAAAAAAGAAAGGCTTGGCGTTTTGCGGTAAAATCACTATTCAAATGGAATGCGTTTCGCTGTCTACTAGTCGAATGGCTATTAAATTTTTAGCATTATCACAGCATTAGCAATTTAACATTATATGGGTGGACACTCGAGCTATAGAGACTCTGAGGACGAAGGAGGGAAAGAAAGTAAGACAGATATTGAAGATAATGACTATTGAGTGAAAAATATACAGGTCATAACGTGCCGTGCTAGTGGGCGGGTGTGTAGGTAGATAATAAACAGATAGAAAGGGAGAGAAAGACTTTACCAAATTTTATATAATATAAAAGTGTGGCTGGTTTGAGCGATCGTCCAAACGGCCGCTGGAGAATGGCATGTCAAATGGAGTTCACTAGAAGTTGTGCGTCAAAAGCTAGACAACGCATGCAACTACTGCGCGGAACTCCACTGGGGGATCAGTCAGCCTGCAACGGTCGCATGCGTTCTACTATAGGCTACTACTTGACTGTTGTTATAGTTTTAATATCCATTTATACATAAATAGTTAATACAGACTAACAAATTAAAATCTTTAATACGAGGAAATCACAAACATTTAAAACATAAAACATTTGTTTGCCTTGTGACCAGTAAATAAACAATAAATAAACAAAACGTACTTTATTAAATCAACAGCGAATAAAAGATTGTCACTTTTTTAATTTGGTGAGTAGTTCGTAAAAGAATATTTTTTTCTTTGCAAGGCCGATGATTCGAAACTGTGGAACTTGGTGTTCACCGCCTGTTTACCTGTTTTATATAACGCCAGTGTTTTATGTATACATATGGGATTGTTTACACGTATTATCACCTGTAAACCGTTACTCGTCGGCATCAAAACAACAGTTTTGATCAATAATTTGTAACCTCGCATCAGTGTAGTTATGTTGTTGACATGTTCCTGCACACCATGAAACAACAGCTACATCGACAGCAGAATGACGACGACACGACGGGTCGGCTCTATCGAAGGCGAGAGGCTGCGGTTGATTACTAATTGTGGCAACCTCGCGTAATCTCAAAATGGTAATATCATCTAACTAACGGTGCAATGTGATTGGTGCACAGAAACAGTGTCGAGAAATGCCACGCAATTAAGGACAGATTTTACATCAAAGGCTTCCGATCGTCATCCTTTTGATCGAGGCAGTATTAACTTACGCTCTTCGACCAACACCATAGACAACGGATTCCCTGGACCGTGTTATAAAAATATGGTGACGGTGTTAAAATTTCACCAGAAGATTTCATCCTAGTAACTTGGCAACACAGATTAAAAACACATTACCGCAATCATTATGTAGGCCTAGCCTTAATATTATGAAAAAAGAATTATATATGTAAAAATACAATCTACCCACCCACGTTAAGATTATTTTCTTATTCTCGATAATATGGTCGAATATGCAGAGGAATTCGGTTTCCTTCCACGTGTTCAGTGGAGTAGAGCGGTAAAATTTTAATGAGATCACGTATTGGGATATCTGATCAGATAATACACAGCGAACAGTGGTTGCCAGTATCAGTGAAAGTGTAACAAAGCGGCGAGTGCCAGTGCCAGCGCCAGCGCCAGCGGTGCCAGTCAGTAGCCAGGAAGTTTATCTATTCTATTTCTAGACGTAAACAATGAGCTTTCTGTGGCTCCACGCGATTACGTTGGTTCCCAGGGACCATTGTAACCGATACGTTTACTCGGACCAGTAGACCTATATCTCGTACTGTCACTTTATAGTCAGTGAACTTCGCATAGAAAAGCAGTAACAAGTGCACTAAGAAAACAATGTATCGTCAAGTACGAAGCATTCTGAACACTCGATTCTTTATAGATTTCTTCATATATTCAGATCTGTATGAATAAGGGACAAATTCTCTGTTCCATTCGAATAGAGACATAGGAGATTCAAATTTTTTGTTGTTCCTACGTGTGTATCTTTAGAATCGCACTTAAACGTACGTAAACACGAATCATAAAGTATATTTGATTTTTAAGAGCGTGTTTCAACCACGTGCCTAAAGTGAATCACGATTTCTAGTAGCAAAGTTTGAAACGGTGCCTATTTATTATATGTTCTCATTACTTTATCTACGGACTCATATACGGAATCACTTGCCGTTAAGAAGATCATGTTTTTTCTTCAGAAGAGGACTTAATATTATAAGCGGTGTTCTGAAAAAATACCTTTTTAATTTTTGATGCATACAGATTTACCACCGTTTACAATATGAAGGTGGAGGTTCGCTGTAGTTCACAGTGTTGCCTCGTAATGCCATTCTTAATCGTTAGCATCATCATCATCATCATCATCCATCGATTGGTGATTCCTTATGTTAAGTATTAGTGGAAATTATTTTATTAAGTTTCTCAGTTTTTTCTTAACCGATTACTCTACCTAAAACAACTTAGTGATAATGAAGAGTGTTTAAGATAGTGTTGCCATCAGATTGTATTTTCGTGCACGTGTCTTCTTTTTTAACTTCCTCCTCCAAACTGCGGACGCTTGCCCAGAAGAGTGTGAGCCCTGTCAGCGAGTTCTTGGTCTTCCCTTTCTTCTGGTAAGGTGTAAAGTTTGGAGGAGGCGAAGGCTCGGTACGGCCCTGTCGCGTCACGGGAATAGAAGGAAGATCCTCTTTTTCATGTGAGAGGGTAACTTCACGGAGGATTTCCCGGAAGCAACAACTAGTGTTATATATTTTAATTTTAGTGTTGTGACTAATGAGGTTGCGTCTCAACCAACATAGTATGTTGTTTAGCATACTGTTTACTGAGTTTACTGTTAGCATAGTATGCCAAATTTCTTATTTGTATCTTTTCATGTATCGTCGTGTTTATGGACCCTTCATTACCTATCATGTTGACCAGGTATCTGAACTTATTAACCGCAACAAATGAAATACCCTCTATGCATAAATTACACAGATTTCTTCTCCTTTCTGATGCACAAATTAGCATGTATTTAGTGTTGCTGATATTTACATTCAGTCCAGTCGATTGTCTTGCAAGTTCACTTTTGCAAACGGTAACCCTATAACCGGTAATATCCGAGATTTCAGAGATTGTCAAAGTGTGTTATCAATTGTGTAAGCAAGGTTTACTGTGCTTGCAACAGTACAAAAGTTCTAAGTCTTCGAAAGCAAACTGTACATAAAAAAATTACACACTTGTTACAAACCTTTTTATAAAACAAATACTCACTATTCAGAACCTCTGTCGAATAGTACCTTGTATAATCTAAGGAAAACACTGATCTACTCCTTATCACGTGTAAGTCACGTGTGTTTATGCGGAAACACATCGACAAACACACGAGCTCGTACGATGACACGAGAATGATGTCGGTTAAAAGCGGCATTATAGTAATTTAGATAAGAGTTTATAAACCACACGGTTACGCACTGGGTTTCTACGTTTTCAACTTTCCTTCTTAGTGGGTGAATATAGGCTACTGTTATACAGACTCTTTACTCACCAGAATACGAACCCTTTACTTTACCCTTTACAAATGTGGATTTACTTTTTGCACTCTATATTCTTATTATTTTAACAAACATCGAAGAGAGACAGAGAGAGGGTGGAGAGAGAAGGAGGATGAGAAAGAAACAGAGAGAGAGAGAGAGAGAGAGAGAGAGAGAGAGAGAGAGAGAGAGAGAGAGAGAGAGAGAGAGAGAGAGAGAGAGAGTGATGAAGCGACGAAAGATAAACTGTGAGGAGAGGGAGGGATGATAGAAAAGTTAAACCTCGTGAAAACAAACTACAAGAAGGTACTTGTTATTAAACCCTTTATATACGTGAAAGGGCTGTGTTAAGTGTTACATAACAACATTGGCTGGAGAACACATCACATTGGTGAGGGAGTATCAGAACAACGTTGTCGGTTAAGGTCATGGTCAAGGAATACTAATCGGGAAATATAATTCCAAACGTTCGAGTTTAATAAACAATCGAACACAAGCGCGCCGCCATTCGCACGACTACTGGACGTAAGCTAGTCAGAATGTACGACTACTCGGCAGACAGACGGATGTGCCAGACGCGAAGAGTAATGGCGATAAAATATTACCATCAATTGCCAGCGACAGATTCACTTCCGACATACCTGCTACCGTTGTCACCGGCTGCGCCTTGACATACTACAATCTTGACTCATACGTACTTGAAACGTACGGCGGCGTACGCCTTCCTACAGACATTTCCGTCTCCGTTTTTTGCAGCGTTTCGTGGTTTCGCGTCTGCGAGACTATTCTCACGCTACAGCTGGACACTGCTGAAGCAGAGTCGGATATGACCTAGAACGTGATTTCGGAAGTGAAGGCCTACTAAGTGCTCGATGCGCTCTTCTTAATTGTACACGTGTCTGTGACGGGAGATTTACAATTTTTCTTTAATACCACACATTCTGAAAATGGCGACAGCGTTGCGAACACGCGAGCGTCTATTCGATCTCGGTTCTGATTTTTAAGTGAGAAAATAAGAACTACTCAAATGGCATTATTAGACATTTTGTGTATAAGGAGGATGAACCGCGAATTAAGGAGGTGAATTCGTCACCATCATCATCATCATCATCATCTGCAAGGATTAAACCAAGAATGGTTTGTTCCGGTCTCAAACAGGCAAAGATTAGAGGTGGTCACTCTAGCGCTTCCTCGGCTGTCCCACACTTCTCCGTCCCTTCGGCTTATAGTTCCATAGTTGTTTGATTACATAAAATTTTCGATTAAATAAACAGTAACGGTTTTTACATACCACCACTACAAGCGAATGGCTTAGCATTAGTGCAGTAAAGACTCTATTCATACGAAGTATGAATTCATATTCATACGAATGGCATACGGGTTTTGCCATTCAAAGTGAATGAAAAAAAGAGGCGAAGAGATAAAGAATGATTATCGAGCGAAAGATAGATGACATAATAGATGGGTAGAGGAAGAGAGGGTTAAGAATGAGAATTCAACAAATTTTATAGAACCTGATGACCAGCGGTTGTGCTATTCCGCTGCATCCCGAGCTTCTGGTAGAGCTCCCACCGCGGGGACCACAACACGCAAGGATTTCTAGATGTGGCCTGGTACTGGCCGCGGGTACTCGGGTACTCACACTTCATGCGATACGTGTGCAATCGGAAACATGACAAACCAACAGGAGTTACGTTTATGAAAAATTATAAGCCTCTGTATGTTTTGAAATTCAAGTACCTAGAATTCACACTGAGTAAACAAGGCACAACGGAAGAGGAAATAAAAAGTAGATTAGGGCAGACTAGACTAGGGATCAGACAATTACACAGGGGACAAAAAGATAAGCACCAAAAAATGATATATCAGACCATAGTCTAAAGCATTATGATGTATGCAGCGGAAGTATGGGTTATTAACAAAAAGAATGAAAGAAAGATTCTTGCAGAGATGGAATATTGGAGGAGGTGCTGTGGAATAACGAGAGCAGACCGAATAACAAACGAGGAGATCAGAAAAAGAATGGAAACGGAAAGAAGTGTAATTGACTACATCGAAGAAAAAAGATTGGTGTGGTACGGTCATGTCCGGAGAGCCCAAAATAAGTGGATCAACAAAGTGACGGAATGGAGTCCATTAGGACGGAGAAAAAGAGGAAGACCGAGACGATCTTGGAGGGACGAAGTGGATGAATCTATGCAACGTATAGGACTTGAGGAAGGACAATGGAAACATCGGGAGAATTGGAAAGCCAGGTTGAAGGAAGGGAGACGGCACTAGCTGTAGCAACCTTATTATATAATATGTTTTGAAATAAGATGTTACTTCCTTAAGTATAATAATTTTCTTAGCTGATCCGTAAAATAGAATGGCGCTTCCTAAATCGAATTGTGACGATTTTTATGAAGCTCAAAGTTTCATATTTCGCGTGGACGCAACTTGTTTAGCTGCGTCATTTAAATCTTCCGTAATCAAAGCAACTGATACCAGTCATAATAATTTTTTTTATCCGCTTAACAACAATGTAGTTACGTTGTTGAGATGTTTCTGCACACAACATAAACAAATGCTACACCGACAGCAGAATGACGACGACACGACGGACTGCTTCGTTGAAAATGATAAGCTGCAGTTGATGAACCGCTGCAACTGTGACAAAGCCGCGTTCACGTGAACCCGATGTGACGAGGCCACTTTACAAACGGGACAATCTGACTGATGCAGAGTTTAAAAACAGATTTTTACATAAAACTCTTTCAACCGTGCACATTTTGACGGATCATACTATATCACGCAATAGAGTAAATTCAACGTGGTTTTTTTTCGGAAAGAAATTCAATTCGTGGAGACAAATTACTATATCTTTTAGTCTCAGTACACGAATGTATGAATTTACTCAAACAGTAAAGCAATTCTTTTAGACATCTGACTGTTATCTGGTGTTAACGTTTTGTGAGTAATACTTTACAACGTTCTCAGTTCTGTTGCTGAGAATTGTAGTGCTTATGGATTTAGTGCCTTCTTTAAAGATTGCTGAGGCAGATTAGGAAAACCTATCTTCAAGTCTGCTGTTACGAGAGCTAAACTACCTGAGTGTCTACATATTATAAGAAAAATTAAATTACATTCGAATTCAATTTATTGAAGCAAATTTTAGTAATTCACGAACACACACATGAACACACACACGCGCGCGCGCGCGCACACACACAGAAAATGGAAAATATTCTGAGTTGTAGATTTTGTTTGCCTTTTTAACGTTTTGTAAGAATTGCTCAAGATACGATACTACATAAAGACCAAAAACCAAGAAATGATTTTAAAATTATTAATCGAGGGAAATCTTGATATTAAATTTTAATTAAAATTAATTTTAGTTCTTTGTTGAAGATTATTATTATTAAATTCTTAATACACCGAAGCGGTTGAATTGATTTCGTAAGTAAAACAAGTTAGCGACATGCCACTTTTTACGAAGTGCTTAATTAAGTCCGCAAATTAAAATTACTTTGATACGCAAATCGTATTCGCCGTACAAGGCTCATATCGCGGTTCAATGTAACAGCAGGATCGAAATAAATTTAAACGATTATAGCGAACCTTTGACGTTGAGAAAGAGTTTATTGGATCCGTCGTTGGGTAACAAAACGAGGCGAGGTCGACGACCGTGCAGTCATTGTCTGCCAAAAGCCAGCACACAGCTGCCAGCCGGGCAATATAATGATGATAAAAAATGATTATTACATCTAATCAAGTACCGTGGATCCACTGTCCGCGTCCGCGCCGTTACTGTACACATTTAACAAGGGAATTCGGTGCTCCGCTTCTCTAACCTCAATACGTTCCGTTTGTACTGCTGTACGGGGTATTAGGGACTACTATATTACACACGTTATATGACTTTGAGTTTATATGTTCTGCGTGCTTTAAACAGTGATTTATACCGCGAATCTTCTCCCAGTTCTGTGAAAGCAGTACAGCACACCGGGGATTGTTCTCCATACGTAGTATGGAGCTTGAAGACTATTATTTAGGTTAACAATACGTATTTTCGTTAATACGATCAACATCCTTTAACAAGTGTTTGTGAATCAACATGTTTGGCTTCATAATATAAATTACGTGATATTAACTTCAAACAACGTAATTTTTCATATGATTTGGTCCGTTTGTATTTCGAATGTGCAGCGAGTTCAGGCGAGCGTTTCTTCTCTTGTCAACCTCGGATCTTCACGCTCGTCTTTCCAGTCACCACCTAACCACACGCCTGTCTTAACACCTGTTTGGGAGTTCTTACACGTCTCCTTCCTCAAACTTGTACATCTCATTTTCCTTCTATCGTTTCGATACATCATATATTCTCACACCACTTTTATTTCGATTAATTCACTATTTTTATAATTTGCAAAGTGTAATTCTTCGTCTCCTTTGTAAGTATAAGACTTCAGCCTATTACGTCGTTTGTTGTTACAACTGATCCCTCCATCTTTTCATCAACCGTCCCAGACTTTTTCTAACTTTAGGCATATATTTTTGCACTTAGGGCCTATCTGTGTTATTCTTGATGGGGGTCATACGTTCCACATCATTTCTGTCTGTCTATATTCTCTCATCTGTCATTCACTGGCCGAACAGTTAACGCATAACGTATGTCCTTATTCCTTTTCCTATCTAACCTAGTATACCCGGGTACTGATCCAAGGAACCTCATCTCTGCAGCTTCAGTCGACTTTCATGCAGTTTAATTATTCAGTTAATTAACTTTTTATAGCCGTAAGATGTATAAACATTAACACAAGCCGTAAGATGTGACGGCTTGCACTCATGTGGAGTTGTCAGCCTCCTTTCGGTTTTATTGAAACTGTTCCTCGCATTCCTGGTAGAAGATTATTTTTGAGTACGCATTTTTCCTTTATAATCATACTCATGCCACTTTTTATAAACACGATTTTTCGATCCGGAAAGTGAAAAACATCGCATTTATAATTCACATAATTGAAAATTTATAAACGATCATTCTTCACTGAAAAGAATTTACTACGAAAAATTTCCGTTTTTATTGCAACAAATATTATACCCAAGCCACTTCCGAATACTCAACTATTAGGCCTATAGATACATTATTTAATTAATTTTAATCTTTGGTTTCTTGAGTGTTGTGTTGAATTTTCAGGTCACCGTACAAGACAGATAGAAACCGTCTACAGTATAGATGTTTAATGGGACCGTTGGATTAAATAAATCCTGTTACTTGTTTTGATGTTCACAGACAATCTTAGCTGTGAATACGTGATTTTAATTATTGTGTTAAACTACATTATACAGATGTCTACCTTTACTGTTGCACGAACCACATGCGTTCGACAGTTCTGTCTGAAGTAAGATGAAACCTTCCGGTTCGAATTAGAAGTAAGTTATTACTTATCGCCTGAACAAGCAGCGTCCGTTGTCTTCTATTTATTTAGAAAATCTCTAATTTTACAAGTGCGCGACGACAGACGGTTACTTTGCCACAAAATCAAAACCAATGTTTTTGTGTTTCTCACTGCTTTGATGGTACTATACAGCTGAGCGTCAGCAGATAAAACCGACCATTTTTACTTCCATGTTCCATAAGGAAATGAAAGTATGGTGATGGCGAATAAAGTCGTGTTCGAGATAAGGGCTGATTCTGATCGTAGTACCCTCAAAGCATGAAGAAGAGTCATTTTTCGAAAAGTGTCTGTGTATGTGTCTGTCTGTGTGTAGAATTATTTCTATGGCAAACGATAACTGCCGCAAATTCAAACAGAATCAAACAATTTTTTGCATATGTACCTGAATTGTGGAGTACTAAAGATCTAGTGATTTTGGTGAAGATCGGTTAAGGGGAAGGGGTAGTTTACCTGCAACGATTTATGTTTTAACAAGAGTAAAGTATTTAATTTTGATAAAGTATCCTGAAAAGAAGGTCATAATAATCCACTGCAGAAAGGTAGTAAATGAAAATGATAGTTGAAGGGGGAGGGGATAATTTTTTATATGTGTACTACGTTATCGGCAACAAAGAAGTAGTTTGTTCTTAAAATTCTTTCCTGGGATGTTTGGCCGTGGCCCGGCGTTTTCTGCAAAACCATACGTTTCGCCAGCGCCATCGACTGCCATCGTCAGTAAAAATCGAGTGCGCTAACGTGAGGTGGTATACGTTAGTGACCACAGTACTGTGGTTAAGGCTGAAGAAAGAAGTATTTTCTATGGAAATATTTCATTTCTAGAATGGTTTTAAACATAAATCTTAAAAGATGGAAGTCATATATGGTTCTCCATGCCTATATTTTTATCTAGAGGGACTGCTAGAACTGTAATGTGAACACGAGTTTAACTGTTATATTCTGGAAACGTGAAGTAAATAAACTCGCAACGCAGGCGGTAACAATTCGTACGTGACGGGAAGCATAATTTGCACAGTACGTAGTAAACGTTTCCATCAATTAGCGCAGCGACCGCAAACACGTCTGCAACAGCGGCCTAATTGCGTCGGTAATTTCCTCGCCGGAATTTTTCATACCGCACTGCGATCGGTTAATCGAGTTACCGGCGACGTCACAAAGAAACGCCGTGTAAACAGAGTCAAGTGTCGTTCTGTACAAACCGTTCGCAGGTACGCTGCGCTTTAGGGGTGGGCGGGGCCTGACGTACGTGTCCCACTTTTCGGTTATTAGAGGTGTACTCCTGTATCGATTGCGGTTCAACCCTCGCGCAACAGATTTCATTAGATTACGTTCGGCGTAGGGTGATCGAACGCACACACGGTTTAATTTAACTAGAGACGCTCTTTGGTTCTCGCGCGACGTCGAAAATGGGAAAGTTAACGTAAGCTTGGACTATACGAACACGTTCTAATTAGATTTACTAACTCTTCCCCCCAAGTAATGAGTTGTCTCGCTAAAATACACGTCACGTTTCGAAACAGACCATGTTCGTCGTCCTCAGCATCAGAACGCGATCTCCCATTATTTCAAATAAGAATCTACTGAAGTTCTATGGCCCCAGTGCTTGAAGCCAAATCGTCGTGACAGAAAACTACATCGCCTCTCCCAAGACCTACATATGATACAAACTCAGACTATTCGTTGGGTCGGGCACATCATCCGAATGAATAATATGATGCTAGTGACGAAACGAACTGTATGGGACCACGCGAATCGGTCGACAAAAGTTCCATGAGGAAGAATGTGTCGACAGTGTGAGGAAGAATGTTGAGAGTCTGATCGGGGTGTGAAACTGGATGGCGTCAGCATGGGATCGACCGATCCAAACTGTGGGCATTCGTTTCGGAAGCCAGGACTCATTGTTGGGTTGTAGTACTGTTGCATGAATGAATCATTATCATCACCATCACCACCATCATCATCATCATCATAATCATCTTCGGAAGCAACAGCGCCATCACCAAACACATGTAGTTTCCATTGGCCTAATTCGCTACTGCTGTATAAGGTCATGTGCCTAAGTGCAATAATAAAATATTTTAAAGTGGATCGGAAGTCGTTCCAATGTGGAACTCCAAGTTGGTGGTGGTCCTTTGATTTTCGGATCAACATCGTCCAAAGAACTGCCTTCACCACTGGTATCCGATACCTCTGTCCGTGGCAGCAGTCTTACTGACTCAGCTGCCTTACTTAGAGGCTTTCACCAATACACTGAGTAACAAACACGTATTCCTAGCGGTGTGAATCCTCCTACCAGGCAGGGACCCAAGTCACGTGAACGCTGTGTCGCTAACAGGACCCCTGGCCTTGCCTGTTCACCGAACTATTCCACACTGGGAACTGTTGGTTGTTACCGTCTTGGAATAACAATGTCACTACTACCATCTCGGAACTGCTCAGCTTAAGAAGGCCACCGCCAACAATATTCTGCCGTCACGTTTTATTAATCAAGGAGACTTTCCCGAAAGAGACCAAGCAATAACTGGCATGTCAGAAGAAATCTTGCCTTACAAACATAGAAATTCTAAATGATGAAAAACTGCTGTTCCTTTATAAAATCACAACACGTTTCCTTGAAGAAGAACTAATATTATCTCGATCGTGGTAGTCGCCTGCATTCAGTGTCCCCTAAAGTGCCAGCACATCATCACACTAAGATCGACATCGTTAGCCATCCTCATCAAGATCGACCTCATGTCGATTAACGTTGAAACCCCACTCCAACAACCACCACCTTCATCATCATCATCATCATCATCATAGTCGTCGTCGTCGTAAACAGCAACACAACGACGAAATCGCTTTTTTACAGAAAGTATGAAAATACCCACTTATGTTCTCTATGAATTCTTTGTCGTGTTATGTCGCTATTAATTTCGTCAGGTTTCATCAAATTTTTCTCCTATCCCATAAAAAATTGAAGTGAACGTAAACAGTGCTACTACGTAGGCCTATAAGACACTATCGAACGTTTACGAAATATTTAAAAACACGATAACGTAATAAAATAATTTATTAACTTCTTTCATTTATTGCAGTAATTGCCTACAACAAGTAGACTTCGTTAGCGGATTGTGTATGTAGGAGACGGAAAGTTAGCAAGTTTTTTTAACATTTCGATACAATAAGTCGCAGTTCATCACGTCTTTTAGTCTTTAGGTATAAGAAATATAGTAGTTTTCCTTAAATAAAATAAACCATCGTGTTCGTTGTTGATAATTATATAGATCACGTTCACATACGAGTGTGTTGGGTTTACATAACGAGGCCTTCTCATTAATGTAGTCGAGGCCGGGGAAGACCTACAGCTATTACTAATCCTGTTACTTCCATATTTATAAATAACCGTATTTGCATATCTATGTACGTTTATGTACGAAACGTGAGCTGTCTATATTCTGTAGCCTACTTAACACAATATTTTACGGAGACATGCACGCGTTTGCACGTGTGCATGTGTAGACAAAGAGAGAGAGAGAGAGAGAGAGAGAGAGAGAGAGAGAGAGAGAGAGAGAGAGAGAGAGATAGAGAGAGAGAGAGATTTTATACTGCAGCGCAATAAAACTATCCACCTAGCTACAAGCAGTTAAATAAGAACATGTTTATCGTGTTATCTGATACGGAACCGATCAGATTCTGATTTTAAGTGAAAAGCAAATAAAAACCATACAAACGGTCCTCTTAGATATTCCTTCTATAAAGAGGCGAAGAGCGATCTGACGGGCCGACTTTTCAATTAAAAGAACAATAAAAAGGTTTTCCACCTTCCACTAGTAAAAACAAAAGCTTAAGAGTTTTTTGGTAAAAGGCTTGTTCAAATGAACTGTATATTTTGCTGTCCGCTTGTCGAGAGGGTAATAAATGTCTTATCAGTTTCGTAAAAAAGTGTGGTTCTCGATCTACAGAGATTCTTGGGCTGAGAGGGAAAAAACGAAAGACTCTCAGAAACAGAATATTATTAACTAAAAGATAAATAGCTAGTGAATGAGGGAGTAACAGAGGGACAGAGATGGGGTAGACAGACGGACAAGGATAAAGAGAAGAGGAAATGTCTACATAGCTCAGACTATATTTCCATTGACGTTTTACTTTCATAAAGTTAAACACGATACGCAGCCGGAAAACACGAGGTGAACAGCCGCAGACAGCGGTCTCGTGCACAGGAATACACCTGTACGTACTGTAGCGAGTTAACAGCAATTAACGTTAATGGCGAATCACTGGCATGCAACAGCACGAAGGTCATTCACTGGCGTGGCGTGGTGCGTGCGAACGCCGTGCCGTGTTCCAGGCCAGCGAACCGCGAAACTTACGCTTTACACAGTGTTATAGATATGGTCGTGTCGAACGTTTCTACCGTGAAATAACTACGGCCGTCTTCAGGTTTCGGAGTACCGAACTAATTTTTCCGCTGCCCACTCTGGCTCGCCCGGACGCGTTTTGATTACCGTCATTGCGACTATTTTATGTAGACACGAATTTTCTTATTTGACTTGTTCACTCTGAGAGCTCCATTGACACGTTATCACCGTTACCACTGATGCGTTCTTTGACTGCGTCACGTTTCTAAAGTATTTCTTACTTCATTTTTCATTTATATTTCGTTCATAACTTCACATTTTGTACTCTTCTTCTGTCTGGTAATTTTATAAAGATAAATAAATATACGAGGCCTATTTCTTGCCCAACAAAAAGTAAATCCAAAGAAGTAGTATTTGGACAGTTTTAATGTACCCAAGTGGGATTTGAACGGTTTAGGACGGTTGAAGCGATTCGTATTGATGACACCGTCTAACGATAGCGTAAACTCTGCGTTCCCACAGTTTGTTTGATTAAAAGAGGCTAGCGCGTTCTGTCTCTACAAGAATTACGCGCATCGCGCAAACTTGGTTTCACTTTCACCTTCGTTCGCTCGCTTCTCCCGCGACGAGGAGTGTTCTTTTCATTGACCATCATTTGTCATCGAAGTCGTTGTTGTACGAGGAATCGATACGCGACGATTCAAGACGGCAAAAATCGGCGACCTTCACGTCCAATACAAATAAGCGATTAGTCCGGGACCTTGGTCGCACACATGACCCCCGTGTTATGTTACATGAACACTGCTGTTGTTGTTACGATTTACAAGTGAAACGAGGCCAACACGGCACACTCTGATAAACACATGGCGGGGACCCCAACTACCCGATAATTGCTGTTCGCCTACTGTCTGTCGTTACGCTTGTAATTAGTAGTGCATCGTGAGCATCACACACACACACACACACACACACACACACACACACACACACACACACACACACACACACACACACACACACACACACACACACACACACACACACACACACACACACACACACGTTCATAGTAACTGTACGTATAACCTAATTTTACATAAACAATGCACGCGCATATATATAAAACAATAATAGTGTGAAGGTGTTTCGTTTTCCCTGGGGAAATATATGCTTTTTCTTCCACTGGTTGCTTCCAGAAATTAGAAATCGTCCAGTAGCAACGTATCAGCCCGGTCCCACGACCCCCACCTTCTTGACGTTCCACAATTTCGTACCCAAAAACCAAGCGGAGAAAAGAGAGCGAGAAAGCATACATTTACAAAACTGCCGTGGGTCTTAGTTAACTAGTGCTAGACACATATATCGTTTTAATAAAAACATTCGCCAATATTGCTAAACAAAGTATCAGCAATGATAAGTAATTGCATGGTGGTGTTCAGGTCTGAAAACAGACACGACCTGAAATCACATTTAATTACAAAAAAGTTGTCATGTTCCTTACGTCGAAAGCAGTTACGTTCCATTAGTTGTTCTAGCAGTGGGCACACAGCCCGTCTCAGCCTCATTGTAGTATCTGATGCATGTACCTAAATATAGAAAATGAACCCGCGGGTTATGGTCTGAATACGAAACGTAAAAAACTGCCTTTAATATACAAGACATTAGCATTTTCTGTTTTTAATTAAAGTATTATCGAAAGTCGGTAAATTTCAATAGCAAAAAAATTCCCAATAACTAATGAAATTATGAAGCGAAATCTCGCTTCCGGGAGAATTTTCAAGCTTAATAAATTTCACGATAAATATTACCGAAATTAATTACACTTTGTCACGAAAAATCACAGACAATGGATGAACCAGTTAACGAAATCAACCGTTTGCCTGGAAATAAAGTAAAATATGTTTTGTAATTCCTTACACGGAATTATTAACACCGGGGTATCGTTAAAGGAACACATACATGCGCGCGCGCGCGCGCACACACGCACACACACACAGTATTCGAATAAATTTATTACATTCGTCTATTAATACTGAATACAAATAGGCTATACTATGTACTCAGTAGGCCTATTTGTTAATAGGCCGGAATGCCACAAATATAAGCCTATTCAGTCACGTGTATGAAAACACACGCACACGCGCGCGCGCGCGCACACACACACACACACAGTAACATACCTGTGTATAATCACGTATTCCTTACACAAAACGAAAATACGAATCCTTTACACGTATCGAATATCACAAATTGTATTACCAGATTACAATACACACAAATCACCAAATTTTCGTAAACAAGTATAAAAACTCATGTTCATATACTGTAAGTAAATTATGACACATCCACAGTTTTTTTTCCAGTTATTCAAGTCAGGGGTTATTTAATCAAAACGATGTTTTTCCACGTCCATTTCAATATTTTCATAAATAATAACTAATATTTAAATCAATCACAGAAAAACAAATTGTTACGTACCGGCACGCTGGAAGACGAGACAGGAAGAACAGAACACATAGCCATTTTAACAGTATCGTTATATTTTCCTCAGTTCAACTATAGAAAAAAACCCACTAACACACTGAACGCGCGAGACTCGCATGCATTTGTTAACCAAACCACCTCTGGCCGCGATGTGAACAAGACTGTGGCTAGACTCGTGACTGAGGCCCGACAGCAACAGCCAGCTGTCTTATCATAACGAAATAATGACGCGGCCAACAGCTGTGTCGGTTCTCTCACTCGCCTTGTGTGTGTGTATTGCGGAAATGCATCGAACGCCTGCCTTCGCGAGCGCAATTTCTTGGTCTAACACAGCTGATTCATATAAACACTGACACCTTATGTTGTTCGTTCGATTACGTTTACACAAAACAGGAAGTTTTTTGTATTCTATAAATATTTGTTGCGTTGTTCATCAAAAAAATGTTTGTCAGACATTAGTAATATAACAATGAGCATTTTCTGAAAAGCGGTGTTTTCTAAAACGAATTCTCGTAACGTATTGAATTCTGATGTGTTTTGATTTGAAATTCTTCTTCTTCTTTTCATTTAATGATTCTTTAAAGGGTGTCACCGTATTAATTTTGAATATATGATCGTAAATTAATTTTAAATAATGGTATATTAATCGTAGTTTATCCTCAATTGTACTGAAGGGTTTAATTTAAAATTTTAATGAAAATCTACGGCTGTTGAAATCGTAATTGGAAAACTGATTTTCACTTTAGGACTGATAATAACGCTTGTTAACAATTATATCAATTAAACATCAATTGAAATGTTATTACTACAAATTCCGTTCGCTCGAGTCTACGAATGAAAAAAATGCTTAGGTATATTACGCGCAATATTAAGACACCTATTCTTTATATTGTCGTCTTTAATGTACATACTGACAGACGTGCGTGAAATATGTGCCGAAGGTAAAAATTGTATGAAGGTATAAAAAAACAAGAGTTACCAATGGTCAGTTACCTAACCACCAGTGTCAGGTTATAATGGCAATTAAATGATTTATGTACTGAAAAATATATAAAACGTTTTTCATTTTAATAACTACTGAAAGTTAAAAGCGCTTATCATAAAAAAATTGAAAACAATACAGATCGCGAAACTGTTATTATAATATATATAATCAAGTTATTGTTTAAAAATACACAATTTATTATATGCTTTAGTCGGGTTATACATTTTATGTGACATATGAGGTCACATTTCAGAATATGTGAATGTTGTTTTTGTTGTTACAGGTTTCCAATAATAACACGTTTTGACTTTATCAACGCATCAGGTTCTCTGCAACTGTGGCGCCGCCTACACGCGTTGTACAGAAGCTCAGACCTGTTGTACGGTTACAGCTGGCCACCAATTCATACTTTATGAATTGCTAATAAAATAATAATACGAGTAATAATTTAACACAAGTCAATGAGAAATTCTCATTAAAAACGTTTGATTTATAAAGAAATTAGGAAAAAACAAGATAATCCGAAATAAAATTCAAGTAATTAAATTTTACACGTTCAAAAATTTTAAGAGGTGTTTAAAATAACAGTTTATGTTGACAGTGTTTTTAATTACCGAAGAGTTTTTGTAATCGAATATTAATTAAATGCTAATTAATATATGCTCACAGTTTATCAAGATTCTTCTGATTGTTTATATATGTTCTTACAAGTATAAATGTTTAAACAATTTACCATAAAATCGAAATGATTACATGCGTAGTGAGCGTCGAAAGTTTGCGGATCAATGGCGTCTATGCTCGCAAATTTCAAAACGCTACGGAAGCTACAAGAGACGTTAGTCTGAAATGTTTAACTTGTTTACTAACATGATAATGTTTTTAGGCTGGGGGTCATTCCACAAAATGTGTCATCGAAAAATGTAACGCTTCCACACTTTCGATTCCCCACAGTCTAGAGATCTTTTGTTTACAAAACATTATCATGCTTCGATGTTTCGATTTCGTGGAAATTCTTTATGCGCGCGCGCGTGTGTGTAGGGGGGAGAGAGAGAGAGAGAGAGAGATTTTGCTTAGTTACTTGTCTTATATACTTTGTCACTTCATGAGTTGTCTCTCATAAACCATTTTTTCTTGTAAGTTTAATATTAACATTCATTATCAACAAAATAAATTTTAAAAACTTTAATAAATGACGTACTCTGCATATTTACTACATATTGGCAATGAGTCTGAGTTAAAAGAATTTTAATTAGTGATTTTCGAATAATGAGTTTAGTTTTACCGTCTAACTAACAGAACATCGCCGATGCTTCAGGGCTTCAAGCATCAAGTGAGGAGAAGCAGAGGGTAAGGGGACCCGGGACATTTAATGTTTCTGGGCAATGACGTCTATCGAGTAACACCATCTGTCAAACTGTGATAGCGTAGGACAGATTTTGGAAATTACATTGTTCGGATTGTCAGATGGTAACATTGTACAGAAAATGTGTAAATGCAGAATACGTAGGACTATACGTTCCATATAATACAAAGCAAATATTCCAGAACAAAGCACTACAATCATCAAAAGTAAGCTACATTGAAGTAGGCTAGTAAAACCTCTAAGCTGCAGAACACGCTACAATTTTGAACAAAGTACGTTTATTGTTGTATTGGAGTGTTAGTGGTCTCAAATATTTCTACTAGTAATTTTATACAAACCACTATGTTGTCTTTGGTACTGACGAGCGCTTTCGGCAGTCAAGCCATCTTCAGGTCATTTACCAACCTACCATCTTCGGTAAATTACCTGAAGATGTCTTGACTGTCGAAAGCACTCGTCAATACCAAAGACAACATAATGGTTTGTATAAAATTACTAGTAGAAAAAAAAGTACGTTTATTATTAGAAAAATAAAAAAAATAATAAATTTTAATTTTTCCAAGCTACGAGTAAAGTTCTTCGTATGTATGATTCTTAGCATTAGCCGGTAAACACCATGAGATGGTGACCATAGCCTACATAGTTTCTCCTATTTTGTTTTTTGCTTTTTAATTTTTTTTCCTTTGTTTTTTCTTTTTGTTTATACATATACAAAGTTGTTTGCAAAGGTTGCAAAGGTTTGAGGAGGTTGCAAATTATCAAAGTTAAATAGTCTATATCAAAAATAAATATCTTACTATGTTGTAATGGTTTGCAGCCGTCTTATAATTATCCTACATAGTTCTTTACATTTTTTCGAATTTAGAACTTCCATTTTTGGCCCGTGGTGCCACTTTAGTTAAAAAAATTCCAAAGTAAATATTGTATTCGGATTTGGATTAAAATTCCCTTTAGTTCGATAATCGGTAGAATTTTCAATTTTTTTAAATATTAATTTTTTTAGGGGGTTCTGGTGATCCAAAAAAATTTTGGAATTCCAAAACCGAACGCTGTATTCAGAGTTTGGTTAAAATTCTCCTCAATCTGATCTTCTCTTCTTCTTTCCTTAGCCCAGAGGTTGGTGGGATTGCAATTTCTTCCTTTCCGTGGACAGTCTCTTGATAACCACATACCCTCTTCCTTCTTTAATCTCACCTCAATCTGATAACCAACAAAATTTTAACTCTTCATAATTTTGCCTCACGCCCCCTTATTTTTAGGGGGCATCGATCTAAAAAAAAAAAAAAAAAAACAATAGGCGACTGTAGCGTAATACTATACAGGCACACGCTAAGGTTCCAAAGTTATCGTCAGTGACACCGTAAACAGACAGACAAATGCCAAAGGGTCGAATGGCAGCTGAGAACTAGTGCAATAACCACACTGTTCCCACCGACACGATACGATAATTCGTAAGGAGACGGACAGAAAATTTTTATAGTAAAAACAAGAGCACCGCAACCACGAAATGGAAAATATCCTTAAAGAAGAACATATCACTTTAGAATACACGTGATCAAACTTGGTGATTATGAAAACCCGAAATATTCATGTTTAATATTTGCTTAATGTATTCAACGATTCTAATCCAACGAAGCACTGAAGCCTGTTTTAATGAAGATGACTTTAAAGAGATTTATTTTTTTTTTATGTCAGGTCCCTCTGACATAAAAAAAAAACAAGACACTGTTCGATATTTGAATTGAAAAGAAAAGAGTGCCAACATTTTGTTTCTTCATTACATTAAAGCTTTAACGGCCGAGTCAGTTTCATTACAATTATCGTTCTCTTCTAAAAACTCCAGACGTCTCGTCTGCAGCTGCGGCAGTCAGCTTTAATGGTCTTCCGTTCACCGTCTGTTCTCCCGGTGACTGATCTTCTGGAGGAAGGAGAAGTTGAAGGGTTGGAATTAACGCTGAAATGGAAAAAACGAGGATTACAAGAAAACTAAGGGTTTTACGTTAAATATTAAAGAGACCAGTGGGTATGGCGTATGGCTATTAATCTGTACGTCCTGAGTGCTACTCCAGTGCAGTCTATAAATCAAGGTGCACTTTTTACCCTCAAGGATTATTCTGTTTGTGGAAATAATTATCTCAGTAACATCCTGGGGTAATAATGTGTGGCGGCTGGAGCGTAGTGCTGGCCTTAATTATTTCCTTGTAAGGCTCCAACGCCAGCTTGAATCTCCAAAGCTAAACAATTAGTAAAAATAAAGACTCTTTATACTTAAATTAAAATTTCCGATTCTGAAATTACAAGAAAATCAACTAATGTCGTACAAATATGCAGCGGTGTCAATCTTAAATGTTGAAAAACCTCTTGGGTTTTATCATAACAGAAATTCTGTGCAGATTACAAACATAAATTATGAATTAAGAATACAATCTCTTATAAATGTGTATAAATGTGAGAACCATGGGATTCAACAATGGTGGTCGAAATTCACATGCGCGTGCACAACAATCCTGTGACATGTAGCCCACTGACGAATATACTGTATTTATTCATGTAAGGTCAATATGCTTGGAAATCGAGAGTTAAAAAATGAAAAATGGCTATCTTCAGCCAGCATTTCATTTGTACAGTGAAACAGATTTACTATATTTAATTCTAAAACTTGTTAATTAATTTACTGGGAAACAGGCAATTACGAACTGGCGTTATTTGTTTAATTATCGGAATACCTGGAAGGTTTAAGTAGGCCTACTCTAAAACTGCATACGATGCGATTAGAAATTCATTACTTGAAATTATCGATAACAAATACTGTTGTTATTTATTACAGTTTTTTTTTATTGTATGCGTCATCGGTTGTTATTGTGTTGTTAGCAAATTAATTACTGCCATGATATTTTAAAGGGGATCAAATAATTACAGAAACGTTGTTGTCACTGGATTTAACTTGTACCCGTTAATTACTTCAAACACGGTTAATTACCTTGGGCAATTCAACAATTAGTTGGACTACCGTCCGACCGTGTTGATTTTACGCCACGTTCGATCAAATAATTTATTGATCATTCTCTCTCTCACTCTCTCTCTCTCTCTCCCCCCCTCTCTCTCCCCCTCTCTCTCTAGTATCTCCTTCAGCAATTTCTCTAACAGTAATAGCTGCTTTCTTATTATTTACAGGAATTGACAACGCAGTACAGCGTAATAGAGATTTGTAAACTGGGCTGCGATGGGGGAGAACTCGATCCCTGATGCTGTGGCTGCAGGTAATGTGAACCTTGGTCAGGAAATCTATATCCGCCGGAGGGAAATTACGCACCAACAAACAGCTGATTCTCCGCCTTAACAGTCGTTTTCCTTTTTTATTTCATCGACATCCTTCCTCTATTTTTTTTTGTTTTTTTACTTTGCGTGTTCTTGTCTCTGTCTCTTCTTCGTCACACACACACGCGCGCGCGTGAGTGTTAGTCGATGGCGATGACGCTAATCCCATAGGTTTCCTGTTTGGTCTCCTTCTGTCTTTTTAGGACTTGTTTTTGGAACACTGTGTTAGCGAGTCTAAAAATGCAAAGTGCCTTTTCCAGGCTAAAAACCTAAAGAGCTCAAAAACGTGGATTGTTATGTATAGGAGGTGGCACGTGTCAGATCGCGCCGAACTGGTGTCGACTGCATGCCACCGTCCAACGTATACCTATAAACTTGACCACGAACCAACGTCGGGTCAAAAGATTACAGTAAACGATGCGTTATATTTGCGTATTATGTTAAAAGTTGCAATCTATATTTATTAATTACTTTGTAACTTTGACTAACGAACACTGTAGATGTCTAAGTTGACGGATGGTGAGGGGGGACGGAGAAAAGGTCGAAGGTTGAGTACATTACCACTACAAGACTAATTAAAGACAAACAACGACGGCCGATACGTTTTTCGATTACCTGACTCTGACTCTTTGCCGGCGCTCATTAATTAGTCAATGTGTAACGGAATTTATCTTGCAGACTGTGAGCTTGGCAGCGAGAACGCGCCGTGTGTCAACGGCCTTTCCATTACTTAATAGCAAGATCCACTAAACTACTTGGAATGGGCTAACTCTAATAATAGACGGCCCAATCAAGCAAGCGGCTTTTAACCATTTGATACAGTTGTGGTGGCCGCACACATGACTATATGCGCGCGCATTCGCATAAATCTAATAAGGCAGGATCGCGCACGAGAAACCGTTTACACGAATTTTCGCACAATTTAGACACTTGACGTAGTTGAAACTACGGAATCGAGAGACATTTAACAAATTTAATTTCCCTAGAAGAGTTAATTTTCTGCGTAATATTCATTTTATAACCAATATATGTGTTTTACCAATAGGAAACGTCACACGTCACATACTGCTTCCAAGACAGAAAATTACTTTTGCTTGGATAGAAATTACTTCAATAATTTAGATGATTGTTACACAAGTAATTAATTGAAATTTTAATTTCTGTGTGTATATAGCCTACCCTCAGAACATTCAATTTATTCTTCGCCGATGGAGTTTTTTACTTATTATATATTAAGCCAAAGTCGATGAGAAACCATTGAACCACACACGATTAAAAAAGAAGCGGGTAAAGTGAAACGTAAACTTTCATTAGGAGTGACTAAAACGTTTTGAAGAGGACAGTCAGCAGAGTTCTTTCTACGTTTCCGAATATCCGGTTCTACGAAACCTCACGAGATTTTATTATTCCAGGTTATAAAACCCTACCCGAAAGACTTGTGACCAGGAAAATACGTTCTTGACCCGCTGATGAGACGACGCCCGCTTTACGACAACAACGTAAAATATAATTTCTCTGAAGATATATTTCAGCAAATCTTCTCCTCTACTGCAACTCTATACGAACGTTGGTTTCATCTGTGATGTCGTCATCGGGTATTGATCCCTGATGGCAAACGTTTTTTAAGTCGTCTTCGACCGAATTATCTAATTTTTCGACCAACCCATCTTAAACCGAGCCATCGCAATCCGATTAAATCTTTTTTCTTGGGCCCGCGTGGGTTTAAACAAAAATTTAATCCGTTAAATTTCATGCTAGTGGGTATTTGTGCCTATTCAGTCTCACTGATTTTATAAATCATAGCAGTAGTGCCTCTTTATATGAATGACAGAGTTCACGGTGAAATTCTTTCACCGTAAATCGTTCTTGTAAGTAGCACCTAGATCATCATCTTCAAGACAACACTTTTCAAATTTAAATATAAATAACGAATAGTCCTGTAAATAATGTTAAACAGTGTCATTAAAATAGTCTATAAAAACCGACAATATCGCTGTTAATCACTGAAATTCAACTTGCCGTCTTGTACGCAAATAAACATACGGTAAGCTTATGAAACGTTTGACGGAAGACTTGTCGTTTTTCGAAATTCGCTGCCGAGTGGAAGTTGATAAAACAAAATGAACTATACAGACAAGATACAGGTGACGGAGCAACACACGCGCCGTAATCTTCCTCGTAAAATATGTTTTCAATTTCGTGATGAAACGACGGTCGTTTGGCAGAAAGAAACTCGTTATTGAAAATTTTTTCCTCTTCCCACTAATGCGTCACGTACACCTGCGTCCCAAATGAGTCGCACACGCACGCGCACGCGCACTCATGTAGGCTAATATCAATATATGTGTGTAATTTCCATACGCGTGTATGTCGGAATAATTTACGCGCGAACGCGCACAGGTGCAGGCGCCACGTGCGTAATCAGTCTAGGAACCGATCGACGATCATAGGTGTAGAAGTTCTCCGTCGTCTTGAGGATTAGTCGCCTACATCATACATCAATCATTGGACTGTTATCGGTAGTTACTTGTCACAATTAGTCTATTTATTAAACTGTAGTAGTCGACTTGTAACCCCGTTGTCTGCTCGTTGTAATTAAGGAAAACATATTTTATATTATATAACTTATTAATGTGCTACTAGTAAACACACACCACACATGTAGTGATCGATTAGCGTTAGACCTACTGCAGTTTAAACTTTGTCGTAGGTCATTGTTGAAGCGCTAATTGTTTCGTAATGAATTGTTTCCGTTCTCCAAGAATGATGTTGTCCTAAACAATCACATTTAGATTGTGTTTAGGAGCTGATAATGGTAGAGACATCGAAAGCCCCACCTCGTCCAATACAAAGGGATTACCGGTTTAACAATACCGTATGAAAAAGCTGGAATTACAAAACCTGTTAACAAACGTAACCTGACTAAGAATATTGCAATTTGAGACGAGTTTAGTTCTGGTACATCTGTAGGATAGTGAATGTGCCGCATTGTTTTGATCGATTCACTTCGACGTGAGAGATGCTATCACGCAGACGGCGTCATCGGAGGCTATGGTAGCGCCGAAGGTATTTTTTTTTCTCAGTAGCAGGTCGATCATTCGTTTGGAATTTGTCTATCTGTCTTCCTATTTGGGGCATGTCTCAGGATAACTTATCCACGCATACAACAGATTTTCGTACACTTAACATGCGTGTCCATATTTTACCCCAGAGACCCCTACTGCCTTCGAGTCTAATTACACCAAAAGTAGGATGACAGGAGGAAACAAAATGTGCGGGTTAACAATTTTGGAAAAAATCACAAAGCCATATGAGTTGTCGAATTAAAGATAATTATAACAAAACATATGAATGTAATGTTCAGTTTTAGAAATTAAAAAGTTTTAGATGTACAAATCTTTACAAATTAAAAAAATATTGTAAAGTTGTACAAATCCATGTCGGCTATCAAATTAAAGACAATTTTAACCTGAATACAGTGCTCAGTGTTGGAAATTTCGAAATTTCAGATAGCCAGGGCCCCAAAAAACTGAACAAAATTTAAAAAATTGTAAAATCCACGTGGGGTTTACGTAGAAAATTTTTAATTTTAAGGGCACCACTGGCCAAAAAGTGGAAACTTAAAAACCATACATGTGAGAACTTTACTCGCATCGTGAAAAAATTAAAATGTATTAATTTCATTTTATCAAATAATAAACGTATTTCTTTCAATAGAGCGAGGGATTTCTGAAGCTCAGGGAGCTTACTAGCTTATCGTCAGATTAGTAAATATTTACAATCTGCTCATTGTAATAAGCAATGAGTAAACACACTTGTGTGTTGCCGTGTGGCATTGGAAGTAAACGTCTATATACTCACTTTGGTGATAACTTATATGTAAGTCCCAACTACGTTTAATTCTTTTCATTGTAGTTAATGGTCTAACCTAAAAAGTACAAAGTTAAGCCACGAAATATACTGTCTTTTTACTATGCGATTGCACTCAATGTTGTCTAATAAACCAAATGCTAGAAATTAGAGTGAAATTCCAACTTATCTGTGTATCTTTCACTATTCGTTCTCTCACTCTATATATTTCAAGGTCACTGTATATTTGTGAGTTGCTTATATAGTAGGTTGTACAGGATTTCACTCTTACGAAGCTATAAACTAACTACATTATTGGATACACTTAACATACGTACTCGAGAATGTTGTACACGTGGAGCGTATTTTAATACAGCGCGTCGGTTTCTGTAAATGTTTGTTCACTGTGTTACCTCAGTAAACTAGAGATCGAGTTCCGAAATCAAGTAGTGTTTGATCTGTCAAATGTCAATACTGTCAGTGGAGTTGTATTTCTCCCTATAACGCCGTCCCAGTCAAATTCTGAGTTGCAGCTTTACTTGCTCTAATAACTTACCTACAGTGTTTTCAAAGAAAATTGTCACTACTCCTCGGCGTGTTCCGTCTAATAATTTGTAAACACTGTTATGCCGACAATATTGTCAAGAGTCCACGAATCTTTACTACAATATAAATTTAAAACCGGAAATAGTGAAGTATCCAAGTTTACTAACCACTTGTGTCCAACTTACGCTTGATTCGACAATTTTTCACAAACACAATAATCCGTTAAGCACCTGTACTATTCACAATGCCAAACAACACACTCGTAGCTTTAAATTTAAAAGATTCAGGAGTAATGTAACGCCACAATATGAACAAATAAGAACATAAATAAAGAACTGTATGAACTAAACAAAAACATTGTCATTTTTTCTTTGAAGTTTCTCGTTTCTTTTAGGCTACACTTATGCCAACCTGAATGAGGTGACATTTTTCTTTGTTACGGTCGGGTTGCACCTCGTTTAGATTTCGTTTGACCTGCTACAATTTTTTCACGTGGTGTCTGATAGTTATAGAGACTGGTATTGCTAATTATTCAAGGCGGTGTGGAACAGTGCTTAATTAACATACAACGCATACGCAACATATCGTTTTCGATAAATTACGAAATCATGTAATTAAACCATAACAGCAATACCATTTCACGGCCGGAGTCATAATTATATAAGAACGTGGTCTTCCAATTTCTTTATGCCGATAGGTGTTAATCGCTCGACCAGACGTTTCCGCCTCGCTGCTGGCGGCTATCTTCAGTGTAAGGACTCCAAAAAACTGACAAGATGTACAACCACAGTACAATCACTGACGTACTCACGTACATCTTGTCAGTTTTTTGGAGTCCTTACACTGAAGATAGCCTCCAGAAGCGAGGCGGAAACGTCTGGTCGAGCGATTTGCACCTATCGGCATAAAGAAATTGGAAGACCACGTTCTTACAGCCCGGATAATAATTTTTATAATTATGACTCCGGCCGTGAAATGGTATTGCTGTTATGGTTTAATTACACGATTTCGTAATTTATCGAAAACGACATGTTGCATATGCGTTGTATGTTAATTAAGGACTGTTCCACACCGCCTTGTCCAGCACGAACTTCCCCAAAACAGAAAAACAGGAACTATGAATTGATGCAAGAGGAAACCGAACACTCATTTGCCACGAAGCAAATATGAATGTGCGAGAAGAAACTATAAAATCAAGTCACCCGTTTGATGGCCTGAGGAATCTGAAAAGCTAATAATCACTTCCACTGAAATAAGACGTAATAGGCCTAATTACAGTTAGTAAATTTAAATCCAAAATGTTAAAATAAAATTTTACCATTTTGGCGAAAAGAAATCTCCGCATGCTTCTCAGGACACACTCTGGGAATAAAGATACGAATACCCTTATGTTTACAAAACTTCAAGACCGCAGACCGTACGTCTGGGGCAAGCCGTTCGTAAGGCACAAGGCAGAAAGGTAAAGTAATATCGATTTTAACTCATCGACGGTGTAGTAAGAACACGTTAAACCTAGCAGGTAAGAGTTTGCAATGGGGACGTCTGTGGAATAGTAACAGAGAAAAATATACGTTATAGAAAACCTTGAGAAAAAACAAGGACAGGCTGTCAATGGCAGTTCACGTACTGGTTTACGGAAATACTCACAAGAGAAAGGACAGAAGGCGTAAGTCAGACAGCGCTTCTTCAGGTGTATTGAAGACCGCATCATATGCCAGAAATATAGTCGAAAATAGTCAGGGGTTTGAAATTTTAAATAGGTATAATAAAGAGTACCGGGGACGTAGAAAAGCACCTGTGTACCTTTGTTGCACCTTTGTTTGTAGAATAAACAAACATTTGTGTAGGTAGATTTCTACGAAGGTCTCACGACACCGTTCCAGAGGCAGACGAATTGGACCGCCCACGTAACCGTTGACTCATCAGGACCGATTGAGTTATTAGGACCGGAACGACTGACACTGCTCTTACATGGGAGCAGAAGAAGAGATGATGTGCTCTGGGACGGTAATGATAACAGGAGGAAACGTCGATGGATAGGAGGGCAAAGAACGGTCGCAATTGTAACGAACAAACTAACACGCAACTTTAAGTTCCTAGAATAATAAACGAAACGTGAAGAGAAGAAAAGCTGATTAGTCGCGAGGTTCTCCGTCCGAAAACAGTAAAGACGGAGTCGCTTATACTGTTTACAGACGAGATAGAGTTTCTCCTTAATGCTTTTACCTCCACCTACTAACAAAATTCGCGCATATTCTGAGGCTTTACGTTATCATAATCTTATTAAATTTGCAAAGTGCTTACTCTGCATCATTTCCTACTCGAATTACAATTTCTACGTGGAAGTCTCAAACACGGCCTTTAGAGCAACTAACAGCTTTTGTTTTCCAAAACGTTATTTATCGTTATTATTGGTATCTATACATGCCATTTATCATTGTATCGTTCTATGAAACAAACATGACCTGGCCACGACCGTTTTACATAATTTAGCGATTTAATGGATTTTGTTTTTCTTTTGTTTATAATGGAAACACCGGATCAGAAAACTTTGTTCGATCAACTGTTATATAAGACGACAACAAGTAAACAGATTCTGTAACAAGTGCCAATGAATTATTATTATATCGGAACAATCTAAAATGAATAATTATCTTAAAAACGTCAAGATAGTAACAAAACAATATATTTATTTTGCAAATCAATATGCAGACACAGATCGTTAAGAAAACCATTAGTAATAAAAGGATCTTGTTTACTTTCGTGTTACTAATAAATATGGTTAACATTATGACAACAAAATAAATAAAAACATTAAATTTTTCCATTAACAAATGTAAATAAAGAGTAGTGCAACATAGCGTTCAAAGAGCAGAAAACTAGGTAATTTACGATTTATTTGAACGACTGTTTTCCTCCCTACAGATTAAAATATGTTTTCAAAGTAATTAAGAAATCAAAGAGCTGATGCAACAACTCGCCAGACTGTCGTGGAAAACTACGCAAATAAATGTAACGTATAAATGTTTTATTCCACTTTATATTACTGCAGTTTGAACTGTAAGATTTGCTCAAGCTAATACCAGAGTAAGAAGCTCAGAAATAACACATATCTTTCCTTATATTTGGATTGTTTAGACTAAATGCAGTATCTACGAGGGCTACGATGCAAAGAAAAAAAAGATGGAAAAATATCTTATGAAATATCTATATTACATTTTCACATAATCTTCAATCAGATTCAGGTACTTATTATATCCATATGGCACGGAGGCTTTCTGCCTCGCGAAGACGACCGACGCCTCACGGCGTCTGCTTGAGACAGGTGATATCTGTTGCCTGAATCGGTTCCAACAGCAGTGCCACAAATACAAGTTTTCTCTCTCACCCGCCATCTAGCGAATAATCGTGTTGGCGGTCACCACTTCATTATTAGGCTATCCGTCGACTGTACCAGTACTATGCTATCTTATGGCAGCCATTGGGCTGGAATGCAGCCACGAGTGCAAAGACATCCTGCTCAAACAAAGCAAAACAAGATAAAAGGTATCCGGCTAAGAGATGACGTCACTAACGAATCCTCATTGGTCTTCAAGCGGATTAAAGTAACCAGATCAGGTTAAGTGATCTAAAGTAACCAGTTAGATCGTCATCTATGTGCACAACGCCCCTTTTGCCCTGATTTCCTCTGCGTGGTGGTTCCGATTCCCTGACCGGAAATCTTCGTTTCTCTGGTAGTGCATGCGCACGATCGTCCGCTAATTGCCTCAAGATCGAGCCTCAGGTACGCAGAGTATGCCCTATAACCCGTACCGATGGGTCTCCGTCCAACAGAGGCTACCGCCTGATAATTATCTCGACGACTCAGGGCCCACTTTCAACCTTTCACCCGACGGTGATTGACCGGGGCGTCGTCTACAACGGGTCATTTGGGACATGGTCCCGCAGCGCCGGACGGCTTCGCTTCTGCCTTTCCGTCGACCGAGAGTCTCGTCATCCGACGCCATCCAGCAGTTCGGGCCATATCCCGACTGCATCCAGCAGACAGTGGACGTTTCATCGAATACCACCACACAACTTACAGTTTGGCGGGAGAGGAATTAACAGACTACATGTTTCATCGATCGCTATTCGAACGGAAAGAAACAAAGTGGACCGATGATTTGCATGTTACAATGTAAAAGTATACGCCGCGTTCCTATGACAACCAATTTGTTCATACCAACCAAGCGGATGTTAGTTTCTGAATATCCCTCTTACAAATTTCGTTACAAAAATAATACTTTTAAAGTAAAATCCATTATCGGCTACAGAGGCTCGTGGGAAAGTAATTTCTTTGAATGAACAAAAATTATAGTTTTAACCACACTTTATCACCAGTTTCTCGGGATAGTGATGAAAAAGTAACACGTAGGAAGAAACATTATTGCAATGCTATACTCGAGTGTTATTCAATTCACAAACTTTGCACAGAGTTCAGAATGCCATTTATTGTTCTACTGTTTTCATTGATTTCCGATAAGCGTTCCCAGTGTTTAGTCTCGTCTTCAGATCGGAATAAAAGGCACACTCCGATTTGTTCCGATGAAGATGAGGATTCTCGAAACCGCTTAATGGAAATTGGTGAAAACAGTGAAGTGTATTCTACGTACTTCTCAATGCTTCGTCGTATGGCTTGAAATGTCCATAATTATGTTGAAAACTACGTTCAATTTTTCGAAATAACTTAGAAATCGAAATCTTATATATAGATGCTAAGTTATTACACTATTCCAACTGAACACACGTTTTAACGGCAAGAAAAAAAGGAATCATTGTTCACTGTGAATGTTATCGAGAAGGTCATTGCCACCAACGCTGTATTTCACGGTGCTTCAGTGGTGAGACTAATGATTTGCCAAATGCTTACTATTCTTCCTTTACACGAAAGACAGTACAAAATAGTGGTATAATAACATGAGTTCCTCTTGAGATTACAGTTGAAGATGAACCACCGACGTTTCGATTTAACGGAACTATCGTTACTATAAGTACTCCTAGTTTGTTAACATTAGTGAATTAAAAAAAGAGGATAAATATATTATCTATCTTTATTTTATGAAATAAGATAGATAAGAAGTGTCATAGATTTATCAGTGTGCCAGCGTAACAAAAGGATGCTCCGTGTCTTGGGACGAGTTATCTGTGTCTCAGTATGGTGCCGTGGCTTTCGTCAGTGTAGTTAGTTAATGGACCATAAATTCCTTACAAATAACTGTCCAGTTTGGACGGTGTGAATAGCCTACACGCCGTGGGTCTCCTGTAGATGATTTATATCGACTTTGTCTGTCTTTTATAATTCTCGATATTTATTACACACGATTGTAGGCCTACACTCGCGTTTATATGCCTATTAGTTTTCAATTATAGATATGTCCTGTAGTAAAAATGTTATGCTCGTAGATTCATTTCATTGACAATGGTTAAGGGGCAGAAAGAGAGAAAAGAAGAAAAACGGAGAGTTAACAATTTACGGTAATGTATGGAGTGCCGAACGACAGCCATTAAATAGACAGAATTTGTACGGGATGACGATCCTGAATTACAGGGTAGAACGCAGTGATTCTAATTTACTGAACTGAATATAAGATAAATTTGACTGGAAAAAATACATAATAAAATATATGTTTTATACAACCCTACATTTCGCAGTGGCGTATCTAGAATTTTGCCCGGGAGGGGGGTTCGGCGTCGGGTCGGCTTCATGCCAAAGTAAAAACAAGTTGGACTAATGAACATTACTATCTTTAAAGTAGCTGAAATCAGCCCCATTAAAGTAAACGGTAATAACACAATAAAAATACGTACTGAAATATTGTTTCAAAGATATTTATTGACTGAATTGAATTTCCTATATTTCGTATTTCAAAGTATACGTAAAATCTGTGTAATAAACCCGTTTTTATATTAAAGAAAAGAAGAATTACTATTACGTTAGCGTACAAAGCTGAAAAAATAATAAAACAGCCTAAAAATTATGAGATTAACAAAATTTGTCAACTTTTTCGACCCTCTGGGGGGGTCCGGTCCCGTTCGCCCCGTCCCTAAACGCTCCTGACCTTTCGAACAGTCAGATCAAAAAGGTGGCTTTTCCCTTGATGTCTTCTCAGTACTTTTGTTGTACATTTTAGGTTCAAACCTAATCCGAAAGAGGATTATTGCAACATAAAAAAAAACATTCAGTCGCTGTGCAGCCACCAGTTTTCTCCATAAAAAGGTCAGTGATGGTGTGGCTCGCCTTTACGTAAACCAGTTAGCTTTGAGGTTACACGGTCTTAATGTATACATCTGACCTTAACAACTGTAATTTTGAGGGAATCGAAATTTAACAGCACACTGGTTACCCTACCTGCGTGGTGCGTACCGAATTGCCAAGTGTAGAGTTTACCCTCTGCGAACACAGACCTTACCCAGGCAACAAAAGAATAAATTAAATTTTCAGCAAAGTGTTCATTCAACTGCGAACAGTCTAATTTTGTAATATTTTGGCAGACGCGTTTTACGCGATTAACCGTTTCACGGATCGTATACAATATTGTATGCTTACAACGTACAAAGTGAGTTTATTTTTTGTTGGATTGTTTATTATTTAGCAATTTAAATGTTTTAATTTCTTTAAGAAAATATTTAATTGAACAGCTTGGCTGGTGGATTACACATAATCTATACTCTAATCTTGAAATTCAGATCTGTATTGAAATAGCACGAAACACTTTCAAGAGAACGAAGTTGGTGCTCTGTGGCAATACTCTAAATTTAAAACTCAGATAGCATATGGTAAAGTGTTATGTACGATCCAGACTTCTGTATGGAGTTGTGTCTCGTAGTCTACAACAGGCCACAAATAAACGGTTGGAAGCTGGAAATGTGGCTGCATAGAAATACGAAATGCTGAAAAATCTCGTGGGGTCCAACGTGCCACCAGTGAACAGGTATTGAGAAGAGCAAATAGTGAAAGAGAATGACAACCATTAAATGCAACAAGATTGCTTATTTGGGACCTGTACTGCGTGGCGAGAACTATAAGGTCTATAAGGTCCCCTTTCTTCTGAAGGGGAAAATTCTTGGACGACATAGTGGGAGAAGACGAACGGCTTATCTCGATAACATCAAAGAGAGGCCTGGAAAAAGAAGTACTTAACAACTCTATCGCCTAGTAGAAAATCGACAAGTTCTAACTGTAATAATCAGTAACGTCCGGGGTTCTTCACACAGAAGAAGGAGAAGGAGAAGAAGTAGAAGAAGAAGAAGACGACGACGAAGGAGGCGGAGGAGGAGGAGGAGGAGGAGGAGGAGGAGAAGAAGAAGAAGAAGAAGAAGAAGAAGAAGAAGAAGAAGAAGATATCTGTTACAGTAAGGTTATTTACGTTTGAATATGATTGCCGTTTATCGTCCAGGCTTAGAGAGTATCGTCGTGGTTGGATTTACTCAAGAGTTTTATGTGATTTGAACTGTCGAACAAGCCAGAGAGTAAACATATGCCTACATTCTATATTTAATTCTACAATAAAACGTTACTTCACAGAAATGCATACCATCACGATTGATCGTTCAATTATAACTACATTTCGTCGTTTTCAAATCGTGTTTGAGAAGCGCTTTCATTCCTTCATAGATGACCACGAATACTCTAATTCCTATCGATTACGAACATTATAATTCTAATCACGTACACAGGGGCGAACGCTTGTCCATCTTTCCGATATCGTGAATATTAAAAATGGCGTTTCCGTTGCCGCTATTGGCTGACATTTTCATCGGGGTTTTAATATTCAGTCTTCAGAATGTTTTACGATCACGAATAGCCTCGTGCCTCGTGTGCCGTTGCTTTTACGCAAAGTGGATTTTAAACCCTTTATCATCTCTCAATACGGGCGTATGCATAAACAAGAAAGTTTATTATTATTGAAAGTTTGTTAATATAAACAAAGAGCGTGTAGTTTAATGCCGCTTAATAACGACGTGACATTCAGCGGTACATGGTACACGAATCATAATTACCGCCACCACGAAGTAAACAAAGATTCTGCAAACAGATGTTATAACGTGGTCATGAATGCACAGGGTTCTATTATGTAACATCCTTTTTACGACGTCAGGCGGAGGGTTGGTGAACACCCGTTTCCTAAACTTGTCAGTTGGCCTTCTGTCTTAAGTCCCTGTGTCGTGTCAAATCCATATCGTTATTATTGACGAGCCTTCGCCAAGTACTTTTCTTTTCACAACACCCCAATTGATATTGACAATCTGTCACTTCAGAATTTTAGTCATGTAGTTATTGTACCTACTGAACTACCCTAGCTATCGACATTTCTTATGCTGAAGTTTTCAATACAATAATCCCTTTTCCTCATAAATCCCCTTCTTCTTTTCTGGAGATAATCCTCTTGGACGACTAATTTTGTGGCTTCAGAGTTTCCTACTGACTGCTAATTTCTTCACATCCTGATAACCTTCAGCTTCCACATTCTCCTCATTTCTTCTTCTTCGTCTTCTTTAGCACGATAGCCGAACATGAGCCCTGGCTTCCAACACGAATTTTCTCCAGTGTCTCCTATCCGTTGACATCTCAGCGTAACCCTTCACATCCATTCTTCTGAGATCTTACAGCACATCATCCAGCCATCTTATCCTAGGTCGACCCCCCTTTCTGCCTTTATACAACTGTGCCCTCAGGATTTTCTTTAGCTATGCTGATCATCCGTCCGCTCTAGGTGACCTTTACCGGTCCGCTTAACGGGGCCTTACACATGTCGTACAATGTTTGCTTTCTGCATCATACAACGCATAAACTCTCTCCTTGCCCCACCCCTTCCTCTATTTCTTTTCATTCATCCCTCTATTAAAGTAACCATGCAATCATTGTTCCTCATCGTACGCTCTATCCACACTTCCTCCTTTTCCTGATAGCCTACGGTTTTCCAAATTCTTCTCTTTTTATTCAATCGTCTAACAACTTCCTCGTTACCCATCCAATAATTCAATTTACTCATTCAAGACAACTACGTCATATTCCTCCAACACTAACAATGTGTCTCAAACGCCTCTATACGCTACCTCTTGAGGGCATTAAAGACGAGCGTTAATTAAAAATGAAACGGCTACAATGGTGCGGACATTTATAGTGTGCATGGGACCAGGGACCAGGAAGAAAAAAAAACAGTAATATCTTTGAACTGAAGGTAGGGCGGAAGAAGACCAATCAGCTGACCTAGAAGGAAGGACGTCATGGAAATGAGGAAAATGGTAAGACACAGAAACAATACTGAAGACCTCAACACAATATCACTAGAAGAAGAAGAAGAAGAAGAAGAAGGAGGTGGCGGAGGTGGAGGAGGAGGAGGAGGAGGAGGAGGGGGAGATTTAGGAGGAGAAGAAGAGGTTAGTACAGGGTTTTCATGGCCTTAGTTTACCTTGTTTTCGTTTCACTTCGTCCACTGAAGACTAACTATGGCAGTTACAGCCCGACTGTCTCGCTGAAGAACAAGTCAACTTAGTCAACAGAAAAGAGATAACCTACCGCCCGGAAACAGAAACGAAGCGGTAGCCTACCGTGTTTAGCACTCGAAAGAATGTACAGAGAAAACAATATCTGATTAGAATATTATTATCTGAGAAATATTCTTATCTGTTTCTTGACGTTAAAAATTCATTACCCATGTGTTTGCTTTCTTTCTACGTCACTCAATTTGCATCACGTTTCTTGTACCATTTACACGAGTATTTGTACTTGTAACGTAAAGTATTTATCCTTTCAAAAATATCCTTTAAAAATATTAAATTGACAAACAGTACAATTTTTACAACGTGTTGTAAAGCTAACATATTGAAATCCTGAACTACGTAAAATAAAATTTCTTGGATACATTTTGTTAGTATTAGGGCGTACGTCATCTAATTCAGCTAAGTTATAGTGTTCCATAGCTTCCGTAGAAAGTTGTACGCCTACATTCAGTTGTACACTATGAACCGTCAGTTGTTCAGTTGGGTGTGGGTACATTACACGAACGCCCGGAAACGTACCTGTCAAACTATGGTAACGACAACAGTCGCTAACGGTGAGGAGGGCTCTGATTTTGTATTCTCATGCGTTCATAACTGGATGCTTACAGTACAAGGACGTATTTATGGGGAGGGACCGGACTCCCTCCCCCCAGAGGGTAAAAAAAGTTGAGTTTTGTTAATTTCATCATTTTTAGGCTGTTTTATTTTTTTTCAGCTGTTTCCACTAACATAGTATTAACTATTTACTAAATATACAAACAGATTTATTACACAGATTCAACGTATAGACGTTTGAAATATAGGAAAAAGAATTCATTCAATAAGTATCCTGTAAACAACGTTTCCGTAACGCGTATTTTTTATGTGTTGTTACCGTTAACTTTAATGGAAGTTATTTCAGCCATTTACAAGCCTTGATGATTTTCACTAGTTCGAATATTGCGCTGAACAGTGACTTGAAAACTTCACGGGGGTGTCAACAAATAAAATGGCACCAAATTTAGTTTCAGCTCCAAAATACGAAAACATTTGATAATTTTTTTTCAGGAAACATTCAGAAGGTAAAGATTAAAAAAAGGTTTATAGTAAGCATTGAAACGTTATTCGGATGCATCGTGCATTTCATGAAAAACATTACGGTTTTTCTTTCACTTACGTCCAACTATATATTGGCCTTCTGTGGCGTCAATTGGACTGAAACATCTGTAGTTTCATTCGTTAAAGCAATTTCATAAGGCACACTTGCTTATGCGACGTTTATGAATGTCGTTTCAGAAATGTATTTTTCAAATTTTATGAACGAGGAAAGGGCGGTTTTTAAATGGAGATTGTTGCGTTTTTAGTTATGTATAAGACGCTTATCTGTCTGTATCTGTCCTTCAGCAAACTATACAGCGCTTCAGATACAAAATCAGACGGGAATATTAGAAACGAAAAACAAAACGTGATTAAGTCATACAGAGAAATGTAGAAACAAAATGTCACGGGAATGCAAATTAGTGACGCTACCAGAGGTAAAAGGGAAGGTGTGACAAAATTCAAAATTCACCAGAGAAACGCTAGCGCTGGGTTCTTTGTACGCGTGTAAACGACACACGTATAGTGTGTGTGTGTGTGTGTGTGTGTGTGTGTACAAACACGTAGTGTAGCTGACCTTGTTCGTAATATATTGCTATGAAGTGCTGTGATGCGCACCAAAGGTCAAATGTCAGTACGTTATCTCCCTCCCTGCCTCTCGCTTTGTGCTTTTCCCTCGCTCCGTGCTGCTGACTGGCTTATCTCTCGTTATTCAGAGATCTTCCAATATGTTTTAATGGAATTTTATTAAAGTTTAAAGCTCCGTCTCTCCTTGGGGAAAAATTGAAATACACCTTATTGTGTTTAATAGGTATAGTTAACCTTATTTGAATTTAAGTTGACACTTTTAAACAGTTTTACTAGAAACAGCGTTCGACGGTTACAGAACGGTTAGCGATCTGCTGGCGTATTGCCGTCACGTAAGTAATTTAATAATCTCTGAGAGAACGGTTTTGTTTAAATCCATTGGACCGCAGTTACACGCCAACTTGGGACTAGTTTGTCGCAGTAATCCTCATCGGATTATTCATTCAGCGCTGGTCTACCACTTCAAAGAGCAAACTGTTACTCATCCCGTGTAATGTCAAAGACACCGCTGTACAATCGTCAAGCGTTTAGCTTTGATCGTTTCACTTACATTTGCATACTTCAGGACGGAGTAAATGAGAAGAATTGTTTAGTCGTTAACTTTGGGGCTAGAACGTGTGACTCAAAATTGTGGTCGAGGCGGTCAGAAGGCACTTACAGCAGTCAACCGTTTTTATCCAACTTTCAGACTCTGAACTGCCTCGGTCGTCCTGGTGTGCACTGCACTGGCACACTGAAGATCCGGGATTAAGCCAAAAATATTTCTGAACCTGTTCTGTCAGGCCTTCTTGAACGTTACTCTCATTCGGATCCTAATGTTCGACGTTATGCAGGATTTTGTATAATCCTTTTTGATCCTTCGACGTTTTTCCCTATTAATTGTATTGTAGTTGTCATCTGAAAGATTGAATATGAAGAATGACGATGGCTACAAAAATGGAATTCTGGCGAAGATCAGTTGACGAATTTACAAGAGACAGGGTTATACTATGAATACACTACGGGTTACAAGCAATAATACACTACGAAAAACTGACTACTAACCGTAAAGTTGTCGACGGTACTAAAACGAAACAACTGATGTGGGCCTGTCTACAAAGGACGGCCGAAAAAAGGCTACTGAAACAGATGTTAAAATAGTCACCAAATGAAAGAGCAAGGCGAAATCGGACAGTAAGATGAAGAAAGGAACAGGAGTAAAAATCAGGAAGGGATATCCGCAGCAGGATCCATGGACCGACGGTGAACAATGGCAGTGGGGTATCGGAACGTTACAGAAAGTTTTAAAACCTATTTATAGTCAGTTTGTAGTCTCATTGTTACACAATTTGCGATCCCAGTCATGTACAGACGTAAGACAATAAATCTCTGTAATCTTCGATATTGTGATGTTTTTATTAGATGTGCTACACTCTTCTTTATTGTATTAGGTGATGTTTTAAATATTATTTTATTTTTTCCAAGCATCCATAGTTAGGAGTTAATATCGTTCGCGACTTCAACATTTCAAAATAATAAATATCAAGCCAAATAAAAAAAGATTATTGCCACAGTATCTTAATCCCTTTAGCTGTATATTGTTTTTGTCGATTGTGCTGTCAAAAAATCTGTGTAAATCATACAATTATCATTTTAGACGACCAGGTGTTTTTTTTACAGGTCTCCTTTTTCTAAACGGTTCTTTCTCCTTTAATTCTGTCTACTCATTGCATTAAACGAGTACGCTCCCTGAGCTGCAGAAACTGCTCACTATTTTGAACCACATACATTTATTATTACATCATAAATTTTGATATTAGATCTTTTTTCAATTATGAACAAAAATACAAAAATCCCGATTGCTGTACCGTTTCTTTAGTAATATAACAATTGTAGAACTCACAATCATATAATAAACACTAAAAATTTGAAACATTTGGATTTGGGTTACAATGCCTTCTAGTCTGACACCATACTGGACTTTCAAAGTCTTTATCAAATCTAAACAGAGATACGAATACAACGAGATTAATTAGGTTCTGTTCAAAGAAGACGCTAACGAAGGCGACGCCGCGCTAACAAGACTTGGCTGTAACATTTAAATTACAAAATAAGACGATGTTCACATTGTTTGAAATTCCAAACAAAAGTGCAAAGTATGAAAAGTCAGTAGGAAGTGTGACGGCTCAAAGCACATTAAGAAAAACGAATACAAGCTCTTGTACTTTACACTTGTTTCCATAAATAAAACAAAGAACAAAAGCTACAACCATATAGGCCTACTGCTACTGCGTTTCTTTGTTGTTCGCAGCGCTATTCATATTTTACATTGAAAAACTACTTAACAGAGTGAACAACTTGTAGAAGCTACTGGATAAAATATACGGAAGCCAGAAGTGAGAAATTACGAAGTTAACAAAGTTACTAAGGAAAAATATAGAGCTGCTTACAATAAAACGAATAGGACTGGTATTCTTAGAAAATCTGTTGATTTATATTTTTTCTTATAAATCAGAGGAAAAGTCTGTGATTTGTGACCGAGCACGGGACGGTTTGGTTCAAACGCGTAGGCTGACAGTTTCGTATAGAAATTGTAGCTAAATTTAAAACCGTTTATTTTTACGCATTTCGCAGTTTATCCTTGATGAACGTTGTTCGGGGCACTTAAAGCATCACGTTTCGACACCTGAATAGAACAAATATAGGCGCAGACGATATTACTTCTCCTCTGATCACCAGAATTAGGCCTACTGACAGGTGCAGACTTAATTTGTCTTATATGCCTTCGTGAATGGATAATTAAAAACAAACAGTGTTTTAGGATTCATCACACGTTTTTGTTTCATTCTAAATAACCGCGAACATTTCATCTATTCTACTAAATGACATCGTCAGTGGCGTGTCACCGTAAAAAGTGGCGATACGTCCGTGTTAATCGTTAATAAAAAGTGTACTGTATCTAAAACAGCGTAGTGTGTAAGGACTGTTTAACGTCTACTTGGAAAACGTGTAGGTTTATCTGAACTTCAGATTTACACAGTTCTTACACTATATTCTACGAAAGTGCTAACACTTCAGTTATTGTTTTACTCAGCGTTTACGTAATTAACACATAAAATAAAGACAACTCCTCTGCGGGCAGATAAGATCGCATTTCTGGGACACCGTGACACGTTAATTGGCGCATAATACCTGCACTTGACATTCCCATTGCAATGTCAGACTACTGTAATTTATACAACTGTTGGTGGAGAGTTCTTGTAATACAGCAGAACCTTGATAGTCCGAACAACCGGGGCCGGATATACTGCGGATTATCAAAAACTTTAAACTGCTATCAAACATATGGGATCCCGGCAACTAAATAATTAAGATAAATATATTAAATTATAAACTGTCGCGTACTATGTTAAAGTACAAGGAATGAAATCCAAATTACAATAATCCAAAAACAATGTTTATTTAGACATTTTATACAAAAAATTACTGTATTACACCATGAATTATATAAATCAGATTCAAGTCTTCAGGTTTTAATTTCAGTAAATAGTTTTTATTCTAATTAGAAATAAAGTGACAGTTAAGATAGGCGTTTATAAATTTAAAAAAGAAAAACAGTTACTCGGGAATTAGCGGTTCATAATTCGTTCGTACCCTCCAGGACTCAACTTCAATTTGCCTTGGCCCAAAGGACTTTCGCAAGAGTTTACGCTCCCAGAGCGAGCCTCAGCACTGGGCGAGTGACAGGTGACGGCTAGTGAATGGTTCTCACGTATGCGAGGGTTAACTATGAATTTGATCAAATAAGCACTCCTGGACCGAGGCGGCAGCATTATCAGGGTGTGGGGGCTGGTCTCAGCGAGGTCACATCCATTAAAAACAACATATGTCCTACGATGATGCTGTGGCATGGCGAATAATTGCCTGCCCCGTGCTGACTTGCACGGATAGTAGTTGGACCTCCAAAGGACAAGAGAAGGCTACTGTGAAGTAAAAACTAGGGGGAGACTATACTCCTGAAGCTGTAGTGTAAGCAACTGGTCTATGAGATGGGTAATCTGATAAAAAACCTCTGGTCCTTCAGGTCGGGAGTTAGGCGTAGTGCCGACTGCCCTATCCTATAAAAATGATACGGATGCGAATAACTCAAGGGATGAAACCCAACTCATTACTACTTTCTCAAGTATACTAGCGATATCTACAATCGCGGTTTCGTGCCTGTCTCCTAATCGTCTCGTCCCTGGACTCAGTTCAGTTCAGTTTGCTGTTTCAATTCACAACAATTATTCACTATTAAGTATTCTACTACTTCAAAATTCGAGGCAATTTTAATTAAACACATCATTTTATTAGGTTTTGGTTTTGGTAAAACGTGACATCGACGCTATGTTACAGCAATGGTAAACCAGGAAATCGATGATTGAGCAGTAAATTATGAAAAGTGTGCGGTACGAATTAATTATCGCGTACTGTGTAGTTAGTACTGAACGCTGCCGTTTAGCCGTTCTCAACCACAAAGCCAACGGGACGTCAAGTTCAATTTGATTTCGTTGTGAACAATGCTGCGACGATTTCTACTTCAATGAGTTTTAAAGCTTGAAACATCTTAATTATAAGCTTCATAACACGATTATAATTTTACAAAAATATAATAAGTAATCCAATAAGTTCAGAGGCAATTTTCTTGTTTGTGAAAGATTTTAATGAGCTTTAGTACGCCTCAGGCTACATTTATACGTCTATTTTAACCAGGTTTGAAATCCATTAACCACCTCTGACCACTTTTAAAATTTTCGACTTGAAAACTTATAGTCTTAATTCTCTAGCTGATTGATTAATTCCTTAGTAATCTGCCTATAATATGTTAGTTTCGAGCTAGAATTAGTTGAATTAATTCGACACGGTTCATGATGAATAAACTTCTTTTCCAAAAAGAAAACTGAATGTATTCACGTACGTTTTCTGAGGTTCCAGCGTTTTCATACTCCATTTCTGAGAAAATAATTTTCTCAATGTCTTAACTTTGTCCCGAAGTTTCACTCATTACTCGTAGGTATAACAGCGATGACTGCGAGGTATTACCAGGCCACCAGGCATCGCAATGACATGGTATTGTGATTAAATGGCACCTTCGTTCGTCTGTTTGTTATCTTATAACTCCAGATCGAATGCATCAGTTTAAGGAATGAGTGGACAGGTCATTCGTCTTGAATCTGGAATTGCTGACGCGAATATCAGATTTTAGACAAAACAAAAGGCAGACGTTACAAGCTCTATTGCCACAAAAAAAGGTATCAAGATTTAGAAAAACCTGTAAGTTTTGTTAAACTAAATTAAACAAAAATGGGAGCAAACAGATAATTTCATTAAAAAAAAAAATAAATAAAATTATTGTAATAGGTACCTGACTGCAATAACATTTTCGAGAATTTGGCCGGAGGTTTTTACTGCACGTATGGTAATCTAATATAATATTTTTACATGATGGTAGTCTAATATAGATTATACCCCAGTATAGATTTTGTGATGCTAAGAATTAAGCGTTAGACGAGATCTGAGCATAGCAGAAGTAAACAATACAGGGAATACTTGAGACCAACACGCGTAAATAAACAGTGTCAACAAAGAACAGAACTTAGTCTTCTTATCTTACTAAGAAAACTAAAAAGTTTTTTTTTTAAACATTTGTGTAGTGAGCTCCAACGACTAAATGCGCCAGTTTATACGACGCCCAATAACTAGTTAGTACAGACCACTTGATTTTATTATACCATTCAGAATAAAGTGCGGAGACTCGATTAACCGTGGAGTGCTTAACCTTTTATGAACAGTACTATGTCTCAGAGTGATATTTATAATAAGTGACTCTTCATTAGAGTAAATCGGCATTGCGTTCATATAAAACAAGGCTTTCAAAAATGTTTTAGAATAAAGTGCCCGAGTGGACAGAGACCGAATCAAATTTCCAAGTTTTAAGATAACGAAATTGTTAAAAAAACATTCCAGAAGAGGACAAACGAATTTCCCAATGATGAAATGAAACGGTTGTACATAAAAAATATGTTAACGGTTTTGGGATTACTGCATTGTCAAAAACGCTTTTACGGTAAGTAGCTATTCACAACGAAGAAATGCAGTATCTTTCCATTATTTAATGGTGGTACGAGATTGGTGTAACCGTGTTTTGTATGGATCTTATACTCCAGCAGTCGGCAACCCTGCGCCCGTCGAAAAGGTTTGACGCACCCGCAAACTAATTTGCAATTTTATTTTCAAATTACCACCTGCATTGTACCTGCTTCGAAGTAGTCTACTGTATTATAAATAGTATAAGCCGTTTCAAATTTTACTTTTTTCTAATACAATAACTACTGTTAGTTTTTTCAAGAAAATGAACCTGAAACCTTCATTTATGTTTTAAATTTTTTTTTTCTTCAAGTTTTTACATTTCTGTGCACTTTATAAAACGAATAGTGTTAATGTGATAAGTTTTTAAATTTATTTTTATTAAAATGTGTTCCCGTTTAACCGTTTTTTCTTTTAAAGTTTTGTTAGTTTTAACGTGCGTGTGCATGATGAAAGATTGTTTTTGATCTACTCCTAATGTGAAAAATTTTCACAAATTTATATGAAAAATACTGCAAAGCTATTTTTGATTCGGTGTGTTCCACGTCGCTAAATGTCAGCACAAGGGATAATAATGTTTCTAACGTCCAGCTATTAACCACTGATGTCCAACATCAGTTCCGCACCTTCCTATTTTCCATTGAAGGGGGGAGGGGTGCCCCAATCGAAATGGTCCTCAGTTATATATGCGCCCCCATAAATTTAAAGGTTGCCTATGACTTGTATACTCGGTAAATCGGTTACAGACTTTTAAGGGGAAACAGAATCGAAAATAAACTGTCTTAAACATTTTAATTTACATTGACTGAATTAATCCGATATTTTCATTATGAAAACCCATTTAATACAGCGGTTGTATCAAATTACAACTATAAACTGAACAATAACTTGAAGTATAAGGTATCCTAGTAAATTTTGTTTTTCTCGTTAATAGTAAAATTGGTGACGTTATTTATTTTGGTTTCGTTTAACAGACACTTGCAAAATTCCTCGGAAAATCCGTACCGTACTGTATTTCTATTTTCATTGTTTCTGTTGTTTTGCAAAATCAAAATATGTGGTGTAACACGAGAAGTATACTAAAAATGTGGTTAAAAGTTTCAGTTTCATCGGAAAATTCCGTTAAAAATTTTCTGTCACTGTTAACAACGAGCTTCAAGGAAGCTCCGTTTTAGTACTTCAGTCACCCGTATTGACTCGGCTCTAGTCAATTAACGTTTCTGGATAAATACGACACTGGGAGGAGGTGCAGGCGCGCGCATACGCACGATTTCGCTTTATGAAATAAAGACACCGGCTCAACAGATAGAAGCCTGTTGTATCGCGTACAAGACTGGGAAATTTAATCTGCCAGCAGTGAGTGAGTATCTCCGCCGCCACTGCCTTCAAAGGTCAAAAGCTTTCATTATTTTCTCTTAGAGCGTTCTTCAATATAATGTTTATTTTATAGTCCGGCGCACAACAGAATCAATTCCCTGAAAACTGCTTTCTGTATTTTATGTCTGAATGGACGAAGCATAGTACTGCTTCCTGTATCCAACAATTTCTATTCCGTTATCTTTCGTAATTGTGTATACCTCTTGCCTATTGAATTTACAACGCGTTTTAATAAAGTAATTAAGCTTTTAAATTTTATTATAATTAACTAAACGATTGAGTGATATATGAATATCCTTATATTCATATAAGCATAACGAATATGACGCAATAAACAGAATTAACTTTTACTAAAATAATTTTAAATTAGCTTACAAACGGTACCGACATCAAACTTGCTGTTCAAATTGGCGCCCTTACAGTATGTAAACGAAAGTTGAAAAACTGCAAAGTTTATTTGAAAAAGTGAAAATCCGACCAATAAGACGGTAGGACGTGAAAACAGAGAATCAGCTGCTTAACCGGAGTTAAGCAAAATGAATACGTAGAGTACTTGAATGAAGTCGACGTTAGTGAACTCGAACAAAATTTCTGTATTTCTGTAGTTGTTAACTATATCTTTACAGTTCTTTACAATACAGTTCGGAACAATACAGTTCTTTCATGTGCAATTTCTTAAGCTTTCACGGCCGGCGTCAACATTGTTACAATTATTATTACTAGTCGGGGTGTTAGGCCATGATCGATTGTGGACAGACGTTGCGGCCCCACCATCGAAAGCCATCTTCAGACTCAGGAAGATTAATCTCTATCTCAGTACTGGGGTGAATTGGCGGACACCTTGCCAAACAGTTTCTGACACTGAAGATGGCCTCCGACGGTGGGGCCGAAACGTTTGTCCGCAACGTCAGTCGGCCATGGCCTAACAGCCCGGCTAGTAATATTAATTTTTAACAGAATTTCATGATTTCATTCCTATGCTCATGGGGAATGTGCTAATATGCTAAATTTAATTACGCTATTAAAATATCGGTATGGAGAACCATACATGACTTCCATGTTCTAAGATTTATATTTAAAATCATTTACGAAATGAAATGTTTCCATAGAAACTACTTCTTTCCACTTATTGCTTCAGCCTTAAACACAGTAGGTATACTGTGGTCACTAACGTATACCACCACACGTTATCGCACTCGATTTTCACTGATGATGGCAGTCGACGGCACTGCCGAAACGTCTGGTTTTGCAGAAAACATTGGACTACGGCCAAACCCGCTGGGAAGGAATTTTAACAACAAACTACTTCTTTGTTGCCGATAACGTAGTACACATATAAAAATTATCCTCTCCCCCTTCAGTGGATTATTAAGATCTTCTTATCAGGATACTTTATTTATCAAAATTAAGTACTTTACTCTTGTTACAACAAAAAATGTTTCAAGTAAACTGCCCTTTCCCCGTAACCGATCTTCACCAGAATCAATAGGCCTTGAGTCTTCTACAACTCAGGCACATATGTAAAAAATTATTTGATTCTGTTTGAATTTACGGCAGTTATAGTTCATGAAAAATGTCTCTTGTTACAACATAAAATGTCGCAGGTAAACTACCCCTTTCTCTTAACCGATATTTACTAAAATCAACAGACCTTGAGTTTTCTACAATATAGGAACGTATGCAAAAACGTATTTGATTATGTTTGAATTTACGGCAGTTATCGTTCGTCATAGAAAAAATTAACCTTGTTATCACATAAAACGTTGCAGGTAAACTACCCCTTTATCTTAACTGATCTTCACCAAAACAATAGGTCTTGAGTGCTCTACAATTGAGAGACACATGCAAAACATTATTTGATTATCTTTGAATATGCGTCAGTTATCATTCGTTATAAAAATAAAATTACCCTTTTAAAACATAAAACGTTGCAGGTAAACTACCCTTTTTCTCTTAACCGATCTTCACCAAAATCAACACACCTTGAGTACTCTACAATTCAGGAAGTTGTGCAAAAAAATATTTGATTCTTTTTGAATTTACTGCAGTTATCGTTCGTCATAGAAAAAATTACCCTTGTTAAAACATAAAACGTTGCCGGTAAACTACCCCTTTCCCTTAACCGATCTTCACCAAAACAATAGGTCTTGAGTACTCTACAATTCAGGACTGTGTGCAAAAAATTATTTGATTCTGTTTGAATTTGCGGCTGTTATCGTTTGCCATAGAAAAAATCCACACACACACACACACACACACACACACACACACACACACACACACACACACACACACACACACACACACACACACACACACACACACACACACACACACACACACACACACACACACACACACACACACACACACACACATTTCGAAAAATGACTTTTTTCATGTTTTGAGAGTAGTACAATCAGAATCTGCAATTATCTCGAACACGATTTTTTTTGCCATCACCATACTTCCATGTCCCATAAGGAAAACAGCATAGAATATGTAGACAAGAAGGGAATTTACGCTTAATGTCGTTAAGCGACCTTTCTAGCTGCTTTCCTAGTTGTCTTTTTAGACAATTGCCTTAATTGTCAAATCTTTTAAATGTGAATGTCAGTACGATACTTGGTTACAAGCGGTTTACAGGTTTATAACATCGAATACTACATGCAGTTTTACTATAATTAAAGGAAATTGTGTCTTTAAAAATGTTAGTCAAAATACTCAAATCATGCAATATAAAAATATTTACAAAGCACTTCTCTTAGTTACCTGTTAGTTTTAGTTACTTTTACTTACACTTAGTTACTCTCGACAAGATTTATCGTCGAAGCAGATCAGGGTAATCAATTTTTAGACGTACGGTACAGAAGCTGGACAACCCGGGTAGCTACTACGCCTATCTCTAGTGATGTCTCGAAGTCCGGTTGGAGGTCATGATTAACATCCGTTACGTTAACCAATTTACTTATATATATTATCATTACTTCATTTATTAAGAACATCTTGACAGAAAACTTCACGATTCAGTAAAAGCAAGACGACATATAAACTGGCCTTCAGCGCGGATGACAAGAGCGTAAAGGTGTCATACATTGATTGTTCTGAAGGCAGAAGCTACGGTAGTTTTAAGAGACTGTTTATGTGTTTGCTATCGAAATAAACATAACAACTCTGCAGAACCAAGAAATATTCTAAAGCTGCTTACAATAGGGTGATCTTTCAAAGGAAACGCTACAAAGGCGATTCCAACCGTCTGGAGCTATTCGTAAGCGTATTAGTAAACAAACATTATTTATAAAATGATCAGCATTTTGTATAGTACGACTGTGCCACAGACTAGTGACAGAACGATATAGATGTAGCCTATCGCTGAGGGCGTTTTAGCCAATTACAAATTCGTTTCGTATTTACACAGCTACGTGTGCTAAACGTGTTTTGTTTTCCGAACCTTCGGTGACTCTCGCTCGTATTTACTGTTTTTAAGATAAATACTTTGCACGTATCTGTGGAAGCCGGCCGCTGTTTTGCAGAGAGCTATCAGAAATGTTGAAGGTCGTTGTTTGTTATCACTCGACGAGACAAGCTATCCACTGTTTTCGCGCGGCGATGTTTGTTTACAGTAGCCGAGTAACTGTAAAAACAATATCCCTCGCTCAGTTTAACATACCGACGCGATTAAATGTAACTGGATAATTATACATGAATTATTGCGCTCTGTTTACGTAAATGCTTGGAAATACAAATGTTTGTAGAAAGTCGTTCGTGATGTCGCTGTAAATACTTGCAATTTCTGTACAATTCGTCAGCGTCGGTATAAGCTTCTTATTTCCAGCTTTTACTCCTGTCCAGATCTTAAGCTCTCCTGTAATGCTAATAAAACAGTAACATTACAGTATTACTATACCGTATATTATTTTGTACCATACAGTAATGGAAATGACAGTCGACAGTAAAATTAAATTCTAAAAACGGTTATAGGAATAACACTGCATTTCAGTAATTTCCATAAGCTTTTTAGTTCCAGTTTTTACTCCTGTCCAGATCTTAAGCTGTCCTATAATGCTAATAAACAGTAACATTAGAGTCTTACTATACCGTACATTATTTTCTACCATGCAGTAATTGAAATGACAGTCGACAATAAAATTAAATTCTAAAAACGGTTATAGGAATACCACTGCATTTCAGTAATTTCCGGTTAATATGTTAAATGTTGAGAATGACGTACACAAGTTCTTAAGCTTTCAACATTGTCAGGTCGTGGTCTACAGTTGTTGCTATTGGTAAACGTTTTGGCCCCACCATCAGTGTTTTAGATTGGCACCGTTTCCGCCAATTCACCTAAGAGATGAGCTAGAGACTTCCTCCGGAGACACCGTATTTACAGTAATGGATACGATAGTCGGAACGATTTAAAAATTAATTTCCAAAAACGGTTATATGAGTACCACTGCGTTTCAGTTATTTCCAGTTAACAAATGTTGGAAACGACGCTTTATTAAGAGCCTTAATTACACACTGAAATTAAGAACGTTTGGAAAGAAAGTTAAAAAATCCAATTTAAACAACTTTGTCCGCAAAGCGACTTACTATTAGAAGATAATGAAGGCAACTAGCCTGTAGGACTTGCAAGTACCTAGGAGTGCTTGTCAGTGAAAATGGGAAATAGGAGTAAGAAACTAAACAAAGAATTGGTCTGGAACGGAAGGCCAATTAGGAGATTAAACGGTATATGGTGGTATAAGGAAAAATCAAAGGCTAGAAAATGGTGCATCTGCAATACACCTATATAATATATACACCTATACAATACAATATTCCTATAAGTGTTATGTAGTGCTTAAAATTGAAATATGGCTGAGACTGATAAAAGGAAAATTATGGCCATGGAAATGGATGCACTGAGAAAACAACACAGAATATCTAGACTAGATAGAGTCTGAAAAGAGGTGATTAGGGCGACAATGAATCACTAACACACTATTTTGGATCATGCTGAAACAAAACAAATAATCTGGCTTCGACAGTTGCACAGAATGGTAGATAAAAGATTGGTAAAAACAGCATTTCAATGAGAACCTTCAGGTCGAAGGAAAAGAGAGACCTGCTCGGACATGGGGTGAAAACATTCAATAAGCGCGAAGAGAGCCCAGTGTAACTGAAGACCTGAGTAACGATAGAAGAAAAAGTTAGGAAATCGGACAGTGGCGGAAGACGCTGTAAACCGATCAAAGATGATGATCGAGGGAAACTTATGGATTTATCTGTTACGAAATCGGTTACAGAACAAAGGCTGGGAACCAGAACAATAGGGGCGACATAAATGAAAACATTATTTACAAATAGGCCAACTCTGAGTGTTGGAAACAAATCAACCACGGGCGAAGAATGAGAATTTTCGAAAAAGCGGGAAGTAACATGGTCTCGAAGCAATAAAATAAAATCACACTCGCTGGTATAGCACAATTACGTTCTGTTTAAAAAGAGAACACACATGCCATGCTGTTATTTACGATTTGACTCACATCCTAGATTTCATAAGAAACGACGTTCGGAACTAATTTCCACGTTTGATCGTAACTGGAATTATTTTTCAATTTAATTTTTAATTGTAAATATTCTATTTGCTGATTCATCTCGTGTTTACAAGTCAAGCATAACGGGGCCGAGTGAACAGCGGTAAACAGTTTGACGCAGGAGGAGGATCGTCAAGTGGCAGATTAAACGCATACCGTATTCGAGTTCATAGGGTGTAGAACTATTTTTTTCATCGGCGTGCCTAACATTCTGACAGTGGTGAATAAATTACAATAACCGTGAACGATATTATTACCGACTGTCAGATGTTGTTGACGACCAGGTGTTAGAGGTCACAGGACGGCTACAATTACAATTGGCTTCAATGAGTACGATGGAAGGAGTCTGTCCGCCGCACGCGGTCGGTTAACGAAATCATACTGTTCGTACTGACAGCCGGCGATGACAATTGACTTATATCATTTAATGTTACTCGGTAGAGGCAGGAACGAGTAAATCGTAGGGATAACGGTGCACGTAGCGGGGAACCAATGGATTGTGTCTGTCATGCTTACCAACAATACCGAGAGATGTGATCTCCGTGCCGTGGCAGGCACTCGAATCCCCCTCTGTTGGTGCAAAGACCGCACACGTTTGTCTACGCACTTTACAGTTATCCTCATCTTATACTATCATAATTTATGTCAATAAAAAATGAAAATATCGATACCCCTTTGGATTTATCAACAAAGGTTTTCTATCCCGCTTTTTCAGATCTTACTGCTTCAGTTTTCGACTTCTAGACTCTCAACAATCATTTTGTCGTCGCGTAGGCTATTATTATAACAATCCTTATGTGACAGGGTGGATAGAATTATACTGTTGTAAATACATCTGTGAATGGTTATCAGACGACTATCATCGAGTTATTAGGTGATTATTTATTTGTGATTCATAATTAGTTTGTTGTTTGAATATTAAAGAGGTGCTGTTAGCTGGGAATGTATGGCAAAAAGAAAGAATTTCGACGAACCGAAACATCGAAGCATGATAATGTTTTTAGTATTTACTATATAATACAAATATTTACTATGTAACAAATATATTTACTATTATAACAAACATTATCATGTTAAAATGACAGAGACCGAAGATTTCTAGACTGTGGGGAATCGAAAGTGTGGAAGCGTTACATTTTTCGATGACGTTACATTTTTGTGGAATGGCCCCCAGCCTAAAAACATTATCATGTTAAAAACAGTTGTTGGCTTAACTGTACAGGTGGTCATTTAAGTTAGACACCGTATCGGATAAATACGAAAATACTTACTTGTTAAGTGTACTTTGTGTATTATTTCTGTTCTTCTTGTGTGTAGTGTATTCTTTGTTTTCGTTTCTACATGTTACGTGTACAGTATAGACATGTATAATGTAGTCGAATTTGACGTTTCTTACATTTCCCTGGGCTCTCACTTCCTGGACGTTTGCCATTTAATGCCATATCGCCATACAATACAATAATTCGAAGCTGTCATTACAAAAAACGTTCGTCTTTTATTTTCTTATCTAACGATTTTGTTCCGTGTAACGTTCTTTAATATTATGGAAATGCCTAAGACAAAAATAATATGACTAGCAAAAAACACTAAATATTCTACTTTCTGACCTAGTGGAATACATTCCGTATCACTTATATGCAGAGTTCGTTTTGTAAACACGTGCCCGCGCGCGTCCAAATACATAACAAATTTAAAGCACTGGAGACGGCTCATATCCTAATTTTAATCACACTGTTAGTTTAATAATGTAATTAATTTGTTAACTACTTTATAGCTTCAGAGATTGTGTTATACTGTCCCGTTTCTCTCTATGATTTTATCTCATCGGTTCCTGGTATCGTTTTTGAACGCTGCCATGTGCCTGTTGGCAGTTAACAAACGTCTCCCTACTTGTATATCCCTGCATTTTCTTCTACACTTATCTTATAACGAATATATTAATCCAAAGACGATTCCATTTTGCCCAAAATCTTTTCAGAAATCGTAAAATAATTTGTGACTTAACTATACGAACGAATACGTTTTAAGAGTAACTTAGATGATCACTACGCGGGCGTCGAAATTCGCTCGGTTTTCTGCTACAAACTCTAATTCTAGATTCTTCGCTCACAAATGAATCTAATTTATTAACCGAAATTACATCTCCCCGCCCCCATACACGCGGGCAGTCCCTTTCCTTAAGGAAAACTCTTCCTTAAGGGTCCCTGTAAGTGTTACCCTTCCTTCCTTAAGGGTCACTATAACGTCTCTAATGTTCGAAAAGCGTTTAACAGAGTGATTTCCATATGATAGTTGCGTAACTAGCCACGTTCGGTTCCCTTCATATCACTTTAAAACTGAGAGTCAAGGGAAGATTTTATAAATTAATAATGCACCCTCGAGGGCGCTTCGAAGAGTAAAACATTCCGACCGCAACAGTTGGAAAGCGTTGACCTTAGTAAAAATTAATATGGTGCATGTAAGAGCCAAGAAAGCTTTTGAAGGGATCTTTTACTCTTCCAAAAGAACTGGTCTGCATAAGGAGGATTATAATTTTCTGTTTGAAGTTCGACTCGCTGCCGCAACGACTTCTTACGGAGTGGAGCAAAATAACCGACACGTTTCAAACGATATATTAGTCGTATCAACTCGAATATCAGCGCCCTAGCCCACTACCTACTGCCAATAGCTGGGCTTTCAGTATGACGCTAAATATAAACGTTTTAAACAGTCGAAGAAAACGCAAACCTTGTTTCCAGTTCAATACCTAATACTTACGACGTCGTGCCCGAAGTATAAGTCGAGTCGTTACAGTAGAAAAGAGAACTAGCGAACTTCGGCTGACACTTACCTGCAACAAATAAACAAAAACTCATTAGTAATGTAAACCATTGCTATTATTTATTATATTATGTATTTATATAAAAACAAAAACAATCAAGTGATGTTTGCCATAACATTAAAGCAATTCAGGCGTTTGGTTTTCAAATATAAGCTTACAGTAGGCCTGTTACAAAAATAATTAATTTTCTGCACGCGTAAGCACAGAAGATAAAGTTTCTGCTTAAATATACTAGCAAGTGCACGGTTAGTTATGTTACACATGTTTCAAAGTCGAAGGTTAGGGTCACAGACGCCGTGAATTTTCTGAAATACTCAAATACATGCAGCGTGTGAAAGATAAGCATAACACACTGTAGGCAGACCAAGTTAGTTTAATTTGAATTTGATAAACGAACAATGCTTTAATTTATGAGACAATTTCGTTTCTGCGTCTCAGGTCTTCAAGACTCTATAGATATATTCAAACGGCCGCTCAAACTTCATTGAACTACCGTTTCGATGAAACTTCATTGAACAATCATGTTTCATATTGATGTAATTTCTGATAGAGGTGACAACAGAGATTTAATATGAGTTCATGCAGACCGCAAATATTTACCGTTGGTTTGTCTTCAAACACACTCAATTGCCTTTGGTTGTTGCCACACTTTCAGACACCGTTTAATCATATACTAAATGTGAGGACTGTGTATACAAAATATTTTACCAACAACTCTACTGAAAAACTGGCAGAGAAAACTGTAGTGTGAGGAGAAAGAATAAAGAACACTAAATACGTGGATGTACTTTAGTAGCGCCTTAGGACTTTACTAATACATACTGACTGATATAAGTACCCCATGATCGCACCCCCTGTGTCAGCATTTGGTCTATTGTTTCCTGTTTCTTCCAGTGCAATCTCAAACTTTTATTTATTCCAGATGTAATTACTAGTTACAATTACAACCGAATTTTTATTTATTTGATTTCCATGTTTGTTGTACTTAAATTTAATTTCTGTTCACAGAACAGAAGTAGTAGTACGAGTAGACGAGGATGAAATGTAAGAGACGGGCATTGGAAAAGACGTTTGTCTCCAACACTATTCAATATCTAGGCCTACGCTGAAAAAGCATTCAAAAAGCAAGAGGAATTGTAGTGGGCGAAGAAAGAATAAAGAGCATGATATACGCGTTGGATCAAGCAGTGCTAACGGAATCAGAGAAAGAACTATAATTTATGATGGAGAGTATTGTAAGAGTGGGGAAGAGTCGGATAAGAGTTCGAATTGAAGATAAATTTCGCAAAACTACAGTGACGCAATGACCAAGAATGAAAGCTTCCTTAAAATATCCTTGGCAGGAAAAACCATACAGCAAGTGAACTCATTTAAGTATTTGGGGAGTACGGTAACGTGGAACGGATGCTGTACGGAGGAAATCAGAAGTAGGATGTCTATAGGCAAGAGAGCTTTTGACACGTATTGCTGACAGCAAGGCAGATTCCGATTGCGGCGAGGAAGAGATTTACTAAATGTTTTAGTTGGAATGTGGTTGTATATGGGAGTGAAACATGGACGAAGAAAAAGAAAGAAGAAAATTACCTCGAGAGCTTCGAAATCTGGTTGCGGCGAAGAATGATTAAGATAAAGTGGACTGATAGAGTGAGAAACAATGAACTAGAATAAGATAGGAAAGAAAACTTTTGAAAGTAATAAGAAATAGAAAAACACTATTGTTGGGGCATGTATTATGTAGAAACTGCTTGTAGTTAAGAATCATTGAGGGAAATGTGGAAGGCAAGAAGAAATGGAAGGTGGAAGGGAGGACGGGAAGAAGAAAGGTTGGAACGTTTGATGATATCAGAAGCAGAAGGATCTATAGACAGATGGACGATTGAGGCCAGTTGAAACCTAGTTTTACTACAGAACAGAGTTGTAACGGCCACAGAACACGATAACACGAGCACGGACATTGCACTTTGTGTTATATTATTCACAAATTTATCCTTTAAATGCACTTTCATTATCTACAACACATTGACGGCTGAGATAAGCGAACTGTTTGACATAAAAGTCACTTTAAAGAGTAGGAAATGCGATAATCCAAAATGGAAACATTACCAACACGCGACCAAATCCACTTGTTCGTCCTTTTAAAGACTATCGAGTACTTCTAAAATCTGATACGGAATCATATACCATATCTACCGTTTCTGTTATAAAGGAGAAAATGACCGTTCAAGGTTACAAAACTGTGCTAAAATTTGATACGGTCTGAGGAAATTTAATACCTCTTGTAATCAGAAATAACGGTCATCGAAAATTCTAAAAAATTCTTATAAAAGTCAGAATAAAATGATGATCCTGATGGTTAATAATAATGTTTATTAAATATTTGTTAATAGTAATTTACAAAGGTTTATTAAAAATATTAGTTGTGATTTCATACAGAAAGCTGTAATGGAAACAAAGGCAGTTAAACGAACGTGGAATTCGTAGCTGTTAACGTGCACCGTGTTTATATCGCTCGATTGCGAACTAAATAGCCTATATTTTAAATTAAAATAATGCATCAAATGAAAACATAAAACTGAAATTGTAACTCAGTACTCATTTAAACCTTAATTAAAATTGGATAATAATAATTAACGTAGCACTGTTAGTAACGCGAACTTCAATAACGCCATTGACACACTATGCGGTTCTGGCGAATTAAAACCGGGAACATTCTTCTCACTGTCCATAACAACATATTGTAAAAACGCTCTCATGTAACTGTAAAAGTATTACTGCATTGTAATTTATGCGATTTAATTGTAATTCCCTGAAATTCTGTTACGTATTCGTTTCGGACAAGATATTTAGTTATTCAATTAAAATGTTACTTTTCAGACAAAATAAATAAACAATTAACATAAAATAATATAAAACTGTACTAAATAAATAAAACTATAATGTCCACTTGATCATTACTTCAAGACGCGATTTAAGATTTGGCTTAAAAAATAATGTATGTATATTTTTGAGAGTATTTTTTAATACTGAATTATTTTTCTTCAAGAAAAGAAATTAAGGATTACAGGAAAGTAATATAATATTATATAGAAGGAATTTGTTTTATAAAATTCCTAACTATGTCAGGATAGAACCCGGTGTGACAAAACTGCTTACATGTCTCTGTGAACTATCCACTTTAATTTTGTATTATATTGCCAATTTAAAATCGACTCTAACATTACAAGGAATTAACTGCATTATTTTATTTTTTTATTATTTTCATATTAGGGTTAAATTCTAGTGTAAGCTGGTCACAAAATACGTAAGCGGTCATGTACGGTTATGCGATGAAGCATGACGGCTCCGTCTCTAAAGTCAAGCGTCACATAAAACTTGGATATATAGCGAAAATCTATACTCATAAGTATAGCCAGGGAATGAAGATTCGACTTCAATGGTAATCAGATGGAACCTAAAACCGTTACATTTTCGCATCAGTTTTATAACAGATTTAATATGGACGCCTGTAGCAAGTTTTTGTTTTCCCATGCCTGACGCTATTATATTATTTTCGCTGGTAGGTTGTATCGTATTTACGTTTTCAAGCTACAACAGCTCTTTGAGGGTAAAGCCTCGACCAAACTCAAAACTGGAACAGATCACATCAGTTATTGCACGGAATTGATGTCATCTTTCCATAATGTTAAGAAAATTGTACACTATTTTGAGGCGTTTTAATCGATGCAAGCGTTTGTCGGAATTCACTAGAGACAAAAGGGTACGATCGTACCCCTGAACCTGGTACTCGTGAACCTTTTACTGTTGAATGGGAGAGATGTATCACAGGTTTTGACCGGTATGTACTAGAGGATGTAACTATCAGTTTTGAACTGTCACAAAGTCTAAATACAGTTTCTCAGAATAGATGTTTGCAAAAAAAAAATCTGCCGAATCTCAGAAGAAGTAGACGCGGTGAAAAGAGAACTGTACATTGATAATGCCATGAAAGAACGTTGATGTTTTTATAGCTAAGAAGAAACTGTACTGATTTCGATAATATCATTAAAATCATTAAGTGAATAAAAATGTAGCGACAATAATAATAAAATAATAATATGATAAATAATAAAAATATGATGTGATATGATAAAAAAATCATTAAAATCATGATGTGAATAAAAATTTAGCGACAATAATAATAAATAATAAAAATATCCCTGTGTTATGCAGTCTGAAATGAGACTACACAATCTGATAGAAATAGAAGATTTCACGAATTGCTCAAGTTTAGACTGGCGGGAAATTTGTAAATCGGGGAATGGAAATTTATTATTATTTTGATACAAAACGCGAGTATACGACTGTTATAACATACAAATCTACACAGGTGCATAGGACTACATATAATTATCACGCATATATCGTTTTTGTTCATTTCTACTTCGAAATGCAACAGTTTTTCACCTTCTTACGTCTTAATAACGCTATCTCTGTCTAAGAAAAGTTAGACGTGCCGTGCCTCTTAACAGCTTCATAGATTACTCTTAACAGTGTTGTTTACGAAGGCATCTTGTTATGCCGACCCGCGGAAAATGTAGAGTTTATTAAACACATCTGAAGTTGTTTAGGCAAACTTTTATTGTGTTTTCAGAAGTTAAATGAATAATTAAAACGAATATTCTATACTTTCCTGTGAAATTGTTTTTCTAACGAACTTATATTGTACAAGAACCCCTTAGGTATAGTGAAAATACAATTGAGAGGTTAACTTTAAGTTAGAAAATAACCGTGTAAGGAGTTTTATAAAACAAATTTTACGAAAAACGTAATACCGAGTCCAGTGGCTGGAACAATAAGTGGCCTTAATACCACACAGCCCTTGAATCAAAACGGTCTAGAGTAAGTTTATACAACATTAAAGTTCAACTCCCGCTTTCAGTCATGCCGCAACAGAAGTGATCTAATTATATACAGAAACACCCCAGTTTGTTAGCGGTCGGTAGAAATGTACTTTACAGACTTGGAGGGCCACATAATGTTCATATTCGGGTACTGCTCCAGTCAACGAATCAATCAAATGGGACGTTAACCGGTAGTGGTCGGAAAGGTCACGAACTTTGTGCGCTGAAATATTATTCGGTTCAGACGAGTGATATTTTAGCGTAAGGAGAAAACGTTATGAACGACTACGTCAGACTTGTATTCAGTACAATTCTTATATAAGAAAGACAAATTTTTAAAAATTCAAAATTAGAAACGAATTATTGAAGGCGTTGAATGTTTTTACACAACTAACGATTACGTAATAACATTTTTCCAATATTTGATAGGAAACTCAACGGTCAACGGGTGAGCGGTGCGTAGCTCTTAACTTCAGAACATGCGTCGAAACCATACTGACAGATATTACGATACGGATTGTTTTGATAACTGCCAGTGATGTAGACTGGCAAGACATTGAAACATTAGTACTGAGTCTGTAAATGCAACAGATTCGCTAACATACCAAATCAAAGAAAGTACATTTGTGAAGAGTTGCTAGTTTCCTACGTGTGACATAGAATAGGCCTACATATTGGTGATTTAATCTTGGTAAAAAAAAAAAAAAACGTCCGATTTAGTACGAGATTTGTATGCGCGTTGTTCATTAGTATAAACATATGTTGTATGAGCACTTTCCATTAAACAATTAGGCAATTTCCTATTAACGAATGGAATTATACAATGACAATGGGGCTGAATAAGTACTATATATTGTGCATATTTTGTTTCTGTTAAGTCATAAGAATGTAAACTATTAACGCCAGGCATCGTAAAAATATATTAAAAACATTGATTGACGCAAAAGATAGTGTATAATGTGTGCGTTCCCACCCTTCCAAGTGTAACCTATCGTTAATTGTTCGTTCTCTTACTATTTAATTGGAACTATGGGTGACTATAATACTTTCATGGTGGCACTCATCTTCTTCAGAGCTTAATAAATTCAGTAATATTAAAATTGAAAGGTAAGAATTGAAGGATGTAATTTTATGGGCTAAATTTTAACTCGAGTATAAAAGACAACTGAAGCCTTTACCACTTTAACAGGAAGAAGGAATTAAGTCTGACGACCAACAAGAGGGCAGAGATGTTATAAAAACAGCATAAAAGCGGTAACACAATAATTGAGGGGATCACGCGTTCAGTAAGAGAAATGATTTATGAACCGAAGAAGACATCTTTCAAAACATAGTCGAGGTATTAGGGCGTTAATGAATTAAACTAGTTCTGATAACTGCACATATCGTTGAAGAATAAAATACAAATAATGTGCGAGCCAAAGGTTTTAGTGATAAGGAGTGAGAGGTCAAATTAACTACACTTAAAGAGTTAACTGATAAGGAATTAATAGGTAGTCAAGTTAAAGAGGTTAACTCCTAATCACTTGATTTAATTTAAAACGACAGGTTGTTAGTAATATCCTTATAACCAGCGTGACGAAGTTACTTGTGAGTAGTAAAGGGGGTGCCTATGGACTGTTTGAAAAGACAATAGTTTGGTTTATAATATTACCGAAATGTTTAGGGCTGTAGAGAAAAACGTGGGGTGAACTTGAAACCCCTCTTTCCTTTTATGCTTTATATATAAAAAAAAAAACTTTTTTTTTTAATTTTTAATTTTTTTTTTGAAAGAGAGGCCACTAGTTATTAGAACTAGGCAAGAGCCTAGAGAAGCCAAAAATGCGCTGGGTCCAGTATGATGGGACTTACAAATGAAACTCTGCTCTAAGATAACAATAACAAGATTTATTGTATTCATGTTTTTGTACAATTAACTCCCCAAGTGTACAATATATGGGCAAGATAATATGTGTAAGATAATATTACAAGTGTTTTCATAATCAAGAATAGCTCAAATTTCAAAACCCACAATCGTTATTATTCTTAAAATCGTTATTATAATTCACATTCGACATAGGCATCGCCAAATAATTGAGCTTGATATTACTGAGCAGAATACAGTTACTTTAAATAATGTAAAATGGCGCATAGTATCGACCCTCCCAGTAGGTCACATAAATCATAACCATAAATAAATATATATATATATATATATATATATATATATGCATAATAACGTATAACAATCTAACAATCACATAAAGGCATAACACACAACATATAGTTAACATAGATACACATATACATATAAATAGCATACACCATGTCCACCGGGTTAACAGCATAAGTATTGTCATCGTAACACCCTCAAACCCTCTTATTCAGATCAAGTGTCCGGCCCACCTTAAATTTTCAATTAACAAACCCAAAACCCAAATCATCAGTCACAAAGGAGCAGAGTAGACATGCCCCAAAAATTCTAAGTATGTGAACAGCCAAAGTCAATTTGGCTAAATAGTCCGAACGGCACACAAGTACCAAGCAAAAAGGTAATTATCAATTTCGGATCCCAATAATAATAATAAGTGCCATCACGAGGTCAACATGGATGCCCGGTTGCATAACTGCATTTCTCATTTCTTTTATTTTCTTAACAAAAAAATTTTGCAAAATCAGTGGAACGTGACCACCCATAAATACTTATAACTGGTATTGATTTGTCTTACATTCTTTAACATTTAATAATGAAATATTATTATGAGTTATTAAAAAAAATTTAACAATTCTTGTGCTGGCTATGGCAAAATTTAGTGGTTACAAAATTATTTAAACAGTAGAATTGAATTTCGAGAAACAGAATCTATGGAATTGATTTACTAAAACATACTTGAGGTGTTCATAAAGAATCCACTTGACCTCAGGCACGGTCATGCGCCCTGACTAGATCCAACAAACTATGACATGTTATTGTCCTGTGGTTAACGGCACCAACAGGTGTCGTCCACAGGTTTAAGCACCGCCCCCAACCTTTAAATTAATAACCAATTCAAAACCCAATTAAATGGAAAAGTACTTAACCATGAAAATTCCCCTACAGGGTACCGAGACCCGTGCATGCATGCTTAACACTGAAATCAATTAGTGGCAGACAGTGCCGCCCATATTTACATAAAACTAACATCAACTCGGGTGATGCATGACCCTGGCTGAGTTTACAATTCTCTTAATGAGATAAACTTTAATATGTTAATGAGGCGTAAGCCTTAGTAAAAAAAGAAAAGTAACATGTAAACCCAATTGTCCCGTTGGACTTGTCCGGAACAAAGTCCCAAACTGGAGCATCTCCAACGTGTCTCAAAGACAGTGTATCGGCCACAAACATTTTGTTTCTTAAAAAAAGCTTAAATGTCACCTGGTTAGCAGCATAAGGGTAGAGGATCTTGTCGAGTGTGTCCGTCCATCCGGCCTGACAGCCTGACGGAAGTGGTTGCATTTATTTCATGGAAAGCAGGTATTCGGCCATCCTCTGGAGCGAGACAGATTATCGTCTACTTCGGAAACCCGGAAGGTCACGTAGTCTTCTACTTATACATAGTAACAGATAGTAGACAAAATTTCAAATCGAGGCTGTCAGCCGGACACAGACGCTGCTACGCTGAACGGTAAGGGTGAACTGGTCCGTACAGTTGCTGAAAAAATAGTATGAACAGCTGGACTCAGAGCGCGCGCGGATCGGCCCGGTGGCAAGATAACGCGGCGAACGTAATTTATTACGACGGCAAGATGCCGATAATACGTAATTTAATAATTCACCGCAGTCCGTTCTCGTTGAGAGAAAAACGGTGAAAAACACCTCCGAGTTTTTCCGAAACACGGCACAAACTGACGAAGTCAGGTAATCAGGATAACTTAAAAGACTACGGTTACCTGTATTTTCAATCAGCTAAAAACTTGCAAACGCTATAAACCAACAGCCCGGGACGAAAACTGAGTTATAACGACGACTGACAGGCACAGTAATGTATCTAGATTTTGGCCGGGGGGGAGGGGGTCGAGTCGGCTTCATACAAAAGAAACATCAAGTTAAGACTAATCAATATTACTATGTTTAAAGTGGTTGAAAAACGTATGGTAACCTCCTGAAATCAATTCCATTAAAGTAAACAGTAATAACACAAAAATACGCGTTACTGAAAGGTTCTCAAGGTACTTACTGACTGAATTGATTTTCCTATATTTCATATTTCCTCTAAAAATATTTCATAAATAGCCTAAAATTTAAGAGGTTAACCAAAATTCGTTAAATTTTTTCTACCCGGGGGGGGGGGTCCTGCGCCGTTCGTCACCCTCCATAAATACGCCCCTGGACCGGGATTTTTGAGCGAATTTAAAACATATGTTTGGAACTTGTGATGCCAGCTGGGAACGTCTTTGGTCGCGGCGACAACTGGTCGGAGTCCGTACAACACCGATTTCATTCTTCGGTTGTATCCATAAGTTGTTGCCAATCAACTGTCGCACTGACCAGTTGCTATTCTTACTGGTCGGTTTGATCTCTTCTACACGTGCTTCTTGTAGGTACAGAACCTAGGTTGTCGTGACCGCAACCAATTATCGTTCCAAACGGTTAGTTTGATGCGATTTTTTTTTAAATTTTGTTGTCAGTCTAAATCTCCAGTCAGTTGACGCGACACTCAGTCTCTATTCGATCAGACGGTCTCCCCCCCCCTCTGTCAGAACTAAATTACATTGATGTCCATACGGCGTTGATAAGACAGGAATACGAGTAATTTGAAAGACTAAAACTCCTTCGGACAAAAGGATGCCGGTCGAAAGCCTTTGATGTAATAACGTGTTCTTAATTGCTCGCACTTCGCAACACCGTCTCTGTGCACCAATCACATTGCACCGTTAGTAAGATGAGATTAACGTTCTGAGTCCACGTTGACGCCACGCTGCCACAATTAATATTCATTAACTGCAGCTTATCACACAGAATGTAACCGACCCGTCGTGTTGTCGTCTTTCTGCTGTCGAGACAGCCGTTGTTTAATGGTATGCAGAAACATGTCAACATGAAGTGATACAAAATATGCCGCCTGCTGTCATCCTTCTGGCCGAAGAAGCTATAATTTTAATAGAGCTCGTAGAAATTAGTACTTCATAGTTAAAATGTAAATCAGAGCGTTTCAGACGTGTAATGAGTTAACGAAAGTGTCAGAAAACATTATTTGTTTCGTTCCACCAGAATAAGTTCACTTATAGCGTGAGATAACAAAACTTAATTTATATTGTGCTGACATACAACATATTTACTAAAGATTATTTGATTCATCTATTAACGGGTGGTGGTGGAGGGGGCACATACGTGTAGTGGGTGCAGAAGAGAGTGGCGCCCGCTGGGGAAACAAACGAGCTGGCGTGTCATTAAGCGGCGCAGCAACATTAACGAGAACTGCAGATGCTAATAATAATAACAACTGTAAGAACAACAAAGAGCGAAGAATGTTCGCGCTAAATGACAGATCTTCAAAAACAACGGTGTAGAAACAATGGGTGTGACGTCATTTTATTTAAATGAATGCTGGTCGTGTACCGTCACTTTGCAGGCTGGTATCTTGGTGAACGACACACACTCAGCGGAATAAACGTAGCGACGGAAATAGGATAGTACGGACAAAGCTTGTTCATTATGCAGATTTCATATTTACACCTTAGGTGTCTCGTATAATCCAGCCAACTAGAATATACCCACTGCAATATTCAAAACTGTTTACGTTTTCGTTTTTTAAATTGGAACGTTATTTAAGTCTGCTTCGCTTTATTACTGCGGTTTATAAGCTTATGAAAACACCTCGGCCGTCCGTGCAACCAAGATTTCCATTAATAACTTACGCTTGTTCAAATAACATCAACATGACTTAAAAGAAAAAAAAAACATTTTGGTAAGTAAATTATGTTATTACTGAAGAAAGGTAAATTGAAAATTGCAGCGATAATTTCTTTTATGTTCCAGTGAGATGACATCCACACTAATATGCTTATATGCTTCCTGAGCTCCAGGACTCGCCGACAATTTGAAAGGAAGTCCATGCATTATTAAGTAAATTTTGCTATTAGATAATTTTCCAATTATCATAAAATTACGAAAATCTCGATCAACCTACTATTTTTGTTCATCTTGTTATCTGAATTAGTAGTTTCCGTAATTCCAACTTCGTCGTGCTTACTTGCTAAACTGCTACCTGTGCTACTCCGGACGAGGCCTTTCAGTATCTCCACCATTATAAAGTCCTAAACCACGACCTAGGTTGTCAAGTCACAGTAAGCTCGACGAAGTTGGTACAATTTTCGTGTTTGGTAACTATTTAGTAAATACTGTAGTAATTCTAGAGCAGACAATCATTCAACAAACGCTAAAAATTCCCATTACTCTGACACACGGCTGAATTTTTACAATTTTTCAAATTTTTGATCCCTTTCTTGGGCCCTGGCATCAAGAAATTTCCAGAGCTGTACGCTATGTTCAGACTTTCGTTAACATTCGATATCCCACATGGAATTTGCAATTTTCATAATTTTAACCCACTTTTGAGCCCTGGTGTCCAAAAATTTTTTAATTTTCAAAACGTAACACTGTATTTAGATTTTAATTAAAATTCTCTTTAATTTGATTCCCCACAAGAATTTTTACGATTTTACCGAAATTTTCATCGAATTTTGGGTCCTGGCGTTCCAAATTTTTAAATTTTAAAAATGGACACTATTCTCAGATTGTGATTAAAATTATCTTTAATTTGGTATCCCATACGGTCTATTTTTTCAGAATTTTGACCCCTCACTTTTTGTCTCCTGCCACTCTATTTGGGGAGGGGGACCCTATCTCAAAAACAAAAAGGTTCTGTAGGGTAAAAGTATTGAAACGTATGCCCAATTTTACGAGAATCGGTTGGTGCGTTCAAAACGTAACGTATCGTGAGACATAATAGACAGACAGGCAAATACCAAACGGTAGAGTTTAAAGTGAGAAGTCGCATCGCTCGGTTCCATTATATCTACCAGGCAGTTCAGAAACAGATGCGAGTCGATACTACGCCGGAAACTGTATAGCCAAATCGGGTGGATAGCAGTTTTTTTTTGTGTAAGTGACGATTTTCATCCATTGAGCCGTACACGCTTAAACCCACATTCTTCATTTCCTAGCTTTCCGGACGATTCTCTATCACTGTGTTTACCCCAAGGTATCTTGGCTAGATTGTTTGGGAGGTTGGGAGATCGGCTGATCGTTAATAGAAACTAGAAGGCAGGACAACTACCTGCCTGGTTTGTAAATGTAACATTTAGATATTTTCTTTCATCTACGATAATCTCTATTTCCACAGTCAATTTTCGATTAAGCGTTTTAATTATTAGTGTTACGAGTGGAGTAGACTACGAATCTCGAACACGGCTTATGGAACTGACACACCGCGTTTTCATTTTCTACGAATACAAAAATAATTTCATGTTTACAATGACAAAGTACGAACAATACTGTAAGAAAACGGATGAACTAGGTCACATCTACAGTTACATGAGAAATCTGGATGCAAATCTTGGTACTAATATTAATTTAACCGTGTACTTGTGTATTAAAACATGGTCGTAAAATGTCTGTTAGAAACGAGTCGATAAACACGTACAGTATGCAGAGACATGGATTTGATTCGTGACGTTTGACCTTTCGTAACACGCGCGCGCCCGAGAGGTAGCTAAACTCGTACCGAGTGAAAACCGTTTGCACTTCAGATACGAACGTTCTCACAGAAAACATCATCTGTAACGCAAAAATTGAGCAATCGCAAATTTTACGAAATCAAACTATGCTAAACGCAAAGAAATGTGTATGTTTTAGAAAGCGGGGAGGTAGTGAAACGCCTGTACCGTTACGCGGCATTACATGAAAGAAATTAACTTGTAAAAGCTGTAGAGTATAGCGGTAGGTTAGCAACGCCGGCCTTGGGGCTGACGTCTATAAGGAAGGTAATATTAGGCTAAAGTCACGTTTTGGGACATAACTATCATAAAATGTATTATTCGCTAGGATATTAGGGGTGTTTGCCAATGTTGTAAACTTTAAGTGCATGTAACAATAGATACCGTTATGTGAGAGAGAGCGATGTAAGAGTGAGATAGATAGTGACGCTAGTTTTTTTAAGCACGTGAGACGCGGAAAACGTTCGGCAAATCAGAGGAAGCGTCATGTGTTGCGCGGGAGGTTTTCGCTAAGGAGATTGGGCGATTTTGTATTTAGCGCTAGTCTAAACCTATGGGATTGTTTTTCTATCGAGACTTGGTAAGGGAAATTCAAAGCGAGTATAAAATATGAATTTGGAGAGAAATCAGGGAGTCTTCTTTATATCGGCGAAACTACACTGAAGAAACTCGCGTGCGCTGTTTTGCGTTAACTGTATAGATATATATATTTTATTAGTAATTTAAAGAATAAAGTAAATTCGCAGCAGTAAACAGAAGTAAGGGAACGCGATAATTGCTAACGCTAAATTTATAAAGTTTAATATACAGTCATAAGTTAAGAGTGAATGTTCGGAGTAGTAACGAACAACATGAAGTAAATACTACATACAAATTTTCATCAATACGATATGTTGTGGTGAAAACACTGGGGAAAGCGAATTAGTTCGGGTTAAATTCACGACGGTATGAGATAATCGAGACGCACGCGACGCGAACTGTGTTACATGCACTTAATGTAAATTCAAGAATACGTTGTAAACCAGAGTGTATAATTATACGACATAATTGTATGTATCACCAATATGTCAAGTGTAGTGTACATCTGTGATAAAGTGAATTAGTGCATTCATAACCAGGATTAACACGCAACAAACAGCTGCTGACGACTCACCGGCATGCAACACCTTAAGGACTACGCACATCGGAAGGATTCTCCACGCAAGTAACAAATAAATGAACATTTGATACAATATTGTTTTATAAATATATATATTTGTAATCAAATATAGTGACTCAATTTGTCTAAAAAGAACTCATTGCCACGAAATAATATTCAAATTGTAGGGCAAAACTATTCAAGTCATGTTAAAGAAATTTGTAGTATATAAATGCAAATTAGTCATTAAAAGTTGATTGATATATTTTAATTTGTGTTTATTATTACTGGCGCCCTGAGGTACAATAAAGAGTCGGTACACTGGAGTAAGTGTTATAGTCTATTGAGTAGAAGTATTAATATTATCAGTGATTAAAATAGTTTGTAAACCTTACTTCTTACATGCAGGGGCGGATTTAACATTTTGCCGCCCGTAGGCAGTATAAATTTGCCCCCTCCCACAAATCTCTGTTGGGGGGAGGGCATCATTATATTCCCTCTTTGGTTTTACAGTCCGCACTAGTGTTCTGTTTAAATCCAAACTTTGCTACATAATCGCGTGTGCTCTCGTTCATTTGCCAATTAATAGGATCAGAATCTAAGACCTTCCCTACCTGATTTAATGACATTTCATCATGATTTTTGACGTGAACTGGCTCTTCGTTCTTCAAAAATGAAGGTTCCTCCACAACGGACCTCTCTGGCTGAACTGTGTGAACAGTATCTTCACCTTCACTGCTATCACAGTTATTGTCGGTATCACTAGAATGTCTCGATTCCTTAAATATTAGCTTGCCTCGGTTTCTGGAACCAACCTACAATTCGGTATTACATTGACAGATCTACATTTCTCACTTTGATCTGGATTGCCAACATCTAAAATCTCTCGGATGATCAACGCCAAATATTTCAACGGTTGAAAACATAAAACATTCGCCCCTATTACTTTTGGGTGAAAAACGATAACTGCGTTATAGTCACAAATTAAGTGAAGATAATTTTTATATTCGTGTGTGCTTAATTCAACTGGCTTTGTAAATTTGTTTGAATCTAAAAATATCATTTCTTAACTCAAATTTTGCCGCTCCCCAAAATTTGCCGCCCCAGGCAAGTGCCTAGTCTGCCTGTGCGTAAATCCGCCCCTGCTTACATGCTCGTAGGCCAACATAATATGCAAATCAACAATTTAACTCTTTCCTAAAGGCCTATCAAGTAGTGTATTACACATCTTCCGCTTATCTCGTGTTGTGATAAAGACTGAACAAACGTATCGGGAAAGAAAACGTTGAGACGTCGAATAGGACGGACGTGCACGCGCGTGCGGAAACGCGTAGAAATCCTTGAACGCCGCGGCAACAATACCGACTGAACAAATACGAGCGATATTTACCGGGTAATAATCCCACGGCTGCCCCACGGGCTAACGGCAGCCAAAGGTCGAAATTATTTACTGTTAGATCAATCACCGCTTCCTCGATACGACGGCGGAGTGGAAAGCCCAACTATGGCAGCGAGGAAGGAGCGCAGAGGTTGTGTAAACTTTACAGTATCGATCCCGACGCATGACAGGAATTAATTTTTGCGGCGACGATTAATTATTTGCGAAAACCGTGGCTTTTGTAGACACAAGCTAGGCTAGACATCGAGCGACCAACCGACCTCGGGTTTGAGTTACGTGGACAGACAATCGACTCGACCGCTGCCTGTATGTAGTCTCAATTGTATTGCGCCAGTCAAGCAGCATTTGTTACTAACAACATATGCAAGTGCAAGTTGACTTATGCTGATAACGTTACAATTGTTCCCTTCATTTGTACATAAAATATGAATAATGGAACCCCGTGTACATCGATGGAAATACATGTTTTAAAATTTCTTTGTATGTTCACCCGACTTTGGATTTTGGTCATCTCATGGGTTCGTACACGGTATGTGGATACATAGAAACATTCTGTACCGTGGGTTAGTATGCCAAGGAGATATGTTTTTTAGTCTCTTTAATTCTTTAACGCACTTAACTCGATTACTAAGCAAAAGTATTCCTATATGGAATGTATTCCACTAGTCACGGCACCAAGTGGTGGTGTAAAGAACAATGGAAAATATTTCTTTTTCATCTTATTTCCTATTACACTGTCGCCGTTTCACTCGATACTTATCCCTCAAAGATTTAACTTTGTTTACTTATTTTTTCCTTCAAAATGGATCTTTCATGCTTTCTTCGTCTCGAATTTCCTTGGAGACAATGTTTTCAATATTGGGGGGGGGGGGTCATGTTCAAACGAAACAGTTGTGTAATACTGCCTCAGGCAATCGAAAGGCTATGCTGCAGTAATGTGTTTTTAGAACTGAGAGACTGTCTCTGTGCACCAATCAGATCGTCCCGTACGTAAAATGACCTTATCGTGTTGAGTCCACGTGGACTCGACTTTGCCACAATTAGTATTCATTATCCGCAGCTAATCAGCTCAACGAAGCCGATTCGTCTTGGTGTCGTTATTTTCTTGTCTGTATAGATACTGGTTAAGTGATCTGCAGAAACATGCCAACAACAGAATTTTTTTTATGGCCGACGTTGAAGGTTTAAATGAGGGAGCTATAACAAAAGTGTGCGGGTTATATGAACTTCGCTTTAAAGGAGAAGCGTATTCTTGATATCTGGGTGGACGAAATGCATGTAGATCGAAAGTAACTATCCGTGACAACAGTGTCTTCGGATTGGCAAAAATTCGACTATTATCGTTTATTTCTAGTATGCGAGCGTGGGTGTTAAATTATCCACTGAACATTACATCCAATGAGACCGATGTAAGCCAAAACATGATAAACAAGTTAGAAATTACACTTACAGGTTGACAGGAAAAAAAAAGGAGGTGCTGGAAAAACCGCGTTCAAAGGAAGTAAATACAACGTTAGTAGGATAAGAAAAGGTCTTTGGGCGGATTGCCAGAGTATACTGAGAAAATACGCAGTTTTCTTTTTTTTTTGTGGTAGAGAGAGGACAGTGTTTTGTAAACAGTACTCAAGTAACATACATTTGGCTTATGTCACTCAGACCAGCATGACTTCACTACTTCACTTAGAATAGAAACGGATCAAATGAATTGTTAAAACAGCCCCCTTTGAAGTGATATTCAGGAGAGGTTTAACACTGACAACCTGGTTATTCACTAGAGTGTCACACAGATAACACGGTAAAGGTAAAGAGAGCTACATTACCGGTTAAAGGAACACGATGTTTGTGCAGTGAAAAAAAAACAGCGAAACATATGAGGACACCGTGATGGCTCTACACGAAAGCACAATATACGAACCGCTGGCTACAAGGGACAAAAGTTTTAAAACTTTTACGAGTGAGTTACTAAAGGGATGACGAGATGAACAAACAGACAAAGAGAGTGGTGGTCGGTCGGGGTATCTCAAGGCAACTTGGCTACCCTACTCGCTCTATAATGTCTCCGGCGAGCAACCCTCAATTTTATATCCACACCGTAAAAGTTTACTCACGGGTACGAAGTAAAATTCTGCGAGGTACGGGGTGTAGTAATGAAAAGCTAAAGCGAAATTAAGAGTCCACACGTTGGAAAAGTGAAAAATAAGATTTTTCCACTGCGGCGCGAAAAATTAAGAATTAAGGCGCGAAACAAGAAGGAATGGAACTAAATCTGCATGGTTTAAATAACGACGTGTCAAGAAATATGAGAACCGCTACGTCTGGCCGCGTGATACGGTAGTAAATCAAAGAGCCAATTTGGGTGGGCGCTCTGAAGGCAACATTCTTAAACCCACGGTTTTTGTACAGTTTTTAATGAAGCCCTCAAACATTTTGCGCGGGTTTACGTACGAATGACATTGTGAGTTATTACGAGTATAATGACGGCTATAAACAAAACTTACAAATACGTGTTCGTACAAATGTCTCCCTTTTGATATATTTTTAATTAAAATAACCTGCCTGCGAATGATTTGACAAATTTTTTGAACAGCGTTGGTTAGACTACGCTAGGTCACGTAAGGCTGGGACAATAGGCGAGTGGATTCCAAAGTGTTCGTCCTGGTTTTGTTCAAAGAAATAACTCGATTGGTGTTGTAAAAGACTGATGTTTCAAGACCAGGTTTTGTGTTCCCATGTCAGTCGATACATAATGAAAATAGAATAAACGAGTGTAGTTCTTTCTCTGCTGTAACAGCGTTGTCGACGTTGCCGACACCCATAATAAATACAGGGCGGCTGCAGACTAATTAGTCAGTTCTGCGAATAGTTTTACAAGGATCAGAGTGCGGTATTAGTGAGTATTCCTTTATATACTAGGGGTAACCCAAAAGTAAGGTCTCCAAAGGACTAGAGACGCAGGGAAACATTTTGGGCGGCAGTTGGCTGCACTGCTGTGTGCGGCCATCTCCCCTCTTTCAAACAAGCGGTCGCTGAGCTCGCTCGGTCGATTAGTCTTGGCTTGGCAGCCGTTAAGAGTGGAGTTCCCAATCGCTGTTCCCGCCAAGTGCGGACTTCGCGAAGTCATTCGATTTCTTAACGCAGAAGGTGTCAAAAACGTCCGCAAGTGGTGTAGAGATTTTAAAGCTGGTCATACAGAAATTCGTGATGACGAAAGAAGCGGGAGACCGTCAGTGTCAGACGAGACGATCAGGAAACTTGACGAAGTCGTGCGTGAAGATCGGAGGATCACTATCCACGAGCTCTCTTATTTCCTTCCTGACGTTTCGAAATCCACCATTCAGAGGATTGTGACTGAAAAGTTGAAATATCGGAAGGTGTGCGCAAGGTGGGTTCCGCGAATGCTCTCAGAAGACCACAAACGGCAACGCGTCGAAGCTGCCCGCGAATTTCTTGAGCGCTATGCAGACGAAAGAGACGACTTTTTGAATTCCATTGTCACAGGTGATGAAACGTGGGTTCACCACTTCACACCTGAATCCAAACGACAATCACTTGAGTGGCGGCATCCAACTTCGCCAAGGCGGCGAAAATTCAAACAAACACAGTCTACCGGCAAGATCATGGCGACTGTGTTTTGGGATCGGCAAGGTGTATTGTTGATCGATTTCATGCCTACTGGGACCACAATAAACGCAGACGCATATTGTGAGACACTCAAAAAACTCAAACGGGCGATTCAGGACCGGAGAAGAGGAATGCTCACCAAGGGCGTGTCCATTCTTCACGATAATGCTCGCCCTCATGTCGCCCGCGCAACCGCCGATCTTCTGAACCAATTTGGATGGGACATAATCACCCACCCCTCTATAGTCCGGACTTGGCACCTTGTGACTATCATTTGTTTACACATTTGAAAGAACATTTGGGTGGAATGCGATTCGACGACGATGACAAGGTGAAAGACGAGGTCAAACGCTATCTCAATGACATGGCGGCGAGTTTCTATGACACTGGCATACTAAAACTGCCACAGCGGCTCGAAAAATGCATTGAACGTAACGGCGATTATGTTGAAAAATGGTGTGTTCTTATGCTTCACAACCATGTAAAAAGTTTTGATAATAAATTTTTTTTTCTATTTTTAAAAAATATGGAGACCTTATTTTTGGGTTACCCCTCGTATTACAATACTTTTAATCGCAATTACAATATTGTAATTAGTGTGTGATTATTTTTATGGATGTGTTAGTAAAATTGTAATGCCTTCTCTGACCTTTAATTTTATATGTGATTGTTATAAGATCGCGATCCACGCTATTATCGTAACAATATATTCACAGAATACGTAATAGGCTTATATTAAACTTTCAGCTCCTTTGGTTGTGTTTTTTTATTTTACGTAACTGAAAATCGGTTCAATTCGCAAAGAAATAATTAGAATTGTGGTTTAAGACGGGGTTGTGGGCGGACCGAAAACCGGGCTGCCCTTGACGAATTCGAAATTAGTCGCGTTTGATTTCAATTTAGGAGGAACCGTCGCGCCTGCTGCAAGCTAACGTTGCTTTTGCGTTTTCATTAAATCGAAAACGCTTTGATGTTTTCATTAACCCCGCGCGCCGTGACACTGAAGACGGCCGGTCGTTTGAAGCAATCTGACAATACAAATTCAATCTTCGCGTATCATTAGACCAGCATCTGCTGAGGCAAAGTTGCATACTCGCCCTATGTACGTGCATGGCGGCAAACATTTTCAAACGTGGAAAAGTGTACATTAGGTAGTTATTAAAACATAATATTTATAAAATATTCGATATATATTACTAAAGTGACTGGTGTTATAAATGACGGGAAGACAACACAATTATTTATTTAGACCAGCGGTGTCAAACTAATGGCCCACGACTGCTGGCAACTATGTGTACCTTTCTGAGCGCCCCCTGCCGAAACATTTCTTTTCAAATAACCAATCAAAAGATTATTTACAAACAGAATAATCACTGTTGCACAGTACTATACAAAGATTATTCCGATTAGCGCTTTCTAGCTTCACAGCTCATCGTCAGATCGGAAATAACACTAATAGGACAAACAACTTCTTTATACCCCCACTTGCCCATCGTCCGTACACATTTTCGTAAACAATCTATAAGCTACATTTAGTTACATGGGGAGTATAAAGAAGTTGTTTGTCCTATTAGTCTATTGTTATTTCCGATCTGACGATAAGCTGTGAAGCTTGAAAGCGCTAATCGGAATATTTTTTTTATTGTGATGTGCAACAGTGGTTATTCTGTTTGTGATTAAAACCACTAACACAACATTCTTAATTAAAAAAAGATTATTTGTTATTAAACCGTACGACCGAGCAGGCCAGGGTTCTATAGGCACCATAGTGCCAGAGGAGAGAGAGAAATCGTACTACCTCCATTGAATAAACACAGCTTGTGCAATTCAAAGGCTGATCTAAACTTGCTAATTTTTTTTGCGATTTAAAATCGTTATTTTATATTTGGAACGTACTCAAGATCGAAAAAGTATACTTCTGCTTCGAAAACACTGAAAAAATATAATATGAGTAAATTGACTACTATTTGTGGTACTTTTGAGTCTGGAATGCGACGATGAAATTGAGACAGTGAGAGACTAGACTGCAATCTACTACGCTTTCATGCAATCTGCTGCTTCACGTACCTCGTATCTACTAAGAACATGCTCTTTGTCGCTGAAAAAAAAAATTTCGGGTCTTTTGCGTTATACGACCACAAAGCATTGGCATTGGCATTTTGTTCATCTTTCATTAATTATAGTTCTCAGAATTTGCTATCTCTGTTTACTGATTAGTTAAAATGATATTCTCTCATTTACAGACTGTCGTACACTATACAAGAATAATTATAAGCTATCTTATCGCCCCACCGTCTGTAGTCGTAGGTCATTCCTGTCTTGTCGGCGCGTTCAGCAACATGTCTTTATTTCATTTAGTGCGGGAAATAAGTAGTAATGAGAAGGGAGTGCAGTTTTTGAAGGACAAAGGTGTTTTACACAAAAGACGATACTGTCCGAATGGTCATGAAATGACTCTTCAGCTGTCTGAAAAAATTTGTAGGTGGAGATGTGGTAAAACACAGTGTAGGACGACCGTCGGTTTACGTAACGGTACGTGGCTAGAGGGCAGCAGGCTGTCTTGTGACACAGTTGTATTGTTTGTTTTTTCGTGGACTAAGGAATACACCACATCACAGTTTTGTGCAGACGAGCTCAACATGAGTACGCACACTATGACCGACTGGAAAAACTATTTGCGTGAAGTATACGCGGACTCTCTGTTGAAGAATCCTATTAAAATTGGAGGGCCTAACATGACTGTAGAAATCGATGAGTCTTGTTTTCTAGACAAAAGTACAACATCGGTAGAGTTTACCCGCAACAGTTTAATGAAAGAAGAACAAAATGCCAATGCCAATGCCAATGCCAATGCTTTGTGGTCGTATAACGCAAAAGACCCAAAATTTCAGCTACTTCAGTAGAATCACGATTGCTGCTCCGAAAACTTAAAATATGAATAGGGAAGGATATGTTGAGTACCGGGTATGATATGATATCAACTGGAATATACGCAGCGTCGAGTTTTCCGTGCTGCGTTATCACGTAACCTTGTGCGTGCGTAGAAACAAATAATTTGCATTTCAACAGAATATTAAATATGTGTTTAAGGGCACTTCACGTTATAACGTGTTGATAAAATCGGAGCTACGGTAGTCATTCTCTGGTCCAGGAAATTATAAGACTCTTAATAACTAAAAAAAACTAATTTCCCTATTCCGTTTAAACATCGAAAAAATTTATAACGATTGAAGCTTTTAAAGGTTTAAGTCCCTGTCAAGGCTGCATGACAAATTCCGATCCTTATACGATGTACATACTACATAGCTTTTACCGTTATTATGAACTATCGATTTGCTGTCTCGATTTTAAAATAGCTCTAACCACCAAAAGGACCTATCGACATTAAACTCTTGGCTGTTGCAATAATTGTAACAGCCGATAAGCTTCAAAACGCTAATAAGAGTGACTTTAATTAATTGGAAGTTATAATTATATTAGTTCGATAACAATACCGGAAGATAAAAAGTAATAGATTTCGAATGTTTTAATACGCGTTTGAACAGGTCAAGAGGCCACTTATAACTACTGACGTAACTAGAACGATGTGAGCCAAAAAAAAACGCCGCAAAATGAAAGCGATTGAATACAGTCATAAGTGAATTAACGAGGTTTGGTTGAAATTTGAGTGATATTTATACGCTGCACATTGTGCATGTTTATATACACATCTGTTCAGATGTGCGTGCGTGAGAGAGAGGGGGAAGATAGATATGTAGACAGTGAGAGAGAGAGAGAGAGAGAGAGAGAGAGAGTAGTTATCACTGGTTTTGTCCACTGCTGAGCGTTGACTCCTCAGCCATTCTCCTGCCTCAGGCATTTTCCAATATCTCTCCAGAGCACACACATAAGCACAAAGGGTATCATCGCTCCCGTTGCTTTCCACATCACTGCCTTATTTCGTTCGTGGCCATCGTTGATGTTTAAATTTCGCTCTTGCATGTGTCTTCTGATGTTTTCTGTCTATATATTTTCTACCTGTACGTTTTAGAAACAGATCCTAAGGTGTTGAACGTTTTATGCTCTTGTCATATAATCTGTTCACACCGCTTGACGGAACACATTATAGGCCTATCAGCCATCGGGACAAGTGGACGCTGTCCACTTGTGGACATCACCGCTCTGGATCTAACGATCAGGATTCTTTCTAGATTTAAATTTCGTCTCTATACACTGTGCACAGCCATATAGTGCTTTCCTATAAATATTTTCCGGCCATGTACAACTGATTCCATAAACAATTTTCCATTGTGTGGCCCCTCCACTCCATCGTATACCGTTAATATATATCACGACTTCTGTCATTGTACTACTCTGAACTTTGATCTCCATACAACCACAATATTCCACGTAAGTGGTGCTTCCATATATTTTAATATATCGACTCGTTTGATTGTCAGGTTGTCTTAGATGTGAACATCAACTTTAATATGCAAGTTCCATATCAATTTCAGTGCTAAGACGAAGCTTCACTTGATCGCTGAACCAAAAACTCGGCTCAACTCGCTAATCACAGAAGTCGACACTTTAAATCCATGATTTTATAGATAACCATGACATCAATCTACAGATTTAGAATCATCAAAGTAGCTTGTAAACTTCACAGAGAGATCCAAATTAGATCCTTACGTCTGTTCTGTAATTAAAAAAATAATATCGTTTAAGTAAAATTGAAGTGGCTTATGTTCATTTTCCCGCAAAATTATTACGATTATTATACGGTCGCTCCTACTTTGAGTAAAAAACAGACAAGGGACGTGTTTTACCATAAGAGAAGCCTTCCCCTCCCTCCCACACCGAATACTCTGACAAAAAGTTTGATACGGGTTGGATTGGCAGCGGGATACCTCGTATCACGCTGAGTCCCTATTAATGACAATCCCGTGTAATCTGGATTACCGACGGCGTCCGCACTGATTATAATTGAACGCAGCACTATACGCTCGGCGCTACCAACGTACGATAACTGGATTTACCTCGAAATGTCAAAGCATCATAATTTCTTTCCACGCTGGTGGAAAGTAAAGTATGGTGTTATTTTCCTGGCATAACACTGTATCTAACCGATTTGTTTCTCGAATCCAAGAATTATATTTCATCAACGTATATAATTAAGTACGAGCGAGTGTGTTTAATGTTTTCCCGTATTCAAGCAAATTTCTTTCAATAGCTTAAATATGATTAGATTTATGCATCCGGTAGTATGTTGTCTGCGGACCACATACACATCATAACGCGTCCTGAAGATGACATCGCAAAGGTTGCCGAAACGTCAACCGCATTGCACATCAAAACGAGGAACAGAACCGCCAGCATTCCGAGTTTTGTAGATGCCGTTATAGGGAACACATAACGCGCGCAGGCAGGCAGAGACGCACTCGCGCGGGCGCGCACCTACATACCTATAAACGCACACATATAAACGCACACAATTTTATTTATTTAAAACAATTCAGAATATGGCAAGCTATCTTCAAGTAGAACGATACGAGTATTCAGCGAGGATGACTCTTATTTTATAAACTAGTAAGACAAGCCTATTCCCTACTGCCTCATATAGACATTTCTACGTGTTGTGTGGAACCTGAGTTGCGTACAGATTTTCCGCAGTGGCTTAAGATTTTTTTCAGTTTCATCAAAGTCACGAAACATGTTTTATCAACAGGAGTACGCGATGTCATCGTATAAATCGCCATTTACTTTGTGTTGCCAATCTTCCCAAACCACCTGTCACCTTAATACAGTTTTCATTTAACGTTTAGGCAGGTATGTGTTTGCTGACAGCGAGTGACGTCAGTCGGAGACGATGTCAACAATAAACTGTTACATGTACAAACAACATCGCGCTCGATAACAACATTCTGAAAGGAAACATAGCTTTTGATCGAAACATCTTACACGGTCGGAAACAGGCGTAACAAATGTGATAAGAAAAGTTACGTAGGCTACCTTCACGAATCTCAGTTCGTTTCAACGACTATAGTTTTTGTTAATGCAAAGTACCATTGTAAAGTCATTTAATGGACCATGGTATGTAAATTAATTGACATACAAAACTGAAACAAATTAAAAATGAAAACGATTATTTTGCTAAAAAAAACTGGTATTCAAAAAATATTGTAGAAGTACAATCAGAACCAAAAATAAAGACTAAGCGAGATAACAACGTTAATGTAGACGTGATTGCAGTTTCAAAATACAAAGAAATAAAAATTGTTTAATATCTTAATTACATCATCACTTATCCTTTAACTTTAATATTTGAAGATGCGAATGAAGTCATCATCATCATCATCATCTTCACAACACGGTATAGCCAAGGTGCTGCCTGATCCGTCTTCAAAGATCCTCCAGCCATCTCTTCCTGTGTTAAAAACCCACTACAGGTGGGTAGCCACACACCTGTGTCCTATAGGTTTGTATTTCCAGACTTGTTTGGCCAGTCTGGCATCTGACAATCTTTCTAAGTGTTCTTTCCACCGTTGTTTGTAATCTTCTAATTTTTCATTCAAAAGTTAAAAACTTGTAACTCTTCTTTTATGGCCTCGTTCTTTATGCGGTCAAGTTTAGAACTTACTTTAACTCCTCTTAAGAACGCCATTTTCGAAGGGTGTATTTTACTGTCTTTTTTCTTGATTGTTGTCTACAATTCACACCCATACGACAGTACGGGTTAACACTGCCATAACTTTGTAAAACTCTAATTTTGTACCTCGACGTACCTTGTTTCTCAAAATACGGTTAATTGTCTCACTGATTATCTGGTACTTAAATAAACTTAACATGAATATCATAGTTCCCATCATAGGCAATATCATTTCCAAAATAATTAAAATGGCTCACCTGTTCTAGAATTTCATCATTAATTATTATTTTTTGGTCTTATTGGTTCCTTGCCTCGAAATGCCATTGCCTTTGTTTTTATAGTGAGATTTTCATATTGCGTTGTTTGCAAATCTGATGAACCTTAAAAACAGACTTTTTTTTTGTAAAGCAGGCGAATGAAGTAAACTGAATATTCCTACGTGTTGTAATGTCTAGTCCTACAACAGGCTGAACAGCCCATTTGCGATTTATGCGATCGGAACTTTGTTAATTCGTACAAACTACATAAGGGCGATTATATGTTCCTTGATGTAATCAGAGGAATTTGACATCATAATGCTAATGAGTCCTGGCGGGCAGTCTAGGGAGTGTTGGAATCTTCCTTCTTAGTCGTACGTAATTTAACATCATAAATCTAATTAGTCCTAGAGGACCAATTAGGGCGTTAGCCATCTGCCTACCACACTGTAAGCTTAGATACGACCTTGGTCTCACTGTTTATTATGCTGAACTAGCGTAGAGGCTATAAAATTTGACTTTATTAGTACGTTAATATAGTATCAATACAGACACGTTTGTATACAACATGCTAGACACGCTAGGATGCTTGTACTGCAACTGAAACAACTTTCCGACTATAAGGAAATGCCTTCACGTGAACGTTGTCTTCCTGATTTCTGAAGGTGAAAATTTTTTAATTTGTATAAACTAAAAACTACAAAATGGCGGTCTGAAATGCTACGTTTGAATTCACAGTAATCGGGTAACGTCGGTGTCTGAGTTTCAAAGAAACGTATGCAGTTGAAACAGGAGCGCCTGTCAGATCTCATCTGCTAGAAATCTGCATTCAAACTGTACAAAGCACGTGAAACGAAACAGATGGAAGGGAAGAGCGAATCGGAAGATCCTTACGCACTTGACTAACCTAGGGGACGTTGAAACGAAGGGAGCAGTCGGACGAGGGCGGCAAGCAGGAATACAGTGCCTCGCAGGGGAACGGCAAAATGTGTACTATCGATCACGGCAAAGTGAAACACAACAACCCTATCCTTGTCGAGTACTGACTGATGGTTCCACACGGAAACAAATGTTGCCAGTCGAACGAAGTCTTACGAAATCAAGTGTTACTAACGGTAGTTAATAATTATTGTTATTATGCAGATTTTTTATAATTCTGGGATGAATATGAAGGCTATTTATCGTTCTGGTGGGGGGGGGGACGAGGTAGTAACAGTCCAAGTGACGTAATGTGCAGGTCGCTGACGTTCGACACGTGGTTCGAATCTTATTATGTTATCATGGCGATGTTTGTTTTGATCTTCTTGGTCACAAAACTGATGCAAAGCGGGAAACAATTTGTTCGCTGAACAATACCCAAACACGCTTGGCCTTCTAAAATATTTGCTTATCTAAAATTTTACTACTTACATTTCACAGCTGATTACGAAATCTGGAAATTAATACGTCAGTACGAAAGTCAAAAGCCAAATTCCGCTTACCGCACGTGAAGACTGACACAGACCCCGTAGTACCAAAACGCTGTCTAACGTACGACAATGATGCAGTTATACGTCAAACAGTGTTTTATAGTAAGAAATCTCAGAGACGTTGTTGACCTTGGGCCTATTAAACTAATATAATGTACGTAAGGTTATGCTCGCTTTATAAACATTTTTATTATTACAGTGCAAGATACGCAAGAAACGTTTTAAGAAACGCGTCTCGGAAATGGAGAACATTTCTGCTGGCCTGATGATCAGGCGACAGTTTCATCGCTGGAACTCATGATAAATCGTGTGCATTTAATAAAGGAAGATTATGTTCTTGTGTACAACAAATATAATTAAAATCATTATCATCTTATTGGCGGTATATTATTGTTATTATTATTATATTACTGTCAACAATGTTATCAGTTTATGACCTTCTTCATAATCAATTATATGACGTATAATTAAATGTACATGCAAAAAATTCAATGCCATCTGTGTTTATAATTATTCGCCCCAATGTCAATCACTGTGTACGTTTAACAGATAATACGTTAAGACAATGACGTCAATCGGTGTACGCTTTGTGCAGTGCCATTGGTCTCATTTGTGCTAATCAGCGGTAAATTACGTTATCGAGAGATGTCTGCTCCGCGTATACCTCCTCGCACTGACCCTCAACTGCCGACCTTCACTCACATTGTGATCCAACGAAATTACGGAATTTTATTAAAAGCCATAAAAACGAGGTTAAAGTGTAACGATAGCTGTAAATAAATTTTCGGTGTAAGGTTATACTTTTACATTATTAATTGAGGAGTTTTTCTACTGATACAGATGATCGTAAAGTTCGAAGCTGATTGATTAACAATTACTAATATTTCTGGTGTAACATTTTATTATAGGGAGACGATATACGTTCACTAATTACGTACGCGCGAATGCCCAATACGCTTGTGTTCATCAATGAATCATCATGATTATCATCATCACCACCACACCACCAAAATTACCGTCATTATCATCAATCATCGTTGTTGTCGTCATCAGTCACACTGTCATTATCGTTAGTATTTGCCTGCAGATTATTAAACGAACGTTTCGTCAGCGTTACGCCTAAGGTTCCTCTCCAGAGCAGTTTTTCTTTTCAACGTACCATTGACCAACTCCTCCTTCCATCTGACGTCGTGATAGCTTCTTTATGAACTTGGCCCGCTAAGCTAGTAAACCTTTGTGGCCAACTGCCGTTTCTTCTGTTAATCATGTTTGCCTGGTGAAGTCTCCTACCAGTAATTTTTGCAGTAATTTTATGTTTGACATTTAGGCCACATAAGTCTGTATCCATCCTCAGAAACTGAGAGGGGCTGAAAGACCTAACCAGTTCGGCGTCCTTCTACAGCCATTCTCAGTTCCTGACGCGACCACAGATTTTTTTTTTGAGTCGAAACGTCAAAGAAAAAATAATGATTAGGCGATTGAGGGAGTTCAGCAGGAGGCTTTGCCGGATGAAGTTAGTTTTAAAAAGAGAATCATACGGGCGCACGTAAAGCTATGCGAGAGTACGTAAATAGAAAATGTCAAACGTCATATTTCCCTCTGTTTTGTTTTATTTGCACACTGATATTTTAAGGTCACCGGCGACTGAGAAAAGAAACATGCGAAGAAATCTTTCTTAGACTAATAAACACATGTACAATACATGTCCTGCTGACAGATCGCTTGCACTTAGTCTATTGAAGATTGTGCAGATGAGAATATTCTAGTAATGTGTAGACAGAAGTTGCGACGGAGCGTTCGAATGTTGTACATTACACAAGGCGACTACAATAACCGAAGATGGACAGGAAGATAGCTTTCCTTAAACATGACACGTCTGTGCAGCAGGAGCCGCTTCAATCAGACACAGCATTACAGGTTTCTGATAGTATCCTATAAGAATTATAAGCAAAAGAAGGAAGCACACTTATAGAAATTTAATAAAACATTGTGTGTATATTCTGTGATCACGTTAAGTTAGAATTACTTAAAAATCCTAACTCTGTGAACGCACTTTACGTTCCTAATAATTTTCACAGGTGAACGGGATTCATTTAACACTTACGATCAGTGGCATAAGTCGAGGCTCAGGGGCCCCTTGCAAAGTTCAAGGTGGGCCCCCTTCGAGTTCTATAATAGACTGTTATCATGCCTACTGAATCTGCTGGATTGTTACTAGACAAAACCGGGTTAGGAATGGAGCACCAAGCTAGTGCTGAGATAAGGAAATATGACGATAGACGACGCTTACCGCTCACTTTTGGTGTATTTTAATGTGAAGAAAATTAGAAAAAAATACGTAATAAAAGAAAACACGATTTATATGGAAACAGAAATTCGTAATATTATTTATTTCTAGTTAAATTTTGTAAATAATATTTTTCGTGCCATATTTTAAAAGTCCTTCCGTCTGGCTTTGATCCCGACAAAGTTATCTATACCTTCCTCGAAGTCGTATTGCAATAGAGATACAAGAAGTCGAACGTGAGGGTAATTAAAAGGCCTTCGTATACATTTTGCTAGGTCAACCTAGTAAAAATTTTTAAAACTTCTTGGAAATGGCACCAATTATCCAAATTTCACTAGGTGGATACGTAATTTTTGCTTAGTTAGCCAAGTACAATTAACACAAAAAAGCCTTTTCATTACCCCCGAATTCGACTTTTTGTCCTCTATTGCAAAATAACTCGGTAATTTTTGCTAGAATATTTTTCTAAGTGTAAAAGAGAAAGAAGATGGACTCGTGAACATTTGAGAGTACAACTACCCACTAGTTAAGCCCCCGTTTACGACAGACACTACTCCTAGTTTGATTCTATTGTCTTAACAACTTTTTTTCAGTAAGTTACTTAAAAGTACATAAGTAACAGTTATTTTTAAACAAAAACTTGTTTTTTAATATTTCGAACTTTGCAGATCTTAAAATATAAATACAAAATTCTCTGTATGCCAAAACTCCTCCAACATCCCGGTATGCCGTCATTTAAGCTTAAGTGACTAATAAATACATATTAGCAGGAAAATATTTTATGTTATAAATTATAATTTATAATTAATTACAACGCATACCTAAACGCAAAGATTGTTAAGTATTATACTTTAGTTATATACGAGCCAAACGTTATGTCAGAGGCACCGTAATATTTTTGTTGCTTTTGTTTTCCTAGCGAATAGAGATGCGCTTTAAAATGAAAATAAAACAATCCTACACCCTGGCAGCATATCTGCGAATGCAGCCGGGCTCAATTGATTACGTTCTGATGAATACACGAATGTGATAGTTACTGTGCACCTGCATTTCACAGCCGATAGCGTTACACGGACATGCGCGCGCTCCTGTGTTCACAAACATTATACACGTAAAGAGTACACAAGGTTTTTAAAGCTCACAAAGCATGAAGGATACAGGTACAGTACTTGTTTTTTACATTATACACTATTTAGAGGTCGAGTAAAGCCTTTCCGAGTCCTGTTTTTGTTACTTCCCATCATTACTGAAACGTGAAAATGTACGCGTATCGCCGTAAAGAGGAAACATCACACAGACGCAATAAGCACAGTTGCTACCGACCATTCCTTAGTTCGAAACTGGTCACAACTATTATATTTTATGAAAAATGAAATGAATAATTATTTAATCCCGTATTGTATTAGTAGGCCTACTTCATCCAAAGGAAAGTAAGAAGTATAAATATGTGGCAATGAACACATAAAATACCATAATATACCTGAAAAATAAAACACGGAAGGACACCCGAATGGAATTTTATAAAACTGTGGCTGTCCCCACATTCCTGTATGCTAGTGACACGTGGACTCTTGGTAAAAGGGACGTGCAGAGGATTCAGGAAGCCGAAATGAAATTTCTAAGAGGGACGCAAGGTTGGTCTCTCTTGGATCGGAGAAGAAATGAGGATATTAGACGGGATTTAAACATTGTATCAATGCACCAGAAGATTGAAGACCACAGAAGGAGATGGTGTCCCATACCATCCTTGAATCCTATACCATATCAGTAGACCGAGGAGGAGATGGGTTCCGGAACAGGTCTAAGGCCTAGCCCTTGGGGTGATGATGATGATTATGTGGCAATGATAAAAAGTAGGCATATTATAAACGAAACCAGTTATTACGAACCAATCTCGAGATGTCACCGTTGAAAAGGCAACAAGAACATTTAAAACGGATATTAGGAGACAAGGAGCGAATGACCTAGATAAGCAATGATAAGAAACATGCGGATAAGACAAATTTTGGGAATCACATAGGCCTACTCAATTACAGACGACGTCAGACAAACAGTTAATTTGACATAATCGTGTGCAACGAGTGACTGAACAAAGAATGCCAAAAACAAGTGTTGGACTGATATTTCAAGGGTATAGACAATGATACGGGGGAGAAGGTCCTTCAGGATAACGCACGAGAAGACAAGAGAAAGAAGAAAACTGGATATCTGAGAATATCGGAGGACGTCGAAAGTCGATCAATGAATACAATTAGTCCATTGAACACCGTCTATCGTCTGTTGCTTCAGAAAAGGTGACAGAATTATGATTTGGCTTGTTATGCATCCGTCAGTTCTGCAGATCCTGGGGCAGAAGTCTATGACGGAGCATGAGGTATACCTCCCACTTTCATTCTGTTATCCTGACACAAGTGAATTATTATACTTACGTCGTACACATAAGAAATTCACAATTTCAAGTACATTAAACGGTTGGTGTACATTTTTTTAAGCTTAATAACGCGACTTAACTGAACTGCTGGATATTTTAATCAGCCGTTTTACTGAAACGAAATATCAGAACACGTATAAAAATACCGCCGGATATACGAATCACGTTTTTGTTTTAACTGAATCACATTTTCCCATTAAATTTACCATATTATATATTTATTTATAGTACTTACCGATTTTCAAAGACGAATCGTTTCCTATTTAAACAGAATTCGACGTAATAGGTTTGTCCGCGACGCACTTTTCTTAGAATACAAGTCGTGTTGACATTATAACGGGAAATGAAAGTCTAATAAGGGTTAATCTCCTTGACGCCATTCGTATATTAAAAAAAGGCCTGTGGTTGCTTAAGACCGACAACAGTCATAATAATCTTTGAAAAACGGGATTCGCAGAAACAGAAGAAGAAAAATTCAAAGATGAAATCGCAATGACAGAAAAAGATAGCGAAGTAGGTAAGTCACTGGAATTCCATCGGTAATGACATTATAGTGCCCTCATCCTCTCCTATTACAGATGTCGAGAAAGTTACGGAAATTTTAAGCCGACGAGAAAGCGGATGAATAACATCCACGAGTCCGTTCACTGACTTATTGGAAGGAAGTGTATGCACACGCGTGAGACCAGTAACAGATTGTTATGAAACAGGACTTGGAGACACCGATATGTTAGAAAAATTTACGATTCAGGTTGGAACCTGCCAACATGAATATCGAGTGTTTTGTATTTTGATATTTAAAGCGACAAAGAAGAATTTAATTCTCCATCAATGGTGATGACGAACAATTTGATACTCCACTCACGCCATTCCAATTACATATTCGCGACCTACTTATGTAATCATTTCGCAAATTTAAAAAGTTGCATCTCCTGAAATTCCATTTACGCAACTAACAGTGACGTTCACGACTATAGGCATTAGCTAATATGCGACAAGTTACAATCACGTGACGATAAGAATCTAATAAATCACGTTTTATTCAGCCAGCATCAGAAGTGACACATCAACAATATTTTAGCTATCGACAAGCGCAGGCGAACCAGAAACGATACAATTAAAGAGTTCTGACGTTATACGGCGTTATTACATTGCTGATTTAAACAACACTTATCACGAGTTAAGACTAAAATATGCACAAAGATAAGCATTATACATTTTAATTGAGAAAATAACAATAATGGCCATTGTGAAGTATATCGTGTCTAGTGATAATGCCTTTGGAACACCGTCTGTAGTTTCTTACGGTTAGGCTGTGAGAGTTCTTTACGGCATGAGGACGATCTTTGCTCAGCCATGAGAAGTACATTGGCGAGGGCAAACACAGCTCATAAGGTCATGGCGCTTTGGCTGTGGACCGGCTTCATTAGATGGTTTTTATGACGTCATGTTCCCTAAGTTATCGAAAAAATCAAACCCCCTAAATCACGATAGTCGCGTTCTTATATTGTAACATTACATTTGGAACAACATAATATCTTACCTGATTTAATGAAGACTTTGGTTAAGAAGCTAACAAGAAGAACAATATCTTCAAAGATGATAGTGAAGAAGAACGACTAACAATTTTAGACTGACTAGTAAGACAACTGACCGTACCCAAATTAATGATTTAGGCTAAGTGATGCAGATATCTTCAAACCCCAACTATGACATGAATTTTCAGTATTGACCAAACAAAGAATTGTAAAGACAAACAGCTTATGAACCAGGACTATAAAGAAACAAATGGTTTCAATTAATGTATCATTATATCCAGATAATCAAAATACAAAGTGAGGGATAATAGGCCCAAACATGTAATATTATGTAAGAGAAATATTAGTAAATAATTAAGTTAATTGATGTAACAAAAAAAATAGATACACATGATTATAGATACATGAACCATACAAATAATTATCACATATAGAGTTCATAGGGTTGTCCAGTAAGCAACAAATTATAACATGGTCACAATAACATTTATAACAAGAGTAAAACCCAGATAAACAATAACTGTAACAAGATTATTAGAACTGTGTGGTGAGGTAGAGCAACAGTGTTCACTTTATTGTAATTTTTGTAAATCAGACATCAGTAAGTATACAGATGTTGAAACCCATATAAACAGTAAATATAACATAGACAGTGTCAGAGCAAGTAGTAAATTAGCTGACAAAGGACTAACTAATTAGTATAGAATTTGTTTTGTAAAATGTGCATGTTTTATGTTTTAGGCACAGTGTTATATCATAGTATTTGTGTTGTGTTTTTTGTATGTAACAGATGATACAGTTAGTTTAAAGGAATGTCAATTTAATGATATTAATTCCATTTTTTTTATGTTGTGTTAACAAATATAACAATAGAGCTGATGTTAAACCATGGTAAATTGATTAATTGACAAAGCAGAATGGACTATATAAAGATGTTTTGTTAAGTGTCAAACACTTATACAGTCTGAGTAGAAAACAATTAATTGTGCAAGGATTTGGTATAATCATAGCCATGTTGGCATGAATTTAACTATTGGAGTAATATATTTTTTGTGTTGTTAAAATAACGTTATATGTTAAACCATTTCGATGAGTGTTAAAAGTTAATTTAATTGTTGAAGATGTTAAAACATGGTGATGAAAATAATACTATTACATAGGCCAAGTGAAACCAACTTTAGGAAATTTTTTAACAATTATATTAGAAATTTTGTAAAGCAAATGTGGAAGGGTAGATGTATTTATAGGTAATAACGTATACAAGGAATATAGAAACAAAATAACACATATCAAGTTATTTAAGAAAATTCCAAATAATAAAATTGTAACATCCATAGTTTTTAAGTAAAAATAGGCATGTTTGGTGTCTAAATATAACAAATGTGAAGATCAAAATAATGCTGATAATGGTTTTAAATTCCCATTCAGTATAGAAAAGTTATGTTAATTTAAAGATTTTGAACAAATTTTAGACTTTGAAATAACGAAAGTATGTGACAATGTAGATCCGAATTAACCAACCAGATTCCAAGTTTACCCTTAGCAACCAGAAATTTCGGATAAATAAAATGAGACTTCTTTGACAACGATCTTAGCAGATAGACGCGTTCTTAACTCGTCTTACATTATGTGTTATAAAATGTGAAAAAACAATACAACTAAATAAATACTGTTAGAGGTACACTACACGAACTTTTTGCAATAACAGAAGACTAGCCATTATACGGATTAGAAGAAATAACAACCAGGAAGAAGATTTGAAGTGGACGAGGGACGAGAAGGAAGATCTGACGTGTACGTGGGCCCTACCTTCAACCAAGAAGAGTACAAGAAGAGGATTTGGTGATTCTGACATCTCATTATATCGTACTACAACACACACATTTGTATACACTACTGTTAAGCAATAATCAATTAGACTACAGACACCATATAACACGAACACTAGAAACAACCACTAATAACACCATATAAGATTAACACCTTTTTAAACACAACAAGAACTTTTAATTCACATAATAACTATCAAAGCCTGAACTGGACATAACCTTTTTAAAACTGGTAACCACTATACAATTTCTGTGTGCACGTATCACTCTAACGTTGTAATATCCTATAATTGTAAACTTGTATTTTGATTAATAGTGTAATATTTTGTATAATTATTATCCCCGAACCATATACGCCCTGAGATAATTAATATTTTTTATTTAAAACGTTAACAAAAGCATTGTTTTGGTCTGGAAGAAAGACTAAACGTTTGGCTACTGCTGCCAACTGGTAAAGGAAGAATTATATTTTGCGCTACAATTGCGATTATTCTGTTCAAATTTATTAAAACAGTCAACCAGTGTTTTTCCGAATAAAGGATTCCACAAGGATATATGTTTGATAATACTTGTGTGTCGTTATTATTGCTGTTACATTAGTAAATAGAATTCACCGATTGCAGCGGACCCGACAGTTGGCATCGTTTGAGTGACGTCACGGAAACGTGGAGCATAGTGGGAGTAAGCGGCAATTTACAAAACCATTAGCCGTTCAACCTAACACATTTATAATTACACATCGACGACTCCAGTGCGAGTTTGTCGCTACATTATTTACCTACATTACAAGTTGACACTTCCAACGGGTGGTGTAATTCAAGTGCATACTACATAAATATAAGTAACCTGTCCATAATAACATTGTACGTAACGAAAAATCTGATTACCAATAGACGAACCTGAAGTGAGGCTACATACATTACGTTTCGATCAGAAGTAACACGAAACGAATTACTTTATCGTTACAATATATATGGAACATAATGCCAGATAGTTTGAAAACAAAATCTAAGTAAAATTTAAGTCTCTGTCTATCTGGATTGTGATAAGGGCTGCAAGCAAGAGGGCAATATTAGAAATGAAGTACGGCCAGAACTTTTGGATGCCACAAACTCACTGAGTACAGAGATAATTAGCAGCCCCAGATGTTCTTGAAAAGTAGGCAATGATTGATTACCGACTCTTCAAGCAACGATATATAAAGTTGCGTTCACAATAGGTAACCTTCAATGGTGGTTGGATTCCGAAAAAGGTTTCTTGCCCAATATTATGAAATAATCACAACACGGAATACATCGACAATCATCGTATGGAACAAGAGTAATCAATCGTAAAATATATCTCATCAGTTATACGAGATATCAGACGATCAAGCGGATCGGATGTTAGCACTTAATCCAAGCAATTTGATAATGGTGTTGATGACGACGACGTCGGTATCTGAATTTTGAGGCCTAGTAGATTAAAAAATGTAAAATAACAGCGCACGGGTCGTTGGAGAACTGCCAGACCAGCCCCTCTGTAGCTGCCTCCCTCGCGTCCGTATAAAATAACTTTACATTAGCTCCATCGACTGTTGGTGGGGAGAGTGGACAACCCATAATCCTTGTTGCTTTTAGTTATTTCAGACTTAACGTTTGTGTATGAACGAAGCGCAATTTGTCTATCTCATGACAACAAAAATACTGATGATAGCGACGGATCGGAATTGATTAACCGTTATCAACGCTTGATAACAACAAATCGGCCACGTAAACGGAAGCATTTCCTTACAGCTTACAACCGGTTTTTGCATTAAAGTCCACCGTATGAACTTTGTCCAGCGTTACGATCGACTTTTGATCATTTCCGATATTTTTAATTTTTTAAATTGAAGACAATAACGGCATGAAAGACTGTACTTTTCTTCAGTATGATATGTTAAACGAATAACTGTTTCGTCTCAATAACAGATTTTATTAATTTGATATTAAATTTTTCCTGAATAATTAAACAACCTATTAAACAATAGCGATTTACTCCCTCACCTCCGGCCTAAGTTCTCAAATTCTTAATTCCCTTTCAAACATTTAACAACATTTACTTATTTTTTCAAACATAACAGAACATTTCTAAGTTTCTTTGTGTAAAGCATTGAAGACGTTTTAAGAATTGTTTATTTTATACACACGTAAATTTTGATTAGAAATTTGTTTTAATTCATGTGGATCTCATATACGTATGGTGAAGGAAAAGGTAATGTTTTAATTCTGTGAAGAACAGTTGCTGTGTTGTCAGTTTTACGGTAGGCTGTATTATTTTTAACAACAAGGGCTTGAAATTGAATTCTGTCGTTTTCACAGGACAAAGTTTGAAAATACTCACGTAATAAAAGCAAATAAAATAATCTGCTAAAAGCGTTTTCATCGAGTTTAGCGTACGTGTCCATATCTCGTGGCTTCTGTTTGCAGTGTTTTTACGCGTGTAGTTGGGTACTACTGTATAGCTGGTTGTAAAACTGATGCGACTGTATGCGTTAATACATAGAGTATCTGACACGGTGAGAGGTGGTCGCTAAGTCGGAGATTCTTTTGCTGCTCAAACTGCATAGCACGATCGCGTGCTATGGAGTGTTCATAAATACAGTCGACCTAGGATGAACATCAGTTGAAGCGACGAAAATTTATAGGAGCGCTGTAACTGAGGATGACATTTTGAATGACGGGGCTCGATTTTTTGAGAAACATATTGTAACTGAACAGTAACTGCAGGCTTATGTATGACACACCTAAGCTTATGTGTTTACATTTTTCATAGTTTAGTTTAGGCAATTCACATTTACATCAAGTTCAAAGTAGGAAACTTGAATAGTTTACATCATAGATTTTTAAAATATAATTTTTGATTTTCCCTTTAATTTGTTCATCATTATCTTCAGCAAGGATTAAACCCAAAATGGATTGTTCCAGTCCCAAGCAGATAGATGAGAGCTGGTCACTCCAACGCTACCACACCTCTCCGTCCTTTCGACTTATAATTCCATAGTTGTTTGCGGATGCGGCAGTCGTCTATTCGGTTAAGACGTTATAAACATTTTAGCCGACATTGGGCAATCCTATCAAGTGTACTCGAAATATTCAGTTCCTGCTTTATAATTTCAATATTCGGATGGACATTTCTTTTGCTATCTCGAAGAGAGTATATCCTGCCACGTGCCTGAGAAATATTATTTCGGCCACATGAATACGAATGGCCAGGAATTTTGTTAAAATCCAGATCCTTCATAGAGAAGTGTAGGGAGGGCCATCACATTTAATTTATTATTATTGTTAACGCAGTCTGTTGATTTCAATGTTACCATTTAGCGCTGTCTTCCATGCACTGAACATAGTCTAACAACAAAACTATGCGCATTGTCATGAAACGCGAACAAACAGAAAAGTTAAAAATATACAAACCTTATCTAACGTATTAAAATTATTATTACGAGCTGAGCTGTTAGGCCGTGTTCGATTGTTGTTGTGGGCAGCCGTTTCGGCCCCACCACCGGAGACCATCTTCGGTGTCAAAAATGTGTTTGGCAGGTGTCCGTCAATTCACCCCAGTCCTGAAGTAGAGACTATGAGATTATAGGTAGTAATAGTCTCTACCTCAATAATGGGGTCAATTGGCGGACACCTTGCCAAATATTATCTGACACTGAAGATGGCCTCCGATGTTGGGGGCACAAACGTCTGGCCACAACAACAACCTAACAGCTGGGCTAGTAATACTAATTCTAACAATGTTGACGCCGGATGTGAAAGCTTATCTAACTTCTTCGGTACTAAACAACATTGATTTAGCACAACGGTGAAACCAGGTTACAGGGGGTTGTAAACGAGGCCCAAATACACGTTTCATACACAGTTTTCACGGGCTCACTGCGATATGAGAGCAATAACCGTATCAGCGTTCTAACCGAGGGGGTTACGAGCGAAGTCAACAGTGCGGAGAGAACACGTACAAAAGGCGAAGATGTTTCGATAATACAACGAGCCAACGCTACGAGGTAACGGCCGTCTTTCGGCCTTATAAATCGATGTAACGCATCTTGGTACCGTCTGCGAAACAAAATAATGTAAAGGCCTGGGTTCCTTTTTTGTTGCCGAATGTACTGTAGCTTTCCGGAACGTACTTTAGCAGAAGTTTCAACTGCCACATGTCGCTCTTAGTGGAAAGAAGTCAGTTTAGAAAGACCAGATAAGTGACAAAAAATTGTTCTTGATACCGTGAAGCAATAAGTTGTTGACGACTTGATGCCCTATCTATAAACAGGGAGATGTCAACAAAGCATCACTCGCAGGAAATAATAACGCGCACATACGTGTTTGCGGTCCAGACAGGAAATAACAGGAGTCAACGCAGATTATTCCACTACCGTACTTGACTACTTGAGTTTAACACGTTTGACGGAGTGTTGAGTGCAGTTCTGTTGTCATTTATCATGAATAAACGATGCGCCACTGCCGTTTGTGTATTTTTCCATTGTTTTAATTAACCGGTATTATTTTCTTTTAATTTATTTCAGTAGCGTGGCGTCGATGTAACAGCTGTTACCAGCGGCAACAGTACTGGGAATAAGAGAAAATAGTATTAATTATATCACAGAATAAGTACTTTAGTTATTGAATAATTTGAAATCCGAACAATATTAGTAAAGAAACTTGAAGAAAAGCGTAGCATTGGTTTCAAATTGCTGAGCACTTGCACCGTCTTGTGCTGCCGGTTCAGACATCGGCAATGTTTTACTGCGTACGGTCATTGACCTCGTACTAGTTGTCACTATACAGTGATAGGGACACTGCGTTGCCGCTGTATAAACCGGCAAAACGCTCAGGCAGCTATGTTTGTTTTCGGAACTGACGTGCAGTAGATACTACGTACTTAGTTGTGCTTGGTTCGTTTAGTCATGTGTTTCTCTGTTTGTCTTTATTATTTTTAATTCGATTATTTGTGTTCTGATTTATTCTGTGTAAGTATAATAAGAGTCAGATCCCGTTGAACCGGGACCCTCTTCTTCTCCCAGCGAATGATAGAAAATTATGTAAAAAGAATATTTTGTACAATAAAAAATTCGAATTAATTTTTAGGCCTATCACAACCGGCAACAGGTGTTATGTATCCACGCCACGCGGATGATTTATTTGTGGCGTTTGGAACGCCGGGAGACACCAGATGATTATACTTTTAGACAACAGATTCTTATTAGAAAATTACATTTTTGGGCATAGGTAACTGACCGAGTCGTCTTATTATGCTGGCCTATTATCGGGTTATATATCATTGTCACCCGCCTGTGTGTGTGCTGTCCGTAATAGCGGTCACTCGCAGTGGCGTATCCAGAATTTGGCTTTGAAGGGGGTTCGGCGTCGGGTCGGGTTCATACAAAAGAAAAAACAAGTTAAGACTAATCAACACTACTATCTTCAAAGTGGCTGGTATCAGTCCAATTAGAGTAAACGGTAATTACACAATATGTACACACATACACACACTCGCGCGCGCCCGTTTAGTGGAACCTTGTTTACAAGATACGTATTGACTGAATTGTTTTTCTTATATTCATATTTAAAACGTATACGCTAATGGTGTGTAATAACCCCTTTTGTATATTTAAAAAAGAGTTATTTAAAAAAATAATAAAACAGCCTAAAAATTAAGAGATTAACAAAAGTTTCAACTTTTTCGACCCTCTAGGGGGTCCGGTCCCGTTCGCCCCCCCCCCATAAATACTCCCTGATTACTCGACAAGGCACACCGCAGCACCCAACGTTTTCCTAGAAAATAAAATCTACATAGACATCATACGTCGGAGTACCTTATCTACAATACTTAGAATAAGTGCAAAGTGGCAAGTGTAATTAAAACGATGTAAACAATGCCAAGTGTGAGTTTATTCGAATTACTCGTGGTGAGGAAAAGTTGAGATAAAGTTATAACTTACAGTGGGTTTCAGTCTTAATTCGACCACCTGGTATTTATCTGTCTGTTTATCTGTCTCTCTTGTAACGTAACACTACCAGTTACAGCAAGTTGTGTGGTAAAACACATTTATATCAGTAGTATATTCTGGTGTAGATTATTAATATTAATTTTAGTAATGTTAGTAAGTAGACATACAGATGAGAATTGTACCAAGTATTTGTTATATAAGTAAGAGGTGTGTACTAGCGAGGCGACACGTTGGCGCCGAGCAAGTGTAAAATTAGAAAGCAACTTTCTAAGTCGTAAAGATATAAAACGCTTTGTTTGCACAAAACAGCAAACAATATGAAGTACCGTTAGAAATAGGGTGTTTTCGGCCTTCAAAATGCAAAGAGTGATACGTCATAACGGGGGTGGTTTTAGAAAGCAAATTTCTCTTTTTAACGAGGTAACGTTCTGGCGGAAAGAAGTACGCGTCTATAAAGAGTTCTCCAATCAGGGATAGCGTCACCTCTGCGCGCGAAGTTATTTCGAGTGTTAATTGGATAATTTTAAACTTACCGGCAACACGTTTGAATTTTGGCCAATGATGGTAATCTCAAGAGTAGCGGCAGTATGGGAAGTCTATGTGAAACTATAAAAGTAACTCGTGAAGGAACTTAGAGAAGAATCGAGAGAATCGGCAGTCAGTTACCAGTTAGCAAGCAGTCAGTCCGTGGAAGTCAGTTTAGTGGCAGTTTTTACTAGTTGTTGTTCGAGAGAGTTAGACGTAATGTCTTAAACAATCATTAAGCAATCTAAGACAGTCTGTAACGTATTCATTCAGTCAATCAGTATTCGGTCATTAGACAAACCAGTTAGTTATCGTCATGAAGAAGTAAAGTAAGTAGTTAGGAGGAAATGAAGAAAAGAACAAGCAGTCATTAATAAGTCAAGCAGTATTAATTATCATGTGCGCGGCATCAAGAGCGAAGCAGTGTTATTTATCCTGTGCGCGGCATCAAGAGCGAAGCAGTATTATTTATCATGTGCGTGGCCGTATGAGAAAGTTAAAGTTTCGGAGGGCGTGGAGATGAAAGGTTATCGCGATAGTGTGTGAATAAAAGCAGAGTAAGATCAATTGTGGTTGTGAAGTGTAACTTACCCATGTTATAAATAATATTCAATGTGTTAATTTATCTCTTATAAATTATAAATAATATTCAATGTGTTAATTAATCTCTTATAAATTATAAATAATATTCAATGTGTTAATTACTCTCATAAATTATAGAGAATAGTCAATGGACTAATTAAGCTCTCATAAATGATATTCAAAGTGTAAATGAAGTCCTTATCAATGATAAATGATATTCAATGTGTTCATGAATCTCTTGTGACAATTAGAAAGAGATAAAGAATTTTAATAGCAATTGAGAAGTTATTTAATCTGTCAATTTGTAATGATAATGATGTTCTATGTTATATTATTTAAATGTATACAAGAGATAAATATACTATTGTTTATTTAGCATCTGAACATAAGAGTTGTTATTAACAACAAACCCTGAGATTCCTAATTATCCCTGGCGCCCAGCAATTTATATTTAATAATTATAACATAAATTTAAATAATTGTATATTTGGCGTACGAACGTAAAGCTTTTAAAAGAACCGCGTCCAGCGAGAAGTTAGATTTGGCGCACCAAAACGTAGAGCTTTGTGATAATTTTATACTCTATCGGTCTATTTGGGGTAGGCTATGTCATACAACATTTGAATGCGTCAACCGAGTTTCATAATACATTGCATGCGTATCCATAACTTTACTACCACACAGAGGCCTATTGTTTTTTAGACCGATCCCCCCAAAATTATTGAGTAGAGGACAAAAATGTGAGATCAAAATTTTGAACACTCTCAAAAAACCATTCCGGACATCAGACTAAAGCAAATTTTTACTCAACTCTGAATCTAATGTTTATACTGGATTTTTTGTTTAATTTAGGGGTATCACGGGACAAAAATGGAAGTCAATTTTGAAAAATTGTATAAAAGTCTATGAATAGTAATTTTAGTCAAAATATGAACTCGGGATCTTTAAAAATTTAGCAAAATTAATATCAGACGAGACCCTTTGTATTTTCGACCGCCTTCAAAGCGTTCTTCAACTGCTTGCAAACAATTTTTACATGTTGTTATCAGTTATCTACATTTGTGGAAAGTATTCCATAGAGTCCTATAGAAATCAATGGAAACATACATAAACTTAAGAACGCAAGGACAAAATTATTTGTTATTTAGGCAATATGGTTTACAAAATTTAACTAAAAAAAGCAAGGAAGTTTTCAGGATTTTTTATGTTTATTGTTTTCAATAAACAATAAAGGAATAATAAGAAATCTCTGCTATGCAATTGTTATTATATTAAAAAATTTGTAGAGTAGTCAGGGTTTTAGTCATTTTTCTTTACTTTTTCTTTTTCTCTTTTTTTTAAGTACAGAAAACCTCCATTAACTATGATAACGACGTATGATCACCTCCTTGTGACTAACGATAAGAACTTTGCTCACAGCTTTAAAAAAGTAAAGTTTATTTTTGTTATTATATCTAACAATAAATGAATTTCGTTCAAAACAGTGAGCGAGTTCTACAGCTCAGGGAGCTAATTAGTTTAGAAATCGTTTTAAATAAAGCTGTTTAAAGGGCAATGAAAGCATCTAAATTTTGTCGTAACTTAAAAGTGAATCGATTTATCCTTATAGTTGTAGTGGACTTTCCAAATTTTTCCTACAGATAGTAGAAACACTACTTACTATGTGGGCGATAATTTATGCAATGGAACGGACCGCTTTGTCCTATACATTATCTGGTTTAGTATGGCCCTACATCTGAATGTTCCAGACATAAATCTGCTTAGTAGAGGCGCATTAGAGGCAGGTTTAGGTGTAGGCTATACGCGCGAACACGACATTCTCTCGGAATCGCCGCCGTTAGGTCTGAATTATGGTCCTCACCACATTCTGCACCGTAACTGCGTCAGTGCTTCATGTCTAATTTATCGCTGATTATGATTTACACAAATCACATCAGTGAACACGAAATCACGGAGGGCTATGTCGTAGACGGCTTTTCGTTAGAATGTTGTGGCTGATGACGTTTCAGACAACTCTCTCGTGGTCTCGGGTTGTCGTAGTCTCCCGAATTTTACTCTCATATTGTATACCTGGCGTGTTTTAGCTGCACGCGCATGTACGCTTCTAACAAATGAGAGTTCAAGTAGAATCAGTCGAGATCGTACAATCTCAGTTTGCTATCATTCGTGACCGCGTGAGGAGCGGTTGTGACCCTAAGTTAAAGTAGTTACATTTTTATTCCGTATCTGTATTGACAAGACTTGTTTCAAGTGGCATATATGTTCCCGGCAAAAAAATAGGAGAATAGCGTGTACTGTTTTGGGCATTTTATAAAAATTTGCATGTTTATTCAAGTTTAGCTTTGATCAATTTAGTTAAAGGCTTAGCTTTAAACTTTAAAGCAAAAGTGACTAGCAGTTTCTCACAATTAGTAGTATTAGATAATTAAAGTCACTGTACTACAAACAACACTGTTAACAAACACGTGGCTTGGGACTACAATAGGATTTATTCCATTTAAATCAATTAAAGTCAGATTCTCACGTAGGCATCCGCAGCCGGTGTCCATTATGTCATTATGTTTTTGAAGTCTTCTTCCGCTATGAACCGCTTCAAAAATGTTTTGTATGACAAACGTTTCACTCCATATTACAATGAGTATCCTCAGGTCTATGCGACATGCCTAGATGTGACCGGAAGAAGACTTCAAAAACATAATAAAGTCTCATCGTCTGTCCTCGAATACGGGAATGAGTAACAGTGTCGCATGAACTTCATTACGCACATATCATAATCGTGTCAACAAGGAACAAGAAGGATGGACCGTGACTGTCAAGAGCGGTTACTTGAAATCAACCATATTCAGTAGTATATACTTAAATGCAGAAAGTAACTGTACGAAGGTTATTTCTGGTTGATGCGGTGGAACGAGGAAAATCTCAGCCGCGACAGGGCGGGGAAAGTTCATTGCCACACGATACTGTTGTGAGAGACTAAAGCAAATGAAGCCAAGTTTAGCCGTTTTAAGCAACCTGTTAACAACTTGGGGACTAATTACGCTATAATCACGCGCGCACGTACCACTAGAACTTATACAAACGAAGTAACGAGAACGCGTAACAGAGAAACAAGAAAAGTCTGAAACGTATACACACCAAGGTGCCATAATGGTTGGGTGATTTGGGGACCTACAAATAAGTATAAAACATTAAACAAATTAATACCGGCACAAATAAATACAAATTAGTACAAAACACGACAAAATTTTAAAAAGTAAACATTGGAACATTTTTTTTCTTCAAGTACTTTGGCTATTTCAAATTCTTTGCTACTGATCCCTCTCACATTCCATGTAGCTAACTTTAATTTTTCCGCAATCTATTTATTCAAAACTTTATTCTTTGCCAGTGTCCTACTGTCACAGTTTCCACCTTACTCCGAGGTTGCTTTGGATACTACAAGTATTTCAAATCCAAGGATTAAATTCTATAATACAATTGCTATACCCACGTTGATTTATGCAAGTGAGGCGTGGGTCATGACAAAAAAGGAAAGCGGCAAGATTCAGAGTCCTGAAATGCAGTTTCTTCGAAATACTTTAAATTATACATTGAAAGATAGAATAAGGAATGAAGATATCAGAGCAGAACTCGAAGTAAAGAACATAAATGAAATTATTGCAATTTACAGACGACAATGGTGGGATCATCTGCAAAGGATGACAGAGGATCGATTGCCGAAAGAGGCACTGAACTATAAAGTCGTTGGTACGTGGGTCGTCCGAGGATGATATGGGTGCTGGAACAGGTTTATATAACCTAATCCTTGAAGAGGAGGAGAAGAATAAGAAGACGCTGGAAATACTCAAAGAACAAATTTTTTCATCATATCTAATCACAATAACACCAACAAATGCCATTCAACAAAAACCAACTGTAACCACACGCAGCAACCAACCAACACACAGGTATTTCACCAAAACGGAAACTAACATGACTGATGGCGGGCATATTGCTTATTGCTCAAAACGTGTTCCAAGTAAAGAAACACATCTTGATTGTAGACTACATTAGTGTTGTATTAAGAAATACATATATGGGGAAAATAATAATAGTCTGCATGTGTTTGGGTTCCATTTAAAGTGTATACAAACTAACAGATTAGATCTGGCTGCCTAAAACCAACCGATTATCATTTTTGGGGAAGAACTTGCGTAATAAAGAGTTTTTAATGGTTTATTTATTACGAAGACGAAAGACAGTCGTATATTATCATTACGAAACGCTGAAGTCAGTCTATGACTCCGGACTAATCTTTCTCATCAGTCAAACTGCAGGATTGTGGACGGTGAATAGATAAATTCTACTGAGTTGGTGGTGACAAACCGACCTTCCCAGCCGTATTATGACAATAACGTTCCAAAAAGTAATGCTGAAAAGCGAGAGAATTTTTTCACCTTTAAGGCATGGTTCATCCGCATTTCTACTTAAACCTCAGCTAGAACGTGAAAATAACATTTGGTTTTCAATAAAATTAATTTCCGGCCTGATGGGCCGTGGTCGTCTTGTTATAAATCCAGACGTTTCGTCTACAGCTGCGGCAGGCATCTTCAGTGGGTCTTCCGTTCTGCTCCTCCTCCGACTGACTCAGAACGCTATTAAAACTCAGTCGCCGGAAGACCCACTACCGAAATGGAAACTCAGTCGCTGTCACAACGGAAGTCCCACTGAAGATGCCTGCTGCAGCTGTTGCCGAAACGTCTGGATTTATAACAAGAGGACCACGGCCCAACATCCCGGAATTTGAGTTTACTGAAGTTGACGCCGGCGTGAAAGTTTTAATATTATGAACATTTGTTTTGTTTTGTTTTCTAATAGAAGTCTTTCAATAACACAGTCTGGATTTCATTGCTCTCAGCAAAACTAATAGGATCATTGAGATGTTACCAGAGTATGGTACAGTGAGTATATAAAGGTAGTTATGGGAAGAACTCATACTACGAAGGAAACTTGAAAGATAATTGAAATAAAATCTTTCAATGGTTACAGATGCTCCTCTAGGGGCAAACCGGATTTAAAAATACGAATAAAAGGGTTTGTAATGGGGAACTAGAAAGCTGAAGTTAAAAGGGGAAAAATTAGTCATGAAACTTTTGGAGGGGAACGAGGAGAGAGAAACAGCATTGTTGAGATTATTATAAGGAAACAATTCGGTAATAAAACTACTTTAGATAAGATAAGACAGATAAGCTATGACACAGTATAGGAACCCTCATAGAAAAAACAGTGTTATTAATAAATTTAGAAAAGCCAATGACAGACAGGAAATAGATGATCCTCTATTGGAGAGTAGTGGAGAATGAAAAAAAGTGTTCTTATGTGGAGAAAAGGATTGAATCTAGACAGTGGACAGGACACGGTGTGCTGATAAGTATGCTCAGGGTCGCTTAGCCAACTCGCTCCGGGTGTAAGAGCTATTTGTAAGGATCCCGTATTACCTTTTTTGTAAAATTCATGATTTTAAACAATTCTGATAAGAAAATGACTAGGAATACAACACAAACAAAAGTTTTAGATTAATTGAAAGGAAGGTTCATAATTTAAGTTTAGAAGAGACAGGTAGCCTGGATATTTAAAACTGCTAAGCGACGGATGATTTCTTGCGGGTAAATCCTCTACTCGGGCATAGCTTCCATCGTGATGCTTTCCGCTTGACGTTTCGATCACCTCAGAAGCTGTGAGTAATTCAGTAATGACTAATATAGGAGAAAGGCAAGGATGCAGTTTATCACCCACGTTATTTAATATTTATATAGATGATATAATCCGAAACTGGAAAGAATTACATAAAGAGAGAATATATTCAGACAAAGACACAATATTAAATGTAATTTTTATGCTAACGACCTCACACTAATTGGGAAAAAGAGGAATAATTGCAAAAGGGATCACACAAACTGCAGCAAATTAGCGAAGGATACAATTTAAAAATTTGAATTCCTAAAACAAAAATAATGGCATTCACAGGTAAAGAGCCAATAAGAGCCAAAATCATCTTGAACGATAAAACGCTGGGTCAAATAAAACATTTTAAATACCTACGTTGTGATATATCCTTCGATTATAGTAAAGATATTGACAAAAAAATTAGTACTTTTAACCGTATTTGGGGAACTATCAGTCGATGCCTGAAAAATAAAGCCAGGAAAGAGACAATGTTGAAATTTTATACAAACAATCGCTGTCCCCGCACTTATATATGGCAGCGAAACATGGGTAACGACAAAGGCACAAGAAAATCGAATTCAGGCACAGGAAATGAGATTCTTAAGACGAGTTAAGGGCTGCAGTCGAATAGACAGAATAAGAAATTAAACGATTAGACAAGAACTTCAGGTATTCAACTTAAATTAAAAGATAAAATTTAATAGATACAAGTGGCAAGAACATTTAGAAAGAATGAAACAATACAGGATTCCAGTAAAAGCTAGAAAATACAAAGCCAGAGGAAGAAGAAATTTAGGTAGACCAAGGAAAAGGTGGGAACCGTAACAGGCAGAATGCCTAAAACATGAAGTGAAGAAGAAGAAGAAGAAGAAGAAGAAGAAGAAGAAGAAGAAGAAGAAGAAGAAGAAGAAGAAGAAGAAGAAGAAGACGTTTCGATAACAAGAATCTGGGATCGTCCTCAGAAGGTGTGAGTGGCGGTTGAAAGACCTAACGAGTTAAGTTATCATGTCTTTGGTATTATAAAGACCTGAGTTGTTAGGTCTTTCAACAGGGTATTTCAATAGCCACCACTCACAGCTTCTGAGGACTTTATCAGATTCTATGGATCGAGACGTTAAGCGAAAAATATTATTGTGAGAGCAGTCCGAGTAGAGGATATGCCCACGCAGGGAGGATGTCTAGTAACGAAAAAGGTCTAATAAAGGATAAACTACAGACTCTAAAATGCAGAACGATTTTATTTTGCAGCGACGAATTTCAAAACAACAATACTAATGGAGATAAAATCGTTGGAGTAATGTAGAAACGTACGAGTATACTCAAGCTGTTACGATAACAATAAGAGAACGATTAAGAAGAAAGATGTAGAGACAGACGACAGATATTATGGAGTCACGTAATAGTGAGCGTGTGACCCTCCCTCCCACCAGAAGGCAGTACAATAATTATTGTGTGGGAATATATTCCCTGAGTGTACGACAGACGTGTTTGTGTTTATTAAACTGATTAACTACAAACACGTGTACACTACACACCACCGTCGACCTTGTCACTCATTTGACCTTTTCTCTTCCGACTCTCAGCATCGTTGCTTTGTCTTAACGCGTTTCTCTTAAAATTTTCTCCATTTTTAATAACTCCTTGTGAATTATAGAAAACGTTTACGAAAGAAAAAGACGTATAAAACAAATTTTAGTAATGACATTTTGATCGCCTGACTGACAAACATATTTTTTGTTAACGAGTTAACAGTCTCTAACGCTTACAAATCGTGTCGTCAAGTACAGTTTTAGATATGTTAGAACTACTTACTTCGCTTTAAAGTTGCTTCGTTAACAGCTTACTGACGAATGTATTTCTGACGTTTAGTGCCATTTCTCCCAACGAGAAGCAAGAAAACATTATCAACCCACATGAAAATTAAACGTTAACGTTAAAACTTTTTATGACATAATAAAATATCATTATAACATTAAGAAATTCAAAGTAAAAACATCTTTCAATACTACAAACGAGCGTGTGAGCGGGCGCGCACGCGCGCGATACCTTATTCGACATATCCCACTATTGTCAGTCTAATGACGTAAAGAGAAATGTTAAAAGCGTTTTTTAAAAACTAGAGAAATTAAAATTATCAACTGATACCGACACTTCTTATTATAAAAAACGAATAATTAAACTCGATATTGCTGAGTTTAGATAACATTGTTTTGTAAGATTTTTTCTATCATGATATTAATACCTCTAAATTACATAATACTTATTATAATTTTTAATAATAGTCATGATTTTAATCTACTTCACTATATCTTATTAAACCAATATAACTCCTACTACTATTATTATTACGTGTATATGTTATCATTAATAATAGTAGTAATAATTACTAATAAAATAATTTCGACGATAACAGCAATCTTTAATAATAAAAATAACGATTTGTAATGATATAACAATTATTATGACGTATGCTTTCTTTACAGTTAATATATATATTTATTTTTATTGACATTTAATGGGGTTATGTTGTGCACCGTCAGAATTCAGTTGCATCAAAACAAAAATAGGAAAAGGGATGAATGTCACACCCACACTCTTACTTAACCGGAGAACAGTGCGTACACACTAAACCGCCTACACACAAAATGGCACACGCCAGTGCGACAGAGAGAGAAAGAGTAGTAGGAGTTTATAGAAACAGTATCTAGAGGCTTTTGTATGTACAAAAACGAGGTAAAATGTTCACGTCGTGGCAAAGAGTGTAAGCACAGCACAGCGTACCACGTAAATCGGGCAAGCCATTGGCTGTTAACTAGGTCTAGGTTGAGGGTACGTTCGTTTCAGAATTTATGATTCTCGACTCGTTTAATAACAACGGACAACATAGACAGACGAAAATCGCGCACACTTTTTCACTTATCACACTCCGTTACGCCCGATCTTGTGATCTTGTGCCTTCGGACAATTTAACATCCTGCGTCCCGATGTCTGATCCGATTACAAACGGTTGATTTGCTCTTATAAAAAATTGATTAAAGATAAAAAACTCACAACACATCCACTGGCGTTGATGACAGCTACCCTCTGGACCATTCCCCACCTCCGCTGGTCGACTTTTCGAAGCGGATATGTATGGTATACAGAACCCATACGATGGTACGACCGTACTCATAGGCTACATGACAGAGTGTTCGCTGTTGACAAGGGTGGACGACGCCATACTAGGGACGACTAACCCGCGCGCAGCTGCATCCACCACCCCTCTCTCTTGATCAATACACCCACGGAGGCTGTGCCACAAGATCTGGACCCGTGACGTCATCAACTAACTAGGTCGAACACTCCACCTTCCCCTCTTTCCACGTACCCCCGAAAACCTCACAGATTTATTTAATAAACAAGAGATGACGTCATTACTTGTGCGCAAACGCGCGCGCGTGCGTGCGGTTTATAAGAGTGTACTTGTACGTTAACGTTAAGGATATTATCCACATGTAATCCTGTAACAAGGCGTCCATTATCCGGCAACAAAGCGCAGATTGTATAATAAATTTCTCTCATGCAAAAGGTTGTTTTGCAACAATAGGTTAGGTTTTTTGCATTACTATAATTGGATAACTAGTGACGCGATTGCATGTGTACCTAAGGATTCGCTTTCTCAATTTTTTTTTGCAAACCTCGATTACATACGGCCATTAGTTCTCCGGCCATCACAATATTATATTATGTTCATGTGAGACAAGGGACGGATTTTAGATACAGCCATAGCAGAGTTAATGATTTGCACACCTTCGCCAAGGTTTAAGCGCAGAAAATCATTTAACTTACATAACAATCGCAGTTAATTTACTTTAACAGCATTAAACGTATCTTTGGTAAGTCAAGAAACGAATCCAGGCCTACTATGGAAAAAAAGGGCGCGCGTGATTGTGAGAAACGGTCGGGACAACAAAAATGAAAACAGAAATTCCGTCGACATTCATTTTCAAAATTTATTTTCGATTATTCACAATTTACGGCTAGGTTAAAGTGAGTTAATAACATACAAAATGTACGAAAATTGTGTAGGAAAAAACACAAAGGTGTCGAAAAATTATACTATAGTTAAAATTTTTATTTTATCGTATTATCTATTTCTGATTTATTTTCATAAAATACTCTCGATTTATTTAAAAATTAAGTTTAATAAAATATTAGGGCCAAATATTTAAAACAAAAAAAACAAATTAGCTTTTATTCTTTTTTTTTACGTATGCTAACCGAAACGGTTACATACACTTGCACAGTATTTTAAAAGCTTATCTAATCCTATAAACTATTACCTGCATAAATTTGAAAACACAAAAATTTTATGATTTCTTTTATGATCCATTTATTATTTTTTGTATATTATTTCATTCATACATAAATTTGTTAATGAAATTATAATTTGCAATTTATTATTTTGCGCGCGCGCGCACACACACACAGAGGCGCGCGTGCGCGTAGAAACCTTTATATACAATATCTAAACTTTCATATTACCGATTTGTACCTCTGTATTAAGTAAATTACTCTAAGCAAAATTTAATAAGAAAAACATTTCGAAAATAATAAAAGATTCAAAAATATATATTAGTGAACGGACAGTTGAAAAGAGTAAACAAACAAATTTTTATTTTTATTTGTGACTTGACAAACAAAATTATCTCTAAACCGGTGTTTTCAACGTTAATCTGACTTACTCTTTGCTTCTGATTCCACTTCTGTTTAGTTTTATGAGAGGAAATCTAGAGGAAACTTACAGAAGACCATAAGGAAAACTAGAGTGCCCAAAATGTGTCCAAAGATTGTGTACCAAGCTAAGATTATTAATTACATTTAATCACACATGCATTCTGGAAAAACGAAATGACGTTTATATTTTATACCAGATTTCTGTTCGTATATGATGCAACCTGATTATTTTTCACATGCATTTTCACACAAACTTTAAGATGCGGATAAATGATACATTTTCAAATAAAATCAAAACAAATTATTTTTTATAGAATTCGTCTAAAATATTTCCATTAGGGCAGCGGTTCCCAAACTCTCTGCCTTGGGCCCCCCTTTGAAATATTGAACCATAACGCGCCCCCTCACATAATGTGGTAGCCACGTACATTTAACAAGGTATTAATAAGGTAAATAACAAATATAAGTATTTGATAACTGTCGTTTATTAGGTAAATTTTCACCATTTATACTATATATAAAATTATAAATACAGACAACAGTTGTAAATATTCAATTACATTTTTGATTTAAATACTGTTGCAGTTATGAAAGTAACAATATTCTTAGTTTAAATACACAGTTTCTGATAAAAAATCATTATTACTTTGTAAATAAATAATAAATAACGTCAATTAAGAATCAGTGTTTCAGAGAGTTTAAATATTGTCTGTTCATTCAGAAGTATTTGTTTTGAAAAATATCAAATATTTCGCTTGAGCTTTTTTTACACAGAATTTTAAATATAACAATAGTTACGTTTATTAACAGCACGAAGTACAAAATGGTAAATCAAAATATTTCAATAATATCATACAGTTGTTGCAGCAGTCTTTAAAACTAATGACTTGGATGGGCCTGTTTCTTGTCACAAAGTTTGTTAAATTGAGGTGTTATATTGGTAAGAGCAACTCTCATTTCTTTGGTCACATCTAGTCTGGCTCTGTATTTATTTTTAATCGCAGCCAAAGCTGAGAAACCTGTTTCACTCAAATAAATGGTAGCAAATGGAATTATAACTTTCATTGCTTTTTCGCTCAGCTCCGGATATTCCTTGGCAATGCTAATCCAGAACTCTGGTAATGAACAGTCAGTAAGTTTCTTCTTCAAAGAAGGATCACATTGCAAATCAATAAGTTTTTCTTTTTCTAAAACACTCAGTGATTCAATTTTTGAGACATCTTCAAACGGGTTTCTAATCCAAGCAAAATTACTCAAATCCTCATAAAAGTAGTGGTCAAATCCTCGCCTCAGAGATACAATGTGATTTAAAAACACATTTTTTAACTCCCCATCAGAAATATCCTTTTTAAATTCGTCCAAGACTTTTAATAATGTTGGAAACATTTCTAGATTGTTGGTTTTCATGCTTTGACCCCACAAATCAAGCTTTATGATGAATGCTTGAATCTTATCATTCCAAGTTAGTATGTTTGCATCTTGTATCTGAAGGGATCTGTTCAAAATGTTCAGTTTCTCAAAAATGTCACTGAGGTAAGCCAATTTTATAAGAAAATCTTCATCACAAAAGAACTCAGCTAGGGAATGGTTATCTTTATTTAAAAAACAAAAAAAACTTCGTTTCTCAGTTCAAAAATACGGTCCAACACTTTACCCCTGGACAGCCACCTTGCTTCAGTGTGAAAGAGCAATGAAACATGTTCTGCACCCATATCTTCACACAGAACTTTAAAAATTCTTGAATTTAAAGGGCGAGCTTTTATTAAATTTACTGTTTTCACAACAATCTTTAACACATCATGCAGTTCAGGACTTAGTCCTTTTGAAGCTAAAGCCTCCCGGTGAATAATGCAATGTATCCAAACAGCCTCTGGAGCCACAGCTTTGATCCTTGCCCGTAGGCCAGTGTACTCACCAGACATTGCCCGGGCACCGTCTGTACAAAGCCCAATGCATTTATCCCAAGTTAGCCCACTTTGTTTAAAAAAGTTATCAATTATATCAAAAATCGTTTCTGCATTTGCATTATTTGGAAATAGTTCACAAAAAAGGAGCTCTTCCCGGAGTATGGTTTTGTCAACAAATCTAACGTAACCAATTAAATGTGCATCCCTATGTATGTCTGTTGCTTCGTCAACTTGAATTGCAAAGTCCTTTCCTTTTAATTTTTCTAATAATTGGTCACATACATCTTCAGATATATCTGAAATTCGTCTTGCCACTGTATTGTTTGACAGCGGAATTGTTTTCAAAGTTTTTGCTTCTTTTTCACCTATCATCGTTGGCACCATGTCTATTGCCGCTGGTAAGACAAGAGTCTCCCCAATTGCGTGGGCTTTTCTGCAGTGAGCAATTCTGAATGAAGCTTGATATTGTACAGGAATGGATTTCCTCTCCTTAAAACCCCACTGTTGGGTTTGTCAATTTGTTTTGAATTATTTTAATTATGTAAATCTCGGAGATATTTGGAGTTGTGGGATGTATTGAAGTAATTAATTAATATTAACTTAGCTCTCTAAAAACTGTCAGTGTTTGTGTACCTGCGACTTAAATAATTAATGAGTTATTTTATAATTCCGTTCAACCCTATTATACCTTGAAGAGAATTCTGTCTAATTTTGTATTTTTACGCTATCCCTTTGGTGTCAGATAATTCCGCTATTAGCGCTGTAGTATCGGCTCAACGAAACTTATAGGTTAATCCAATGTTTATGTTAACCAATTATTCTATACTTATTCAGTTACTTTTATATTCCCAGCTCATTAAACCATACTCCAAATAACAAGATTTTACCAATATATAAAGGTTCTTTATTTGTTTACCTCTTTAACATTGAATAATATATGTTCTAATTAACATATGCTTGGGCTATAGATTGTATGAATCGATTGTTGATTATTCTGATCCTTTATTTAAATTAGTTATATAGTGTGTTTTAATTTGTAATTAATTTAATTCAGGGTGTGAAGGTTCTTGTAACTGTGGGGAAGATTAAAAATACATAGATAAGAATGCAAGATTTACAAATTTGAAGTGTTGTGTAGTTAGTATGATTAATATAATAATAATTTACCAGACTAGAACGAAGCAAATCGTGTAGGCGGTTGATTGATAAATTTACTGTTCTGGACAATTATGCCGTATGATTTTCGTTCTTCGGTTTAATAAAATGGAATTCTTCTCCTGTCCACTTCGGAATTACAGCTTTCTCGATTGGTTTACAGCCCGATGGATGCTTCTTCTGCAACGACAGGATCCAAATACGTTCTTCTCTCGGTTGAAGCAATTAGTGTTGTTCCGTGTTTTTTGAAAGGTTATAAATTCTGGTGTAGTGTATATTATTATTTGTGATACTTTTGACTCTTTCTATTTGTTTTAATGTATCGCCAATTCCTTTCGGATATGGGATGGTTCAAGTCCTTCCTTGTATAATGCAGTTATTTATTCTCTATTCTGATTTCATTCTGTAGTATTATTTAGTTAAACTGTACAGGTGATTCATATATATTGTCATTAGGATTTTGTATTTTATAATAGTGTCTGATAAGTTAGACTATTCTGATTAAATAAATATTTCTTGGGTTTTTAATCTCATCACATTCAGTTCATCAAAAGCAATTATTGTTAAGTCAACAACTTCCTCTTCTTCTGTCGTCCCTAGCAACACATGACTTCTTCCTTCATGTGTATCTTGAATATAGTATTTATTTCATATATTTTTTGTCTATTTCTTACCAATTTGCTATCCTATCGGAATGTAACTTTACCGATAGTTGGTTTATTATTTTCTACACATATTCTGCTGGTTTTTTGATATAAGCCGGTTTTTTTCCTTTTTTATATTTAATACACTTTCGATATTAAATGTCATTAATCGATATCATGGCATTATGGTATTATCATAATTTGTATAAATTTTATTATATATTATTATTAATTTAATGTTTTTTCTAGCTCTTCAAATCGTATTTATTAACTATTATTAATTGATGTACCTAACCTTCATGTTATGAGTGTTTATATAGTAGTTTTGGCTGTTAGGCCTTTTATTGTAAACGGATCTACCTGTGTTTATAACTGGTACACATCTATAGCCCCTTTTACATAAATTCATACATATAATCAAATCTTAACTATTAACATTTACATAAACAATTATTTTTTCCATATCTAATAACAATTTTATGTTGACCTATGGATCACATATAAGAAAATTCAAATCTATTAACATTAATTAGCTGCTTCACACTTCATTCTACAACAGTCATTGAATAATACAACTTGTTTCATTATCTTTCATTAACTCAACACATATTTGGTATAACATAACATAAACTTTATCATAACATTTGTTGTCACAAAATAATACCTCTTAACTCAAAATTCTTATTTGTTATTACTATAAAGTAAATCATTGTTTCATTTTTTTGTTTGCTTTTCACTAAACATATATCATCAACTATTATCTAACTTACAGGTTCGTTTATTCTTGTTAACACTACCTTGCATCCTTATTTACTTTTATCTATGATTATAATTGTGATTATTGGATCTTTGTTCTATTATAGGGTTATATATTGACTTGTTTATTATTCTGTGAACCTTGTTTTTATGTAACATGAATGCTAGCATTTCTGTTGCGTTACATATGCTCCCCCTCCTAAAAAAGTTTAGTTTACCTGAATGAAGTTTAGGTCAAATAAACTTGTCCTTTTCACATGCCTTTTCTTCATTTCATTGTTAATGGTTGACGATGGGATTTTCATTGTAACTTCATTAGACTAGTATTAATACCTTTTTTTATTTAATAACATTTCATCATTTTAATTAACATTCTTGATCATTTTTTTTCTGTAAACATTATTTGTTGGTAGTTGGCTACAATATTCAATGATACATTAGTTTCACATCTCTTCTACTCATAATTACTATTATCACTGTATTTCTCAATTACTCTTCTGTCAACTCATTTCTTTCTGTTTTCTTCGTCCTTCTCTTTTGGAAACTGAAGTTATTCTTGCAACTATTCTAATATTCCTTAAATATTTAATTTCCCTAACAATCCCTAATACATGTGTTGGTACAGTTCAGAGAGGCACTGTTTGGCTTCATACTCTGCTGCCCACACCACATTTTAATATAGTACTGCTGGAATTCATCTACAGTCAGCTATAAAATATAATAATAATCTCCTAATAATCTCTTTAATTATTTAATAATAAATATTTGGGAAAAGATTTTTTCTTTGTTGCCTTTATATTTCTTCATTACTATTCTTCATATTTCGTAATTCCATTTTAATTCCTTAAACATTCGTTGATATTGACTTTGACAGTTATCATTTGTAATCATTTTTGTTTTCATTTTTGTTGAGATTGTAATGCTAAGTATCTTCTTCATTTGTTTTTTCTCTGATCACAATATTTTCTAAATAGTTGTTGTGTGATGATCATTATAACTGTATTTCAAACTAAATACATTCCTTAGCCCAACTATTCTTCTTATCGTATTTCATTATTTTGGCTGTTTATTTTTCAATGAATTATGTTCATAAATACTCTTTCTTTCTTGTCTTCTTTAACATTATATTGGTTACATTCAATCGTTTACTGAAATTGTTCCATCATTTGGCAATGTAGTATGTATTTTAGGTCATATGATTTTTTTTTCTTTCTTTATTTTGCATAGGTAGATTTGAGGTAAAAACTTTTATCTTGGGGTTTCATTATTCATTATTCACACTATTTCTTTATAAACATTTAATAATAATTCTCACTTTCTTCTGTAATCTTGGGGTTTCATTATTCATTATTCACACTATTTCTTTATAAACATTTAATAATAATTATCACTTTCTTCTGTAATCTTGGGGTTTCACTATTCATTATTCACACTATTTCTTTATAAACATTTAATAATAACTCTTGTTTTCTTCAAAATCGATAATAAGTGGTTCTTATTGTATTTTAGAATTTAGTGGTAGTATTCAACTCAAATTCTTTTTAAATTCCAAGTATTTTTTCTTCAAGACTGGTAATAAGTTGTTCTTATTATTTTTAGAATTTATTCATTAAATAATATTTCCGTATCTTGTCAATTGGTTGCCTGGTCAGTTTTCATAACATCCGTCCCATTTTTCTGGTTGACTGTTTCTTTTTCTAACCATGGTCCATTAATTCGACTGCACCCGTTGTCCGGATGACTGCAGTGTTCATACCAATTTTTTCACTTTTTACGTATCTCTTGTGCATGATACAAAGCCAGTACTGTAACTAGGCTGATGCAAAGTCTTCATTTAATTCAGGGTATTCAGTTATATTTAGCTCCCTTTGAATTATCAGGTATCGTATCTCCTCTATTCTAATATAATTACTTGTATATCCTATCTTTCCATTCCCTTGGATATCTGTACTATTTACCAAATGTTTTACGGGTATTTTCCGTATTAACGATATAATTGACTTGGTCAAATATTCTCTAATCGTTGATATTTTCATATAATATTTAAATTTATTTAAATTTTTTGTGATTGTTCTATGGTGGGTTATTTTGGTTATTTTCATAACGTTTCTTCTATAATTCATGCCTTTACATAACTCCCTTCGCTCATTAATTGGGATGTTAACAGCACTAATTAATCCACCCTTCCTCATCTCCATTTCTTCCTTTGTATAAACTATTTTCTTTCTCCATATTATCCTTATTTTCTGGATATTCTCTTCTATGGTTTGTATCTTCTCCTTGTCCCTTCTATCCTTATTTTCAGAGAGCACTGCATTTTGGTCTTCTCTAATTTCGGTTTCCTTGCTACCTTCAGAGGTGGTTTCTAGTGTTTTATTCATATTCTTTAAACATCTATCCATTGTTTCCGCTACACTTTTGAAACCTTCATCCATTATTTTCATTAATTTTTCATGGTTTCTCTGGTTCTCTTCTCTATGTTTCCTAATTTCCTCTATTGTTTGTTTATTGCTTTCCTCTAGTTCTCTGAAATGTTTACTCATAAAGTCCATTACGTCCTGACAGGTCACTTTCTTTGGTTGTTCTGACATTTTCTTCTGTTGCTTCATTTTGACTATTTTTACTTCCTTTTGTACACTGGATTGTTCTAGCTTTTTATTATTTGGCATTTCTATAAATTCATCTATTTGATTGTGTTCCTTCCTCCATTGACACATCTCTTCTCGGGATAGTTCAAACATCACCCTGATCCATTCCCTTAATTCTTTGTTTTCTGTTCGTATTGGGTTTTCCGGTGGTCTTATTCCTCTTTTCCATTGTTCATAGTCTTCCTGAGTATATTGTTCTGTCACCTGGGCGTATACTCCTGTTCTTTCGGTTTTCATTTTTTCTTCATTATCGTCCCATCTTTCCCAATCTTCTTCAGTCATCCTTTCCACCTTGTTATCGTTTTTTTCGTTAGTCGTCCCAATAGTCTTTTCCTTATTACATCTGGCATCTAATTCCCACAATTCATCATAAATCTCTCTCAATGTCATTTTGTCGTCTGGTGTTCCCAACGCATTCGCGCGACTCATTTGCGCTCTTTCGTGGTCATTGGTATTCTTTTCTATGTATCCCATCTCTTTGCTGAATTTCTTAAATAGTGCTGTCGCCCATTCCGCGTAACTTAATCGTCTCTCTTGTCCTTGCATTTTCGTTTCCTTTTGTATCATCTTTCTCTATTGCATTTCTAGTCTCCCACAGTTGCCTGCTCTGGTTAAGTAATATTAATATAGTTATAGTTACTTAACTTAAGCCCTACACAAGTTGAGCGCCAATTTGTACAGGTATGTGTTTTCCTCTCCTTAAAACCCCACTGTTGGGTTTGTCAATTTGTTTTGAATTATTTTAATTATGTAATTCTCGGAGATATTTGGAGTTGTGGGATGTATTGAAGTAATTAATTAATATTAACTTAGCTCTCTAAAAACTATCAGTGTTTGTGTACCTGCAACTTAAATAATTAATGAGTTATTTTATAATTCCGTTCAACCCTATTATACCTTGAAGAGAATTCTGTCTAATTTTGTATTTTTACGCTCTCTCTTTGGTGTCAGATAATTCCGCTATTAGCGCTGTAGTATCGGCTCAACGAAACTTATAGGTTAATCCAATGTTTATGTTAACCAATTATTCTATACTTATTCAGTTACTTTTATATTCCCAGCTCATTAAACCATACTCCAAATAACAAGATTTTACCAATATATAAAGGTTCTTTATTTGTTTACCTCTTTAACATTGAATAATATATGTTCTAATTAACATATGCTTGGGCTATAGATTGTATGAATCGATTGTTGATTATTCTGATCCTTTATTTAAATTAGTTATATAGTGTGTTTTAATTTGTAATTAATTTAATTCAGGGTGTGAAGGTTCTTGTAACTGTGGGGAAGATTAAAAATACATAGATAAGAATGCAAGATTTACAAATTTGAAGTGTTGTGTAGTTAGTATGATTAATATAATAATAATTTACCAGACTAGAACGAAGCAAATCGTGTAGGCGGTTGATTGATAAATTTACTGTTCTGGACAGCCCGATGGATGCTTCTTCTGCAACGACAGGATCCAAATACGTTCTTCTCTCGGTTGAAGCAATTAGTGTTGTTCCGTGTTTTTTTGAAAGGTTATAAATTCTGGTGTAGTGTATATTATTATTTGTGATACTTTTGACTCTTTCTATTTGATTAAAGGAACGCCAATTCCTTTCGGATGGTTCAAGTCCTTCCTTGTATAATGCAGTTATTTATTCTCTATTCTGATTTCATTCTGTAGTATTATTTAGTTAAACTGTACAGGTGATTCATATATATTGTCATTAGGATTTTGTATTTTATAATAGTGTCTGATAAGTTAGACTATTCTGATTAAATAAATATTTCTTGGGTTTTTAATCTCATCACATTCAGTTCATCAAAAGCAATTATTGTTAAGTCAACAACTTCCTCTTCTTCTGTCGTCCCTAGCAACACATGACTTCTTCCTTCATGTGTATCTTGAATATAGTATTTATTTCATATATTTTTTGTCTATTTCTAATCAATTTGCTATCCTATCGGAATGTAACTTTACCGATAGTTGGTTTATTATTTTCTACACATATTCTGCTGGTTTTTTGATATAAGCCGGTTTTTTTCCTTTTTTATATTTAATACACTTTCGATATTAAATGTCATTAATCGATATCATGGCATTATGGTATTATCATAATTTGTATAAATTTTATTATATATTATTATTAATTTAATGTTTTTTCTAGCTCTTCAAATCGTATTTATTAATTATTATTAATTGATGTACCTAACCTTCATGTTATGAGTGTTTATATAGTAGTTTTGGCTGTTAGGCCTTTTATTGTAAACGGATCTACCTGTGTTTATAACTGGTACACATCTATAGCCCCTTTTACATAAATTCATACATATAATCAAATCTTAACTATTAACATTTACATAAACAATTATTTTTTCCATATCTAATAACAATTTTATGTTGACCTATGGATCACATATAAGAAAATTCAAATCTATTAACATTAATTAGCTGCTTCACACTTCATTCTACAACAGTCATTGAATAATACAACTTGTTTCATTATCTTTCATTAACTCAACACATATTTGGTATAACATAACATAAACTTTATCATAACATTTGTTGTCACAAAATAATACCTCTTAACTCAAAATTCTTATTTGTTATTACTATAAAGTAAATCATTGTTTCATTTGTTTGTTTGCTTTTCACTAAACATATATCATCAACTATTATCTAACTTACAGGTTCGTTTATTCTTGTTAACACTACCTTGCATCCTTATTTACCTTTATCTATGATTATAATTGTGATTATTGGATCTTTGTTCTATTATAGGGTTAAATATTGACTTGTTTATTATTCTGTGAACCTTGTTTTTATGTAACATGAATGCTAGCATTTCTGTTGCGTTACAATATGAAGCTAAAAGAGCTTTCGATGGTAAACTTGCCGTTTTAGTGAAATTTTTGTGTGCTGATCTAAAACTATTAAGTTTCCTAACAAAAAAGTCCCTAGGTTTAGTACTGACATCTTTATGTTTCGTATCCACGTGTCTTTTTAATTTATTTGGTTTCATACTATCTGAAGCCAAAACTTGCAAACAAATAACGCACTGAGGGCGTTCACCACCGTTAACAATAGTGCTTGTGAAATCTAACGACAGGTAATTGTCATCATACTTTCTTACTTTAGCAGTCCGTAACGTAGATGCGCCCGTAGGTTCTGGATCTGTGGTTGACTCTTGGGAGACCGAACATTCCTTGTCAGAGTTCATACGCTTCATAATAATTGAAAGACGCTACTATTTTTAAACGAATTAAAAAGACTGGTTTACACCAATGTCTGAACTTTCATTCACAACACATAACCTCACTACGCTGACGCGTATACTTGTAATAGAACAATTTTGTGTTGTTCACATATCGCTGCTGTTATTTATTACTTATCATACGACAGATATTTGTCAACAATACACAGGTTCTTCCCGCCTACACGGCCACACCACAACAGCAACACACGGTACACACAAGGACGAGCTCCTCGTCGTAAACGCTAACCTACGACGAGACAAATAGTGCATGAAAATTATAAGACCACAACACTCATGCTATTTCATTAATAAAATGAGTTATTCATCATTCATAATTTTACTTATGTCATGTCGACGACTTAATTATGTGAAATACAAATTTGTTTTAAATTTTAAATTTTGCTTGTTGAACGAGCTCCGCGCCCCCCTTGGGGGGCGCGCCCCACAGTTTGGGAACCGCTGCATTAGGGCCATGCATGTATGGCATGTATAGATTTCAGAAGATTCGGAAATCTTACTCGGCAATGGCAAATTTACGGAGGAATACGAAACACAAAATACAAATTTAAAGTCTTATATACATTTCTGTACTGAGGAAATACTGTACTGAAACAGTGTCTGCATGTCGCAGACAAGAATAAAAGAGAAAAGAGAATTGAATGAAAATGCAGAGATTCAGCTGATGAGACCGGCGAACTGAGGTTTTCATCTCCATACGGCCTTACAATTAAGAGTCGAGGACTATGTGCTATTGTTTACTATATTATTTCGGGCAACTGACATCGTAAACAATATAGTAAACAAAAGGTTTCGATTGTTCACAACTCATGGCCAGCTTCAGGCGAGTTAATAAAACAATTGAAAGGCACAGAGGATATCAATTGCCCAGATACGTAGCTTTCATAAATTTTGTAAAGGCATTAGATAAAATGAATAAGGGCAGGCTTTACCGTTGTGGCTGGGCAGTCAACACATCGAATCTGCAAGCATTTCGGATTACAGATTTTCACATTGAATATTAAGGCGATGGTTTTTCGTGGATTTGATCCCGTACGAGGGAAAAGTGTTGTAGGTGATAATACTCTTTTGAAGCAGGTGATTGAGCTACATAAGTTTAACCATATGTGAGGAACATCAGGAGGAGTCTAAAATCAACGAGTACAGAAATACGCCACAAGTCTACAAGGTGATGGCTCACCCCAGGCCTGTCGTGTTCAAGCGGCCGAAAGGAGATTTTTGTAGACACGTGGCAGGGTATACTCTCCAAGATCGTAGAACAAATACATATGTACGGCAGGAACTGAATATTATGAGGCCTAAAATGGCTGCAACATCTTAACCGAATGGATGACTGGTGCATCCCAAATAACTACTGAACTATAATCTGAAAGAACGGAGAGGTGGGGGACGTCTGAAGAAGCATTGGAGTGCCCAGCTCTGGTATATCTGCTTGGGACCAGAACAAACAACTTTTAGTGTATTTCCTGTAGAAGAAGAAGATGATGACGATGATGAGTAACAGAATGACAATAACATTCTGGCCCATTTTACTCTTCCGTATAACATCGTGAATGCTCAGTTCCATTTTCGCAGTAGTGCACTGTTCACAATTAAAATAAAAGTGAATTAGTTCATCACATTTAAATTCAGAAATAACGAAATATTGAAGAGAGAAACTGTGTAACTTCTCTTTTAAAATAAAAAACACTGGGTCATGTTTAATGACAGAATGACAAGAAGTTGCGGAGCGGGCCAAGGACCTATAAAGACTTTTTAGCGCCACAGAAAGGAAAGAATACAATTAAAATGTAATAGTATTAAAATAAACACCCACAATAAAACACCTGAATATTTTTATTGGCAGAATGCATATATGTTGATATTCGAATGTTCGTTCATCAACTGCACAAACTAATGAGAATGAAGAAAGAATGAGAATTTGCTTCGCACAGTAAAGCGAAAACAAGGAATTGTGAAGTTCACATAAAAATACATCGTTTCTATAAAAAATATACCTAAAGTTCTCAATTAGGCCTACCTAATTGAATTGTATTTCTACATAATTTTTTATTTAATCCCTAGTTTCTAAAATGTTATGCCACTATATCGTACGATTCCAAATCTACTATAATACTGGATTGTTTATAATTGTCAATTATTCTTGTTACAAAGAACAGACGTCAACTCAACGCCAAGAAAGGTTTTGATTGTTTGTACGAATTTCTAAGCACATATTTTTAACGCGATGTTAATAAGAAAATACCATCAAACCAATAATAATAATAATATAATCGTAATAACAATAGTAATAATAATAAGCAACGTTTTATAAAGTTAAAAATGCAGTGTTTATAAATAGTATAGGCAGCATGCTATTTTTATAAACGGTAATTAGTAACGTAATAGTTGCGCTAATGAGCGTGTACTGGGAGCCGACACGTTTTGGTACAGTCGTATCGGATACAACAAGACACTTATCGGTATCTGTTCTCATTGAACATCGTATTACAAGCAAATATTTAATGCACTGATATCGAATGAAATTCAGAATTGCATCAATAACAGAATTTATCTGTAGAGAGTTAGAATCCACATACCTACATCACTTATGACAAAAACGTACAATTCTTTTAAAGAACTGAGGTTTTGCACATACTTTTCCATGTAATAATAATAATAATACATATTTGAAAACAAGAATATTTTTTATTTTCTTGGATTTCGTTGTCCATAACGTGTCCGTTACTGAACGAAATATAATTATTTCACTACCGACTCGGAACAAAATATTTTTATGGGTAAAAACGTAAATGTTTTACCTTATAACCTGAACCGGTTTTCGCTTTTCAAAAAGCTTCTTCAGAGGTTCAGAGGTTTCTCTGAAGAAGCTTTTTGAAAAGCGAAAACCGGTTCAGGTTATAAGGTAAAACGTTTACGTTTTTACCCATAAAAATTTGTGTTCCGAGTCGGTAGTGAAATAATTATATTTAATATTTTTTAATTGTTTTTTCAATGTTTTGGAGTTTAAAGTTACTGTCATCATCAGAAATAAATAAATCGTTAAATAAATTTTAAATATAAAGTCCATCAAGTAACGGAATGAAGTATCCAGAGTTTCTAAAACTAGATCGTGTTCATCCTTATTAATGAAGCCGTATATCCTTATTACTGTTCCACACAATTCCAGATAAGTAATTGAAATCTAATGTAAATAATGTAAATAAAGTATTACAATGAAAATTGCTTTTTTAACTTCAACTTTTCCAGGACAATGTTGTTAGCCGTGCGCCCAACCTAAAGGACCAGGTGATTTTTATCGAACATTTTTTCCGCAACGTTTGGAAAACCAACTCCTAACTCCTAAATATAATATTAGAAGTCAAAGGTTGGGCAAAGCCGGGACATGTACGGAAAACCGAAAGAGGAAAGGATACTAAAGCCGAAAGAAAATTACTGAGCCTTTGAGGGGACACTCAGAAGTGGAAGGAGTGATGCGATTGAGGAAAGTTTACGAGTTCTGGGGTAGGGATGTGGTAAACAGGAAACCATGCTAGGACAGAATGACAAGAGGTTGCGGAGCGGGACAAGGACCTATAAAGACTTTTTAGCGCCACAGAAAGGAAAGAATACAATTAAAATGTAATAGTATTAAAATAAACACACACAAGCGCGCACAGATATTTAGCATATACACAGAGTACAGATAAAGAAGTTCAAAAGTGGTTCTTAACATTGTGTAATCTTGAAAGTCAACTTTATTTCTCGTTTGTTCTAGACGGTCCTGAATTTGGCTTCAAATTTGCATGGAATCACATTTCATAACTAATCGTAATAACCAAATACTTAGGCTACTACGCGCATCTTTTGTTGTACGGTAGGACATTGACGTAAGTCGCACGCGTGTTAACTATGTTACGTGTAACCCTGAAACTTTCGTTCCGCCGGGAGTGAACTTTACGACGCCCATGAGGCATCCCTTAAATTAATTTCTACCCGCTCTTCTCATCAGTTACGAAGCACAAGCGCACTTATTAGCTGATGTTTCCTCTCCGAGCGCTACTCAATTTTACAGTACTCAAATTTACGCCTGAATAAACCTTATTGTATTATTTATAATAATCGAGAATTTTATAATTATTATAATGTGACGGCTTACAACTTGAAGCCCCGACTCAAAATTACCTGTTCAAAGTATGATCTACGGTGTATATCACCATCTATCATCGTCACCACAATAGAGTATGCCTCAGATAGCATGTAATAACATACCTGTTCTCCATGCAGTCACAGATTAAAATCGTCCAGCCAGACTTTTCCGTTGCAACAAACCATTACCATCATCACTACGAATAATTTTCCACATTATTTTTCTCTATCTTTGTTTTGTTTTAATTAGAATCATTTGTCTTTGACTGTCCATTTGAAAACACTGCTTTCAAGTCTGACATATTCAATTTTGTTATCTAATAGATATAGCTACTCAAATAAAATGCATCATAAATTTCATCTCTTTCAAAATTTCTTAGTAAGAATGCCCATTTAATGTATTAAATTATGAACCATCTCTTCATGAAATTTTAATCTTGTGAATTTCTTTGTGCTCTTCAGGCGTCTGTAAGTTTACCGTAAACGTAACAGAATTTTCATAATTTTACTGTTCATCGTCACTCACCAAGTTACGAAATGTTACAGCAGAAATAAAAAAAATGTAAATAAATAAAAAATTCTCAATCGTTCCTCTCTGTAACAAATCTTGTCCAGTTCACTACACTACAGTTAATTAGGCCAGGCCTTTGTTTTGCAAAGGACGTCGTCTTGATTGTTTTAACGCCTCTGACCTCTGTCTAATAAGCTCCCTGACAATTTGTCCTCTTCTCGCGTTCTCTCAATTTTTAAAATCTTCCAATTCATATTATCTACTCTAATTTGTCTGCTTGTCTACTTAGTTGTTATCCCGTTTCTTCTTTGTATTCCCAGCGTAGTCCTCTTCAGGCACCTTATTGCAATCTGGAGTTTTTGTATAATTTTCATGTTCACCTGGCAACTTCCGGTATCGAAAGTCTATTGTTATATTCAAAGTTTTATTATCTAAATATCGAACGACGCGAGCATCTAAACATGCTTTAATAGATAACTACATGCGTTTAGAAAAAATACAATTTCAGGAAAAATTTAATTTACCGCCCTTCTATATCGCATCAAATTTGTTTTCAAACGAATAATAAAGTCACCAACTTATGCGAACATAGCCACTTGCATGTTGAATAGAAAACGTATGTGGGAAGGCTTAGTTGTTCTCACGTGTCAGTGGAACTACTTTACGGTATACCTCATAAACGTTATGTATTGTAAACAAAAAACTTTAATACATGACTAATGGTAATTACATTTATGTGTTAAATGTAAATAATATTTTACAGACATTTCCAAATGTAGTCAATAACTACATACTGTAAGAATCGTCGTGGATAAAGATTCGAAACAGATCTATTTTTTGCCAAAGTTAAAATAATTTCTGATCCGAACGATTAAATCTTACTTGCGCTATGGTCTATACTACGAAGGGGTAATCTGAAAACAGAGCATTAAATATTGACATTAACTAGAGATCGTTGTTAGTAAACTTGTAGCATTTGTAAACTAGCTGATATCTTTAGTTTACACCGAATAGGGTCCATATGGAAGAGCTGAAGAGACTAATACCTCCCCTCTAACCGAACGTACGCATTTCAGAACACTAAATTATGATTTTAAAAATATTAAATTTTATTCGTAAAATTTAAAAAAATATAAACAGCTGCTAAGACGGATTTCAGAGCTGCGACTGCATGGTTTTCCCACGGTCAATTTCGAAGGTTTTTGAAAATAAAGTCACACCTAAGGGAAATTAGTAAAGCCCCAAAAAATCACGTTTTGGACCCATCGCCGATTCATATACGACAAGATCAGGTACCACATCATACGAAAATGGAAAATGAAAAGGCAGATACTCTCAATACTGAGTAATTCCTGTGCAAAACACAGCATGAGAGATAGAAGACAAACAATGTTTTACAAGTTGTACGTAAGCTTTCACGGGTAGCGGCAACACTGTTAAAATTATTATTACTAGCCGAGCTGTTCGGCCGTGGCCGACTTTTGTTGTGGACAGGCGTTTCGGCCACATCATCGGAGGCCATCTTCTGCGTGAAAAAAGTGTTTGGCAATGTGTCCGCCAATTCACCCCAGAGATGAGGTAGAGCTGCTGCTTTCCATCTTAGATCGTGCTGGTACAAAAATTTATATAAATGGGCCTTCTCAGGCTCTACCTCATCTCTGGGGTGAATTGGCAGACACGGCGCTAATCTTAGACAGTGACGAAACGTTTGTCAACAGTAACAACTGTGGACCACGGCCGGCCGGTAACATTCCGGTTTGGGGTTTCGCTTACTAACGTTATGGGCTCGTTGAATGGTTCCGCGATGCGCGTATAAAACTTTCCCGGAACCTTATAATCTGTCGTCGCCGAAACGCGGTGCAGAAGTCTTAATTCTGATTAAGGATATTTTCTTTACTTCTGTCTAATTTCAAAAATAAAATAGAAAGACTCAACGCACATTATATGCATATCACATACAAATTCGACCCCCACCAGTCAATACGGTGAAATCGACTCGTACAATCCCGTCCCCGTCTAACCGACCTCTGCTGTACGCCATCGTCTAACGTATTACGTCAGTAGAGTGATGAGCAAGTACCAAGTCTGTCTCGTTTCGGTGTAACAATACTCAATGCTTATATAGTATTATTATACAATTACATACCAATATGTTAATAATATCGTAAGTAAAAATAATTACAAAACTCAAAATAATACGATAATTATATTACGGCAATCGCACCAACAACATTTAAGTTTTCCCACTAGTAAAAATGTAACTTTTTTTACTATATTTTTCTTTGTTTATGTTGTTTAAAATAGTATATTTTACATTAAAAAAAGAATAATGTTTACACTATTCTTCTTCTGATAAAGTATTAAAAAACGCTGTTTACAGGTTTATATTATTTTGTACGTTATCGTTTCATAATGTTGCTATCACGGTTTTAGTTTGTGTTTGTTGCAATGACGGAAAAGACATTCTCTGTCTCGTAGTACTCATATCTCTTACGTACAAAGCAATACTTGTATTAAGATTATTTATAATTATCAATTATTTACAAATGCACCGCAGGAATAATTAACTACTCATTACAAATACACTGTATAAATTATTGCCTTATACTATAATTGTATAATTGTCCAGTATAATATACATCACTAACGATAGTATTATCATTTTAATTAGTTACACTAGTACAGTATACAAGGTACTGTGCGGCTTCAAGTTGGCATTTGAATTAAGTGTTATAGTCTAATAAAAAGTTGAGATCGGTATAAAAATGTTAGACGTCAGACGTCCGTAACTGTAAAACGTGACTGAGAGTGTTTAAGGTCGAGTGCTTATCAAAGCGTTGTGAACGGAGTGTTTTATGGTGGAAGTCGCCAAAGTTAAATGAGGGTTGAGGTTTTGGTGGAGCTCAAAGTTCAAGCAGTTAGAGTTTGCGAACTGTCGGGACGAGCGCTCCGTGTAAACAATGCAAGTCTCGAAGTTACGGGTCAGAATATCGGCGAACCAAAATAATCAGTGCGAGTAAACAGAAATATGACATAAAATTTCCCTCATCCGTGGGCAATAACGCAAGAAAATCGTTAAATTTGATATTAAATAATAGTTATCAAGTCACTACTGTCAATGCGGTTATGATAAGTCGGCTACTGTAAACCCATGTGCATAATGAATTTTAACGAAACCAAGTCTGTTCGTATTGATTTCACCAATAAATTGATAGAATTCATCCCGATACCCGTTAATGGGCAGGTAATCCACAAGTTAACACAGTCAAATGCCTTGGCTTAGCAATTGATTAAGCTTCGCTGGAAAGCTCATATCACGACAAAAGAGTGGAGTTGGGTGTTAGATATCAAAAAATGTATTGGCTGTTGTGGCGGCTCAGTAGATCAGTGGGTATGGAACCTGGCTACTAACCTAGAGGTCCCAGATTCGATTCCCGAGTCCGCACCATGAAATCAAGGTGCGTTTTTCAGCCTCCAGGTCAACTCAGCCTGTTGAAAATGAGTACCTGGGATAACATCCTGGGGATAATAATGGGGGACTGAAGCGAAGTGCTGGCCACACTGCCTTCCTTGTATGCCGTACGGCTCGCATATGGCAGCCTACCCTGCCTGACTCCTAAGCTGCTTCTGTGGTACACATGGGAGCCATTATTATTATTGGCTGTTCATGTTTTTGGAAAGTCCGTTTTGTAATATAAGCTTCTATGCACGCAAATATTAAAGCCGCTCTAGACGTATAGAGTCCAGCTCTGTATCTGTACTAAAAAAAACCTTTTACAACAAAGTACTGAAGTGCATCTTTGATGGTTCTTGGTACATGAGAAACGACGATCTCATTAATAACCTGAACGTAGAGTCTGTGGTCAGAGTAATCCAGAAAATTGCAAATAATCACGAAGGAAGATTACTTCAACATGTAAAGGTCCAGACTACTCAGCTTCTGCACAACATAATTCTACAGAGAAGACCCAGCAGAAGAAAGCTTTTGATTTAGTGTGAGGTGCCAGTGCCAGGCGAGAATAATACTAGTGCCGGTGTACAAGAAAAGAGTGGCTATTAGAACAATCAGGATTTATCAGTGAGTGACCTATGGGGTTGAAGTACTTTAGCATTTTTAGGAACAGAAATAAATTACTAGTCTAAGATTATAATCGTTACATTTACAATTAAAAAACAAAACAAAAAATAAGCCCATGATTAGCGGGATGGCTCAGTGGTTGAAGTATTGGTCGAATTCGACTCAAGATCAAGTCAGTCTTATTATTAAACTTAAACAAAGATTAAAAAGATTATCAACTCCTTCTCTCCCGCCGGAAGACTAACTCGGCCGGCGTCACTTACACGAGACGCGCACCTGCACCTGCAAGGAACAATTATTGTTTGGGGATATGTAATGAGACCTGAGTTTATAAATTGGTCAGACTGCGCATTTCAGTGACGCTTGGGATGCCAATGGACGAGACCGTTGACATGACGCTCCAACGGGATTTATGGTGTCATTCTTACGAGAAGCGCCTTTAACGAGAAGAAAATTTGAGTCCGAGGCACAGAGTCTGAATTTAGCGCCTGCAACGGAATATGAAACAAATTTTTTGATCAGTAAAGTATTTAGTTAAATTAACATAAAATAAAATAAAGTTTTGGCAACAGTAGTTGAACTTGAACGTAAGGAACACTAGAAATGGTATACCAGAGTGCAAATGAACAACTATTTTAACGTGACCTTCATGCGTCTAGAGAGGAAAAGTCGTTGATAATCTAGTCTAAGTTTAATAATATCATTATAATATTACATCACGTGTAACTGAAAGTAAACGATAACGGTTAAACCTTTCTGACCTACTGATATCAAACAATTTTATGTGCATCGTAGGGTCTTTATGCTGGTGAAGGTGCTGTTGCAGGTAGGGGTTTACCAAGGCAGATCGTATAGGCTACCTTCCTGCCTTGTATTATGCTGTCAAGTAAAAACTTGTCAATTAACTTAGAAATTCTAAACGACAAATTTTATGGAAGTTGTTGCCTAAAGTGTAGAACAACTTTTTCGAGATTACTGTTTCACTTAAAGTTTCAGGTCCATTTATCATTTCCCTGTCATTGTATTTTAGCTAGTGCAATTGGACTCCTTGTCCCCACATTCAAACAGCCATCAATATTCGAATCTTTAAAAAAACAAAAATTGAAAACGGTTTCCATCTACATTTATGAATATTTCCAGATTTTTACTTCCATGTTCCGTAAGAAAATGGAAGTATGGTGATCGCGAAAAAAATCGTGTTCGAGATAAGGGCAGATTCTGTATGTACTATGTAATAATTTAATTATAATAAAAAGTGATGTGTGTTGATGATATAGATATTATGGAGTATGTTAGACTCCGATGTAATCAAGCCCCACTCTTTGGACTAGCCAATTTGTAATAAATTAATAAATAAGTTGTAAGTTGTAGTGTGTTTAATTGGTGTGTAATTGGTGTGGCTCTCGACGTCTTACTGGCCTGAAACACTTCCTTAAGTTTCCCAGCTGGTCGAGTCCCAATGGTAGCAAGACTGGTTGAGTAGCGTAAAGTTGATGAAGGAATATATATGTTCGGCTTCGCCGAAAGTTTCAAAACAAAATTTATTGTTTTGAAGGAAATTTAAAAAAAAATTATGTTTATAAAAAAAATAATTAAAAAAAATTATTTTAATTTTATTAATTAATTAATTAGGATCAATTAATTAATATAGGGCTGTGAAGTTTTAAACAGTGTAATGCTCTTCTGAAAATTTTTATTAAAGTTTTAGTATATTTTAAATAAGCTATCACCACTCATAAGACTGTCTGTAAACCAATCGATACTTGTTTACCTTTTTATTTTTTAGGTTATCTTCACTTACGGGTGGTAAAGTTCTTGTAGATTATCAATTAGAATTATATTATTGGTAATTAGTATTATTGAAGAAATAAAGAACTATTAAGTATTGAAAAGTATTAATATTTTATTAAGTAATAGCAATATTGACTCTTATCGATTAGTATCGATTCTCAGGATATCGAAAAAAGTTACAAGTATATGATATAAAAATTATATAGGGTTCTTTAAACAGCCAGTTATTACCAAAGTCAGAGAAATCGGGCTAATATTTAAAAAGTATAACGTTACAGTCAAATTAATAGTTATTAATAAACACAGACATTGAATAATAATTTGTAAATATATAATTGTTTTCACCAAACAGCTGTGCTGAACAAAGAAGAAGGCACTGGAATCGTCAAAGCAAATGGCCGCCGTCAAGTTGATCAAAATGTTGCTCGTTCCTGCAGTGTTCCAAATAATGTATTTTCTGGCAAAATTCCTGTTCTTGTCTCTGCAAATCTCTTGTTAAATGTTGTGTAGTGACTGGTGTAGTGATTCTGGGTTGTATTTAGTATGTCTGTGTAATTATAAGTCAAAACACTTTTCCCAATTCCGACACTAATTTGGTTAATGTGTTATACAGTTTTCTGGTGTTTTGTGGTGTTTTTCAGAGTAGAAATGTATTGTTTAGTGTTAATTAGTGTTTCTTGATCGTTTTTGTCACAATGTATAGGTTCTGGAAAGATTTTATAATTCACTCCCGACTTTACAGTAACGTACTGTTCGCCACTAAACTTCACCTTTGTAAGATAGGTTAGATCGTCACAAAACTCTCGTTTATGTTATCCGTTCAAATACCAATAATCAACTAACTGTTTCCTTTAGTTTCAATTAAACTCTTAGCCCATATAATATTATCCTTAACATTGTTCAAAAATATTTTCACATCCTGTGTATACTTTACTATTTCTACTATATGAATGCCTAAACTTTGGTTATTTGTCAATTTTATTCACTAGATTTGATTTAAATTAATCTTTCAGTTCATTCTGGTTATTTTCAGATTAAATAATGCCATTTTATAGTGTTTTCTGTCCAAAAAATAGTAATTTTACTTTCAGTTTGTTATACTCTGATAAGTCAAAACATTTCCAAAATTTACTTCCTGTTATAATGTAAATTCAGCCATTTTATCAGTTATATTTAATATTAATAATCCTATATTGTATTAAAAGGTTCATATTCCCTTATTTTCTGGTAGTTAATTGAATTAGTTGTATTCTGAAACATTATTCTGGAATATATGACTCCCATGTCTAAATTTCTGAGTTTAGTCATTTTTATTTTTATTTATAATTCTGAATATAATTTATTAAAATCTTTCTGAATGGTATGTGCAATTATATGGCTTGATCTCAAGCTTATTTTGTCTAAACCCCTTTTGTTTATTCGCATTTAAATGATTAATTTCTCTGTTTTGATGAAGTTTGGTTTCCATTCTTTTGGCCTATGATTTTTTAACAATTTTTCTTACAAAATAATTTACAAACAATATATGATGTGTGATACCCTCTCTGACTTTTACAAATAGTATTATAAATTAAACATGTTTTCAAATTACACAAAAACAATTAGTATTGGTTACAATACAAATAATAGTTAAACAAAATAAAGAATATTTTTTTAAATAAATGGTTGTCTTCAAGTCAGACATTTTGCAACAAAATTCCCATTTCCAACATGGAAATATGGTTTACAACAAAGGTTTTGTACTAACTAACATCTTAATTACTCTCTACTATTTACAAGTGGTAACTATTTTTATAGTTCTGATGTTAGTTGTTTCAGACCCAAACAAATGGCCTTATATCTAAAACATTTTTAAACATTCTTCTACTATATACATAAAAACCTTATATTTATATTCTTATTTCTAACTATTATTATAAGTAGGATTCTACAGTTTTTATACCGTCTTTTATACATTGTCTTTGGGGAATTGTACCCTGTCATTAACAAATAAATAGTATGAACCGTTCAAAAAGCACTATGAAATCTGTTTTTCTTTTTTCATGTAAAACAAAATGTTATTTTAAACAGATTCATGTCTTATGAACAACATATTGTCACAGTACACATTTTAAGTCATTGAAAAATGCATATTTCATTGCATCCAATGTTTGTGATTGCCAAGAATGAAACACAAGGTTCATTTTTTATAATACCCAAAACTATCACTGGTTCACTTTCACTTATATATTATGTTAATGCTAAATGGTCGTACAGTCTTATCAACATAATAAATTGGTTAGCGTTTTTCAATGGAGATTTGTTCCATGGGTACTATATTATTGTTTCATCTTAGTTCACAGGAAACTTTTACTTTATACACTTCTCTCTCTTAAATTTATATACATGTGATTTTTATTTCGTTATACTTTTATTTTTAAATATTTATTTTGGGGATATAGGGATTTGGGTGTCTTTTATAAGAGCATGACATCTTCTTCAGGATGCTGCCCTCTTCTTCTTTCTTCAGTCTTCTTTTCTCCTGCCTTCTGGGACTGGTATCTTCTCCATCTTCTTCTTGTTGCCATCAGGTTTCTTGGGATCTTCTCCATCTTCTTCTTTATTTCAGAAATACACCACCTGTATTGTTTGGTCTTGGCTTATTTTAGGGTTTCTATTCTATTTATTCTCCCTCGTTGTGGGTTTGGTCATATTCAGTACTGCTTTGTTATTTACTATTTTACCTTCCTGGGTTATACCTTGAAAACCTTTGGTTATGAGACTGGTCTTGGATGACTCATCACTAGTAACTCCTTTTATTTTAACTTGTATTTTCTTTATAATAATGATTTCTTTCCACAGTTGCTATGAATTAATCTTTTTATATTAAATTTAGTGCTTTCTTCCAAATTTAAATATTATAACTTCATTATTCTAATGATCAATTGCCATTCAATATTATGCATACATCTGTCACGCTACAGATTGCTCTCCTCCAGAAGTAATTATTTCAGACATGTTTATGGATGAAATAATTTCTTATGATAATTTCATCATTTCTTATAATTCATTTTCTTCTCCATTTTTATATCGACTTTTTTATATTAGAGTTTTATTAATTTTATATATATGGTTACTTGTCTTACTACTGATCCTTTTCGGATAGTTAGTGTCTTCTGAGATATATTATAATTGTAATACATTTTCTTTCTATATCAACTTCGTGTTGTATCCTTGGGATATTAATTCCCTAACATTCCCTATCACGTGGGCTGGGGCAGATCAGAGGGGCACTGTACGCTACTTCTCTGCTGGCCATACACCACTTCTATAAATTGAGTACAGAGGCATATCCATCCCTGCTCAAAAAAAACATAATGCTGCTGGAATTATCTTCAGTCAGTCATCGAATAAATAAATAAAAAGTAGTCTCATTTTCGACTAATAAAAATATCTTTGGATTCTCCACTTCGTAGTCTCTCAGATTATCTCACATTTTCTATCTTAATAAATCTTCATAATCATTATTATACTCATTACATATATATTTTTTCAAAGCTCTTAACTTGTCTGATATATTTAATTTAATTATGGTTGAAAACGTTTCTTTTAATAATTCTGGTTACTGTTTACAGTGTAACTCTCTTTCTTCTTCATCTGAATTCTCTTTATACTTTCTTCTGGTTATTCATAGTATTAGCATGGTCTTTATAAATAGTCTTTCGTATTCATTATTTGAATGGTCTTAATATATTATATTTAATTTTTTAAACATTGTATCTTTACATTAGATATACAGGTTGTTATATTGATCATTTTATTTAAACATTTTGGTTCTTTCCTTTCTCTTAGAAAGTTATTAATCCGCCTTCGCATTCATTAACATTAATTCATTTATATTATATTTCATGTGGTATTTCTTCTCTTTGCATTTCATATAGGTCTTATTATTATCATTTGTTCGAAATCATCTTCTCCATCTGTTTGGTATGAGTTGTTCTTCTTCGCTCTTAATTAACTGTTTTCATTATCGTTTCATAGGTAATTAGTCTCTTTGCTTCCAAATTTTTTTCCTTCTCTGGCATATTACACTCTTTTTTGTTATTCTTCTCTACTCCTTCAAATGCTATTGTGAATATCTAGCATTTATTCTGGATTAACGTTAATTCTCTTTTCTGAATTAATCACTTTATTTTCTTCTCAATTCAATCATAATTGACACATAATTATTTTTTGGAACTTGGTTAGTTTTAATGTAAAATTCAAACTATTCTTTTTATTTAATTGAAAAATATTTCTCATAACTCCTTGTAATATGTTGATCTTATCTTGTTTCAAAGTTCTGACGTTCTATCAACATTCAAATTCTGTTTAATCATTTATTCCCAGAATTGTTTCATTCAGAATTGTTTATAGTACTGTTATCTTACTATTATTTCTGAATGTTTTGGTATTTTTCCAAAATCAAATTCTTCTTAATTATTTACCATAAAGTTTTCTCATAAACTTAGTTATAGTAAGTTGGTCTTACTTCATTTTTAAATTTTTTGTATATTAACTTCACAATTCCTTTCTTTTTCTTCTATAAAGTTTTGTTCTAAATTATCAGGTTGTAGTAAGAAGTACTTACTCAATTTTAAATTTTTATAATTATATTTCAATTCAAAAGTCTTTCTTTTTCTTTCTTCCATAAAGTTTGTTCCAAAATTATTAGGTTGTAGTAAGATGTACTTACATTATTTCCGAATTTTTTAAAATTAAAATTAAAAAATTCTTCTTCTTTTAATTCTCCAAAATGTTCTTCTCAAAATATTAGGTTGTAAGATGTACTTACATTATTTCCGAATTTTTTTAAATAAAAATTCTAAATTCCTTCTTTTTATATTTCTCCAAAATGTTCTTCTCAAAATATTAGGTTGTAAGATGTACTTACATTATTTCCGAATTTTTTTTTTAAATTTAAATTCTAAATTCCTTTTTCTTATAATTCTCCAGAATGTTCTTTTCAAAATATTAGGTTGTAAGATGTACTTACATCATTTCCGAATTTTTAAAATAAAAATTCTAAATTCCTTCTTTTTATAATTCTCCAAAATGTTCTTCTCAAAATATTAGGTTGTAAGATGTACTTACATTATTTCCGAATTTTTTTTAAAAATAAAAATTCTAAAACTCACAACTCATTCTTCATAATATTTCTTCATAGAAGCTTGATTGTACACTCCTTTGATTTTTCCTGAAACGATTTCCTTCAACTCATATGTATTGTTATGCTTATTATTTACCACAACATATGGGCCAGTATATAGTAATAGTAGTTTTTTGGTTATGCCTTCTAAAGTGCTAGGCAGCTCTCTATTTTTTAGGAGGATTTTTTCACCCTCTTTAAATGTTACAATTCGCCCTATTGCCTTCTGGTATTTGGCTTTCCGTTTTTCCTGATCTTCTGCTACCTTATTGTAAAACTTCAACTGGTTGAATTTCCTATTGTTGTTCGTTGGAAATTCAATGATTTGTTCAATGTCTCGGGGAGTCGGCTTCTCATACATGGCTGAGTATGGTGGAATTCCTATAGCTGGATGGTGGGCGTAATTTAGGAATGTTTCTGTCGCTGCTAGGTACTCTTGCCACTTTTTCTGTTGGTTGTGACAGTACGTGCGCAATATCCTACCCACTTCTCTTAGTACTCTCTCAGCCGGATTGCTACTTGGGTGGTAGACTGATGTCTTATACGTTTTGACCCCAAGTGCTAATAATGTGTCTCGCCATCTCCTCCCCTTAAACTGTGTACCATGGTCGGTAATAATAGAAGATGGTCTACCGATCTCTGGGATATACAAATCAATAATCACCGCCAAAACCTTTGCTGTTGTTGCCCGATTAACCGGATATAGCTTTATATACTTGGTGTAGTGATCCATTATGATTACCAAGTATTTATATCTGTGCCGACCACCGCTACGGGGAAATGGCCCGCAGATATCCAAAAACACTTTTTCTAGTTTTGCGTTGGAAGTTATTGGTATCATGATACCCTCTGTCCTTTCATTGTTTATTTTGGCACATTGGCAGATCTTACAGGATTTGATGTATGTTCTCACCTTGCGGTTGATATTCTTGATCTTACAGTTTTCTTCTAGAGCTTGTATCACTTTTAACGCTCCCATGTGACCATACCTGACATGGTAATCGATGATGACCTCCTTTTCGATTTGGTGTGGGATTATCACCTTCCATGTCTCATCGTCCAAGGCGGTTTTTATGAATAAAATTCCCTTGTTAAGGTGGTAATATTTAGAAATGGTTTCATCATTGGCTTCCAAACGACTCACAATGTTTTTCAGCTTAGGATCAGACTGCTGATGGATTCGGATATTTATTAACAAAGCTTGTAAATCGGCTCTGGTCGTGAATATGTTATAAATTTTTACTAAGCTCTCCTTCTCTCCCTCGAAGTCTGATCTTCCAGATTTATACGTGACAACACATCCGCTACCACGTTCTTCTTTCCTGGAATGTATTCCCATTTCAGGTCATATTCTTGTAGGGCGAGTACCCACCTAGCCAACCGGCCGTGACTCAATTTGCACCTACGAAGGAACGAGATGGATTTATGATCAGTTCGTACCGTGACTTGATATCCGAGAATGTACGTTCGGAATTTGCTGCATGCGAACACCACGCTCAACAATTCCTTTTCTGTCACACTGTAGTTCTTTTCGCACTGGTTCAGTGTGCGACTAGCGAAGCTTATTACCAGATGTTGTCCCTCCTCATCTTCCTGGTATAATGTCGTTCCTAAGCTTAGATCGCTAGCGTCACAGTTTAGAAAGAACGGTTTCTTAAAATCTGGGTGACGAAGTATGACACTCTCCAGAAACTTCTCTTTTATCAATCGGAAAGTAATATCTTGATCTTCACCCCAAGTCCATTTGTTTTTGGCAGATAACTGTGGTTGAAACTTGGCGGTCAACTCTGAATATCGGCTCTGAAACTTCCTGTAATAGTTACAGAGTCCGAGGAAAGATTGCAATTGTTTCCTGTTTCTTGGTTGCGGGAACCTCTGAATTGCCTCCACTTTTTCTGCTGATGGGGTAATACCTCGGTCGTCTAGGTTGAAGCCTAAGAATTGTACCTCGCGCGCTATGAACTTGGATTTCTCCAACTTCAGTGTTATGTTGTTCTGCGCTAGTTTGTTTAGTACAAATTCCACTCTGTAACAGTGCTCCTCCCAGGTTCCGGATGTAATTAGTAAATCGTCAACATAGACGGTGGTAAATTGGAGCGCTTCTTGTCCAAGAATCTGGTCCATGCAGGCCACAAATATGGCGACAGAATTGACAAGTCCGAAGGGCAGTCTCTTGAACTGGTAATTGCGCCCTTCGAAAATGAACGCTACATACTGACGGCTTTGTGGATGCAGCTCTACCTGCCAATAACCACAGACCGTATCCCAAGTGCTAATAAATCTAGTACCATGAAAACGCTTTAAGATTTCTTCTATTTCACCGGGAGAAGTTCTGTCATTCACAATTGTCTTATTCAACTCACGCGCATCTAAACAGAGCCGGACTTGTCCGTCTTTCTTCGGAACAGCAATAATTGGACTAGTGTAAGGTGATTGACTAATCTCAATTATGTCGTTTTCTATCATCTTGTTTATCTCTGTTCTCACGGCTTCTTTGAGCGACTGTGCTATTGGATATGACCTCCGGTTAAACTCTACGTTTTCTTTAAAACGAAGTTGGCACTGGTAGTTTTTTACCTTCCCTGGTTCATCAGAAAACACCGCCTTGTATTTCTCATATATAGCAATTAGACGATCCGCCAGATGTGTTGGTATTTTCTTGTTATCGCTTCCGCACTGGAAATTCCGTATTTCTTGGATCTTGACTGACCATAAATCCTCTCCTCCATGATTGTATATTATGGGTTTAGAAAGAGGGCTGTTTCTAATAACATTTATTTTACGAAGTTGTTGATGTATAGGGCTGGGAAGTATAGTTGTGCTTCCTACCAGATTTGCGGTCCATGTTACTCCGTCTGGGAAAAGTGATACTCTATTTAAATTAAGATCGATTACTGCCGAATATCTACGAAGAATATCGCAACCGACTAAGATGTCAAATGGTAATCGGTGGCGATTAAAAATTCCATGTCTAAAGCTATATCACGGCTAACGACACTTAAGGAAACTTGCTTCCTGATGGTTTTATTCTGGCGGCCAGTTGCACCTACCAATACAATGTTGTTGACTGGTAACATTGGCAAAGTTTTACCACATGTACTCTGTATTCTCTCCAACTCATTGGAGTTTATTATTGAAATATTAGCTCCCGTGTCTATCATTATTTTAGCGGGAACTCCTTCCACCTCCGCTGTTATATAAATTATCTCATTATTACTGTTGCTGAGACTCTTCTCGTTCTCTTCCAAAAGTTCAGTTCGTATGTCTTTCAAAAAATGGTTACTGATAATAGTGAAGTTTTTATCATTGTTTGCTTGTTGCAAATCATCCTTTTCTAACCCAGGAAGTATAAGCAGTAACGGGTCATCGTTGTTGATTACTGCCTCCTCTCGTTTAAAGTATTTTGTTCATTGTTTGAGTTATTATTGACCGAGGCATCGTTCGGGAAACTCTGGTTTGTCTCCTGACGTTCTGTACCCTGGTTGATGTTTAACGCCCTGTTCGGTTGTCTGCCAAGATCTTCCAGGCTGGTACTTCGTCTTCCCTCTTCATGTCTTGGGCCGTCTCGTTCCGCACTCCTCCATCTTCGGTCGGCGCCGTGGAAGCTGCTCCTCCTCGGTTGATAATATCTCCTGGGTCCGCGATCTTCTGCTCTTATAAAATTTACCCTAGGGCGCGACACTCGGTTATTACTATTGTTATTATTGTTATTACTAAAATTGTTATTATAGTAATTTCGGTTAGGTGGGTAAGGTCTGTCACCATTATTGTTGGGATATGGATTTCTCTGACTGTATGGGATATTATTATTTTGTTGATAAAAGTGGTTTCTATTATTTGGGTAGGGGTTGTTATTTCTCCCGCCGTTAAAATTACCGTTAAACTGGTTATTACGCGGCTGGTTGTTAGGGCCATCGTAATTACTGGGCTGGTTCCGGTTACTTGCATGGTTATTGCCGTTATTGGGGTAGGTAGTCGGCCTTACTTCTGGTCTCTCATTTCTCTTTCTGCTCTGCCGATAATACTCTTCGTTCTCGTATCCCTCCAATAACTCGGTCATTCCCTGGATCGTCTTGATCTGGCTACCTCTCCGGGCCCTGATAATGTCCTCATCATAGTGATAAGATATCTTATTCACTAAACATTCTTCTGGGATTGCTGGCTCAAGGTGTTTTGCCATACACACCTTCCCCAAGAAATATGCCGTCATACTGCTACCTAATTGTGACCTGTATCTTCCATTACAAATATTGTCACGTATCAAGTTCTGGGTGGTCTCAGACCAGTATTTTGTCTTAAACATTTTCCGGAACTGTTGGTAGTCGGAAATTTCACTCCGGTTGGCCATCCACCAATTATCTGTTATGTCTCGGAAAGACTCGTCGAATATCTCCCTGCTATGGCTCCATTGAGTAATTTTATGCTTGGTTAAATATTCTTCTACCCTAGCCAGGAACTCCATCGGCTTGCGTTTGTATTGCCGGAAGTTGAGCCACTCTCGGCTTTCGTTGACGGGTAATCCGGTGACATGAGTCGGTCTGTTTCTAATCGCTTCCATCTCCTCTCGGCTTTGTCGCACCTGACCGGTGATATTGGCCATGGTCTCTTGTATATCATTACATCGTTCTGTGACCTGGTTGCGTACTTTTCCGAATTCTTCTTGATTTTCCTTCCTCTGTTCTTCTACCTTCCTACGACTATGTTCTTCGATATTTGTGAATTTGATGTTCACCACTTCTTTAAACTCATTCACCTCCTTTTCGGTCTGGTTGCACTTTCCATCAATCTCTCGAATCTGTCGATTGACCATTATATTTTCTTCTTCCATCTTCTTATCCATCGCTTTTTTGTTAACCTTGATTTCCTTATTCATTTCTTCTCGCAACAATTCCATTCTTTCGTCCAGTTTGTCCAAATTCTCCTGATTTACCTCCCTTAACTCTTCTCTTAGAATTTGATTGCCTTCTCTCAATTCTTCCAATTTCTCCCCCATCTTCTCTTCCAACTTCCTGTTATCTTCTTTCAACTCTTCCTTCAATTGCCGGTTGTTCTTCTCTATCTTCTTCCTGGTTTCATCTATTTTCTGATTGGTATTTTCAATTTTATTAATCAACTCTTCTTTAGTCGCCTTGAATTCTTCCTTGAACGATTGGTTGTCTTCCTTCAATTCTTCCATGTTCTTGTTCATCCCAGTCAACTCTTCTTTTGTGGATTGATTATCCTTCTTCAATTCTTCTAACTTTCCTCCCATCCTCTCTTCCATCTTCTTGCTGTTTTCTTCCATCTTCTCTTCCATCTTCTTGCGGTTTTCTTCCATCTTCTTCGTCAGGGACTGATTGTCTTCCTTCAATTCTTCTAACTTCTTCCCCATCTCTTCTTCCATCTTCTTGTTTGTTGTTTCGATTTTATTTCCCAGATCTTCCTTTAATTCCTTACTCAAGTCTTCCTTCGTAGATTTGATGTTTTTATTGATTTCTTTATTCATTTCCATCATCATTCTCATCATCGCCTGCATACTTCCATCCTCCGTTCGTGTCGGCTTTTCCAATGGTTCCTTCTGGACATTGACTTCCCCCGTCTGAGTAGGCATCTCAGGTTGTTCCCCTGGTTGTTCATGTTGTTGGGACAATACTGGTGGCAACGAACTTTCCGCGTCTATTGGCGTTGCTTCCTTGTTGTCCATGTCAACTTCTATTTCTTTCTCGGCCTCCGCCGCCCGTTTCTTAGATGTTGCACGTCGTTGCATTTTCCCTTGAAATTCTCTGGCTTTGTAGCTGTTGCCTAGCTCCAACTAGTGATTGGGCAGAAAGTATTGGCCTTCCAATCGCTAATTAAAGCCCCTAAAGTTGTGCGCCAATTTGTAATAATTTTATTAATCAGATGTGTGTTGAGATTGTGTTGATGATAACCTATTGTGGAGTATGTGACTCCGACGTAATCAAGCCCCACTCTTTGGACTAGCCAATTTGTAATAAATTAATAAATAAGTTGTAAGTTGTAATGTGTTTAATTGGTGTGGCTCTCGACGTCTTACTGGCCTGAAACACTTCCTTAAGTTTCCCAGCTGGTCGAGTCCCAATGGTAGCAAGACTGGTTGAGTAGCGTAAAGTTGATGAAGGAATATATATGTTCGGCTTCGCCGAAAGTTTCAAAACAAAATTTATTGTTTTGAAGGAAATTTAAAAAAAAATTATGTTTATAAAAAAAAAATAATTAAAAAAAATTATTTTAATTTTATTAATTAATTAATTAGGATCAATTAATTAATATAGGGCTGTGAAGTTTTAAACAGTGTAATGCTCTTCTGAAAATTTTTATTAAAGTTTTAGTATATTTTAAATAAGCTATCACCACTCATAAGACTGTCTGTAAACCAATCGATACTTGTTTACCTTTTTATTTTTTAGGTTATCTTCACTTACGGGTGGTAAAGTTCTTGTAGATTATCAATTAGAATTATATTATTGGTAATTAGTATTATTGAAGAAATAAAGAACTATTAAGTATTGAAAAGTATTAATATTTTATTAAGTAATAGCAATATTGACTCTTATCGATTAGTATCGATTCTCAGGATATCGAAAAAAGTTACAAGTATATGATATAAAAATTATATAGGGTTCTTTAAACAGCCAGTTATTACCAAAGTCAGAGAAATCGGGCTAATATTTAAAAAGTATAACGTTACAGTCAAATTAATAGTTATTAATAAACACAGACATTGAATAATAATTTGTAAATATAATAATTGTTTTCACCAAACAGCTGTGCTGAACAAAGAAGAAGGCACTGGAATCGTCAAAGCAAATGGCCGCCGTCAAGTTGATCAAAATGTTGCTCGTTCCTGCAGTGTTCCAAATAATGTATTTTCTGGCAAAATTCCTGTTCTTGTCTCTGCAAATCTCTTGTTAAATGTTGTGTAGTGACTGGTGTAGTGATTCTGGGTTGTATTTAGTATGTCTGTGTAATTATAAGTCAAAACACTTTTCCCAATTCCGACACTAATTTGGTTAATGTGTTATACAGTTTTCTGGTGTTTTGTGGTGTTTTTCAGAGTAGAAATGTATTGTTTAGTGTTAATTAGTGTTTCTTGATCGTTTTTGTCACAATGTATAGGTTCTGGAAAGATTTTATAATTCACTCCCGACTTTACAGTAACGTACTGTTCGCCACTAAACTTCACCTTTGTAAGATAGGTTAGATCGTCACAAAACTCTCGTTTATGTTATCCGTTCAAATACCAATAATCAACTAACTGTTTCCTTTAGTTTCAATTAAACTCTTAGCCCATATAATATTATCCTTAACATTGTTCAAAAATATTTTCACATCCTGTGTATACTTTACTATTTCTACTATATGAATGCCTAAACTTTGGTTATTTGTCAATTTTATTCACTAGATTTGATTTAAATTAATCTTTCAGTTCATTCTGGTTATTTTCAGATTAAATAATGCCATTTTATAGTGTTTTCTGTCCAAAAAATAGTAATTTTACTTTCAGTTTGTTATACTCTGATAAGTCAAAACATTTCCAAAATTTACTTCCTGTTATAATGTAAATTCAGCCATTTTATCAGTTATATTTAATATTAATAATCCTATATTGTATTAAAAGGTTCATATTCCCTTATTTTCTGGTAGTTAATTGAATTAGTTGTATTCTGAAACATTATTCTGGAATATATGACTCCCATGTCTAAATTTCTGAGTTTAGTCATTTTTATTTTTATTTATAATTCTGAATATAATTTATTAAAATCTTTCTGAATGGTATGTGCAATTATATGGCTTGATCTCAAGCTTATTTTGTCTAAACCCCTTTTGTTTATTCGCATTTAAATGATTAATTTCTCTGTTTTGATGAAGTTTGGTTTCCATTCTTTTGGCCTATGATTTTTTAACAATTTTTCTTACAAAATAATTTACAAACAATATATGATGTGTGATACCCTCTCTGACTTTTACAAATAGTATTATAAATTAAACATGTTTTCAAATTACACAAAAACAATTAGTATTGGTTACAATACAAATAATAGTTAAACAAAATAAAGAATATTTTTTTAAATAAATGGTTGTCTTCAAGTCAGACATTTTGCAACAAAATTCCCATTTCCAACATGGAAATATGGTTTACAACAAAGGTTTTGTACTAACTAACATCTTAATTACTCTCTACTATTTACAAGTGGTAACTATTTTTATAGTTCTGATGTTAGTTGTTTCAGACCCAAACAAATGGCCTTATATCTAAAACATTTTTAAACATTCTTCTACTATATACATAAAAACCTTATATTTATATTCTTATTTCTAACTATTATTATAAGTAGGATTCTACAGTTTTTATACCGTCTTTTATACATTGTCTTTGGGGAATTGTACCCTGTCATTAACAAATAAATAGTATGAACCGTTCAAAAAGCACTATGAAATCTGTTTTTCTTTTTTCATGTAAAACAAAATGTTATTTTAAACAGATTCATGTCTTATGAACAACATATTGTCACAGTACACATTTTAAGTCATTGAAAAATGCATATTTCATTGCATCCAATGTTTGTGATTGCCAAGAATGAAACACAAGGTTCATTTTTTATAATACCCAAAACTATCACTGGTTCACTTTCACTTATATATTATGTTAATGCTAAATGGTCGTACAGTCTTATCAACATAATAAATTGGTTAGCGTTTTTCAATGGAGATTTGTTCCATGGGTACTATATTATTGTTTCATCTTAGTTCACAGGAAACTTTTACTTTATACACTTCTCTCTCTTAAATTTATATACATGTGATTTTTATTTCGTTATACTTTTATTTTTAAATATTTATTTTGGGGATATAGGGATTTGGGTGTCTTTTATAAGAGCATGACATCTTCTTCAGGATGCTGCCCTCTTCTTCTTTCTTCAGTCTTCTTTTCTCCTGCCTTCTGGGACTGGTATCTTCTCCATCTTCTTCTTGTTGCCATCAGGTTTCTTGGGATCTTCTCCATCTTCTTCTTTATTTCAGAAATACACCACCTGTATTGTTTGGTCTTGGCTTATTTTAGGGTTTCTATTCTATTTATTCTCCCTCGTTGTGGGTTTGGTCATATTCAGTACTGCTTTGTTATTTACTATTTTACCTTCCTGGGTTATACCTTGAAAACCTTTGGTTATGAGACTGGTCTTGGATGACTCATCACTAGTAACTCCTTTTATTTTAACTTGTATTTTCTTTATAATAATGATTTCTTTCCACAGTTGCTATGAATTAATCTTTTTATATTAAATTTAGTGCTTTCTTCCAAATTTAAATATTATAACTTCATTATTCTAATGATCAATTGCCATTCAATATTATGCATACATCTGTCACGCTACAACTACCCTCAAAACATGAAGGAAAGTCATTTTCCGAAATGTGTGTTTGTGTGGAATTTTGTCTATGGCGGACGATAACTAGAACCGCAAATTCAAACAGAATCAAATCATTTTTTGTATATGTACCCGAGTTGTAGAGGACTCAAGGTTTATTGATTTTGGTGAAGATCGGTTAAGGGGAAGGGGTAGTTTACCTGCAATGTTTTACGTTTTAACAAAAGTAAAGTACTCAATTTTGACAAATAAATTATCCTGAAAGAAGGTTACAATAATCCACTGTAGAAAGGTAAATGAAATATCTATAAATGAAAAGGGTAGTTGAAGGGGGAGAGGGTAATTTTTTGTATTGATGTTATGAATTTATTCGACAGAAAACTTAAAAGTTTCAATAAAATATTAACAATTGATACCATTCCATGTAAACAACATATCGTAACCACGGATACATAAACAAAATAGTTTTTTGTTTTCAAAAATTCACAGATTACGAACGCTGGGCGGTATTCGCTTTTTTTTTTGCGTTGTTTAAAGAAAAGATAATTTAGTCAAATTAATTCTTTATTTTTAAAATATTAACAATTAGCTACAATTCGTATTTTGATTATCTTTCACAGCGTTTTTACCAAAAGCATATTGATTACTTGGTTTCGTTCTGAGTGTACATATTAAAAATAATTTTATATTTAATTAAAACATGGAAGTCACGTATGGTTCTCCATACCGATTTTACTTCCATATTTCCTTAAGGAATGGAAGTATGGTGATGGCAAAAAAAATCGTGTTCGAGATTATTGCAGATTCTGATTCTACTACACTCAAAACATGAAAAAAAGTCGTTTTCCGAAAAGTGTCTGTGTGTGTGTCTGTGTGTCTGTAGATTTTTTTTCTATGGCAAACGATAACTGCCGCAAATTCAAACAGAATCAAATAATTTTCTGCATACAGCCCTGATTTGTAGAGTACTCAAGACCTATTCTTTTTGGTGAAGATCAGTTGAGGGGAAGGGGTAGTTTACCTGCAACGTTTTTTATCAAGCGTATTTTCTATGGCAAACGATAACTGCCGCAAATTCAAACAGAATCAATTAATTTTTTGCATACAGCCCTGATTTGTAGAGTACTCGCGACCTATTGTTTTTGGTGAAGATCGGTTGAGGGGAAGGGGTAGTTTACCTGCACGGTTTTTTTTATCAAGGGAAATTTTTTTTTTTGGCAAACGATAACAGCCGCAAATTCAAACAGAATCAAATAATGTTTCGTACACAGCCCTGAATTGTAGAGTTCTCAAGACCTTTTGTTTTTGGTGAAGATCGGTTAAGGGAAAGGGGTAGTTTACTTGTAACGTTTTATGTTTTAACAAGGGTATTTCCTATGGCAAACGATAACAGCCGCAAATTCAAACAGAATCAAAATATTATTTGCATACAGCCCTAAATTGTAGAGTTCTCAAGACCTATTGTTTTTGGTGAAGATCGGTTAAGGGAAAGGGTTAGTTTACCTACAACGTTTTTTTAACAAGGGTATTTTATATGGCAAACGATAACAGCCGCAAATTCAAACAGAATCAAATAATTTTCTGCATACAGCGCTGATTTGTAGAGTACTCAAGACCTATTGTTTGTGGTGAAGATCAGTTGAGGGGAAGGGGTAGTTTACCTGCAACATTTTTTATCAAGCGTATTTTTTATGGCAAACGATAACTGCCGCAAATTCAAACAGAATCAAATAATTTTTTGCATACAGCCGTGATTTGTAGAGTACTCGCGACCTATTGTTTTTGGTGAAGATCGGTTGAGGGGAAGGGGTAGTTTACCTGCACGGTTTTTTTTATCAAGGGAAATTTTTTTTTTTGGCAAACGATAACAGCCGCAAATTCAAACAGACTTAAATAATGTTTCGTATACAGCCCTGAATTGTAGAGTTCTCAAGACCTATTGTTTTTGGTGAAGATCGGTTGAGGGAAAGGGGTAGTTTACTTGCAACGTTTTTTTAACAAGGGTATTTTCTATGGCAAACGATAACAGCCGCAAATTCAAACAGAATCAAATAATGTTTTGCATACAGCCCTGATTTGTAGAGTACTCAAGACCTATTGTTTTTGGTGAAGATCGGTTAAGGGGAAGGGGTAGTTTACCTGCACCGTTTTTTTATCAAGCCTATTTTCTATGGCAAACGATAACAGCCGCAAATTCGAACAGAATCAAATAATTTTTTGCATACATCCCTGAATTGTAGAGTTCTCAAGGACGTTCGATTTTGGTGAAGATCGGTTAAGGGGAAGGGGTAGTTTACCTGCAACCTTTTACGTTTTAACAAGAGTAAAGTACTTGCAAATTTATTTAAACTTTTTGAAACAATGGTAATTGTTAAAAATAAAATAATTTTGTTGCCAGGCAATAAAATTAAAATTTTTTAATTTTAATGTAATATAATATTTTTCATTTAATACGGCAATAAAAAGGCAGGTAAGACACAAACACACAATTCACGTTATTTCTGGCCTCACTCATGTTTATTTTCTTACGTTTGCACGCTTTTTAAATGGAAAGTGCCGAAACCCACACCAACATAACGCGTGCAAGCCGAAAAAATGGACATCAATTTGCTTACTGGCGAAGCTAGTAGTTAATGAATGGGTAGGCAAAAATCTTATCTTAAATTTTTTTTAAGGAATCACTAAAAGGACGATGGGTCAAATCGGACGCTGAGGTAGAGTTTGCTGTAACCGAATGGTTCCACAAACAGCCGTAAGAATTTTACTAGCAGGGAATCTACAGGTTAGCGCAACAGTGGAACTCATGTCTTAATGTTATTGGAGACTTCTTTTAAAATCGTTGAATAAAAATTGCTTTACAGCTCTATACGTGTTTCTATTGAACAATCCTTGTATTAGTCATACACAATAATACAACTGATTGAACTTCAAATTTTTAAACTTGGTTAGTTTCTATATATATGTTTAATGTTACAAATAATTCAAATAACAATCTTGATCATCTGTTAGTTCAGCGGAATAACAGTGACACTTTTAATAACCGCATAAAATAAACACTTAGAAACAACACAGGCGGTTTAACTTAACTGTTTGGACCACAGAAGTGAGGCATGCCTCAACGCTCTATGTGTACAGCGCGGGACAATCCCCCCTGCCTACACTTCCCTATCACACCACTACATTGCTTACATACGATGTATACAAAAAACGCTGAGGCAAGTTCAGGTTGCCTCATTCGCTTTAAACGAACTATGCCGAATCTCACCTGTCACCATCTAGCGGTCGCTCAATAAAGCACGTTTCGGTTTAATAAATTTGACAGTCACAGTAACAATGTATAATCTTTACGTTATGTAGTTCATACGTATTTATAATTTTTATTCTACAGAATTTGTTAGGGTAGGCATTGCCTCAATTGCCTCCATGTAACTTCGCCACTGATATATATGTGTACAACGTTATCGGCAACAAAGAAGTAGTTTTTGTTAAAATTCCTTCCCGGGATATTTGGCCGTAGTCCAATGTTTTCTACAAAACCAGACATTTCGGCAATGCCATCGACTTCCATCATCAGTGAAAATCGAGTGCGATAACGTGAGGTGGTATACGTTAGTGACCACAGTACTGTGGTTAAGGCTGAAGCAGTAAGTAGAAAGAAGTAGTTTCTATGGTAATATTTCATTTCGAAAATGATTTTAAATATAAATCTTAGAATATGGAAGTCATGTATGGTTCTCCATACCGATATTACTTCCATATTCCTTAAGGAATGGAAGTATGGTGATGGCAAAAAAAATCGTGTTCGAGATTATTGCAGATTCTGATTCTACTACACTCAAAACATGAAAAAAGTCGTTTTCCGAAAAGTGTCTGTGTGTGTGTCTGTCTGTGTGTGTGTCTGTAGATTTTTTTTCTATGGCAAACGATAACTTCCGCAAATTCAAACAGAATCAAATAATTTTTTGCATACAGCCATGATTTGTAGAGGACTCATGAGCTATTGTTTTTGGTGAAGATCGGTTGAGGGAAAGGGGTAGTTTACCTGCAACGGTTATTTTTTATCAAGGGAAATTTTTTTTTTGGCAAACGATAACAGCCGCAAATTCAAACAGAATCAAATAATGTTTCGCATACAGCCCTGAATTGTAGAGTTCTCAAGACCTATTGTTTTTGGTGAAGATCGGTTAAGGGAAAGGGGTAGTTTACCAGTAACGTTTTATGTTTTAACAAGGGTATTTCCTATGGCAAACGATACCAGCCGCAAATTCAAACAGAATCAAAAGATTATTTGCATACAGCCCTAAATTGTAGAATTCTCAAGACCTATTGTTTTTGGTGAAGATCGGTTAAGGGAAAGGGGTAGTTTACCTACAACGTTTTTTTAACAAGGGTATTTTCTATGGCAAACGATAACAGCCGCAAATTCAAACAGAATCAAATAATTTTCTGCATACAGCCCTGATTTGTAGAGTCCGCGCGACGTGTTGTTTTTGGTGAAGATCGGTTGAGGGGAAGGGGTAGTTTACCTGCAACGGTTTTTTTTTATCAAGGGAAATTTTTTTGTTTGGCAAACGATAACAGCCGCAAATTCAAACAGAATCAAATAATGTTTCGCATACAGCCCTGAATTGTAGAGTTCTCAAGACCTATTGTTTTTGGTGAAGATCGGTTAAGGGAAAGGGGTAGTTTACCTACAACGTTTTTCTAACAAGGGTATTTTATATGGCAAACGATAACAGCCGCAAATTCAAACAGAATCAAATAATTTTCTGCATACAGCTCTGATTTGTAGAGTACTCAAGACCTACTGTTTTTGGTGAAGATCGGTTGAGGGGAAGGGGTAGTTTATCTGCAACGTTTTTTATCAAGCGTATTTTCTATGGCAAACGATAACTGCCGCAAATTCAAACAGAATCAAATAATTTTTTGCATACGTCAGTGAATTGTAGAGGACTCAAGGCCTTTATATTTTGGTGAAGATCAGTTAAGGGGAAGGGGTAGTTTACCAGCAAACTTTTACGTTTTAACAAGAGTAAAGTACTTGAAAATTCATTTAAACTTTTTCAAACAATGGTAATTGTTGAAAATAAAATAATTTTGTTGCCAGGCAATCTGAAAATTTCAGATTTTGTACCACAAAATCTGAAAAGATTATACGATAGTTTATGAAATGGTTAATAATACGTCAGTGGAAGGTGTAATGAGAAATTAGCAGAAATGGAAACCTGGGGAATGTTAACTGTTCTGTAGGTACAATTTTGTCAGAATGTTTGGAAATGATCATCAACATTGAAGAAAAAGTAAGCATATTAAGAAACATATGTAAGTACTTATTATAAAAAAATAATGTTTGTTTTTTGATAAAGTCATTTTGATTATAAAATATAAATATTTACAACAAGAAAAGAATTTTCAGTTTTCAAAATTTAAATATATTTTTATAAAACAATGGGTTCTTCATTGAGGTGGGGACCATGTCACTCACTCCATCTCAAGCCTCCTCTCCCATTTTGCAGAAAAAGAGGACCCTGTCAAGGCTGATACTTTGACGACAGTGACAGGGCTTTCCACCAAATTCAGCAGAGTGACAGGTAGGCCCAACTCTGATTGGCTCCTCAGATTTCCCCAGCGTTAGTAGGTTCTATGAAAATATTTTATTTCAAAAATGATTTTAAATATAAATCTTAGATATGTTTTATAAATCTCATGTTTTATGTTTTAACATGGGTAATTTTTTATATGACGAACCATAACTGCCGTAAATTCAAACAGAATCAAATAATTTTTTACATATGTGCCTGAGCTATAGAGAACTCAATTTCTGTTGATTTTGGTGAAGATCGGTTACCGGGAAAGGGCAGTTTACCTGAAACATTTTTTGTTGTAACATGAGTAAAGTACTTAATTTTGATAAAGTATCCTGATAAGATCTTAATAATCCACTGTAGAAACGTAGATGAAATATCTATAAATGAAGAGGCTAGTTGAATGGGCTGGGGGTAATTTTCTATAAATCAAAATTATAGTTGAAGGGGGAGGGGATAATATTTTTTATATGTGTACTACGTTATTGGCAAGAAAGAGTATTTTTTTGTTAAAATTCCAACCTGGCTGTTTGGCTGAAAATGATTTTAAATATAAATCTTAGAATATGGAAGTCATGTATGGTTCTCCATACCGATATTTTTATTTTACACTCAAGACGAGCTGCACGGGCAGTACTTCAGCTGTCTCAATCCTTATCCCGAAGGTGGGGGGCCTGGAAGTTGACTATCTAGGCGTAAGAGAAGGTACCGCCCTTCCCGGTGGCATCGTTTTCTGCCATCTCCACCTGACACCTATCCCGCCTCAACGCGTATTTGAGTATTTTGTTTCTTGCTACGTAGGAAAACAGTGCGATACGGCAGACGTTACTGTACGCACTATTTGTTAATGGGTATAAATAAAATGTAGCAAACGTTAAAATATTCAGGAGAAGTGAAAAAATTAAATTCGAAAATTGACATGTTACGTGAGTCCCTTAACACCCGGGCCCCCTGCATTACAGACCCGTTTAATAATTCACGTAACTGCTACTGTGAGACGTAACAGTATCGAATGCTTTCATATAGCAGTGTTTCTTGTAGTATTAAGTATCGAATTGAATTATTACAGAATAACTTTTTCAACAAAACAATGTGTTTAGTTCGTGAATTCCGGTTCCCACAACTGTGAGATCCAGAGCCGCTGTCCCCCCCCCCTCAATTCTCACCTACCAGTTAACGAGAATAACGGTTTTCTTAAAACCAATATCGCAATGTTATTATATTTTTTTAACGCCTATGTTTTTGTATGTTTAATAAACAGTACATTAAGTGATACTGTTTAACAATTGTTACGAGGTAAACAATATTTTTTTAATCAAACCTTTTATTTTATGAGGTTGCCCAATGTTTTATGCAAAGTGACACGAAAGTGAATATCGGTTTCTAGGATTTCATAGATAGGATTCAAAGTCACGAAAGAAGTCAAGGATACTGTAGACAAATTTAAACAACAAGGTTACTGATCTGTGAAATAACACGATCGCGCAACGGATTTTTTTATTAATATAAAAAAGTCATTATAATTATTGTAGTAGTATTTACCGGCAGCCGACCCGGGACAATGATTGATTCATTGGGAAATTGGGAAGTTGGTAGACAGATCCGTCCCTAGCCAACTTTGAGGGGGGGCATGTTTTACATATACAAACACCCACGAAGAACAAGAAAATATTTTGATTAGAATAAATAGAGATTCTCTATGAACTACTCCGAAACCAAGTACCCCAAACTAGAATAATAATCCGTTTTTTTGAAATGTGTCCTATTCTATATAGCAAGTTACTTTTTTTAGAGAGAGAGAGAGAGAGAGAGAGAGAGAGAGAGAGAGAGAGAGAGAGAGAGAGAGAGAGAGAGAGAGAGAGAGAGAGAGAGAGAGCTAGTTGTTTTCTTTTAAACTACTGATTAGACAAAAACAGAATTTAGAAAGTATAATCTGGTTACGAAGGAGGTTTAGAATTTCAAAAAGAAGAAAAGCAAAATTTAAAATCTAACATAACGTTTACACACTGCAGACGGTGAATGTCTCCTCTTGCCTGTACTGACACACTCATACGCGCATGCGGGATCCGGAAAACCGCTGTTTTGAATTAAGCAAGGACACGTAGATTACGAATCTGGCGTTAATTCGAGTAGACTTTTGCATGCCCTCATCCAGTGGCGTGTCTAGAATTTGCCCTTGAGGACCGGTTGAGTCGGCTTCATACAAAAGAAAAAACAATTCAAGATTAATCAATATTATTATCTTTACAGTGGTTGAAAAACGTGTGATCACGTCCTGAAATCCATACCATTAAGATAAACGGTAATAACACAATAAAATTACGCGTTATTGAAACATTGTTTAGAAGATATTTATTGAGTCAATTGATTTTTCTACATTTCATATTTAAAACGTATATGAAGTAAACCTGTTTGTATATTTTAAATATCGGTATGGAGAACATACATGACTTCCATATTCTAAGATTTATATTTAAAATCATTTTCGAAATGAAATATTACCATAGAAACTACTTCTTTCTATTTACTGCTTCAGCCTTAACCACAGTACTGTGGTCACTAACGTATACCACCTCACGTAATCGCACTCGATTTTCACTGATGATGGAAGTCGATGGCATTGCCGAAATGTCTGGTTTTGTAGAAAACATTGGACTACGGCCAAATATCCCGGGAAGGAATTTTAACAAAAACTACTTCTTTGTTGCCGATAACGTTGTACACATATATATCAGTGGCGAAGTTACATGGAGGCAATTGAGGCAATGCCTACCCTAAAAAATTCTGTAGAATAAAAATTATAAATACGTATGAACTACATAACGTAAAGATTATACATTGTTACTGCGACTGTCAAATTTATTAAACCGAAACGTGCTTTATTGAGCGACCGCTAGATGGTGACAGGTGAGATTCGGCATAGTTCGTTTAAAGCGAATGAGGCAACCTGAACTTGCTTCAGCGTTTTTTGTATACATCGTATGTAAGCAATGTAGTGGTGTGATAGGGAAGTGTAGGGAGGGGGGATTGTCCCGCGCTGTACACATAGAGCGTTGAGGCATGCCTCACTTCTGTGGTCCAAACAGTTAAGTTAAAACGCCTGTGTTGTTTCTAAGTGTTTATTTTATGCGGTTATTAAAAGTGTCACTGTTATTCCGCTGAACTAACAGATGATCAAGATTGTTATTTGAATTATTTGTAACATTAAACATATATATAGAAACTAATCAAGTTTAAAAATTTGAAGTTCAATCAGTTGTATTATTGTGTATGACTAATACAAGGATTGTTCAATAGAAACACGTATAGAGCTGTAAAGCATTTTTTATTCAACGATTTTAAAAGAAGTCTCAATAACATTAAGACATGAGTTCCACTGTTGCGCTAACCTGTAGATTCCCTGCTAGTAAAATTCTTACGGCTGTTTGTGGAACCATTCGGTTACAGCAAACTCTACCTTAGCGTCCGATTTGAACCACCGTCCTTTTAGTGATTCCTTAAAAAAAATTTAAGATAAGATTTTTGCCTACCCATTCATTAACTACTAGCTTCGCCAGTAAGCAAATTGATGTCCATTTTTTCGGCTTGCACGCGTTATGTTGGTGTGGGTTTCGACACTTTCCATTTAAAAAGCGTGCAAATGTAAGAAAATAAACATGAGTGAGGCCAGAAATAACGTGAATTGTGTGTGTGTGTGTGTGTGTGTGTGTGTGTGTGTGTGTGTGTGTGTGTGTGTTACCTGCCCTTTATTGCTGTATTAAATGAAAAATATTATATTACATTAAAATGAAAAAATTATAATTTTATTGCCTGGCAACAAAATTATTTTATTTTTAACAATTACCATTGTTTCAAAAAGTTTAAATAAATTTTCAAGTACTTTACTCTTGTTAAAACGTAAAAGGTTGCAGGTAAACTACCCCTTCCCCTTACCCGATCTTCACCAAAATCGAAAGTCCTTGCGACCTCTATAATTCAGGGATGTATGCAAAAAATTATTTGATTCTGTTTGAATTTGCGGCTGTTATCGTTTGCCATAGAAAATACGCTTGACAAAAAAACGTTGCAGGTAAACTACCCCTTCCCCTCAACCGATTTTCACCAAAAACAATAGGTCTTGAGAACTCTACAATTTAGGGCTGTATGCAAATAATCTTTTGATTCTGTTTGAATTTGCGGCTGTTATCGTTTGCCATAGGAAATACCTTTGTTAAAACATAAAACGTTACAGGTAAACTACCCCTTTCCCTTAACCGATCTTCACCAAAATCAACAGATCTTGAGAACTCTACAATTCAGGGCTGTATGCGAAACATTATTTGATTCTGTTTGAATTTGCGGCTGTTATCGTTTGCCATAGAAAATACCCTTGTTAAAAAAACGTTGTAGGTAAACTACCCCTTTCCCTTAACCGATCTTCACCAAAAACAATAGGTCTTGAGAATTCTACAATTTAGGGCTGTATGCAAATAATCTTTTGATTCTGTTTGAATTTGCGGCTGGTATCGTTTGCCATAGGAAATACCCTTGTTAAAACATAAAACGTTACTGGTAAACTACCCCTTTCCCTTAACCGATCTTCACCAAAAACAATAGGTCTTGAGAACTCTACAATTCAGGGCTGTATGCGAAACATTATTTGATTCTGTTTGAATTTGCGGCTGTTATCGTTTGCCATAGGAAATACCTTTGTTAAAACATAAAACGTTACAGGTAAACTACCCCTTTCCCTTAACCGATCTTCACCAAAATCAACAGATCTTGAGAACTCTACAATTCAGGGCTGTATACGAAACACTATTTAATTCTGTTTGAATTTGCGGCTGTTATCGTTTGCCAAAAAAAAAAATTTCCCTTGATAAAAAAAACCGTTGCAGGTAAACTACCCCTTTCCCTCAACCGATCTTCACCAAAAACAATAGGTCGTGAGTACTCTACAAATCAGAGCTGTATGCAAAAAATTATTTGATTCTGTTTGAATTTGCGGCAGTTATCGTTTGCCATAGAAAAAAAATCTACAGACACACAGACAGACAGACAGACAGACACACACACACAGACACTTTTCGGAAAACGACTTTTTTCATGTTTTGAGTGTAGTAGAATCAGAATCTGCAATAATCTCGAACACGATTTTTTTTGCCATCACCATACTTCCATTCCTTAAGGAATATGGAAGTAAAATATCGGTATGGAGAACCATACATGACTTCCATATTCTAAGATTTATATTTGAAATCATTTTCAGCCAAACAGCCAGGGAAGGAATTTTAACAAAAATATCGGTATGGAGAACCATACATGACTTCCATATTCTAAGATTTATATTTAAAATCATTTTCACCCAAACAGCCAGGCTGTGTCTTACCTGCCTTTTTATTGCTGTATTAAATGAAAAATATTATATTACATTAAAATGAAAAAATTATAATTTTATTGCCTGGCAACAAAATTATTTTATTTTTAACAATTACCATTGTTTCAAAAAGTTTAAATAAATTTTCAAGTACTTTACTCTTGTTAAAACGTAAAAGGTTGCAGGTAAACTACCCCTTCCCCTTAACCGATCTTCACCAAAATCGAAAGACATTGACATCTCTACAATTCAGGGACGTATGCAAAAAATTATTTGATTCTGTTTGAATTTGCGGCTATTATCGTTTGCCATAGAAAATACGCTTGATAAAAAAACGTTGCAGGTAAACTACCCCTTCCCCTTAACCGATCTTCACCAAAAACAACAGGTCTTGAGTACTCTACAAATCAGGGCTGTATGCAAAACATTATTTGATTCTGTTTGAATTTGCCGCTGTTATCGTTTGCCATAGAAAATACCCTTGTTAAAAAAACGTTGCACGTAAACTACCCCTTTCCCTCAACCGATCTTCACCAAAAACAATAGGTCTTGAGAACTCTACAATTTAGGGCTGTATGCAAATAATCTTTTGATTCTGTTTGAATTTGCGGCTGTTATCGTTTGCCATAGGAAATACCCTTGATAAAACATAAAACGTTACAGGTAAACTACCCCTTTCCCTTAACCGAACTTCACCAAAAACAATAGGTCTTGAGTACTCTACAAATCAGGGCTGTATGCAAAATATTATTTGATTCTGTTTGAATTTGCGGCTGTTATCGTTTGCCATAGAAAATACCCTTGTTAAAAAAACGTTGCTGGTAAACTACCCCTTTCCCTCAACCGATCTTCACCAAAAACAATAGGTCTTGAGAACTCTACAATTTAGGGCTGTATGCAAATAATCTTTTGATTCTGTTTGAATTTGCGGCTGTTATCTTTTGCCATAGGAAATACCCTTGTTAAAACATAAAACGTTACAGGTAAACTACCCCTTTCCCTTAACCGATCTTCACCAAAATCAACAGATCTTGAGAACTCTACAATTCAGGGCTGTATGCGAAACATTATTTGATTCTGTTTGAATTTGCGGCTGTTATCGTTTGCCAAACAAACAAAATTACCCTTGCTAAAAAAAAACCGTTGCAGGTAAACTACCCCTTTCCCTCAACCGATCTTCACCAAAAACAATAGGTCGCGAGTACTCTGCAAATCAGGGCTGTATGCAAAAAATTATTTGATTCTGTTTGAATTTGCGGCAGTTATCGTTTGCCATAGAAAAAAATCTACAGACAGACAGACACACAGACAGACAGACAGACAGACAGACACACAGACACTTTTCGGAAAACGACTTTTTTTCATGTTTTGAGTGTAGTAGAACCAGAATCTGCAATAATCTCGAACACGATTTTTTTTGCCATCACCATACTTCCATTCCTTAAGGAATATGGAAGTAAAAATACTCTTTCTTGCCAATAACGTAGTACACATATAAAAAATATTATCCCCTCCCCCTTCAACTATAATTTTGATTTATAGAAAATTACCCCCAGCCCATTCAACTAGCCTCTTCATTTATAGATATTTCATCTACGTTTCTACAGTGGATTATTAAGATCTTATCAGGATACTTTATCAAAATTAAGTACTTTACTCATGTTACAACAAAAAATGTATCAGGTAAAGTGCCCTTTCCCCGTAACCGATCTTCACCAAAATCAACAGAGATTGAGTTCTCTATAGCTCAGGCACATATGTAAAAAATTATTTGATTCTGTTTGAATTTACGGCAGTTATGGTTCGTCATATAAAAAATTACCCATGTTAAAACATAAAACATGAGATTTATAAAACATATCTAAGATTTATATTTAAAATCATTTTTGAAATAAAATATTTTCATAGAACCTACTAACGCTGGGGAAATCTGAGGAGCCAATCAGAGTTGGGCCTACCTGTCACTCTGCTGAATTTGGTGGAAAGCCCTGTCACTGTCGTCAAAGTATCAGCCTTGACAGGGTCCTCTTTTTCTGCAAAATGGGAGAGGAGGCTTGAGATGGAGTGAGTGACATGGTCCCCACCTCAATGAAGAACCCATTGTTTTATAAAAATATATTTAAATTTTGAAAACTGAAAATTCTTTTCTTGTTGTAAATATTTATATTTTATAATCAAAATGACTTTATCAAAAAACAAACATTATTTTTTTATAATAAGTACTTACATATGTTTCTTAATATGCTTACTTTTTCTTCAATGTTGATGATCATTTCCAAACATTCTGACAAAATTGTACCTACAGAACAGTTAACATTCCCCAGGTTTCCATTTCTGCTAATTTCTCATTACACCTTCCACTGACGTATTATTAACCATTTCATAAACTATCGTATAATCTTTTCAGATTTTGTGGTACAAAATCTGAAATTTTCAGATTGCCTGGCAACAAAATTATTTTATTTTCAACAATTACCATTGTTTGAAAAAGTTTAAATGAATTTTCAAGTACTTTACTCTTGTTAAAACGTAAAAGTTTGCTGGTAAACTACCCCTTCCCCTTAACTGATCTTCACCAAAATCTAAAGGCCTTGAGTCCTCTACAATTCACTGACGTATGCAAAAAATTATTTGATTCTGTTTGAATTTGCGGCAGTTATCGTTTGCCATAGAAAATACGCTTGATAAAAAACGTTGCAGATAAACTACCCCTTCCCCTCAACCGATCTTCACCAAAACAATAGGTCTTGAGTACTCTACAAATCAGGGCTGTATGCAGAAAATTATTTGATTCTGTTTGAATTTGCGGCTGTTATCGTTTGCCATATAAAATACCCTTGTTAAAAAAACGTTGTAGGTAAACTACCCCTTTCCCTTAACCAATCTTCACCAAAAACAATACGTCTTGAGAACTCTACAATTTAGGGCTGTATGCAAATAATCTTTTGATTCTGTTTGAATTTGCGGCTGTTATCGTTTGCCAAACAAAAAAATTTCCCTTGATAAAAAAAACCGTTGCAGGTAAACTACCCCTTCCCCTCAACCGATCTTCACCAAAAACAATACGTCGCGAGTACTCTACAAATCAGGGCTGTATGCAAAAAATTATTTGATTCTGTTTGAATTTGCGGCAGTTATCGTTTGCCATAGAAAATACGTTTTATAACAAACGTTGCAGGTAAACTACCCCTTCCCCTCAACCGATCTTCACCAAAAACAATAGGTCTTGAGTACTCTACAAATCAGGGCTGTATGCAAAACATTATTTGATTCTGTTTGAATTTGCCGCTGTTATCGTTTGCCATAGAAAATACCCTTGTTAAAAAAACGTTGCAGGTAAACTACCCCTTTCCCTCAACCGATCTTCACCAAAAACAATAGGTCTTGAGAACTCTACAATTTAGGGCTGTATGCAAATAATCTTTTGATTCTGTTTGAATTTGCGGCTGTTATCGTTTGCCATAGGAAATACCCTTGTTAAAACATAAAACGTTACAGGTAAACTACCCCTTTCCCTTAACCGAACTTCACCAAAAACAATAGGTCTTGAGTACTCTACAAATCAGGGCTGTATGCAAAATATTATTTGATTCTGTTTGAATTTGCGGCTGTTATCGTTTGCCATAGAAAATACCCTTGTTAAAAAAACGTTGCTGGTAAACTACCCCTTTCCCTCAACCGATCTTCACCAAAAACAATAGGTCTTGAGAACTCTACAATTTAGGGCTGTATGCAAATAATCTTTTGATTCTGTTTGAATTTACGGCTGTTATCGTTTGCCATAGGAAATACCCTTGTTAAAACATAAAACGTTACAGGTAAACTACCCCTTTCCCTTAACCGATCTTCACCAAAATCAACAGATCTTGAGAACTCTACAATTCAGGGCTGTATGCGAAACATTATTTGATTCTGTTTGAATTTGCGGCTGTTATCGTTTGCCAAACAAACAAAATTACCCTTGCTAAAAAAAAACCGTTGCAGGTAAACTACCCCTTTCCCTCAACCGATCTTCACCAAAAACAATAGGTCGCGAGTACTCTGCAAATCAGGGCTGTATGCAAAAAATTATTTGATTCTGTTTGAATTTGCGGCAGTTATCGTTTGCCATAGAAAAAAATCTACAGACAGATAGACACACAGACAGACAGACAGACAGACAGACAGACACACAGACACTTTTCGGAAAACGACTTTTTTTCATGTTTTGAGTGTAGTAGAACCAGAATCTGCAATAATCTCGAACACGATTTTTTTTGCCATCACCATACTTCCATTCCTTAAGGAATATGGAAGTAAAAATACTCTTTCTTGCCAATAACGTAGTACACATATAAAAAATATTATCCCCTCCCCCTTCAACTATAATTTTGATTTATAGAAAATTACCCCCAGCCCATTCAACTAGCCTCTTCATTTATAGATATTTCATCTACGTTTCTACAGTGGATTATTAAGATCTTATCAGGATACTTTATCAAAATTAAGTACTTTACTCATGTTACAACAAAAAATGTATCAGGTAAAGTGCCCTTTCCCCGTAACCGATCTTCACCAAAATCAACAGAGATTGAGTTCTCTATAGCTCAGGCACATATGTAAAAAATTATTTGATTCTGTTTGAATTTACGGCAGTTATGGTTCGTCATATAAAAAATTACCCATGTTAAAACATAAAACATGAGATTTATAAAACATATCTAAGATTTATATTTAAAATCATTTTTGAAATAAAATATTTTCATAGAACCTACTAACGCTGGGGAAATCTGAGGAGCCAATCAGAGTTGGGCCTACCTGTCACTCTGCTGAATTTGGTGGAAAGCCCTGTCACTGTCGTCAAAGTATCAGCCTTGACAGGGTCCTCTTTTTCTGCAAAATGGGAGAGGAGGCTTGAGATGGAGTGAGTGACATGGTCCCCACCTCAATGAAGAACCCATTGTTTTATAAAAATATATTTAAATTTTGAAAACTGAAAATTCTTTTCTTGTTGTAAATATTTATATTTTATAATCAAAATGACTTTATCAAAAAACAAACATTATTTTTTTATAATAAGTACTTACATATGTTTCTTAATGTGCTTACTTTTTCTTCAATGTTGATGATCATTTCCAAACATTCTGACAAAATTGTACCTACAGAACAGTTAACATTCCCCAGGTTTCCATTTCTGCTAATTTCTCATTACACCTTCCACTGACGTATTATTAACCATTTCATAAACTATCGTATAATCTTTTCAGATTTTGTGGTACAAAATCTGAAATTTTCAGATTGCCTGGCAACAAAATTATTTTATTTTCAACAATTACCATTGTTTGAAAAAGTTTAAATGAATTTTCAAGTACTTTACTCTTGTTAAAACGTAAAAGTTTGCTGGTAAACTACCCCTTCCCCTTAACTGATCTTCACCAAAATCTAAAGGCCTTGAGTCCTCTACAATTCACTGACGTATGCAAAAAATTATTTGATTCTGTTTGAATTTGCGGCAGTTATCGTTTGCCATAGAAAATACGCTTGATAAAAAACGTTGCTGGTAAACTACCCCTTCCCCTCAACCGATCTTCACCAAAACAATAGGTCTTGAGTACTCTACAAATCAGGGCTGTATGCAGAAAATTATTTGATTCTGTTTGAATTTGCGGCTGTTATCGTTTGCCATATAAAATACCCTTGTTAAAAAAACGTTGTAGGTAAACTACCCCTTTCCCTTAACCAATCTTCACCAAAAACAATACGTCTTGAGAACTCTACAATTTAGGGCTGTATGCAAATAATCTTTTGATTCTGTTTGAATTTGCGGCAGTTATCGTTTGCCATAGAAAATACGTTTTATAACAAACGTTGCAGGTAAACTACCCCTTCCCCTCAACCGATCTTCACCAAAAACAATAGGTCTTGAGTACTCTACAAACCAGGGCTGTATGCAGAAAATTATTTGATTACGTTTGAATTTGCGGCTGTTATCGTTTGCCATAGAAAATAACCTTGTTAAAAAAACGTTGTAGGTAAACTACCCCTTTCCCTTAACCGATCTTAAGCAAAAACAATAGGTCTTGAGAACTCTACAATTTAGGGCTGTATGCAAATAATCTTTTGATTCTGTTTGAATTTGCGGCTGTTATCGTTTGCCATAGGAAATACCCTTGTTAAAACATAAAACGTTACAGGTAAACTACCCCTTTCCCTTAACCGATCGTCACCAAAAACAATAGGTCTTGAGAGCTCTACAATTCAGGGCTGTATGCTAAACATTATTTGATTTTGTTTGAATTTGCGGCTGTTATCGTTTGGCAAAAAAAAAAATTTCCCTTGATAAAAAAAAACCGTTGCCGGTAAACTACCCCTTTCCCTTAACCGATCTTCACCAAAAACAATAGGTCGTGAGTACTCTACAAATCAGGGCTGTATGCAAAAAGTTATTTGATTCTGTTTGATTTTGCGGCAGTTATCGTTTGCCATAAAAAAAATACCCTTGTTAAAAAAACGTTGCAGGTAAACTACCCCTTTCCCTCAACCGATCTTCACCAAAAACAATAGGTCTTGAGAACTCTACAATTTAGGGCTGTATGCAAATAATCTTTTGATTCTGTTTGAATTTGCGGCTGTTATCGTTTGCCATAGGAAACACCCTTGTTAAAACATAAAACGTTACAGGTAAACTACCCCTTTCCCTTAACCGATCTTCACCAAAATCAATAGATCTTGAGAACTCTACAATTCAGGGCTGTATGCGAAACATTATTTGATTCTGTTTGAATTTGCGGCTGTTATCGTTTGCCAAACAAACAAAATTACCCTTGCTAAAAAAAAACCGTTGCAGGTAAACTACCCCTTTCCCTCAACCGATCTTCACCAAAAACAATAGGTCGCGAGTACTCTGCAAATCAGGGCTGTATGCAAAAAATTATTTGATTCTGTTTGAATTTGCGGCAGTTATCGTTTGCCATAGAAAAAAATCTACAGACACACAGACACACAGACAGACACACACACAGACACTTTTCGGAAAACGACTTTTTTCATGTTTTGAGTGTAGTAGAATCAGAATCTGCAATAATCTCGAACACGATTTTTTTTGCCATCACCATACTTCCATTCCTTAAGGAATATGGAAGTAAAAAATCTACAGACACACAGACAGACACACACACAGACACACACACAGACACTTTTCGGAAAACGACTTTTTTTCATGTTTTGAGTGTAGTAGAATCAGAATCTGCAATAATCTCGAACACGATTTTTTTTGCCATCACCATACTTCCATTCCTTAAGGAATATGGAAGTAAAAGAGTTACTACTATATTAGCGTACACAGCTGGAAAAAATTATAATATAGCCTAAAATTTAAGGGATTAACAAAATTCGTCAACTTGTTCGCCCCTCTGGAGGAGGGTCCGGTCCTGTTCGTCCCCCCCCCCCCAGGTAAATACGCCCTTGCCCTCATCTTACAATAGAAGTAACGTTAATGAGATTATAGCCCATTATTAGTTCGTTTTAATTTTAAAACGTTCCATTGTTATTTTGTGCGTCAAGTGTGACCATTGCAGTGTATCACTGTCGACCGGAATGATAATGCGTATCACAAAACAACAAACTTCGTGAGGAGGATGTTTAGTGAAATACCGCGATGCGAGAATGTTAATATTACTCCTATTTCGCAAAGGCTTCCTGAACTACGGACGAGGAAAACGTTAGGTCACTGAAGAGTGCGATAACCAAACGAAAATTAGATAGTGTGATTTGATTTGATTACATCAGCAGAATCGTCTGTAGGTGACGCGGTCCGAGAATTATATCGGTGACACAGTGAACTTTTGTGCCTAACAGCTTCTCAACACGTCTATAACGTATGACGGTAAATTATTAATAGGATGTGTGGATGAGTAGAATTATAAGTAAAAGACACGTATCCCCCCTCTCTCTACATATACACATAATCCCTACCAATGTTAGCAATACACTGATTATATTTTGTATTAACATATGTGATTAAGAGAAAATAGAATCAAACTCACACAGGCAGTATCTCATAAGTAAATATTACCACAGTGTGTAATGGAGACACTTCAGGATATGGAATGTTCATAAAAATGCTCATGAAAGTAAACAGTAGATGTTACATAAAATTAAAAATCTAATCAATTTATGGAATTTATGTCCCCATAATATGAGAGAAAGTTATTAATATTAGCTATTTAATAATTCACAAGACACCTTTCTCGGGAAAGTTGTACGAGGTGGTGCGAATGTCCCTTACGAACGTTAGCACAGCGCGTATCTTTGATGACGACTTCCTTTACTGTATTTAAAATAAAAATAACTTAAGATGATTAAATCATTGAACAAAAGGAAACAAGTTTAAATTCGTTTGGAAATTTTTTTGGTAAATTTAGCTTGAAAGCAGCGTGGGACGTGGAAAGTACCGACATAATCCGACAAAATGTATTCTTTAAGTTTCATGGAAGTGAAAGTCAATTGTGTAGCACTACGCGGGCCCATATTTCAATAGTTTTCCAGGAAATCTGTGATAAAATTAACTGTCAAGTAAAATTAGTCCTGCTGACTGAATTTAAAAACACAATGGCTATAAATAAGAAGAAAGCAAAGAACAGAAGTGAGTCGGGAACAGGAATAAAGTTTCTAAGCGTGAACAAAAGATTATTAAATCTGGACAAATGAAAGAAGGAAGGGAAAGAGTACTGACTACCAAATCAGTCCCTGTCTAGTCCCCTCTCTATTTACTTCTTACATTGCTCTCTCTCTCTCTCCCTCCCTCTCCTCCCCACTCTCTAGGTTCAGTTCTCTTTCAATAATTCCTTCTTCATAGTTCAATTTAAAACCTTTAATTTTCCTTCTTTCCATATGGAAGAATTTGCTTGAGTGTGTGTGTGTGTGTGTGTGTGTCTATGTGTGTGTAGGTTTAAATTCTACAGGGCACGTATGGTTTGATAGTGTTGGCAACACTGTCACATATGATACAACTAATTCCCAATACCCAGAGGGCGTTTTGCCTTTAATTAACAGTTAAGCTAATGCTAACTCAATACGATGCCGTAACGTAGTGTTCAGCAACATGATCGTACACGTAATACGAAACGGCTAATTTGTATTCATAATGAAATTTTTCATTATGAATTTGTAAATACATTGCTTCGCAGGTTTCGAACAGCCCTACGGCGGTGCACCGTTTTTTCCTTTCCAAGGTTGTCCGATCAATTTTTACGATCAGTAGTGCCGACTTCAAGTATTTTGGATGAAGGTTATGGTACACTTAACGTACACACAGTTCTTACACGTTACGTTACAGATAATAGATAATACGGTCATAAGTCATCAGCACAAACTATATGGATTACACTGCATAGCCCAGAGTTCAGAGGTTATAATAATTCTTTGACAATATATCTCTTCCTCGGCCGCTCATTTCTACACCTCCAAACAACCTTAGGAGTCCTCTATATAACAACACATCCTCTCCACATGTTCTCTTCATACTTCTCTGCATTTTCAATTGCATTATGAATATCTTTTTTCACCTTTACGTTTAGTCGAATAACATCAGGGCTTGTATTAAGGGATGCACCTGCCAATTTATTAAAAGATGGGTCACAGTCCAAATAAATAAAATAGCTACCTTGGTCTAATTCTTTATTATTTATCACACTTATTGCGCACTGTCGTGAGCCTTATTATAAGGTTTCTACACCCACAATCCCAAGACTTCTGTTTTTGCAGTAAACATTTCAAAATTGGATTGTTTACGAATTGAGGACATGTAATGTGGAGGGTGGCCTAACCCACACCATTTTACATCGAGGGCAAGCCCTCATACCAGTTTCGAAGACTCCTTTCCCACACCCTTTAGTATCTAAACTACCTTCGCAAAAACCATATACGCTTAACAGGGAAGCGCCGGGAAAGACCCCGCTCTCCATCCACTGGATATGTCTGAACCCCTCTCCTCGCAAGGAGACTAACTCACTTCGCCGCTGTGACATGTAAAAACATACACTGTTGATACAACACATAACGCTGCCCACCGAACACAGGCCTGCATTTTTTCGGTTGCATCATGTTTTTCAAGTTTTGATGATGGATTCCTATGTATGTTTGTGCGCTGAATCCAAAAATGACCTTAGTTTCTTTCCATCACGTCAGAATTTTTTGCAAATCGCAATTTGCCAAATGTAGTATATGTCGAAAAATATCACAAATATGAGACTTAATGACAGAGTGAAATAGGTTTGTTTCGTATAAAACGTATTATTTTGCGGCTTATAATAGACATAATATAATAGAATATAGAAATATAGAAAATAAAAAAGTCACGATTTTAGTCGTTGTGTCGACGTCTTTTTGGACCAGCCATGCTCTGTTTCAGGCTTTTCCGTGCATGTGCTCTTCTGGGATCATCTCGGTGCAACATACAGCAATAGTCCGCCATCATTGTAGTATTTCCATCTTCCTTGGTAACGCTTTTCCTTTTCTTTGATGTCCTGATGAAATCTCTCACCCATCTCTTCACTAACAGCACCCAGATTCTCAGGAAAGTAGTCCAAATGTGAATGTAGGAAATGAACCTTCAAACTCATGGAACAGCCTAAATTTTGGTACTTCTGCAGCATAGTCTCAACGATAGACTTGAAATTCAGATCCTTCTTGTTGCCCAGAAACTTGGTTACTACGTCTTTAAAGGTGACCCAGGCTTCTTTTTCAGCAACTTCCATTTCTTTTTCAAAATTTCTTTACTTTATTTGTGAAAGCCTTACCAAAAGATGGTAAATGTTTCCAGTACATTTGTAACAAATTTCCAGCCTTGTCAACCGCAAAACTAAGAGAGGGTGTCTTTACGGGTCCGGACATTAGAAAACTTAGCAAAGATGGAAATTTTGAAAAAGAAATGGAAGTTGCTGAAAAATAAGCCTGGGTCGCCTTTAAAGATGTAGTAACCAAGTTTCTAGGCAACAAGAAGGATCCGAATTTCAAGTCTATCGTTGAGACTATGCTGCAGAAGTACCAAAATTTAGGCTGTTCCATGAGTTTGAAGGTTCATTTCCTACATTCACATTTGGACTACTTTCCTGAGAATCTGGGTGCTGTTAGTGAAGAGATGGGTGAGAGATTTCATCAGGACATCAAAGAAATGGAAAAGCGTTACCAAGGAAGATGGAATACTACAATGATGGCGGACTATTGCTGGATGTTGCACCGAGATGATCCCAGAAGAGCACATGCACGGAAAAGCCTGAAACAGAGCATGGCTGGTCCAAAAAGACGTCGACACAACGACTAAAATCGTGACTTTTTTATTTTCTATATTTCTATATTCTATTATATTATGTCTATTATAAGCCGCAAAATAATACGTTTTATACGAAACAAACCTATTTCAATCTGTCATTAAGTCTCATATTTGTGATATTTTTCGACATATACTACATTTGGCAAATTGCGATTTGCAAAAAATTCTGACGTGTTGGAAAAAAACTAAGGTCATTTTTGGATTCAGCGCACAAACATACATAGGAATCAATCATAAAAAATTACAAAACAGAACCATCGCAGGCTTGTGAATCAGCGGTATAGCCCCAACCCGCAACCTCGCAGAGTCGTAGACCCAGACCCACTTCGCGAGCCAGGCACGCGACGACAGTCACTGAACGGCCCTCCTCCACCAGAACAGGGGACGCCGCATGGAGGCTTCGTTTCTACTGTACTAGGGTTCACGGTGCACGATCTCGGCTAGGATCATTGGAACAGGGGTGGTTTCCTAGTGTAGCTACTCGGCAGGGACGAAGCAACCCTGGCTCGCGTTCTTCAGACACCCACCTTCAATCAGCTCAAATCCACTCGAAATATCGGGTCACAACCGGGCCACGTTGAGGCGGTAGGTGTCAGCTGGAGATGGCAGAAGTCGGAGCCACCTGGAATGGCGGTATAGGCTCTTTTCTCTTACCCCTAGGGGTCAACCCCAGGCCCCACCTTCAGGGCTAAGAATTGAGGACAGTTGAAGTACTGCCCGTACAGCTCGTCTTGCGTACTTGCCAACACAATCTGATAATTTACAACAAAATTGTGATTAGAGTTTAGCCACTGTGTACGTGTGACGATTTAAAACATTTTGCCTTTCCTTAACAGCATCGTCGATATAAAAGTTAAACAATACGGGCGCCAACGGACAACCTTGTCTGACTCCTCGTGGAGTCTCTCGTGTTCTTCCACTAGTTTGACCTTCCAACTTAATACTGATGCGAATATGATAATATTAACTTTGCACCGCCACGATTAGATGTTCTGGTATTTCATTCTTGTTTAGAAATTACCATAATGTTAAACTAGACAACCTGTCTAAAACATTCGCATAATCAGTGAAAGCTAATAACATTGGAGTGTTGTATTCACGATGTTTCTCAATCAGGTGTCCAAGAAAAAAGACAATCCATACTACAACGGTCTCTGCGAAAACCATTTTCTTCTTCACCCAGGCCTACTAACTGCGCATTTGCAATAGCACACAAATGCATTAACAACGATTTCCGCGTGAACCTTATACGCACTACTGAATAAGCTGATGCCTCTACTATTGTTGTAAAACTCCTAGGGCCTATAGATTTTCCTTTCGTAAAGATTGGGACTACTACAAGGTTTCTTGTAAGTCTCAGACACATGTTCTCATATCCAACAGTAGTTGTAGAAATAGATCAGGTTGATTTTAAAAGGAGTGGAAGCGTACTTGATCAGTTGCATATATTATCCAGCGCTGCGTTTATTCCTATCCCGTTTATGCAATTTTTCAGTGCATTGTAAGGTTCACCATCAATGTTTAAACCATCTACATCCGGATCATTGACGTTTGAACTTAGAACCTTAGAATAAAAGAATGGTATACGAAATCTTAGCACTACCCCTCAAACACCTGCAGAGTCTGCATAGTATTAAGTTAGGCAGTAGACACCAGAACGGATACTTTCAGAACAAAACAGGTACTAATGACGACCGAAATCAATGCATTATAAACGATAATCGGGAGAGCCAGCGTATATAAATGTATAAGAAAATAATATAACGTAACAAACAGCAGAACTTGTACAGGAAAGACGTAAAAAATGGAACGCACGCAGTGACCGCGCAGCCAATATTGGATTAGTAAAAGTGACGAGAGACTTGAAGACAATCCTAAATACCACCATAACAGTGGAGGAAAACTCGATACCATGGCCCGTCCACACTCTACAAAGCGTGAAGAAGGAAAGGTAGAAGCCTATGCAAAAGAGAATGAACAAGAAGACCTAACAATTCAGGTCCTTACAGTGGACGGTCGGTCTCCAAGTAAGGCCACAGAAACGATCAACCGTCACTCGGCTCTAGGCGCGAATGCACTGTGACTCTATCATACTGCTGGACTCGTATTCAAAAAATTTCTAAATGAATACTAAAAGACGCCCAAGACGAGAATTTAATTGATACGTTGTACAGCTGTGAAATTTGGGAAATAGGAAACATCATATGAAAAGATTGCAAACCCTGAAAATGGATGTACTCAGAAGAACAGAAAATTCAACTCATCCCAAACGCTGAGAAACGAAGTACTGAAGGTAGACTGAAGGAGTAAAAGACATAAAAAAACTGGTTTGGTATGTGCAATGCAAGGTGTCCATTAAAAACATTATAGCGAACCTCGTTGAAAGGAGGAGATATTGACGGCCACAGAGACTATGGAACCAGGGAACAAAGAGGTTAAGATGAGCAGATAAATGACAGGAAAATTTCTAGAACAAAGCAAAATGACGTATGGAGAGCAGAATAACGAATGCTGTGACTCATCCGGGAGAAGAAGTAATTTCACAATTGAAAAAAAAAACATAAATCTATTTTTAAATGTTTAAAAATACATTTCATATTGTACTAAAAAATTGTTTTCTAATTAGATTAAAATCATCTGGGTTATTTAATTATTCAATGTGTTGAGATATTCGATAAATTAACAAGTTTGATAAATTATTATCCTGTTTGATGATAGTGATCTTCTAAACTTAATGCATGGTTAAGAGTGTTTATTGTACACGAATGCACAGACAAAGATAGATCATTTTCTTTTTTTAATGTTTCACTAATGAATTCGTATAAAACGATGTAGATAAAAAAATAAATATTGATTTATTATCGTCATCATTTAAACAACGGATTGTGATTTTAAAATTCGCATTTAAATGAAGATATATAGTTAAATGCGGCTGTGAAATACTGCGACTGCGTTTGCTTTAAATAAAACCAAAGCAATAATATAAAATAAACTCACTCGGTGTAATTTCAAACAATGATTTATTTTATTGTACGAGACATGCGCTGTGTAGTTTGACTGTCGGAGACGTAGTTGGCCAGCTTCCCGCTAGGTTGTGCTACAATGCAGTCACGATATCAAGTCACGACCTAGGTATCAAGATTACAACATTGTAGCGAATGGCAACCAGGTGGTTTCTACCTCCACTACACTTTACATAAATATTATATACAATCGGTCCACCGTACTCGAGCTGGACATGTTCTTCTTAAGGTTATCTACCTTGTTTGAACAGATTATTAACAATTTTTATCTACTTTATGTCGTTCTGACGTTTACCTATATAGTTAAATAAATTGGTAGATAAAGCACACAATGTACACAAAAAATACAAAAGAGAGAGACAGAAGATAGACAGATAGACGGTCAGGCAGAAAAAAATAAATACCATAGATGACCAATATTCTTCCCACTAAAGTAGAAATTTACAACCTTATATGTGTGTACTTAAGGTTATATGCATTATAATAAAACAAGAGTTATCTATTCAGAAAAGAACAAACAGTAAACATACAAGAGCAAGCACAAAAATATTTTTTGTCAATACAGAAACAGTATAATTTTTTGTATACTAATTTGTACTTTGTTAACAAAGATACTTTTTTAATTAATATTCAGAGTCGGTGTTACTTAAAATATATGTACATGCTTAATAATATGTACAGTGTATGTGTGTTTGTGTGTGCGCGCGCGAGCCAGCGTTAAATATACACATATTCTTATATAAATTATCAAACGTGTAAACTTAGAGCGACTCACACATCCGCGAATATTAATAAAATGAATGAATGTTAATCAATGTTTTAGAAAATAAATGTCAAAAACTATATAAAAATAGGCAACGTAAAATATTCGTACTATTCTAAAAGTTTTTGTGTCCCAATTATTTTAATTCAATATCCGTTAATAAAAAAGGATATGTCCTCGTAGCGGATTCGAACCCACGCCACACATAACAGTTATAAATACTGTTGAATCTATACTCGTCGTGCGGTAAGCGTTACTGCGCTTTGAAGGAGCTGTCAACAATCGCCCGATTCCAGCACAGATTTACGATCAGCGACGGTAAATTGAATTTATATAAACTTTCGCTAAAACTTCAACTGAATTCATGAATACAATGCAACGTACAACTGAAGGTGTCGCATTTTCCCAGTCACCTTTACTTAGTACACAGCAGAATATGATAGTTAATTTCTGCCGCATCCTATCTTTATGATTAGTTATACACGGGGGGATTATCAACCTTTCTTCAACTCATTTCTTGTATTTCGTTTCAGTACATTTTTACTTTTTATCTTCACTATTTCTGTTAAAAAAGTAATGATGTCCATTTTGTCCTGAGTCAGCTTTTACTGGCTCACAAACGGATATCGTTTCCAGCTGATAGTGACTGTTGCGTCGACACTTTCTCCTCCTTATCGTGCAGTCAGTACTGGTTGTTCAGATTATCGCGTTCATCTCGGGATTCAGACACTGTCAACTGAGCGTAGACGGAATAAAATGTCTTTTAACGTTCTGGTTGTTTTTGTGCGAATTTTATTTCTGTTTGAAAATTAATTTTTAGGAGCGTTATCGTTTTACTAATCTGAGTCAAAGTCTCGTAATAATGCCAATGTACTGTCTTTCCTTACACGTTGCTTTTGTATCAGTATTTCCTTAATAGCTTCCTTTAACATTTTCTGGCCTTAAACAAATGTTTAAACTCACTGTATGATTCCCACGTGTGTGGAAGGTCAGATGCTGTCACAACTCCATGTGTAATGTACACGAGAAAAATTTGGTAAGAAAAGCTTCATTGTAGAGAAAAAATTGATTACAGGGCAGAGCAGTTTAACCATAATGGGATCTGAGGGTAAGATTATAGGAAGAGGCAAAGGACCTCGATTCATGTGCATGGAAAAAGTAGATCCAATCCAGTCTAATCTAATCCAATCGTGGACAGCTATGCTGACGTGTCCCAGTGGTTACAGTGTCCGGGCAAATCAGATGACTGCCTGATGCTACAGTTAACCTGAGTAGCCATGCTCGTGTTTCAGTAATGGCTCTTGTTTTCCTTCCCACTTTGGAGGGATGGAGGCTGTTGTTAAGGTTGGTTGTTGTGAACAGTTAAGCGATCAGCAACAAGATTTTTTGGTTTTTGATTGAAACCGACGAAGAGGGAAGGGAGAGGCGGTGAAGTATTCCTTTATTTTTCTTATTGTGTGAAAGGAAACATTTTGTGAAAAGGAATTATTATTTGTGCACTTTGAGTTATCTGTAAAAGGAAGAGGATGGATGGTCAAGCGTCGCAAGGGCGGCGGTGCGGAGCAGAAGAGTGCTTATGGGGGGTCATCGAGCAAGGCTCGGGGCGTTTATGTCTTCGTGGAGGTGGGTCTTCGTCTGTACTAAGGTGGCGGATGTGAGGACAGGACGAAGTAGAGGCTCGTGTGAACAATTTGAGCGCAAGGGAGCGGATAAACTCATCGACGGAAAGAACCTTCAACCCTCGCCTGATAACCTCATTGAAAAATAGATTTGAAAGGTACAGGGGATTTCAAACAAGAGCGCGTAATCCCCGAATTAAAATTGCAAGAAAGTAGACATTAAACTTATACTCACCCAAGAGTTTAATGTTGCAACAGCTACATCTAGAGACTCTATCGACACTTTCACCGTATTTAAGTTACTAAGATTTAGTCTAATTTTATTAAAAGTTTGTTTTATTTGTTATTTTCGAACAGATACTTTGCGCGCCAAGAAAATACACAAAACCGAATTTGTCGATGCGGTCTTTCGTATATCACCTTAGAACAACACTGCACGAAGTAAATAACCTGATGCCACGGTTCAAGTCAGCGGTAATGAAATCAGAACTAACGATAAACAACGGAGTTGGGTCGTTAATTATTGGGTCGACGATTTCCAGTCGGTAATCAGAGAAACGAAAGCGTACAGCCGAGCGGAGTCGAGTCGCTTCCTAGAGGGTCACGGTCTGAATGCTGCGCCCGCCCGTCCGCCCATGGATACGTGGTGCCTACCTAGTTAATTAGTTGTACTTATTTATTATTTTAACTGGGTTAGAACGTTCCACAACATTCGTATATGTACAGAAATGTAAAGTGCTGTTAAACAAATAGTACCGATTTAATCACTAGTGGTTCATGAGCCAACACCAATAGAATGTTATTTACTGTGGTACACTGTAAACCTTCCTCCGTGATCCTGAGACCGTTATCGTCTCCTCTAGCGGGAAAGGAAGAGGATTCAAGTATCGTGGGAAGCTCATACGTCCGGAGAGACGTATCGAGTACCACGAGACCAGCATCACAACACAAGTACACCTGGGAAATAAGTTACAGTCTTTTCTACATTCGTTCCCTTTAAAAGCTTGTGCGGGAACGTAAGGCTATGCAGGACTGTCGCTGTAAGGGAAAAATTATTATTTAAAACGGGAAATTTATTATTTTACACTCGTAAGGGCAAACAGAGATAAAACTAAAACTGTGATTTTCTTTTTAATTTCCTAAAAACGAACATGTACAAGCTCAGAAGCTTTTTACGATCGTTAGATGAATACCTTTTAGTACTCGCTGATAAGAAAAATAACACTCGCTGATCAGTAAAATAAACGTTATGTCGTCATTAACAAATATAAAAATAACACACGTTAAAAATGTAATAAAATTCGATAAAATAATAACAAGTATTTTGCACATTTTTAAAACTCCTGGGTAAAATGAGCTGAAACGACCAGAAGAAAACCGCAGACTAAAGAAAAAGCTTGATCACAATTCACGCACAATATAACGCTCCACGATGACCGAGCATCTTGCCTACGCCTGTTTTTTTTTTTATGCTGTACGCACTTAATTATTAGACCTACTGAATATATATTAGTTTATGTACTATGTATTGTTTGTTATAACTTACACGTTACTTTTAAACGCATAAACCCTATTAAAAATACAACCATGTCGTTATAAAAAATCGGTGTGGAGAAGCATGTTATACAGTAATTGACACGACTTCCATGTTATAATTAATTACAAAATTATTGTTAATATGTAGGCTTACACTCAGAACGAAATCAAGTATATCAGTATGCTTTTGGTAAACACGCTAAGAAAGATAATCAAAATACGAATTGTACCTAGTTGTTAATATTTTGAAAATAAAGAATTAATTTGATTAAATTATCTTTTATTTAAATAACGCGAAAGAAAGCGAATACCGCCCAGCGTTTGTTATCTGTGAAATTCTGAAAACGAAAAATTATTTTGTTTACGTATCCGTGGTGACAGCATGGAACGATATCAGTTGTTAATACTTTATTGAAATTAAGTTTTCGGTCCAATAAATTTATAACATCTATACAAAAAATTACCCCTTCCCTCTTCAACTACTCTTTTCATTTATAGATATTTCATCTACCTTTCTACAGTGGATTATTATGGCCTTCTTTTCAGGATACTTTATTTATCAAAATTAAGTACCTTACTCTTGTTAAAACGTAAAACGTTGCAGGTAAACTACCTCTTCCCCTTAACCGATCTTCACCAGAATCAATAGGCCTTGAGTCCTCTACAACTTGGGCATATATGCAAAAAATTATTTGATTCTGTTCGCCAATCGTTCGCCATAGAAAAAATTCTACACACAGACACTTTTCGGAAAATGACTTTCCTTCGTGTTTTGAGGGTAATACAATCAGAATCAGCCCTTATCCCGAACACGATTTTTTTCACGATCACCATGTTTCCTTTCGGAACATGGAAATAAAATGATAAAATGGCTGAACTATTAAACAATTAACATTTTAATGAATCGGAGAACGTTCAAGAAATATAAACCGGAGCGCAACCGGAATTTGTTGGAATCAAAACATCGAGCACAAAGTAAAACAAACAGTCCAGTTAATTTCATTGACATGTCAGAATATTGTATATTTTATAGGCATGGCCCGTCGAATGTACAGGCAATAGTAACAGATTATACTTTAATTACGTAAAGATTTTTTGGTTTGATTTAAAATGTTGTTACGATTGATGTTAATTATTTGTACGCATACTGCTGTGAAAAAGGAGCCGCCAAACGGCAGGAATAAAGCAAGAATTTAATACATAAAGTAGCGGATAATACGTAATAACATCCATAGTTGTGTAACATCCTGTGCTCAAAGCAAACATTTATTATTTCATATCAAGTGGTAAACCGTTAGTACTAAACCAAAGCAGTAATATCATATAATACTAAACGTTAACCATTTTCTGAAACATTTTAAATACCTTAAAGCCATTTTAAATCTTTAAAAACTTCTTTTATTTTAATTTTTATGGCACGTTATGTGTTATGGTAACAAGCTACCCACTTTGCTTTGTAAATATATAAATAACTTTGATTACGTATGAGAGTGCTTCCTGCCACCTTTAGCGTCAAACACTGCTCGTTTCTGGTCGCCTTAGTCTTATACTATGGCACTAAAACTCCCCCCACCCACCCACTTACTGCAAAAGGCTGTCACAATACATAAACACAGTCACAATCTACTCCTTTAACTTATCTGGTGCCTCCAACCTCTCAGCGGCCGGTCTGCCCTGGCGTGCGACTCCGCAATTCCTTCCCAAATGGCTTAAGAGAGCTTGCCCCAAAACAGCTTGAGACTGGTCTTCACCGACCAGCCTCGAACATCTAAAAAAAAAGTATGAAAGTCAATGTACGGAAATTGGAAATCTAACGTACATTACAGCGGCGTGTTGAAGAGCGTGTTTAGTGGCCCTCGGATTGCCAAAGGAACTAAAGCCTGACACATCAGACTTCAATATCACGATTCAAAATAATAATTCAGAATCACTGTGACGGCGGATTAGTGAAAAAAATATCTAAAACAAATATACAAAATCCAATAAATAAACAATATTTTTCTGATAACCCTCTCTGATCGATCTCCTCTGTATTTACGCACCGCAAATCAAAATCGATGTCGGAAATTACGAAATTTACTGACGTTTGTTTGTTTTTAAATTCTTTTTTCGATTTCTGAAGATTCGATTCAACAGTCTCCGTTGCTTAACGTCCACTAAAAGACAGGAAAGCGCTAAAGATATAACCCCATCGGTGAGTACTGTTTTGTGGGACGTGCAAAAATGGTTGCCGTTTGACATGGAGTGGGTTCATGGTAGTCAGGTAATTTGGCTGAGCCAAGAACAAAAGGTCGCAAATACTTTCAACTTATGAAGTTATTAGTTGGGTTGAGTGAGCAAGAGGATAGACACATCGATCGAAACGATCGACACAAGGAGAATTCGAACCAACAGTAAGAGATCGTGTGAACAACAAACAAATCCATGAGCGCGCGCGCCTCTAAAGCTTTCAGAGACGATCTATGTGTGAGAATTTCGCACAAGGATTTTACGAAAACGCCGCCCAAACTGCATGCAGCGGCAGGCTTCTGCTTTGCACCGATCAATTTAGCACACTTTCTAGTTTTCTGACATCAGTAATGTTAGAATTTTTGTGCTACACCTACAATGACCTGGATTCGCTTTCAAAGACACGTCACCTTGTTACACAATTTCACTCTCAGCTTGCTTGCCGACCGATGCGCGCGCTCTTGCACACCGCACGCAGCCTTGATCGCTTACAGCCTGCACCGGGGATGGATGGTGCAACGAGGTTATGTCACAACGTGGGGTGTCTGTCACGAGGCGCAAACAAACTCGTTCTCTACTGGCGGGAAGTTGGCCGATAAGAAACCATTTCTTGTGACAACTTTATGAAGCTTGGTTTGTCATTTTCAGAAAAGGAAAAGAGATACGATAATTCGAAAACTGAATGCTATAATTCTCTTTTTATGTACTAACTTTAACACACTAGTTATTAACCAGTGTGCCGCAAAAATTGCGAGTCTTTGAGATATTGCTGGTAAAAATAATTAAAAGAAATCTTCTGCTGGCGCTACAACCCAGTGTGGGTTTTAGCCTCTTCAACGATTTTTTTTCCATTCAGCCCTCTTATTACATAGTCTTCTCCATCTTCTTATCCCCATATTCGTCAGATTCTCCTCAACATCCTCGATCCATCTCTTCCTTGGCCTTCCTCTTGATCTCCTACCTACTGATCTCCATTATAGAATTTTTCTGGCAATTCTATATTGCTCCATCCTCATTGTGTGTCCCAGCCAGGCTATCCTTCTACTCTTTATAAACCTTAACATGTAAGCTCCGTGTATTAGATTATTTATTTCACGATTCCTTCGTATTCTCCAGGAGGCGTTGTTATTTTTCATGGGTCCAAAAATCTTTCTCAGTATCTTTTGTTCAAATGTTCTTAGATACTGTTCGTCTTTTTGTGTCAATACCCAGGTTCCACACGCATATGTTACAATTGGTTTAATGAATTACGCTGTTGTATATTTTTAATTTCAATGATTTGCTCAGTGCTTTCGACTTCATTACTGGATATCATTGCTTGTAGTTTTTTCAGTGAAGGGTTAGTGAGGATCGGTCAAAAATAACACAAATTTTAACTTATTTGTGTCGACGTTTCGACGATGTTTATTGCCATCATCAGGACAATTGATACTGACGCCAAACACACAACTGTACGAATTTAAGGATTGCTTGTAGTGTTAGTATATTTTATTTGTTTAGCCTAGGTAGGAAAATTCACTTGCGGGTTCAAATCATGATTTTCGAATCGTAGAGGTTGTCTGTTACATGACGTTCTTCTACTTTCACGTATTTGGTTATATTATCATTTATTTTCAGCCATCTCTCCATTTCCTTGCTATTTACGTTAGTCAGGCTACACCTTCTTTCAAAGAGTTTTTGTTTCTACTTATAATGGCTACATCATCTATATAAACAAGGGTTTGTGTGGTCTTTATTCCTATACGTCCCCTACTTTCCATCTTGTCAATTACTATTGGAATTACTGTTAAGAACTTGTTGATTACTGCTTCTAAAACTAAGTCAAAGAGTAAAGAGGACAGTGCATCTCCTTGTCTAACGCCTCCGGTAATGCGAAATGTGGACGTGAACAGACTGCGACATCGTATTGTAATTGAAAGAAATCGCTCAATATTAATTTTGAAAAAGGGTTAAGAACAAAATATTCATGAGCTTAAACATTTTGTTTTACAGAGTATTTATTTGCTTACAATAAATAAATTCATTTCTGATGAGACACTTGAGCTTAGCCATGGGAAGTCACAAAGAATTCTGTGAGCAAAAAAAAATAGTTTGACCGAACTCCTGCTTATCATTTTCTGGTGATTCCCAAAGATTTACCTTCCACCTCACACACGTAGTCCCCCCCCCCCCCCAGAACGGTGCTTGTAAAATCCGTATCCATTCAATGTCCCACGTATTTGGATTATTTCATAGTCCGGTAGCGGCAGACGGACAAACATCACGAAACACCCATCCGTTGAAAATGACATTATATTTGAAGGGTGTGAAGTATTTATCTACTAAACGGGATTGTAATACCGCTCTGTTGTTGTTGATATAATTAATTAGGCAGGACCGCTGTCACAGAATGGTAATCAGCTGCTCAGTTTAATAATACAATGCGACGTGTATAGTGCCTATACACTACACAATCCCTTTGTTATCTCCCATGACAAGGATACGTCTTGTCAGGCGAGACCCAGATGCGCTGTATAACTCCGTGTTAATGGAAGCAACGTTTGTAAGACAAGGAATTAATTAGAGGTTTCAACCCTCTCGTCTACTTTTCGCCAGTTTTTCTCTCTTCTGGCATTCCTTTCGAAATCATCGACTTTTCTTTCCTGAATTTCTAATTCTTTAAATGTTGAGCGCCTTTCCGACTTACAGTCTACACGGTCTTTCCGGAATCCTGCATGTCCTGAATATTTCTTTTGTTGAACACACCTTTGGTATTACACATTCCCAAGTGTACAATATTCAGTCTCACAAACACGCTCTCAGGCAGTCTTGTCCGAAGGAGATCCTTGAATGACTCAGTTTGAATTGTTTCCTGGCTCATTTTCTTGTATTTTCGTGGTCCATAGGTCACGAAATACAGGATTGGCAGCTGGCGTAATGGTGTTTTTGTGATGACACGCAGCCTTTGCTATTACTACACTGCTTCCCCATTATTCTGAATCTACAACATGCGTCAGGATAGGGAAACAAAGTCCATGGCATAGGTATCCATCTGTCTTAATTTGAAGAAAAAGTCTCCCCAGACGGTATGCCTTTATTATCAACAGAATCTAATTTTCCTCTAATGGCTATCCCATAATAGGACTGCAGTTGTTCATTTATTCCGAAAGTTAATGGTAAATCCACTTGAAGTCTCTCGACTTTCATGTCCTCGTTTTACTTTTTACTTCCATATTCCTTAAGGAATGGAAGTATGGTGATGGCAAAAAAAATCGTGTTCGAGATTATTGCAGATTCTGATTCTACTACACTCAAAACATGAAAAAAAGTCGTTTTCCGAAAAGTGTCTGTGTGTGTGTCTGTCTGTCTGTCTGTGTGTCTGTCTGTAGATTTTTTTCTATGGCAAACGATAACTGCCGCAAATTCAAACAGAATCAAATAATTTTTTGCATACAGCTCTGATTTGTAGAGTACTCGCGACCTATTGTTTTTGGTGAAGATCGGTTGAGGGAAAGGGGTAGTTTACCTGCAACGGTTTTTTTTTATCAAGGGAAATTTTTTTTTTTTTGGCAAACGATAACAGCCGCAAATTCAAACAGAATCAAATAATGTTTCGCATACAGCCCTGAATTGTAGAGTTCTCAAGACCTATTGTTTTTGGTGAAGATCGGTTAAGGGAAAGGGGTAGTTTACCTGTAATGTTTTATGTTTTAACAAGGGTATTTCCTATGGCAAACGATAACAGCCGCAAATTCAAACAGAATCAAAAGATTATTTGCATACAGCCCTAAATTGTAGAGTTCTCAAGACCTATTGTTTTTGGTGAAGATCGGTTAAGGGGAAGGGGTAGTTTACCTGCAACATTTTTTTATCAAGCGTATTTTCTATGGCAAACGATAACAGCCGCAAATTCAAACAGAATCAAATAATGTTTTGCATACGTCCCTGAATTGTAGAGGACTCAAGGCCTTTAGATTTTGGTGAAGATCGGTTAAGGGGAAGGGGTAGTTTACCTGCAACCTTTTACGTTTTAACAAGAGTAAAGTACTTGAAAATTTATTTAAACTTTTTGAAACAATGGTAATTGTTGAAAATAAAATAATTTTGTTGCCAGGTAACTAAAATAAAGTCATTTTGATTATAAAATATAAATATTTACAACAAGAAAAGAATTTTCAGTTTTCAAAATTTAAATATATTTTTATAAAACAATGGGTTCTTCATTGAGGTGGGGACCATGTCACTCACTCCATCTCAAGCCTCCTCTCCCATTTTGCAGAAAAAGAGGACCCTGTCAAGGCTGATACTTTGACGACAGTGACAGGGCTTTCCACCAAATTCAGCAGAGTGACAGGTAGGCCCAACTCTGATTGGCTCCTAAGATTTCCCCAGCGTTAGTAGGTTCTATGAAAATATTTTATTTCAAAAATGATTTTAAATATAAATCTTAGATATGTTTTATAAATCTCATGTTTTATGTTTTAACATGGGTAATTTTTTATATGACGAACCATAACTGCCGTAAATTCAAACAGAATCAAATAATTTTTTACATATGCGCCTGAGCTATAGAGAACTCAATGTCTGTTGATTTTGGTGAAGATCGGTTACGGGGAAAGGGCAGTTTACCTGAAACATTTTTTGTTGTAACATGAGTAAAGTACTTAATTTTGATAAAGTATCCTGATAAGATCTTAATAATCCACTGTAGAAACGTAGATGAAATATCTATAAATGAAGAGGCTAGTTGAACGGGCTGGGGGTAATTTTCTATAAATCAAAATTATAGTTGAAGGGGGAGGGGATAATTTTTTTTTATATGTGTACTTCGTTATTGGCAACAAAGAAGTATTTTTTTGTTAAAATTCCTTCCCTGGCTGTTTGGCTGAAAATGATTTTAAATATAAATCTTAAAATATGGAAGTCATGTATGGTTAGGGCTGTATGCAAAAAATTATTTGATTCAGTTTGAATTTGCGGCTGTTATCGTTTGCCATAGAAAACAAATATAGACAGACAGACACATAGACAGACACGCAGATAGACAGACAGACACACACACACAGACACTTTTCGAAAAATGACTTTTTTTCATGTTTTGAGTGTAGTACAATCTGAATCTGCAATAATCTCGAACACGATTTTTTTACTTCCATGTTCCTTAAGGAAATGGAAGTATGGCAAAAAAAATCGTGTTCGAGATTATTGCAGATTCAGATTGTACTACGTACAATCGTATACGTATACGTACGTACGTACGTATATAATTTATTTAAACTTTTTGAAACAATGGTAATTGTTAAAAATAAAATAATTTTGTTGCCAGGCAATAAAATTATAATTTTTTCATTTTAATGTAATATAATATTTTTCATTTAATACAGCAATAAAAAGGCAGGTAAGACACAGCCTGGCTGTTTGGCTGAAAATGATTTTAAATATAAATCTTAGAATATGGAAGTCATGTATGGTTCTCCATACCGATATTTCATTTTGCTCTCCTCCTCGTTTGTTGTGGATCATACATTCAAGTATCTATATATTAATACGTGAAGAGAAAAAACTTTGTACCCCTTTTTAAGCATATTGCGCGCACGGAGGAGTGTGAGATTTGGCATAGTTAAAGTTTATATGGAGAAGGAGTGCAGAAAGCTAAAATTTATATATAATATGTGTTACAAATACATTAACTAAAATAAAATAAAACATTCATTTGCACTTGAAAATTCATTTAAACTTTTTCAAACAATGGTAATTGTTAAAAATAAAATAATTTTGTTGCCAGGCAACAATAATCTGTGGAGTGTATGTCAAGGCAAAAAAGCGTTTATTTTATATTTTGTATATTAGATATATGTGTTTTATATATTAATGTGCAGTTGAAAGTGAAATACAGCTTGCTTAATACTGACAGATTGACTGAATGAGCTGTGAATTTTGTGTGATTTCAAATGTTCCTTTTTCAATAGCCTGTGGAGTGTATGTCAAGGCAAAAAAGCGTTTATTTTATATTTTGTATATTAGATATCTGTGTTTTATATATTAATGTGCAGTTGAAAGTGAAATACAGCTTGCTTAATATACACCTGTTGCAAAAGGAAAATTTTGTAGCAGCAATTTGAATTGACTTACTCTCGCCTAATTATTATTGGTGGTTTCAAAAAAGTGAGTACATTTTATTATTTTTAAATTAAACCCTGTCTAATCTTAGTTTCAGTAATTTCATTACATGTTTTTTTTTTACATTCAGATATTCGCACCTACTTCCATTATGCCTCGACATAGAACATTGACGGGTCGGAGTGAGAGACAAAGAAGAAGGAATATATATTCGCGTGAAAGTTAAAATGATAATAGACCAAATGCAAATTTAAATAGTGTAAATAGTATACAAAATGATGAAATTATTTTGAGGGATACATTTAAATGCGCACTGAATGTCATTCCAAGAAATTTTAATACTTTTGATTGTGGATTAATGCATTTACAATGCAGGTTTTGCAATGCAAAACATTTCGAATCTGAGGTAACTTTAGGTGAAAGGACTGCATTCACTTCATGTTGTCATAAGGGTAAAGCATTATTACCGGCCTTAAGTCAAAATGAATACTTTAAATCATTGTATGATTGACTTACCACATAAGTTAGTACTGAAAGTTAATTGCATCGTTTTACTGATCAGAAACTTAAATACAAAGGAAGCATTAGTCAATGGAACAAGAATGCGCATCAAGTGTATGCATCGTAATGCTATTGATTGCGAAGTTTTAACTGGAACCGCACGCAATAAGAGAATTTTGATTCCACGTATAAATTTAACATATTCCGGTACTGTTTTACCATTTAACTTTCAAAGAACTCAATTTCCAATTATACCTGAATTTGTGATGACAATAAATAAGTCTCAAGGACAAACATTCGAAAAAATTGGAATTTTATTGAGGCAGCCAGTTTTTACACATGGTCAATTGTACGTCGCAGCAAGTAGAGTTCGATCATTCGATGGTTTGAGATTTTATATTTCCGAATATAATGGCCAAGGGCATTTAGCAAATGATGAAAGAGTTTTTACAAAATACATCGTTTACACAGAAGTTCTGAATCATTAAATTCACTTTCAAACTATTTTAAGTTCAATGGACAACATTTATTTTTTTAACCGCCCGGTTTTTTTGATTTAATGAAAAATATATGAAAAAATACGAGGCACGTATTTTTTATTTCATTTTTCATTTTGTATTAATTTTTTATTTAAATTTTATATAATTCAAAAAAGATAGGCAAAATAACTGTGTAGCCTTGGCGAAACCTGAGTAGTATGGCTATAAAAAAACCCAAGGAAATGTCAAAAAACGCGTTATTGCTTTTTAAATATGGCTTAGCCAAGCTAAACCTCATTTTTCCTATCTTTCATATTTTTTAAATAACTCGAAAATTAATGCATAGAAAAAAAATTAAAAAATTGTATAAGCTTTGTAGCAGATAATCTTCAAACTGTTTTCGAATTTTGTACCTTACCAAAAATGAAATGTAATCCACTGGAATTGAAAACAATGTATCTTATACTTCTATGAATGTCAAGTCACATTTTTATTAGCGTTTATTTGATTCAATAATAACATGAAAAAATTAAAACTGACAATGAATTATATCAAAAAATAAATACGAATACAAGCTGTAATTGTGTTTTTTTTTTCAACTGTTACTAACATTAAATTTTAAATTTCATAGGTATTGCAGGGAATTAAGGCAAACAACACACGCTAATGACGTATTTGTACACGCTCGCAGCTGACGTAATAGAACAAAATTCAAAAAAATTATATGCAATGATTATAGAGGTATACTCTTTGACAAAAGAACCTCAATAACGTTCAAACTTAAAAATTTAATGAATTACGGTCGAATTTCGACCACTGGGCGACCACTAGTTCTATGTTAATATAAAACCAATCGATGTTACCACTATATTTAGAGATCAGCGGCGTATTTACGGGGGGGGGTACGAACGGGTCCGGACCCCCCTCCCAGAAGGTCAAAAAAAGTTTGACGAATTTTGTTAATCACTTAATTTATAGGCCATTTTATTATTTTTTCACTCTCTACGCTAATATAATAGTAACTCTTTTCTGAATATACAAACAGGTGTATTACACATTATTTGCGTACACGTTTGAAATATGAAATATAGGAAAAGCAATTCAGTCAATAACTATCTCCTAATTAAGCAAATAAGCAGTTCTAAATAGTATTTCAATAACGCGTATTTTTATTGTATTATTACCGTTTACTTTAATGGGATTAATTTCAGGATGTTATCACAAGTTTTTCAGTCACTTCAAAGTTTTTCAGTCACTTTATTGCTGATTAATTTTGAATTATTTTTCTTTTGTATGAAGCTGATTCGATTGGACTCCTCTCCCCAAGACCAAATTCTAGATACGCCACTGTGAGAGATACGTTCTCCTCAGATGAAATAAAACTCTAAGTCAATTGACATCAAAGTTTAGATACTCAAAAATATAAAATTCCATCGAAATACAAAAATGCTGTGGCGCTCACGAAAGAACGATTATAAAAATATATTTCAATTACTTTCTGCTACAGTTCGTTTCTTGATATATATAAAGTATTTAAAATTTATATTTATATTACCTCAAGATGTTATTTTTCCTTATTTGCAACATGTTTCGAGAGCTCCTGTGACGATTTCATTAAAAAAAAAAAAAAAAGTGTTAGTTAATTAAGTTGATAATGTATAGGTTGATAAATTTTAAGTGTTTAATAAAATCTCACATTTTTACCTAAAGCTTATTGTAATCATTGAATAATAATAATATTTAAATGAAAGTCTAATAATATATTAAAAGGAATACGAGTGTACAGAAAGGGTAAAGCTTGTTAATTAATCCTGCATAAACAGGCGCTACCCAGAAACAACTTGTTTTCCGACCCCTTAACCAACTAAAAATAATTGTAAATTGATTATTATTTAAATAATTAAACTAGATCACTATAATGTACTTTGATAGCAATTTTAACTAAGAATCTCTCTACTTAATTATTTAATCTAATTTTAGTCCTTTAAATAAAAAAGAAACTTGGAACTATTTTTATATTGAGTTGAACTGTCGCGAGATTACTACCCTTACCCCTAACTATTTTCGCCCACTTGCTATGGAGCGGTCGAACAGTAAGCTGTGTACTGCCGATATGTGCAACGTTAAAAATAGTTTATTACAAAATGTAATTAATCCGTCAGTTAAGACACAGAGGCATTCTTTTTACTATTAAACAATGTGTTGCGTTAATGTAGTTGAACCGCGACTCATATAAATATGGTGTAAACGAGTGAGAATGAATAACTAAAATTTAGCGCCGGTGACATCTCTTCAAAAATCTTAAAATATAATACTTATGTAATTAAAACTGTGGTAATCCCATGAAGTGAAGTGGTACAATCAGACTATCATGTGAAGTGGATACAGGTGAATGAAACTTTGTGTTAATCATTCAGATCAACGAGCTATTACTATCAGTTAGCCAAGAGCTGAGAACCAGGAGACACCATGATCTAAAAGACTTCAGGACTACACCATTCCCGGATACGAAGATAATGAGAGATACCTGACCTACTTCAAACATGCTGCAACCGAGGACCTACGACTGGAATAACGCAGAGCTGGAAGACATCCAAAAAGGTTACACGGAGGCAAGCCTTCCGTGCTTATGAAATACTAAATATTATATTCAACAAAAGACAATTAATTTAACCACATTAAGACATTTTAAGTAATTGTATAACAGTAATTGTATACTCATAACTTGTATACTTATTCCTAGTAAAAGAGTTATAGCTCTAAACTGTAAAGCCTTATTGTTTAAAAGATTAATAAAGACCATTCTTCAAATGGCAAAATTTTAAAGCTTTATATGGCGAGGTAACCATTCTTAACGTATTAGAGGAAATCCCGGATCCGGAGAATTAATTAAATTCATGTACATCTTATTTTGAGGGGCCTTGTAAAGAATAAAATATAATCATCATGTAAACTGTAAGCTATTGAAGCATATGTGTCGAGAATTTTAAGTAGAGAAAATAATACAATATGTAATAAAGAGATGTCATCAGGAGTACCTACTATACTGAGTGCATAAATCAACAGTCTCCCCTTCCCTGAATCCTTGTATATTTATTGTTTGTTGTTCTGATTAATTTTCAGCTCGTCACAAGTAAGGCAGCCTGAATAATTGGCAGAACCAATTATTGCGGGTTCCCTAAGTTATAACACAGGAGAAGATGTTATAAATTGCGCCACTCTGCTTATTTTGCTAATTTTGCTATTTTCTGCTATTGTGCTGTTGTTTAATAATTAACTGTGTACAGAGTGTCACAAATAAATTGCGCCACTCTGCTAATTTGCTTAAATTTTGCGACTCCTTTGTAAAAAATTTTGTGACTTGTGTTATTTAAGAAGTAATTGTGTCCCGATAAACCCACACACATAAGCTGTTGATTTATTCACTCATGTACTTTAAAATGTGTCTAAAATATTAAATAAAAATTAAACGATAATAGTTATTATAATAGTATAAATAAATAAGTAATTTAAATATTATTTAGATATAGGAATGAACATAATGTTAACAAAAAAACGCCCCAAGAATACGATATAACAGCAGGTACGTGCTTGTCAAAAAGTTCATTCATCAACCTGTCGGTTTGTAAACAATATCAGACCAGTTGAATTCTTGTCCAAGCCTGCGTGTAAAACTGTCCTTGTCACCCTACCCCAAGTTGAGTTAGACAATGCATTCACCCTCTAGTTGAGTTCCCCTTTGTAAGCAAAACAATGCCATTGTTTAAAACTAGTCTGACCTACATTCCAGCGTAACAGCTGACCGCTTAAATAGAAACTAATGCAAATGTTTAATAATAACTGTTAATAAATGTTTACCATGTACTAAAGTGTGTAGGCGATAATTGTGTGTAGTATAGTAGAGGAAATAATATTATGACTTAAATTTCAAATGAATAAATGACTTAGTTAACCCCTTGTTAGATAAAGTATTAAACCCCATGTCCCAAAACAGTAACCTTGTAAACTGAGCCTTTAAAAAAAAAACAAAGTAAATAAAGTGTCCTAAATAAATATGGTAAGTCGATAGGAAATAATTCTAGGTAGTTTTAAACCCCCCAAAGTAATAATAAGGCTGAATAAATCTTAAGTTAAACTAAATGTGTGTAACTTGTAGCAGTAAATAAGAGAAAGGTAAATAATAATAAAAGTATAGTTGCATATCGTGAACACCCTAGTTGTGGCCGGTAAGAGAACAATTAAGCGTGTTAAGAAATTGTAGTAAGCAGCCACGCACTCTCCCTATTGTGATAAACCGTTGCCTCCCTAAACAATGAAAACCACCGCGTGTGAAATACAATGAGTTGTGTAAAGTGTCACCCCTTCCGCATAGTTTGTCTAGTTATTGTTAAAGAGATAATAAGAATTACCATCGTGACATTCCGCTTCTCTCAAAACAGTAATCTAGAGTGGAGTATGGGATCCTCTTTAGATTATTTTAGAAGTAAGTCTATGGTATATAATCAAGAAAGAATTATATACATGTAAAGTAACAAGTCACATCGGCGCCGACTGAAAAGGATAATGATGAGGCAGAAAGGTGCCAAGAGATCATTAATGAATGCTGAAAGCTAACTTGTAGAGTTAGAGTAAGCTGATGTCAGTCGGGCCAAGATATTGTGAGTTACTGAAATTAGGGAAATTAGTATTATAAGTTAGTACTGTAAGAAGTGAGATAAAGGGAATTTCACGAAGGAGAACCTTTAAATGAGAACAAGATCATTTAAAGAGAAACGAATAAAAAAAAAGAAAAAACAAACCGTGTACTAATAATAATTAATAATAATAATAAATAATTTCACACGGTACTCCCCAAGCATACTCCCGGTACATTGCTAACCAACTTGTCAGGAGTCTGTGTTTTTTAAGAGGCGGAGTATGTGACGATTTCATTAAAAAAAAAAAGTGTTAGTTAATTAAGTTGATAATGTATAGGTTGATACATTTTAAGTGTTTAATAAAATCTCACATTTTTACCTAAAGCTTATTGTAATCGTTAAATAATAATAATATTTAAATGAAAGTCTAATAATATATTAAAAGGAATACGAGTGTACAGAAAGGGTAAAGCTTGTTAATTAATCCTGCATAAACAGGCGCTAACCAGAATCAACTTGTTTTCCGACCCCTTAACCAACTAAAAATAATTGTAAATTGATTATTATTTAAATAATTAAACTAGATCACTATAATGTACTTTGATAGCAATTGTAACTAAGAATCTCTCTACTTAATTATTTAATCTAATTTTAGTCCTTTAAATAAAAAAGAAACTTGGAACTATTTTTATGTTGAGTTGAACTGTCGCGAGATTACTACTCTCACCCCTAACTATTTTCGCCCACTTGCTATGGAGCGGTCGAACAGTAAGCTGTGTACTGCCGATATGTGCAACGTTAAAAATAGTTTATTACAAAATGTAATTAATCCGTCAGTTAAGACACAGAGGCATTCTTTTTACTATTAAACAATGTGTTGCGTTAATGTAGTTGAACCGCGACTCATATAAATATGGTGTAAACGAGTGAGAATGAATAACTAAAATTTAGCGCCGGTGACATCTCTTCAAAAATCTTAAAATATAATACTTATGTAATTAAAACTGTGGTAATCCCATGAAGTGAAGTGGTACAATCAGACTATCATGTGAAGTGGATACAGGTGAATGAAACTTTGTGTTAATCATTCAGATCAACGAGCTATTACTATCAGTTAGCCAAGAGCTGAGAACCAGGAGACACCATGATCTAAAAGACTTCAGGACTACACCATTCCCGGATACGAAGATAATGAGAGATACCTGACCTACTTCAAACATGCTGCAACCGAGGACCTACGACTGGAATAACGCAGAGCTGGAAGACATCCAAAAAGGTGACACGGAGGCAAGCCTTCCGTGCTTATGAAATACTAAATATTATATTCAACAAAAGACAATTAATTTAACCACATTAAGACATTTTAAGTAATTGTATAACAGTAATTGTATACTCATAACTTGTATACTTATTCCTAGTAAAAGAGTTATAGCTCTAAACTGTAAAGCCTTATTGTTTAAAAGATTAATAAAGACCATTCTTCAAATGGCAAAATTTTAAAGCTTTATATGGCGAGGTAACCATTCTTAACGTATTAGAGGAAATCCCGGATCCGGAGAATTAATTAAATTCATGTACATCTTATTTTGAGGGGCCTTGCAAAGAATAAAATATAATCATCATGTAAACTGTAAGCTATTGAAGCATATGTGTCGAGAATTTTAAGTAGAGAAAATAATACAATATGTAATAAAGAGATGTCATCAGGAGTACCTACTATACTGAGTGCATAAATCAACAGTCTCCCCTTCCCTGAATCCTTGTATATTTATTGTTTGTTGTTCTGATTAATTTTCAGCTCGTCACAAGTAAGGCAGCCTGAATAATTGGCAGAACCAATTATTGCGGGTTCCCTAAGTTATAACACAGGAGAAGATGTTATACTCCCGTGCTCTCATCCTCAGCCTTCGCGATATTGCGTCTGGTGAAGTATTTGTGTGTTGGCTGGATGCTATTAAGGTTTCTTGTTGGTCTCTGGTATTTTGAAGTTGTATTATTGTGTGTGATTGTGGTATATATGTAAGTTTATTTGTATTTTGTGTATTTTCGATGTTGAGTGCTTTGAATATTGTGTCATGTTTTGTATTTGATTTTAAAATATACCACCCACCACAACATAAAATGGCAGGATTCTATTCGCTATTTAACAGAATGTACAAAATTCCCCTAAACAAACAAGAAACTGTCAAAGAAAGAAATATAATATACCAAATTGGTTATGAAAATGGATACAATAAAAATACTGTAAACAGAATAGAAAATAAAATCAAATATAAAATAAAAACTGAACAATTAAGAATTAATAAAAATGAACAACACATAAATAATAACAACAACAAATGGGACACATTCACATACATAAATAATAAAATGACAAAGCTAACAAAACTATTTAAAAACACAGATATAAAAATAGCATACAAAACTAATAAAAATAATTTACAAAAACTAAATAGCCCACACAACAAAGATAATACAACAACTAACGGTATTTACAAACTTGAATGCCAACATTGCAATAAATGTTACATAGGACAAACAAAAAAACAGCTAAAAAACGTTATTTTGAACACCTAAACGCATACAAAAAACCAGAAATATATAAATCCAATTTAGCCACACATGCAATAAACACAGGACATGAATAACCAATGTGACACTAATAAAACATATACCACACAAAGGCACCATAATGAACATTTGGGAAAATTTACAAATATACAAACATAAAACACAAAACAAACTAATACCTGAACAAATACAACTCAATACAAAACATGACACAATATTCATAGCACTCATCATCGAAAATACACAAAATACAAATAAACTTACATATACTGTACCACAATCACACACAATAATACAACTTTAAAATACCAGAGACCAACAAGAAACCTTAATAGCATCCAGCCAACACACAAATACTTCACCAGACGCAAGATCGCGAAGGCTGAGGATGAGAGCACGGGAGCTCTCGAAACATGTTGCAAATAAGGAAAAATAACATCTTGAGGTAATATAAATATAAATTTTAAAAATATATTTAAAAATTATAAAACAGGAAATGTAATAAATCATTTTAAACAGAAACACGTGTAAGTTCAGTTTTTTTGAGACCAATAACAGAAAACGTACAAAATGTCAGCAACGCCACCGCTGCGTCCCGTTAATTGGAAAATTATGCTTTGCTTTAAACAAGATGTAATTTCACACTTATCGTTCTGATCACGGAAATTTCGGCACTCACTTTCCACGTTAGCTCAATTTCTAAAATGAATAACAGAAAAGTTATTACTTTACTAGAATGCCAAACGATCTGACATCGCTTAATAAAAAATCTAGACATCGAGATTGGTAAAAATAACACTTGAGAAAAAAAATTCGATGTGTGGATGTCCAGAAAACTAAGAAAGTAAAGTGAAGTGGGTTTTGTGTGTGTGTGTGTGTGTGTGTGTGTGTGTGTGTTTAGCTGCAGACGAAGTAAGGTCAACGATACGATGGACGGCCTGTGACAACTTTACAGCGGTCGGTCGATTGGTCTCCAAAATAATAACACGCAGACTTTACTGGCAGCAGTCACGAACCTTCTGAACGGATGCGTCGTGAGAAACGCTCTTTACCGCTGCCTTTTGTGTTCTCAGCCTGCTCTTTGCTCTCCTATTTACTCTCTTTCCCTCTTTCATCTCATTCATTTGCCGCCGTATTATACTAGAATTTGAATATACACACAAAGGAACATCCACTCGGTGTGTGTGCCTGTTTTTTACAAGGAGGGGAAAGAGAGAGAGAGTGAGAGAGAGAGTGCGCGGGGGAGGAGAGGAATACACAAACTGAGATTGTGAGAATTGGTCGCTTAAATCAACACAACAATAAAGACTCCTACATCTGCGCAGCTAACAGTTCTAACAAGTAGTAGCCTTGTTGAAAGCCTTTAGACGCGCTCACAGACCAGAGTGTTTATTTTTATTACAAAACACTTCTAAAACAGTCGTAATGGCTGACACTTACTAATTCTGTTCACACAAGGCCTAGGATTATATTTCGCCAGGCCGAGATGGTATCGGACGGCACTGGGCGTTTCGAGCGTGAATGACATATGGTATGACGGCACTGCGTAGGCAATATTTTACCATTTATTTATACTTAAGAGTAACATTAATACCGTAGATCACTGGAATAATAAACAGTTCCGTTACACGAGATTAAGGAAGTGACAACAAGGAAAGTTGAATAATTGTATTTAAAAAGTAACAAAATAGAGGGAAAAATAAAATCAGTGAAGTTATGAAACATAATATGGACTTAAATGTACTTGCTGGTGATAATAAGGCCAACGAACGCGCTGAAGATATAGGCATACTAAATTTTAAAGGATATGTTACACTTTACTGAAAGAACGAAACCGAAGACTGTGTGTGTGTGTGTGTGTGTGTGTGTGTGTGTGTGTGTGTGTGTGTGTGTGTGTGTGTGTGTGTGTGTGTGTGTGTGTGTGTGTGTGTGTGTGTGTGTGTGTGTGTGTGTGTGTGTGTGTGTGTGTGTGTGTGTGTGTGTGTGTGTGTGTGTGTGTGTGTGTGTGTGTGTGTGTGTGTGTGTGTGTGTGTGTGTGTGTGTGTGTGTGTGTGTGTGTGTGTGTGTGTGTGTGTGTGTGTGTGTGTGTGTGTGTGTGTGTGTGTGTGTGTGTGTGTGTGTGAAAGAAGTGTAGGCCTAAGAGAAATATACGTGGTTGGAGGAAATGAGAGAATTTTCCGATCGATTGAATGTTAATCTCTGTGATTAGTTTTCATATGCAATTTCATTTAAAAATAGTAGACTGATGTAGTGGCTCAGTAACCATTACAACGGATTCGTCCTGTTAACATTGCACCAACACTCAGTATTTGTCTGGGTGTTAACACTTCGCCCGCATGTTATATTAAACAAGCCACAGGGTCAATGTTACTTAACGTCCTACTTACGCCTCCTGGTTACCCTCAGCTATGTGTCAAATTCTATGTTGCAAAATATACTTTAAAAAGCAACATTTGCGAAGAGTTATCCGCCGTATCTAGAACACATGAGAATATAACTTGAACGTACGGATGCTCAACTGTAAGCGCTTCGTCTTCCCAGGAGTAGTCTAGATTAATATCAAAAGATGCCACTAATTTCTCTTACTAATACTGATATACTGATGGTTGTTTGTGATCCGTACTCCGTGCCGGACTCTCATGCAATAGCGTATCTACAATTTGGTCTTGGGGACTCCCCCCCCCCGGTCTTTTGTCGGCATCGTACAAAAGATAAAAGAAATTAAGACTAACGCAAATGCTGTGTTATAAACTTTCAACCCTTTGGGGGGATCCGGTCCCGTTCGTCCTCCCCCGTATATACGCCCCTGGACTCATGTCCGTCAATTGAAATAGTACGAATGTCCAATTGTACAGTACTGAGACCTCATCTGTATATTTTTTTTCTGATCAGTCTTATAGACACATGTCCGTTTATACATAAGCGGATATACACACATATGTTTATACATATACATACATAACTGATATTCCATCAGTATCAATATCCACCCTTTAACATACAGACGCGCGCACGTATACACTGACGCGACTGAAAGGAAAGATAAAACTTGCGGAGGTAACTTTTGGAGTTGACAAAACCTGCTTTTCTGCTAGAACGCATATTGTAATGCTTGGAAACTACTGACGAAAGGAAATATACAAGAACTGACACAGCTAATAATCAGGATGTAGACCTACAAATGTTAGCACTGATTGGAATATTTGTTTTTAAATTTAAAAAAAGTAGTTGTATTTTTTATAGTTTAAGTCGTTGAAAGTGGTTTAAATTCTACAAAGTAAGCGTTTCGCTTAGTCGAACGGCCGAAACGATTTTTCGATTGTAACTCGACCGTCAGGCATTCGTCTGCCGGGGTTTATTGGGGGTATGTCTCACTATAACTTTTGAACGCAGCAACCAATTTCCGCAAAACTTGGCATGCATGTTCATGTGACAGGGTCCATGTGGGGTATCAAATGAAACGAAATTTTAACCAAAATATACATTAAGTGTTTTCATTTTTGGAAAAAGCAAACTTTAAGGACGCCGGGTGACAATAAGCAATTTAAAATCTTGATAAAATCGCAGAAATTTATGTGGAGTAGCCCTATCAAATTGAAAGGAATATTAATTAAAATCTGATTACAGTCTACAGTTTTGATAATTTCAAAATTTCTTAACCTCGGGGCATAAAAATGGGATAGAAATTTGAAAAAAATTGTTAAAATCGAGCCGGATGTCAGACTAAAGAGAATTTTAACACAAATCCGATTGTTTGGCTTGCGTTTTCTGTAGGACTTTTCTACAATTGTTACTTTACTATATGGTAATCGGGATTGTCGTAATTCTTCTGGTAACTGAAAAATCAACTAATATAAAAGTTTCCCAATAATGAAAGTACGTCGTTCAAAATAGCGAGCAAGTTCTGCAGGATCAGGGAGCATACTAGTTCACTTGTTACGTATATTTTTCAGGAGCCCATTTACACATGACAATTTACGGAGTGACAGTCAGCGTTTGTATAACTTGTACATTCAGAATTATTTTCCTGAACGCCTGGTTTTTAAAAACTTAAATCAGTAATGTTAACGTTCACACAAGTAATAATCAGTATTACGGATGTAATAAGGTTTAAGTATAGGTTTACAACTTGAGATAGAACTGACGGTGGGGACAACAGTGTTTGATTACGCACGACGCGTACGCTGCAACCACAAACCGTCATTATCTTGTTTCCACAGTAACGATCGCGATCCGATTATTTGATTACGCACGGCGTCGGTTCGCGTTGCAAGCTGACATATTAAGCAGTACACACGCGCATTAATTACGCTGAAAACAGCTGCTTTTATATTACTTTTGAAATCGATTAATCAGCGTAATAGTTACTCAACAACAAACGGTCTAAGAATTCTCAACGGATACACAGGATATCTGCGGTATAAGGAAAGACCGAGATAACACTCTTTCCCGCACAGAAATCCCCTGCTGATAAGATAACTCGAGTTCAGTGACAACGAAGAAAAACAATCGCTACGCTGTGCCGTATCGTTTCCTTGTTAACAAAACATCGTTTTTTCCTACGTTGTTTGTTTTTTCTACGTGAGATTTTTATATAAATGATACGAGCAAAGATGAGGATGGAATTCCGGAAAAACGTGACCACATCAACTGGAGCTCGACTAACGGTTTCAAAGAAGTACAGAAATATTGTACATCCTCAATTAACGTCTTCCCCCCTAAAATATGTTAACAGCAAAGTGACACGTTACAAAAATGTTTATTTATTTACGTTGTTTCACTAGCGAAACTGTGGAAAACTAACGTTGGTGGCAGAACGGTCTGCGCTTCTACGGTGTGTGGGACTCGCACCTACCAAAACTACAAACCATTTTTTTTTCCATGGCATGAATACACTCCGGGACTCTGCTATCGCAATACTTCAGGTTGGTGCCATTTCTTCTTCGCCCATGTGGACGTTCATCTGTTACAAACCTTCAGCGTGTCCAAGTTACCTGTTTTCTGCTATTCTGTCAGCGGCCCTAACAAAATCATGTTCTGCTTTCCTCTTTTGCCTTACAACTTCTCTATGTAGACTGCTATATGATCCGAGTTTGTTTGTAGCATTAGTCTGATAATATTGTCAGGTGTGATATTTTCCACTACATTCTCCAGAGTTTGCCTCTCCTCTTTCCATCTATCACAGGCGAAAAACGTGTGGTGCGCATCATCTAGTTCCTGATAAAAAACGCAGTCTGATCTGCCCTACTTCCCCATTGATATAATCCATTTTTCAAAACACACGTGACACGTAAATTTCGAACATCCGGTAAACAATGGATAAACTCTCTGATAGACTTGTTAATTAATAGGTGTCTACATGAAATATAAATCTTAAAACACACTATAATTTTAGTTCTGCAGCTAAGCTACAGATTTAAGCTAACCACCGCTAACTTTTAAACTAACCCTCGTAACAGTTGTACTTGCATATTTTCATGGCAGATTTGCAAGAAAACAAACAAGTTAAACACTGTAACCTGTAACTTACAGTACAATGAAGATCGGATTGTATGAAATTTGAAGCTAAGCCGTATGAATACAACCGTCGGAACCTATGCAAATAGAAACTCGAGAAAATTTATGTGTAATTTATAAAATTTATTTATACCTTCTGCCAATTCTGCAGACTATAGGAGCTATTACAGAACTCCGTGCTATGAAGTAATATTGGTCAGGACAAGCGAAGAATTCTGTTACAAACTAAAGTGCTGCAATTAAATTACAACATACAATTTCGTCTTTTTATGAATCTTCAATGCCAAGCGCACTTTATGGGAAAACAAATTTATTACCGTACACGACTACAACGATCGGAGATAAATTTTCTACGCGGCGCGGTCGTAAGTTGGGTTGATTTTAATTTTTGAGAGGCGTAGGCGATAATCGTCGAGGCATTTCCGGCTGTAACCTTTGTTCGAGACGAGAGCGAGCCGCGGCGACGGACGATAGAAAGAGAAAACTCGCATCACGTTTCGCTTGAACCCGCGACCTTACTTCAAAACACGACCGTTAGAGAGAGAGAGAGAGAGAGAGAGAGAGAGAGAGAGAGAGAGAGAGAGAGAGAGATGGTAAGAGCAATTTGTGCAGATAAGTGCTGTTGTGCATAGCGCAGTCTGGTAACCGACTCGGAAAACGTAAACCTCTTTCTATTTTACTAGGCGGCAGCAAAAAATAGTACGGTAAAACAGAAAAATGGCTTCCGTTTTTGTAGTAATGACATAATAGCGTAGCATCAGAGGGTATATTATGTATTGCTCTACGGGACAGACATAACTGTATATTTCTCGACTATTTCATGCTGAATACTAATTACGATTTGCTATGATTTATGTGGTACGAAGCGGATTCGACATGTCAGACTGCCCGCTACACGGGCCTCCCACTACCTCCGGTTTAAAATATGCGAATGAATTGCGTGCTGAATTTTAATCCGAAATAATATTTTTAGTACGTACTTTGTATGAAATTGACAAATTAAAATTCGCAAACAGCAGCAAGAAAATAAAAAATTAAATTAATAAATTTACAGAAATACAACTGAGGATGGCGAAATAAACAACTTTGTTTCTAATCGCAGAGACGATTAGTGCGGAGAACAGTGTATGAACAAACTCACCTCACATCTGGGCACATATAGACCTACACTGTAGAAACACCACTGTCGACAGTCGTGGATCTAAACAGTGTCGGCCAGACATCTAGTCGTCAGTGTCTTCTTTCGTCTGTCAACGATTTCAAAACTCTGCAGTAAAACGTGTCAACAGCAGAGTTTATGTGGGAATATTCTTTCATAAAAGTTAAAGAGTTTCACAGACCGAGTTAACAGGAATTAGGGAGTGTTCACTAGATACGAATACAACTCGCCGGCTTTCTATCGCCTTGTTGCGAATGGACTCCGGGCTAGCTTACTTTCGCAACACATTGCTAACTTTAACGCACGGCTTTCTTAAAAAATTTTCCACGAGAATGATATTAAATCGTATTGAAAATGTTCTGAATCACTTGTGCTTTACAGAATTTAACAGAAAGTATTTGAAACGAATAGTAAGTCACAGCAGTGTTAAAAGCGTACCGTACGCTAAGATGAAAAGCAGCAGGAAAACGCTGACAAGCTAAGCCAGAATATCGAGGAACCGATTATCACAGTCCAGAACGTCGACCGATATTCGTTTAAACGCGTCACTGGTAGATCCTTCCCGTTAACGCGTATCTAATTTAAATTTAATGTTAAATAGCTCAACTATTTGTTTTTACGAAATTCAACCGTAAACGCATTCCGTGGTTTGAACGATCATAAGGCATGTTACAGAGCTGCTAAACTACAACCTAGTATTTACTAAAAAATAAAACGACGTTTTTTGCTAGATTTTTCTTCAAAAATTTGGGAGAACCTTGTTTTCTAGTTCACATAATCGAATTTATAGGGACAAGAAATAAAAATGAGACCAAGGGATTATAATTCATTAATTGTTACCGGTATTTATTGGAACAAGTTGTATTACACCAGAAATCTAATAGCATTCAGAGGGTCAGACCAATCGTACGGCATTGACATAAGAATAAACTTTTTAAAAAGTGTGCCCCAAAATATAGGGGATTTTTACTTTCGAGTAAATACTATATCACAGTTCGTTTGTTCAAACCATCACTTTTAACACTGAGCAGATTTAATGTTGTTACTTAAATTTTTGGAAGGTAAAAGAAAAATAATTTAATAAGATACGGTTTCGTTAAAAAAGCGAGTAGTTAGTTTATTGAGTGAATGAAGTTACGGTAACATGCTGTGTTAGTTTGGGTTGGGAATATAGGCCTAATTTATATTACTTTTTTGTGATAGTAACCTGTGTGTCTTACACTGGGTATCTCAAAGTAGTTTTGAAAAGTCTTACTCTACCTGCATTACCTTTTTATCCCAACGATAAAATAAAGGCCTTCATCTGCGGAAAGTAAATACTTCTTAATATTATGAAGAGCAATTGTACGTGAAGATTCTAGTAAAAGCGGTTTTCTGTTTGCGTAACGCGAGACGCGGAATGCAGACGTTACGTTTGCAGGCGTGATGAGTTGGGCACAGAAGCTTGGCAACGAAATCACCGGTTATTTGCGTAAGGGAGGAGGAGATCACGCTGCACACCGCTCTCAACAAGTACAGTATTTGCGAATTATGAAATTGTTAGCACACGCATAACGTTTCCATGCATTACTCACAAGATGAATTATAATAATAATGTTACATCAACATTCGTTTGGTTAGACTCTGTGTGTGAGTGTGTGTGTGTGTTTTATTTTGCACAAGACATCTCATTCATCAGTAAGGTAGGCAAGGCACAGTAATGGCACTGAAGAGAAGAATCAGGATATATTAGATACAATTAATCCGTCACCAAAGCAGCGCATGCCCCAGAAAAAAAATCATGCTTGAAATACCGTGTCGTTGAGTAGAGCGATGTCTCTGTCGCGCCGACACTGCAAACACTCGCAGGGGTTGCGATACCGCAGCAGACGAAGGGGAGGCGGCGGCGGAGGCACGGGCGGCGGTACGGGCGACGACAGTTCCAGAGAGTCCGAACTGCTGGTAGCCTTCTCCCTGCGTCGGTTCTGTTGTTGGGGTCGCAGGAAGTCGTCGAGAAGGTAGAAAGACTGAGCTCTAGGTGAGGGAGCTTGCGGCGGATGCTGGTTGTGCGGTTGCGGCACGGACCGCAGTAGCGCGCCCAAACTGCGCCACCGCCTCTGCTGTACGTGTTCTTCCTCTTCAACCCTGGGCGCCTCTTCCTTGGCTCGCGTGCGTCTTGACCTCGGCGACCACCACGCGGTCGGGCTCAGCAAACTCGCGCTTTTCTTTATCAGCACGTCGCGTATCGAACTAGGGCACTCTTTTTTATTCGTATTGGTAACCACTTCTTCTTCTAGCTCTTCTTCAGGAACCATACCATATTTATAGGCAGACCTATACGGCCCTCTGACAAAGCCATAGTCGGTGTCTAGGGTTGCCGATGGAAGGGTGGCGGTTCTAGCGCGGTGTGGGTGGACGCGAGGTCCCGCACCTCTGGACAGGCAGGAAAACGACGCTGAATGACGAAGCGGAGGCCCTCCGGCGCCTGGTTCGCAGTACGACACAGATGTCACTTCAAGCCACATCACACCTACAACAAGCGTGCACAAAACTGTAAAAACCACTGTGTAAAAATAATATTAAATAAAAAAGAACAAAACAATAAAAAACAAAATTAAAATAAATTATAAATTATATACTGTGTTATTATAATTGATTGCGTTGAACATAAAAATACCTAACTTACATGAAACTGAGATTACATTGTTGTTCTTTATCATAGGAAGATGCACTTAGGAAGAAAGTTACTAGCTACTCATTTTACCCGAAATGCCTATCGTATATTTCAGAGAGTTCCATTAGGTTATGTAAGATTAATGATAAACATTTATTTTGGTTAATAATTATATTTAGTTGGTACCAAATAAATAATACACGAAAACGAATAAAGCGAAGAAAATTGAAATAAAAATAAACTAAGAAAGACAAAAGTACAATTTAAAGCGAATAAGATTATTTATAGCTAATTATATACTCGGTGTTCGTGAATCAGCTTGGGTGTGGGAGTAAAAATGGAATGTGTGGGTATCGAATCGTGTGTCTTACTTCCATATGCTAGCTGATTAAATCAGCATTATTTACATACAAACACAAGTATACAGATGTCAGTATGCACAACCTCGTAATACGTGTGACATGACTCGTTGCGAAAAACATAATGTTTTATTAAATGTGGTATAAAAAATATAAACAAATAAATCAAAAATTTATATAGTCTAAAGTTTATAAAAAGCGACAATTGGTTTGTGTATTTTGCAAAATACAGTAGCAAAACCCCTTTAGTAAATTGCTTGATTTTTATCATGACATTAACAGCAGATTGTTAGGAAATGAATAAAGCTTAAACACAGTTGTTGGCGGCCAAAATTCATTTTATCATAAACGTTTTTCACACATTTCGTTTGTGAATGTGAAATCTATATATCCATGTAGGTACATGGATTACTATGTTGTTACCAGAATGCCAGTTCATCTGACTTTTACAACGGACTACTGTACCTAGGATGATCAACACGGTGCTATCCGAGAGTAAATTTTAGTACAGTAAAATTTACGACAGTCCCGTATACTGCGTTCAGTCTAACAATAACGTAAGGTCCAGGGAAAATAAAAAATGTACAGAGTATCAAAATTAAGTGTATTTTTTTATTACTGCTCGTATTTTTGGAGCTTCTTGAATCGCGGAAAGACTAGGTTTTGAAAAGTGTAAATAATGCGTGCAAATCAGTTATTGACTTTTTGAGACTCGTTCAAAGAAACCGTTTCATTTGTACACAGATCTATATCCACATTTGGTATATGACTATCGGTGACAATTCGTTGAGTCAAGACAGTGCCGATGAGCCAACGTCCAACTTCAGAAAGCTCACACAAACAATGGAAAGTCGAATACAGTCTATAAAATAATTCATTTATTACTACCCAAATTGAGATATTTAATACACTTCAGTTTTACGATTCTTAAAATTTCGGATTTTAAATTTGATTTATTCGTGTGCATTGGCAAATATATTAATGTTCCAAAGCAATGTTCTTTTAATTATTTAATTTTTGTGTGTATAATATTCGTCTAAGGAACTATTTATACAATTTTACCAGAATACATCGTTTATTTAAAAAACACTGATTCTAATAATCGCCTGATGCATTGGCCTACAACATCGTCGTTTCAATAAATCTTTCAAAGATTTCTCGAATCCAACAGACCTGTATTCTTTTGGTAGTTTTTAGACATAAGCGTACTTTTAACACTGTTTATCATTTAAATTTAATGAACATATAAATCAACGGCGTTTGAAATGTGAAATTGTTCGTTTTCCTTGTGTTTATTACACAACTAATTCTCAGGATGAGATTGAGATCGCCAGGATGATTTTCCTCTATTCGATAAGAGGCTCATCAGTTAACGATAAATATTTATTTTAGTTTGTTCGTGTCCCATCGTCTTAGGTACGTCATTTACAATGACGAAGAAAAATCCCTGATGTGAAACCCCGATTTGAGCTTTAGCTGAGGAGACGCTGCGCAAATGTCTGAAGCTTTGTGTGTGGTGTCATGATCTGGATGGATACCGTACACATCTCCCGCGAGACCCGTCACTCGCATCGTCCCCCATCGGAGGTTAGAACGTTACCATTAGACCACGGAGGAGGTCAGTGATTGTCGTAACTAAAAATGAACTTTCGCAGTATTGTGTAGATTTAGAAAGTGGAATACAAAAAAGTATGAATAAAATGCTACCAATAGCAACGGAGACAGAAGAGACCGATTTGCTTATCACTTATTGCAAGAAATAACCAGTATAAAAGCAGAAATCTTGTTATTGCATACATCCTAGCCGTACGTCAGAAGCTAAGAGCATAACAGTGTTTGCAAAACAAACTTTTTCACAAAGTCGCCAATGAAAAAGCACGGAAATATTAAGAGATCAAACAAGATACAACAAAAGTACACTATTTATTGCTTGCAAATAAAAACCATCAATATTTCATAGACACAATTCTTATAATGACTTAAAAAATAAGAAGACCAGCGTTCTTTCCACGTTGTTAACGGCGTTTGAAATATGACCAGAAATGGGTGGAGACGTCACTGAGAAAGTAATGAACAGCTAAATGAAGCATTTGTCAACAGTAGGGGGTTGTTTGGAACGCCTGTAATAATGTGTCACACACACACACACACACACACACACACAGCTGTAAGATAAGTGCGTCGGAACAAAAGACGGCACGGCGTTACTTTGTGACGCCGGAACAGCCGATGAATGGCCCTGTGAAGAAGAATCAAACCACAACGGAATACAAATGGAAAACGTGCACGAAACCACAATTATATTAATTAACGTCACACCTAACTGACGGGTCCCACCACGTTGTATATTAATGGACAGAAACTCATCTCTCTTCCTGTTACCGGTCCCTTCTGTTGTTAGCAAGTTGTGTAATAAAAATTGTAGTTAGTCATAAATCTGAACAATGATTATTATACCTCGTCTCCAAGTCGGCGTGGAATGGGACAACACTATATTTGTGAGTTTCGAACGCACACAACAGGAATATTTTCAGTGAGAAACTTGGATTATGTCCTAAAATAAGACGTTGTTACAGCACCGCTACGGTGACATACGAGAACTTATTAAAGCAGTAATTCTTTTATCTCTATCTCTCTCTCACTGACATCATAACACTCATTCAGACGTAGGCCTACACTCCAATCTCCGAATTTTGACGTGCCGAGCACAAAGTGCAGGATGCGAAAATTGTATATTTCAACCATATCTGCAGACCTCCGACTACGTTTACAGGGTTTGGAGCGGCGTGTGAACTTTCCACCGAACTGAAAAGATTATTTAGTGACACGCCAGGAGGCAGCATCGGGTTTAGAAGTAGGTTTATAGCGTCGTTCTCAGATAATATTTTGTTAGTGTTATGTCGTTGTCTCCAAACAAATGAATTGGATTAGTATAAACTATATTTTGAACACCACGTCCTCAAGGGGAACTCGCACGGTTTCGAACGCACAATACAGGAAACACTTTTAGTGAGAAATTTGGATCTCGCTTCCTCAAATTGCTGACGTTACAGCACCTCTTGAGCGGCGTATAAGAACGCCCGTACAATCCACGAATTTATCTAAATTGTGTCTTTACCACGCCATATTTAATTTTCAATAAATATGCTAGTTTTAATTAACAGTAACAATTTTTAATTACACTCCATCGTGAAACAACAGTCCAATGAGAACTGACGCGCTGACCTGAGAGTTTGGTCTGGCTATGTAAATTGATTGCAATTTCAGACTTGCAGGACCGGCACGTGGGTAAGCCACGTATAATTATAATTACGATCCCATAATATTTTTTGAAAATTTCGATAGACTCTTAGTTCTTCCTATGAATTCACGGTCTTTCGATATTCATCTTATGAAGGGATGCCACACAAACCACCAGAAAAGCGAATTCCCACTAATAACACCTGCACCCAACCGAATTACACGATTCATTTTGAACAATCGTCGAAAGAGCGATAAATATTATAGAGCAATCTTTAGGACTATGCCAACTGTGTTTTAATGAGTTTTTGGTGTTCGAAAAAAATTACTGAGGAAGATTTTTTTCAGTTGCCCAGCAATTGAATTGATTATTAAATGTGTGCAGTCACAGACTCAACATAGTTCGTAGTCCTTCAGTCCTTCGACTGTTTAGTACCCCCCCGCATATACCCGTGGTGCGTGTGGTACTGAGTCTCTCACAGGTATATGGGACCTACAGTTTAACGCCGGAGGTTGTCATTACCTTGCGAGGGGGAACGGTCGTATCTAAATCAGATGGCCCCTGGCGGGAATTGAACCGACGCCGACAGCGTAGCAGCGTCACACGCTAGCCACTACGCCACGACCGCTCCAGACTCAACATAACAGTGTTAAAACAATTTTAACCTTCAAAACATGTTTAACTTCTAAGTGATGTCGTGTGTGAGAGTCTGGTCAAAGTACATCCTCGAGACACCCTGAAATTTCCAAGCCGGACGACGTTTAGTTTAATCTTTCGGGAACATGAATAAAAAAAAGGTTATGAACTGGGGCGGTAGCTGCATAGGCCGTTCTATGGACTCAACGCGGCTCGGTTTGACGAATACCAGTTGCCGCCAGCATTAGTGAGGCAAGTTTCCATTGTTAAACTATTTTAATTTTTGCGTGTATAATCCATTCCTTACAAAAGTTAAGCTAATCTAGTTTATTTTTCGCAAACGGCGAACAGCGTTAAGTAGTTTCAAACGGAGACCACCCTTGAAAACGATACAAAATTTTAAATATCTCTATACGACATTCTGAAGCGCCTTACAGAATACGCAAACAGGCACGCCTGGAAGTAATTAATGACGGGCACTGGGTGTTCAACTTGTTATGCTGTTGTAGTGTAGAAATTCCACGAGGGTGTTTAGAACTCCTTGGCTGGTGGCGCGTTAGTGGGATTGTTACTTTGCCGAGATTAAATCTGTGCAATGCGGGGCACGCGTCTCACAACAGACAACTCCAATTATTTATAGCCAGAAACTGTGAAGAGCGGTCCGATTGTAACACGCGAGCAACGGATTTCACCGCGTGTATTATGCGTGTTATAACGTTTCGCGCGTATACGTGTTATAATTATAAGCGGAGTTTCTCTTCAGACGAAACAGCTGTAATGAAAATCGAAAACATTTTTTTTTACATGGATGTGTGTAGAAGAAAACAGGCTTCGACGAGAACGAACACAGGTGTAGCTTGTATAACGTAGCGTGGAGTAACGTGAATAACAATAACAAATAACGCAGAATTAATTGTTCATACACTTTAAATTAAACTCGACTCGTTAGCTTCTGAAGGACCGTCCCCTTCGTAAACTTCGTAATGGTGATAAACTACTTCTAGATTACAAAGTAAAGTCCTTTAAACACAGTCTTCCCCGTTTATGTTACAGTACAGGCATATATATGCTTAATACTACAGGCAGGGTTAAGTCACGTTACTGCTCGTAAATCCTGAACTTCCGCCGTTTGACATGAAGTCGATCTGTCTGGTGAAGGCGCTCGTCAGTATTACGAACGGATAAACGTAGAACGGGTGATTACGCCAAGATTCTATTTTACAGCGCATGCTGTGCTACAGTATGACCACTGCACTTATAAATATTAGCGTGAACATGTCTACATACATATACCATTCTGATTAAGAATATGAGAAAACATCACTTATCATGATCCGCTGTAAGCTATGTAATCGTAGCTTGTCGCTGCAACACTTCCGATTTCTACCCTACTCTTTTTGTTTTGAGATAACTGTCATATCTTTTCTTATTTTTACTAAGTCTTTATCTTATCTTTTCATGTCGCATTCAAATACGTTTTCCTAGTTCTCCCTCATCCTTTTCTTGCTAAAATCGTGTTTTGCTGAATGGTTATGATAAATCTTTCATCTCTTGACATAATACACCCTACAAGTTTAGGGTGAGCAAATTCCTTTTCTTCATGAATGCTTGTTTTGCGAAAACCGTTCTTCTTTTCACAGTATTCCTAGTAATAGGGGAAGTCCGTGTAATTTGGACCACTTAACTTCAAAGTGGTATAATATCGTTATCTCTAGTGAAAACATTACGAATTTTATGTACGAAATTTATTATATTCTACTAAGTACCGGTACTTTGGAATAAATAAATTTTCATTTGACTTGCGTAAATTGGGTAATAAGAATTTTTATATCATAATGGACTTGCGTGAAACTGGCCCGGGAAGTCGTGTAACTTGGACTGGTACTTATAAACATATATAATGCACGTTTAAGCTATTCATTGGAATACCTTTTCACAATACACAGATAAATATTATTATAAGCAATATTAATGTCACTTTTTTGCATATGACACAATAATAAAATTATTTATAACTTATATTGGCACAATTGTAATGCGCCTTCTTTTTGCAACTATTGCACTGAATCCAGTCATCACTTTACACGCACAAAGCATACGTTTGAACCTCTTCATTGTGTCTGTGATAAACAGCCTTTTCTTCTTCGGTAGAATAGGCATCGGGATAGGTGTAGTAGGCCTCTAAAGAATCCTTGTTTGGTGTCCCAGTGAAACAGCATGCCAGATGCAGTATGTTTCTTTGTTGCAATTTTTATCGGCCCTGTTGCTAATGTTGAAGACAGTAGGCTTATGGTCTCTACTTGAAAACATATATCCGTTTCGGGGGAATGATCTCTTTAGTTATTATATGGTGTCACGTTTCGAGATGTCTCTGAAATTGTGTGTAAATGTTCCACTGGCTGATCAGTAACAAGGAAGGCGCGAAATCTTTGTCGAAGAATACATTTCCGCCAACTGGCCAAAGACCAATGCGTCTGAAACCGTTCATAGCAATTTCCATTGTCATGGCCCTTGGAAATGCCGCCATGCCCACTAAAAAATCAATGTGCTGTGTATTCAGGTGTTCAGACAGGCTGCAGGTTTTCTCTCAATTTAGTGGATATAGCAGAAGACACATAAGTATTCCATGGTTTGAAAAAGAATATATCCAGCGGCTGCATTTTGTGATTGGAATGCGATAGTACGGACACCATAACAACACCATGCTTAAATGACAGAAAGAGGACTATCAGAGACTGATTTAAGTTTTTTAATACTCTATACAACATGATGCATGAGCTTACAGTGAAATGAGGCCTAAAAGAAGATTTGCCTCACTTTATACTGAAAACCAACATTCAAACGCGTCTTTAGAAACACGATTAAAGTCACGCAGATAGATATCCAACAAAGAGTAAGAGTAGCCTACCAGTTCAGCGGACCAAATTACACATGTACTGGCGGTCCAAATTACACATTGGGTAAAGATTTCGCTTTTAAATAAATGTTATAAAAACTACTTTAAACAGATTTGTGAAACTTCAACTGAGCTTAGCTTAATATTTTCTCAGTACGAGAACGTGTCAAACACTCTGTAAACTACAACTGTACCTTCACACCACTCTATGTCACAATAGCACCCTTTTAAAAAAATGTGAGCAATAAACTTCTTTTCTTCTCTCCCCCTCAACCTTGAATCCCACAGCAAAACAACTTGCAAAGAGAAAGTTACCCTCAGCCATGCAGACCACCTACACTCAGCCAAGGGGTGACCAACCTTGCACATACGAAATTTTTAAGCGGTCCGAATTACACACCGGTCCAAATTACACAGACTTCCCCTACATATACTCCTAACGGTACTACTCCTGTACTACTACCGTACAATTAGTCAGTAGTATGTGTACTCCACCCCTTCCTATGGCGATACAGCCCTGCTCCCCTTTCCTGACTCTCCACCTCACTCTATTATTCCAATCCCGGACCCTTCGATTCATCTTCAACTCTCCCTGGTTCGTCAGGTATGATGTTGTCAGGCAAGGGTTAAAGATCCCTTTTGTTGATGAATGTGTTCGTTCCCTGGCCCTCAAACTGTTCACTCGTGTCTTTGGTTCCACCTACCCACATCTGCGCCGCCTTAGCACAGACGTAGGCCCACTACCTAGAAGACATAAAAGGTTCCTGAGCGCTACCTTAAGCAATCTTCTGTCCATTCCGCCGACCTTGTGAGGCTCCGCCTCCCAACCCTCCTGCGCCTGGGAAGGCGACTGGCGACAGACGGATCGGGGGTTGTGCTTGCTATAGGCGTACCTTAGCGCCCTCCTGACGTTTCCTCCCGTTCTACTCTCTTCCATGACACGGCCTTGTCTTACAACAGCCTCTAGTGACTATTCTTAGACTGATTTGAGGCGCTCGTCTCGTTGTGGGCGATCAATCCGTGCCGTTTAACCGAAAGGTCTCTAGAGACTCCCAGTATACTACAGTTGCGCACCCTCCGTAGTCCAGAGTTCAGAAAGTTTCACTTTTCTCATCCCTCCAAGTGATAACATTTAATACGGAGGTCCAGATCCTGCAAGGGCGAGATCGGTATTCATAATAACAAGCAGGCGACCCAGGCAATCATCGGGTTCGCCCAGACACTGCGACCACTGGGCCATGACAAGCTACTGCCCCATCACAGCTTGGACCTTGGATCCACCTCACTCTGTTGGTCGCGAAGGACTTCCGCCCTCACACTCAGAGCATCTCTCCCGTATCTAAGGTAACAACATCTTCCTACTTTTTAATTTGGCAATCTTTTAGTCTGTTGCCTTCCATATTTCCTACAAGGACTCAATCCGGTATTCTTCTTTTATGAGTCTCAGGACATCACCAGCCTATTGGAATTCCCTCAGTTTTATTAACGTTTCTACTGACCTTATATCCCATGGGTAGACTATATTTTCCGCCCCCCATTTCTGTGTACGGTAACCTGGGATCAACTTCTCAAATACCTTCAAGCGTTCCAGTGCTCTTTGCGTTAAAAGTACCCATATTCCAGCAAATGATTTGTCGTTACATTCAATGATGTCAGGCTGAAGATAGTATCAGCTAGACGTCGAGTGCGTGCACACAACACACACACGCAAAAGGACGAGTTAATCAAAACTAACTGACACACTTGACGCACCGAGAAGGAATTTATTCTCTTCACTGACACAGGCTTTCATACGCTTCCGGAATTAATGTTTTATTTCAGCCTTGAATAAACTAAGCGTTCGTGAATCATACTCTGTTCGTCGTGTCAGTTAATTAACCAATGATTAAGAATATCTGCCGCCTCGCCTTGGAGCGCAGCCGTCGATGGCGCCTCTTTAATTTGTCATTGCGGTACTTCCTTGTTCCATATGTGTCTTTGTCTTTCGATTTCCTAAAAATAGTCTTACGAAAGTCTCTGATTTGGTATTTGCAACTTATATCACTACTTTTCTCATGAGCAAATCCCTTAGCCCACGTTTTCTCGTACTTTTCCGCTTTCCGCTCACTGTAACGATCATTTTCTTGAAGGCATATGTTTTTGCCATCGCACTTATTTTAATACGTAACTAAAATAAGTATAAAGTACTTACGTAAATTGACTTTCACATTGCGTTTCCTCCATCAAAACATCACTTGTCTTTTTCATTTGGATTTCGTCGTCGTTATTTACAAAAAAACGTGACTTTCTTCTAAACAGTATAAGATTCTTCCAAGTTAAGAAAACGTTTCAAACTCTTCAATTTCAAATAACTTACACATTCCTCTTCCACGCTACTGAACTGTTATTTACGTAAAAGATATTATAGAAATGTGTTCTTACAAATGATTCATTTACGAAGAAAGCGGTAGGGCCTATAGTACTACACGTTTGTTACCAGTGAAAACCAATTGAACACTTTACCTCGTGTAAGAGTTATAGCCAGCGTCGTCTGAAGGTTGCTATTAATACGATCACAACAGATTCTGAGTGGGAGGGTCCTAATAAACGCAGACAATCGAGTTTCCGTTACGTATCGACGAAGCAGTTTAGTTACGGGAGGTAGACTACCTACCGACGTGGCCAACACTATGTTTCGGAGTCCCCTACTGTCCTATGGGTGTGAATATAATTATGGACGATAACCAAGAAACATACAGGCCTCGAAAATGGCGTTATTAAGAGTAGTTCTAAACTTGATCGTATAAACAATGACGCCATAAGAGAAGAATTACAAGTTTTTAACTTGAATTAAAGATTATAAACGACGGTGGAAAAACACTTAGAAAGATTGTCAGATTCAAGACTGGCCAAACAAATCTGGAAATATAAACCTACTGGACACAGGTATGTGGGCGGAATCCAGGAACCCGCGTATGCGGGATCTTTGAAGCGGAACAGGCAGCACCTTGGCTAGCCGTGATGTGACTGATGATGCTCCCTAAAAACACAGTCTTACATAGACGTAGGCCTATTACCCTACCCACGACAGTGAGCTTGTTTATCGTTTACTAAAACGACGAAGACAAACACACGTGGCAAAGTACAGTAATGAACATTATGAAGTACTTTATTCCGATCGCGATGGGTTAATGCCTCATTGGCTTCTTGTACCGAGCACAACGGATCCCCTGTGAAGCGGTCGACAAAACAAAGTGCATTTGCACCTCAATGCATCAGCATACATTATACAGCACGCACGGTCAGTAACTCTTCTCGTAATTGAAAAGTCATTTTATTGTGTAGCTAGTCCGGTGCTATTACGGAGCAGGTCCGGTGTTGAGAAACCCAGGTCTCCAGCTGTGACTCACCCAGCACAACGGTTCCGCCTCAGACCAGCACCACCCGATACAAACATGCTGCAACACCCATAAACCTGCACAACTTTCTTCTGGAACACGTGCACGCGCGTTTTGCAAGCGGTACGCGGGTGCACGCATTCTACTTTGTTGAAGTACACGGACAGACCAAAGTGTTACGTTCTGCACTGATCTTGCATCAGCACTGTGAGACAACCTTCCCGCAACCTTGCCGTTAATTGCATTTACTTTAAAAATAATCTTTGAACGTGTGTTACTTGGCTGAAATGAGATTTTACTGCTTCGTGCAGAACTTTTAAACGTTCCATTTATAATCCTGCGTGCTGCGTGTTGAAGTGGCACGAATTCAATCCGATTACAACATAATTAAGCGTACATATTTCTGTGGTACTACTTGTTCCAGGTGATGTACAAAATGTAGCCAATAATATTGTTTGTTCGCCGAGAAGAGTTCCCACATCGTGGTATGAAACAACGTGTAGACGTTCATTCGTCTCAGTTTAACGTCGATGGCAACGACTATGCTCCTGTTCAAGAGCATTGGAGAGAGTGATAAACATTTTGTTTGATTTTGTACATTTCCAGCCAGGCTTAATAGATGGTGTGTCATTGAATTTTTTTTTGTGAAGCGAAATTAAGGGTTTAATTATTTAGAGGAGGGGTTCAAATGCAACATAAGTTTAAAACGAATAAAACCGAATTAAAAAACTTACAAATATATAGTCATCCAACTTTAAGCCTTATACTGTATTTCCGCTAGACATATTGTGGGCCATGATAAACTCTTAATCTTTTTTGTAAAATATTTTAAAATAAATTTTGTAATATATTTTTGTAAAATAAAAGTTAAAGTGTTGTTACAATAAAATGTTAAAGATTGTAAATGACAAAGTAAAATTTGAAATTGAAAACTGAAACACCAAATGGTCAGCGAGTTAAAAAAATTTTATTTTCAAATTTCACTGAATATACCTATATATTATATATACTCTTACTAAAATTTTAATACAGAAATAATTATAGTTTATTTATATTGATTAAAAATATAAAGTAGTTGCTGAGTTAATAAATGTTACATATTTGAAGTATTTTGAAGATTTATAAGAATTATTGTGAATTATATTTTAGGCACAAACTGAAGGTGACACTTGGGGAGGGGTGTTGAGAAATTTGGGGGACGCCATTGGTCTTAGTTTGAATGGGAACTGCTTTAACTAAAGCCGATGGCCAGTCGATAACTGAACTATAGGCTGGTAGTCCTAATTGTTACTAGAAAGTTTTGCTGCTTGAAGGGAAATTTGGCAATACTTGTGACGGGTATGCTGTCAAGTAATGAAAAAAAAACTAACGTGCCCGGACCGTTAAGATTTCTTTAAATTTCTTCAAGCTCTAAAATTTATTCAATTTAAATTTATTTTGTTGAGGTATGGGTAAAAATAATGAATAATTTAAGTACAGGAGCAAACACACGCTTTATTGAAGAAACAGTTTAGTAGCAAGTATACATAAAACGGACACACTACACATTTACGGAGCACATTTAAAACTGAACTTGTACTTGTCGAGTGCATCTCTATTTATATAGAAAAAAGCTTCCAGATCTTTCCTTTTATTTAAAACTTCCAGAACATTACTTTTCTAGACTCTCACAGTAAACGCGCATGTGTGCGGGTTGAGGCCCCGCCCAGGCAGCTCGACCCCCCACAACACAATACAAACTTTCACTTCTACAATGACAGGTATACTTACTTAAAATGAATGTAGAGTTTGTCCAGTATATTCTCAACACCCTCCCTAAAACTCTACATTCTCACAATCACATTAATTTAAAAAAAAAATTCATTTTTACTCTTAAGTCCAAGTTTAGATCTTAAATAAACAAATTTTGGTTTTGACAAAGCTTTCGTAAGTATATCAGCGACTTGTTCATCACTTTTAACATAATGTACATCAATTTCTCCATTTTGAAAACAATCACGTACCTAATTATATTTCACATCAATATGTTTTGTCCTTTGATGGAATTCAGGATTACTTATAAGTTTTAATGCACTCATATTATCTATATATAAATCATATGTATCAGTCTTACAATCGCATTCATTAAATAGGTTCTTTAACCAGATTATTTCAGTTGTTGCTAATGCTGCACTTACAATTTCTGACTCGGTTGTTGATAATGATACAGATTGTTGCTTCTTACTTCGCCAAATAATTGCAGCATTTGCATACATACAAGCTACGCCAGAAGTTAATTTACGTGTAACTGTATCGCTAGCATAATCAGCATCACTATAAGCTTTAAAGTTGCCATCCTTACAATATAGTAATCCAAAATCAATCGTACCTTTTAGATAACGTAAAATTCGTTTAACAATTGACCCATGAGCTACACTTGGTTTGTCTAAAACTCTAGATACAACATTTACAGCAAAACTTATGTCCGGACGACTTACAATTTGCAAAAACATCAAATTGCCGACAGCTTCACGTTAAGGTACATTACTTACAATAGTTTTTGATAAATATTCATCATGATTACAATCAATTTGCGTGGATACAATATTAGCTTCTGACATATTAAACTTTTCTAAGATTTTGTTAATATAAGTACCGGTACTTTGATGAATGGAAACAGACCCATCATTCAATCTACAAATTTCCATTCCAAGATAATTAGTAACTTCTTTAGTACTAGTAATTTTAAATTTTTTACTCAAATCATTCAACAATCAAACTTTCATTTGAAGCTGCAATAAGTCCATCATCAACATAAATTGCTAACAAGACCTTATTATTATTTTTGTTACATATGTATAAACATGGGTCACCCGTACTTTGACAAAAATCTAAATTTACAAGAAAATTAGTGAAGTGCTCAGTCCAGCATCTTGGTGCTTGTTTTAAGCCGTATAAACTTTTCATTAATTTACATACGCGTGAGCTTCCATCATCAAAACCTTCAGGTTGTTTCATATATATATATCTTCCTTTAAGTCACCGTATAAAAAAGCCGTTTTTATATCAAATTTACCGATATGTAAATTTTCACGAGCAGAAATACTAAGTATCAATCTTATTGTATCAAAGCGAACAACCGGACTAAAAGTTTCTTTATAATCTCTATATCTTTCTGTTGCGAATAACCTTTAATAACCAACCGCGCTTTATAACGTTCTGTACCATCTGGATTGAGCTTCTTCACAAAAACCCAACGATTGTTAATCACCTTTTTATCTTTTGGCTTTTCCATTAATACCCATGTCTTATTTTCATACAAAGAGTTCATTTCGTCCTGCATTGCAGCTTGCCAACTATCTTTTTCTTTACTTGTAATTGCTTCGTTATAATTAGATGGTAACTTTTCAGCAATAAACGTGATCGGACATCCATAATATTCTGTAGGTTTTAATTTTGTTCTATCGTGCAATTGTCGTCCAGTTTGATTGTTATCGCTATTTGAAGATTGTAAAGGTTCTCTTTCTTCAAACTCATTTGATTCATTTTTAAGTAAAAGTTCATTATTTTTAGGAGTTATAATTTCATTTTCTTCAGTTTCTTTATTATTATTGTTCAAAGAAGTCAAAATAATTGAATCAGCTAATACTATTTCAGGTTTAAAAAGTACATCTCTACTTATAATGACATCTCGCACTTCCGGAACATATACACGATAACCTTTACAATCCTCATGATATCCGACCAGATAACCTCTCATCGATTTTTTATCAAGTTTCTTACGCTTTTCTTTTGATATATGTACATAACACATGGTTCCAAATATTTTAAATCTATCAACAGTAGCTGTTTTTCCATTCCATAACTCATAAGGAGTTTTATTATTTTGTTTTGTTGGGCCTGTTCTATTAATTACATGTACAGCAGTATTCATTGCTTCTGCCCATAAGAATAGAGGTAAGTTTTAATTTGAATATAACATTGATCGAGCAGCCTCTACAATGATTCGGTTATCGCGCTCTGCAATTAATTTTGTTCGGGCGTATATGGAACATTATTTGAATATTTTATACCTTTACTATTTAAAAAAGAGATCACAGCTTTATTATCGTATTCTTTACCACCATCAAAATGAATTTCTTTAATATTTGTTGCAAATTGATTCTCAACCCCGATACAAAATGATTTTAGTTTTTCTATTACTTCAGATTTTTCTCGAATAAAATGAATTTCTCTATAACTTGAAAAATCGTCTTTAAAAGAAACAAAATATAACTTTCTACCGAGAGACTCTACTTCCATAGGACCACAAACGTCAGTATAAATTATTTCGCGAGTTTTAGTGGCACGATCGATCTTTTTGTGAAAAGGCAATCTATGATTTTTGCCATAAGCGCAACCTTCACAAAAGAAATTTTCATCCGTAAATTTTATATTTAGATTTTTCAAAAAATTCTTCACATGTTTTACATTTTGATGGCAAAGTCTTTCGTGCCATAATTGTAAAACATTACCGTTGGCAATGCTCGATCTACTCTTTTGTTCTACCACGTTACATTCTTTTGGAATTAAAGTTTGAATGTCTAATTTTAGCAAACTACCAGGCTCATATTCGGAACCAGTTACAAGAATTTCATTACCATGCTTTAAAGTACATCTCGTAGCATTATGTGTTATTTCATAATCTATACCCCTTTTACCCGCATATTTAACAGAAAACAGATTATACGTTGAATCAGGAACATATAATACATTATAGATAGTACCTTCTACTCGTTCACTATTTTTATAAGTTTCAATGTCAATATTACCTTTACCATATGCAGACATTGTCATACCGTTGCCCATTCTTACACTGACTGGTGCTGTATATTCTTCGAACGTTGAAAACCATTCTCGATGCTTCGACATATGATCCGTCGCACCCGAATCCACAATCCAGAGATCATCCCGATTGCCACAGCTGCCTTTGTCACCTATTAGTGCTATCCTCGATGTTGATTTCTTCTGTCCAGAAGACGAGTTACTTCTTTCTTGATTATTCGACCATCTTCGCTGTCCATTATTCTTATTCATCAAGCAATTGTTACTTTTATGACCTTTTCTTTTGCACGTATAACACCTCAAGCAGTCCCTTTTTAAATGACCTTGTCTTCCACAATTATAACACTGCTCTTGTTTCAAATCATTCTTCTCATATTTATAAGAGTCATTCTTCTGTTCCTTATGACAGATTTTCAGATTAGCTAGCAACGCTGTCGTCTCTTCGTGTACTTCCTTTTGCTGTTGTAATCTAAATTCTTCTGCCATCAAGCGCTCAGTCAAATTTTCGAGATTCTTCTTATCGTCAGATACCGAATCCCAAGCACTGTGAAAATGATTAAACTTTTGTGGCAAAGATGTTAAAACACGAGTCATCACCATAGTCTTTTCAAATTTTCCCCCGAGATTTTTCATTTTTCTAGCCAACTGTTCTATTTTTGAAATATTATACGTAACACTTTCACTCTCTGTCCACTTAAACTCAAAAAATTGTTTTTGAATCATCGACAGATTTTCATCAGATTTTAGATCATATGCTGTATTCAATTTGTCCCACATCTCCTTGGCAGTAGAACAACCCATTATAAGTTCGAGAGGCTTTCTCTCCACTGTCGTAACAATTAACTTTCTGGCAATTTTGTCCGCCTTCTTGAACTTTTCCAACAACGCGTCACGATCTTCTGCACCTGCAGCTGGCTCGGCTAATCTTCCTTCGCAAACATCCAGCACATCATCATCCTCTTCCATCAATGTGCGTACTACGAAGCGCCATTGATGCCAATTATCTTTGTCTCGAAGTTTTTCAATTTTTATATTCGGTTCCATTTTTGCACAAATATTTTATACTTGCACTCCAATTACACACTGCACTCCGATTTTAAAATGCCACTGGGCCCATAACCTGTTGAGGTATGGGTAAAAATAATGAATAATTTAAGTACAGGAGCAAACACACGCTTTATTGAAGGAACAGTTTAGTAGCAAGTATACATAAAACGGACACACTACAAGAGCACATTTAAAACTGAACTTGTACTTGTCCAGTGCATTTCTATTTATATAGAAAAAAGCTTCCAGATCTTTCCTTTTATTTAAAACTTCGAGAACATTACTTTTCTAGACTCTCACAGTAAACGCGCATGTGTGCGGGTTGAGGCCCAGCCCAGGCAGCTCGACCCCCCACCGCACAATACAAACTTTCACTTCTTCAATGACAGGTATACTTACTTAAAATAAATGTAGAGTTTTCCAGTATATTCTCAACAATTTAAAGGTGCTGTAAGCTGTTACTTCCAGCTCCAAAATAGATTTTTTGGAAAATTCTGAGCATGTCAATTCTGACTGATAAAATTCTAGCAGTTTCGTGTTTCTGTCAATGTGCTGTTTTGCGATTGAATATTTGTAAGTACAACGATCTGCATTTTTACTTATATTTTGAAATTGTAAGTGTTTCCAGTCGAGTAACTAGGCTCTATGGAAAAATATGTAATTCTTGATAACGCATAGGGACACCAAAAATGTTGTAAACATTCTTAAATAACGAAGAAACACACTCCTCCCTTCACGCAAAGCAACGACTGAGGGAGGTATTTTTTATTACGTCATTTGAGAACCTTATTCTGTAGCTCGTTTGACACTGCATATTGTTTTTCGGATTGTGTGTGTGTGTGTGTCTCTCTCTCTCTCTCTCTCTCTCTCTTTCTCTCTCTTATATTTATGCCCTTACATCTATGCGTATAAGTAAATCTATCTTTAAATACGTAATACGATATTGTCCATGATGTTTGTTACGTAGAAATCAAGATTGTCAGTCGAATTAAAATAAATAAGAATTAAAATAACACTATTACTACAACAACTAAGAAAAACCATCTTACAAATAGTAACGTAATGTTTATGTTGTGTTATGTCTCTGCTATTATGACGTCAGACGAATCTCCTACAGCCTAACTGCAGGGGAGTTTTAGGTTGATTATGGGATACGTCTATGAATGAATGAAAAAAAAAACAATAACAGTACTCATGGTACGCTGCACGGTTTATAACAAGTGGTACACCATTTTTGGTATCAATGAAACAAAGTACATAGTACGATAAATAAGGGGGGGGTGACTGTAAAGGAAACGTGTCCTTCACAGTCACAAACACTGGTCTACTTATTATATCAGTTTTTTTTCAGTAAATGGTGGATAGATGTAATTCACTTCGTTTCTCTCATCACATTGTTATGTTTCCTGTTAAAATTAGTTCTGTTATCTTGTTTTTTGTTAAAGCCCTAACAAACGTACTACATTGTAAACGCTAGTCCCCACCCCCCCGACCAAGAACTGGGCGACAGGAAGCTGATTTGTTCTGATTGTAAGTATTGTAAAATATGAGTTTTTGTTTGTGAATGAGGTCAGAGAAAGTGTGAAAATAAATTATTGTGAATCAACAGCAATTTAATTTCTATCGAAATTTTAAATAGGCCTACTGTAGTATCGCTATCAAGTAGACTTCGTAGAATTCTACAGACGTGTTTCTCAAAATGAGTAGACCTAAATTCTAAAAAAAAATATACTGTACCCCTGACTGAAGCCTTCAGGCATCTGAAGAATAAAAATTTGAATTGATGTGTGTGTGTGTGTGTGTGTGTGTGTGTGTGTGTGTGTGTGTGTGTGTGTGTGTGTGTGTGTGAGAGAGAGAGAGAGAGTGAGAGAGAGATAATAAACTTAGCATAAAAGTATTAACAGGAATTTAATAACAATCAAATAATTTTTAATATTAATAGTTATTTTTCCGGTAAAGGGTTTGTGAGGATCGGTCAAAAAGTATAACACAAATTTTAAATTATCTGTGTCGACGTTTCGACAATATTTATTGTCATCATCAGGACCTGTGTATGAATACAAAAGAAAGTATTAAACACAACAGATCAATTATTTGAGTAAACGAATTTGTGTATGTGAGAGCGCGCCTGCGTATGTAATATTGTTGATTACTGCTTTTATAATTAATTACAAATACCATTACACTATAGTAATTTAAATTGTAATATTGTATAAATTATGTTCTGGGATATTATAATTTCTCGTTGTATTTAAGGAAAACATATGTAATAATGCAATTATTGTAAAACAAACTGTTTCAACTCCTTCACGTATACACGAATACACACGCGCACGCGCACACACGTACGCGCGCGCGCTCTAACATACACAAACACGTTCACTCAAATAATTGATCTATTGTGTTGGGCATTTTCTTTTGTATTCATACAATGGTCCTGATGATGACAATAAATATTGTCGAAACGTCGACACAAATAATTTAAAATTTGTGTTATACTTTTTGACCGATCCTCACAAACCCTTCACCGGAAAAATTCATTGATTGACGAAGTTAAGGATTAATAGTTATAATAAGTGTGTAATAAACAGACGGAACAAAAATATTTTCTTGAACAAATTTGTTCTCTAAAAATGCCCGACAGAATTTTGGCTCAGACAATTTTATAGTTCTGCCAGTGCCGATTCACGTCCTTGTCCTTTCGCTGAATAGTCCGGTTCTCGCGTAGGCAAACAACAGCACTGCTGCTACAGTTCCCTGCCGAAGTCAGTTGGAAATACAGCGTACGACTGTTTCCAAGACACCACTACACACAATACATAAATTACGCAGCAACCGATCGGTTGGAGAAGTTTCTGAACGTTGTACAAGGACAGTGCAGTCGAACGAACGCGCTCGATAACAATCTGGAAACGTATACGGTTACCGGACTGAGAAAAAGCGCTCCAGGGCCGCCTTCCTCATGCATAAACTAAACCCCGCACGCAACACACACACACAAATACATTTAAAATTTGTTCCACCGTGTCAGGTAAAGTTCAGTTACTTCCCGTACTTTCTCATGCACGCGTCTGTGTGTGCCATTACAAAGCCGGCAAGGCGCGCAGAAACACAATACAGAGGTATAAATTTGCATGAAGGGAGCGTAGACCTTTCGCGTCGAAATAACAAACCGGCCGGCCATAGGTCATTAACCTGCCCGTCCAATCGATTCCTTGTTTTTATAGGTCAGCATTGAATTAAGCGCATTAAGGATCCCATTACACCTACTGTTCACCTCGGATTGCGTAACCACACGCTTCCTCGACTTCAGCCTGACCAATCGACTGCTTAATTCCTGTGTACGTCTATAGTCACGTGCATCATTTAAGCGGCCTACACACATGGGAACCTGGTTCGCCGAACTTGGTTCGCACGAACCATGTTCGTCATTTGTTCCCCTGTGTGTGGTGTTTAACGAACCAAGATCGCCACAATTTCTCACGAACTTGGTCTTCCATCGGGTTGGAAAACATTTGTTCGGTTCGCCGGCAGGGCGCACCAAGTTCGTCTGTGTGTGGAGGAGGGGAACCGTTGTTCGCCATTTTGATTTTTGTCAGTACTCAGTGCAGACGCTTGGGCGCTTGCAGTAGGAGAGCCTCATTGTTGTTTCCGTTGCTACACAATGGCGGATTGTGGTGATAGTGCACAATTTATGAATCCTTCGTTTTTGACGGACTTCATAGAAGCATATAGAGAGTTTCCATGTTTATGGAAAGTGAAAAGCGACGAGTACAGGGACAGGAATAAGCGAGACGAAGCGTTGAAAAATCTCTTACTGTTGACTCGCGACACGATTCCCACTGCAGACCTAAGTTTCGTCAAAAGTAGAATCGAGTCAGTAAAGCAGAGTTTCCGTAGGGAATTTAGAAAAGTGAAGTTGCCAATGAAATCCGGCGCGGCGGAGGAAAATGTTTACAAACCACGATTTTGGTACTATGACCTCATTTCTTTCATCGCTGGTCACGAGACACACAGCACATCAACATCGACTTTGCAAGAAGAGGAGGAAGAAGATGAAGGTGTTCAAAATGAAAGCCAAGTAAGTGAATACTATTTTTTACTTTATTTAATGTTTATTCTGTGACAACGTGCTGTACCATCCTATCTTGCCATGCAACACGGCCTTTTCCTGTAAAGTAATTAACATACTGCAACCTGCTTGCTTTTGCTAGATCTGTAGGCTTCCGTGGTTTTATTTCGAGTCCCTGGTATGCATGATCTGGCAGCGGATCTTTCCTCCATTCTCCTTCAATTAACGTTCCCATTTCAATATCTCTCTATCTAAAATGGAAGTAGGTGTGTAATTCTTGCGACACTTTCTTCGTAGGAAGTTATGCAGAGCTACACAGGCCAGCACAATATTTATTACTTTACAAGGTTCAAAGCTGATTGTGGTGTGAAACGGTTTTAGCAAATCTTCTCTCAAACCAAAGGCGTCATCAGCAACGAAAACGAAATTCAAATTTTCCTTTGTTTCTTGTATGCTTGGTAAATTTAGTTTCCCCTCTTTTAAGCGATGGTAAAATGCTGTTTCCTGAATAACGCCTCCATCTGACACTCGCCCATTGCAACCAACATCAGCCAAAATGAATTCCAAGTTAGCATCAACGATTCCAAGGAGAACAATACTATAATAACCTTTATAATTGTAGAAGTATGACCCACTGCCTACTGGCCGCGCTATAGCAACATGCTTGCCATCAATGGATCCACCGCAGTTAGGAAAATTCCAAAGTTGTTCAAAATCATTCGCCACTGCAACCCACTCTTCCGAGTTTGAAGGGAACTGAAAAAAAAGACACTGCTTATAATTTGCAATCACAACTTACGGGGCAATGACTTACAGAAATAAATATTAGTAAATAGTAGACTCATTATTTTTTGCATTGTTTTTTTAGAAAAATGACATTTAGTTAGCATTGAGTTACATATGTGTTGACAGTCCCCTTAAATGAGTAGAACCAAAATAGAGCAGCATTAACACAATAATTAACAGTGATTTTATTTTCAGGTTTTTAATCCACCAGAATCACGGAAAACTGATCAAGTTGCTAATAAACTGCCTGATAAGATGCCTGAGCAGAGTTGCAAGCGGAAGAAAATGACCCCTAATGAAGCTCGGCGCCAGTTATTGGTAGAAAAGGCTATGGCTGCTCTAGAAAATTCGGAAGATGAATTTGACAACATTGGGAAAGTGGTGGCGGCAAAATTGAGGAAAATGGACCAGCAACAGTTTCTTCATGCTGACAAACTCATTACGGAGGTCCTGTACAAAGGCCTCCAAAATCAGTTATCGTCCAACACTTCTTTTTTCGAAAACAACAGTTCTTCAGCATTTAATCCCTTTCAAATGTATAACCAGATGCCGCAATTTCACTCCTCTTTTAGTGAATCGGATACGTCCAGGAGTACTACTCCTCACACCACTACTGATTCCACTACAGACTTTCTCGTGAATTACGGAGACAACAGCAGCCGATTTACGGCGCTCTAAAAACACTTGTGTGTGTGTGATTTGTATTGATTTTTTCCAATAAATATATTTGAAAACATGTTTCATGTAATTTATCAACCAATTAATTTATATCCAATAAGAAGGTTATGCTAGGAATCATGATTAGTTTAATCAAAAGTGTGCCCTGGCAGGCCAACAACAATTTCCTTTGGAGTTATAAAGATTATGAATTATGAAAAGAACTTTGTTAATAAAATATAGAAATGAAGTAACGTAATAAACTTACTTTTATGAAGTCTTTATGCAGGGTCTTGTAAATTGCTATGCATGTTTCGGGAATTATTTTCCCCAGTGCTTGTGGTGATATGGCGCACGAAAACTTTAAGTCCTCCAAGTTTCTTCCAGTAGCTAGGTAGCGAAGTGTAGCAACGAGGCGATGTTCGGCCGATATCGACTTTCTCATGTGAGTATCCTGCTTTGATATGTAGGGTGTCACAAGTTCCAATAAATAATTGAATTCTGTTTCGGTCATTCTTAAATAATTGGTGTAATCTTTCGCACTGTTCTCCCTAAGGTGATATAAGAGATTGAGGTGAGACCACTTCTCTCTCTCACGAAGCCACTGCTTGGTCCATTGCGATCTTTTCTTCTTCTTTCTTGTAAAACCCCCAAACTCATCTAATACAACAATAGCAGCTGCAATCTTCGAAGAACTCATCCCAACTGCTGGAATGAAACTGGTGAAATGGCGAACCGTTGTTCACATTCCCCTCCACTGTGTGTAGGGAGTGACGAACCAAGAACTTGGTTCGGCGAACCAGGTTCCCATGTGTGTAGCCGCTTTAGTGATGCAAATGTGACTTGTGCGAACGTGATTCATTTTCAGTTTCGTTTATTAAACGATTTCTTATTAAGGCTACGAATAGAAGACATTTTATTTGATATGTTAAGAGTAGCTCGATTTAACAATCTGTAACTTGGTTCATGACATGAAACATGGCCGGCTCTAGTAGTAGGCCGGAATATTAAACATGGCAACACTGGAACGAACTGATATTTGAGGCTGACTAGACGATCTCTTAATTTATATATTTATGTATAATTCATAATGTATGTGTGTATGTAGGCCTATGTATGTATGTATGTATTATAACGCACACTTATTGATCGTGGTGTATTTTTGATTTATAAAAAAATGTATTTTGATGGCGTTGATATATTTTAAAATAAAATGCTCTTAGTTAATTTTCTTACTTTGTTTCACTTTGTTTACACCATATATGTAAACGTACAAAAACGTACTGGTTGTGTTTTCTGGTTTTGGTATAGTCTTGTATTTCATTAAATATATAGACTTACAGATTAAGTAAATTGTTCAATGATAATTGAGTATTGGTTTATTAACTGATTGAGTTTCACTTTTGGGCGCCAAAATACGTAATAGTAAATTGGAATATGTTTAAATTTCTACTTGTACCTGTAGATATGTGACTAGATTGTTCCAGGTTTTGGGTTATTTTTCATTAATTAAAAATAATTAATGTCTTGATTAATTAAAATTCTTTTAATTCCTTCCTTTATTCCATTTGAATTCACTTACCTATTTAAATAATTCAAATTGCACGTGGTACACCAGCAATAGGTACTACCAACTTATTCTTCGAATGTTTATGACCACGCTAATATTCAGAAACTGTCAAAAATGTGAAGTATTAAAAAATAATTGTTCAAACACAATTAATTCTCTCCAATATTCTTTTATTTTATTTTTAGTCTGTACTTTTCTTTCTTAAATTAAACTGAATAACATTTCTTCTTAATTTGATTTGTCCAGGCTTGTAAAATTTTTAGCTCTGCAGTTGACAATATGATCTTCTTAAAGCTCAGGCCTATGTCTACTGGTTTATGTTATGTTAATATAATCTCGGGTTCTTGTGACTACAATCATTAATTACGAAAATGTCTTTTGCGAAGTACAAAACATCACAATACAAAGTGGGCAATAATAAAACAAAATAATATCTTATACTAAAATAACAATTAGTTCGTATGTGCCGAACAGTGTTTGTTTTGAGGTTAACCTAATTTCAATAGGTTATACAGCTTAAACATTAAAAACAAAGAAATAATAGTTAAAACGTGAAAAATTAACAATAGTGTTAGTGTTTTTGTTTAGTGGTAGTGGAATAAATAGTTTTCAAGTGTACAAAAAGTGTTACAGTTATATTATCATAATTAGTTATAATTCGTTTATAATTTTAAGTATTCACTATACTTTCCTTTACTTTGCACACACTTTCTTATTCACTGGTTCTATTATTAGTTTACGATAACTCCTTTTTTGGTTATGTAAACAAGTCACAACACTTTTCTCACTTTTTTGGTTATGTTTCGTTAATCACTGTACACCTAAACTAGCCGAGGTTCGATTCTGATGGTAATTTCGCGGTTATAGGTGTCACAGAGGAGTCGTTCTTTACGGTATGAATTCCAACAATTGATTAACTGGCTTCGCGTCAGTCTTTGGGTTGTTTGGCGTCACTCTTTGGGTTCATACACACAAAAGTGAAAAATTCCCATTGGTCGAATCTCACTCATTGTCGTGGATGGCGTCCCTTTTCTGAGATCAAAATTACTAAAAATTCTTAAATTTAACATTTTTTCCTTATGTTATCTATGTACTATTGTAAAGATATTATTACCAATGACTGCTTTCTTTCTCCTGATCATTTTAAGATCTCACATGATATGTTTCCATACAGTAATCCCAAAATTAACAATTTTAAGGTTTGGCCTATTCTGACAAATTATGTTTAAAAGTTATCTTTTTTGTTACATAATTAGTTTTCTTGGTTGTACTCATGATTTTATGTTACAAACATGTATTCTAATACTAGTGATTACAATTTTAAGCACATTAACTTTTTATAAAACATAGGCTTGTACAATAGGCCTAATGGTTACAATTAAGCACATTAACTTTTTATAAAACATAGGCTTGTACAATAGGCCTAAGAATGTCTTGTGTTCATTGGACTATTATTGGTTTCTTACATTGAAATTGCTTAATTCTAATACAAGTTAACCTTTATTCTTTATTCATTATGGAATAATGAACCTTCTACAATAGATGTAGGTTTTCTGCCCACGTTAACTTTTTGTTAATTACATTCTTACTTGTCCATACAAACACTTATGATTACTTATACCTTAATCTAATAACATACACTATATCTGATTATATATGACATTGTCTAGCACACTTATTATATACAAAATTGTCTCCTTTTACCTACCAAGTAGATGGAAGTTTTGTGTAACATTAATCTCTTACTAACTACATTATTTTCTTGTCCATAACCAACAATGGTTATTTCTTATTTCATAATCTACTAGTCAGTTTATCTATTACACTTTCTATTACTAAATTATTTACATTTCATTCTTCTTTACATCTTTAGCATTCTTTTAACATTCAATAGTAGTTCCTTTTTTCTACCACACATTACCACATTTTTATACAAAAATAAAACCTTTATCACCTATTTATAACATAATAATCTCTATCTGAATAGTCTATGTGCCTATCAGTCACAATCAGATATAACTACTTACTCTATTTTTATAGTTTTTTATCTTACATTTTGTTTAGGTTATGTTATCAGGTTATCCAGCTAGGCTCTGCATTATAGGTTTTTACCTATTCTGTACATTATTTCTTATGCAGTTTACTGGAATGGTTGTTCTTAAGTTTAATACAGACATGTTTGATATTTTAATTTCTTACTCTACCTTACAATGGTCTTAAATTTACTGGTTAATACATCTATTTCATAACACATGTTTATTACTCTATTATTGTTTTGTACTTCAGTATACTTTTATGATAATCTTTATGTTGAGGGAAACGTCACGTTACAGTATGTATGTATGTATGTATAATGTATAATATGTATAATTTATATATGATCTCTTAATTCAATTTATGTATTTGAATAATCAAATCGCGTAATTTTTAATTGCCAGTTAACAGCAGTTTTATAATTCTTCATTTCTTGCAAATTAAAAGTTTATTATGTAAAATACTGTTATATTATTTAACAAATATAATAATTAACTCACTCATATGATACGAATTCAATAATTCGAACAAAATTAATTCATTAGGCCTAACACTAATTCACTAATTTCTTCAACTTAAACTATAGTACTACGTGCGCACAGACCTATAATTTAGAATTTAGATTTAGCTATAAATAGGCCTACTTATGATTTTAGTAATTCTATGAAATTAAATCAAAATATAACATGTTCACTTTAGCTATTTTGTTACACCTATGCTTATAGGCCTCAGACGCAACGTTGCCACGTTTAATATTCCGGCCTTCTACTAGAGCCGGCCATGCATGAAATCGTTGAAACACATAAAGAGTAGACCAACTTCGTTTGCCAATTTGAATCACTAAGTCTGTAATTAAAATACACGCTTGAGACTGTTTGTGTAGTAACTGTTGGGACTGTCGCCTGCATTAAAGTACTACGGGGAGTAGCCTATTAAACATCAATAAATGTGTTACTTTTTAAAACAACATTATGAGAATTATCAAAAGCGATAGGTCGGATTATTACCATCGTTAGAATTTATTACACAACGTTTCGACCATATAAAAAAATATGTGGTCGTCTTCAGATAGTGTATATAAGTTAAACTAATACATTAAATACAAACTTAAGCCTACCTGAAATTCGTTCACTAACAAGCGTTAACCGTCAAAAGAATAAACCACCACCAACCTTCAAAGTTAAACATAAAACTATATTTTTTGCTACTTTCAAACGTATTTACCAAACTCGGCGTTACCACCATCCCGTGGGCGCTGGAAGGTCTTGCCGATAAAAACGAAAAAGGTTTGTACAATATACACGCCCATATCTATCTGTTTTTTATAGTCAATACTCTCCGCTAAGTCGGAGAGATTTATTACCGATGGGTTGAGTTGTCCCAAATAAACACAAGAGTAGTTAGTTTTCTTGAAGGGTACAGTGAATAAAAATTGTCTTTGAAAAGTTGAGAGTTAACCCAAACTCTTGTTCCAGAGAGCTAAGTCTGCTCTAGAATCAAGTATAAGTTGTAATTTATCAATAAAAATATTAAAAATAGATCTTTTATCTTAGAATAAGTACAAATAATAAGAATAAAATTTAAAAAAACAGTAAATAATAATAATAATAATAATAATAAGAAGAAGAAGAAGAAGAAGAAGAAGAAGAAGAAGAAGAAGAAGAAGAAGAAGAAGAAGAAGAAGAAGAAGAAGAAGAAGAAAGAAATATTATTATCCTAAATAATAATAATAATCTTGAAAAGGATAAGTGTCTTTTAAGACCGTTTACAGCGTTCTGTGAGTAGGAGTGCTACCTTTGAGACTTTGGTCCTGCTCTTGGCTTTATTCGGAGACCCATCTCCTAGGTTCTTCCGCCCTTAGTGACGTTGGAAACCTTCCTCTTGCGTCTCTAGGACCGTTGACCGTTGGATATATTCCTTTGGGGCCGGATTAGGTGATTCGCTTAGTCCATGATAGAAGTGGAGGAGGCGGAGGAGTAGTTGCAAACCCCGGGTTGGAAGCATCATTCTCTCTGTCGGCTGGAGCCGTTACTTCCACATAACACGCCGAGTCACGTAACATGTTTCCCGTAATAGAATACCAGCTCTTGAAATTACCTAAAGTTATAATTATTATTTAAAATTTTTAAATTCCATTTTTTCATACAGGTGGGCCATACGTAGAATAACATAAGGAGTTATCCTCAGTTTAGTACTGACCGTGAAATAAACGATGAAAGATTCTGTAATGTTCGGTCATTAACTAGACAGAATTACAGGACATTGTAACGACGTTTCGTACATATTTACTGCTGTCATTAGGAGGACGTCTATATGGGAATACAGAAATAATTAACAGACGCGTATAGTGGCTGTTTTTGTGTGAATGTATGTGTATATATTACTTAAAGACTAACAGTAACTACTACACATATATTATGATGATTATACAGTGGAGCCCCGCAGTTCCGAACCCCGATAGTCCGAAAACCCGCTTAATCCGAACCGGTAGTTTGAAAAAGGGTCTAAAAATTGGACAAAGAAATAAAAAAATACGACAAAATAACTGGAACATATCAATATAATTTGTACATTAAAAGCTTAGATAAATACACACTAATGCATTGTTAGTGAAAGTTTTATTAAAACTAAGTACTTTAGATTGTTTTAAATATATGGCAAAACAAAGTTTTGAATTACGTTATCAAGAAATTAGCGTCTGGAAAATGAATGGAAAACATATTGGTACTTACAGCTTAGTGCCAGTAAAAGTATACAAAACACAAAAAACTACAATAAATACACACTACATAACTAGACACTACTTAAGGTGTTGCACAAAATCAGTAATTTTTCTCTGATACAATGCTGTAAATCCAGCAGACGTCGCGATGTTCCGCCAGCGCCTCAAAAATAAGACGTCTGCCGGTGTAGAATGGCATCTATAGTTGTTCAGTGTCGTTCATTGAAGCGAGTCACATAATGTATCGGAATTAACAGTAGCCAATGCAATATTTAACTGGTATTCACTGTATTTTTATAGTAGGCTATAAAAGAAAGATTGCAAGATCAAAAAGTAGTACAGTACTTTGATTATAGGCACAAATGTGGTACTGTTGATATATACACAATTTATATTTATAATATACAGTACTGTATAACCTATAACCCGGTTAATCCGAATTTACGCCAATCCGAATAGGAATTTGTCCCAATTAGTTCGGACCAGCGGGGTTCCACTGTATTAATAGGACATAACTAAATTATTTTACGCATCAGCGCCTCTTAGTACAAATGGCACTAAGCTTATGACGATGTGATATCGTGCCAAGGAACAACTTCGTACCTCAAGTGTACCAAGTGTCGGCTCGGTGGCTGGAGAATCTCCACTCGCAAGGGTAGACAGAGGGAGAGGATTATATTATGTAAGTATTCTAATTATACTACTTTACAAACCCGAGCAGAGATTACCCGTTACTAAGTGTAGATTAGAATAATACAACAAATTTATTTCTGATTGCGCCACAAACGTATCAGCTCTGCGTATGATTAGTCCGGTCATAAATTATTTTAGTTTTATTTACGAGATCATCATTTTACGTTTAAGAAACACAACCTGAATGTTTTCGAAGCGTCAGAAGACCAGAACCATCCCGCACTGTCCAAAACAGATCCCAGTGCTGTCAGTTTGTCATATGAAACATATGTAGATAATATGTAGAGGTGAACTCGAAAGAGGCAATGTTCTGGGAATCGTCATGCTTCATAGGTGTCTTCGGAATAAGATACCTGTGACAGACAAGCAGAGTAACAAATGAAGAAGTCCTACGAAGAACAGAAGAAAAGAGTATCATCGTGGAAATGATTCGTAAAAAATGAAACAGCTTTATTGGTATTTGGTTCATCACTCATCCTGGTACGCCACGTTCGTTAAGAACTAGGAGAAGGGAGAAAAGACACGGATAGGAATCTACATTCATCATCGATGAATTGAGCTCAGTTCAAACCAGCTCTAGGAACGGAGAGGAAACCTACTGTTCACACAGAGGTCACTGTGCTCACCACCACCCTTTGGGTTGAGAAGAAGAGAAACAGCATGTTCGTTTATAAATTCAATTTGTTTCTGTAAACGATTAAATAAAATATCGGTATGGAGAACCGTACATGACTTCCATATTCTAAGATTTATATTTAAAATCATTTTGAAATGAAATATTACCATAGAAACTACTTCTTTCTACTTACTGCTTCAGCCTTAACCACAGTACTGTGGTCACTAACGTATACCACCTCACGTTATCGCACTTGATTTTCACTGATGATGGAAGTCGATGGCATTGCCGAAACGTCTGGTTTTGTAGAAAACATTGGACTACGGCCAAATATCCCGGGAAGGAATTTTAACAAAAACTACTTCTTTGTTGCCGATAACGTTGTACACATATATATAAAAAATATGCATAAAATTAATGGCTTGTATAAGTTAATGATTGATCTCCATTAAGTAGTGCTCAAGTTTCCAAAGTTTTAATATTATGATGTCCGTAATTAAAACATCAGAGCAGGTTTAGTGTGTATGAGGGTACACCGTGGACAAAAATTTCCAACATTTCCTATTGAGCGTTGCTTAGAGTAAATCTGTGAATCTACAGTGTACGTTTCACAGAACAAACACGCGGAAAAGAAGGAGCGCTCCGAAGTCACTCATGGACCCTCAGCATCTTGGAGAGGGTTCATTCCCTAAAGACGAAAAGTCTGTCTATGAGTCGTTCCTCTGTAAACAGCGATCCACAGGAAGCAAATCGCTATCCACGCTGGACACTTTTTCGGCTTGCACGCGTTATGTCGGTATGGGTTTCGGCACTTTCCTTTTAAAAAGCGTGCAAATGTAAGAAAATAAACATGAATGAGGCTAGAAATAACGCGAATTGTGTGTGTGTGTGTGTGTGTGTGTGTGTGTGTGTGTGTGTGTGTGTGTGTGTGTGTGTGTGTGTGTGTGTGTGTGTGTGTGTGTGTGTGTGTGTGTCTTCCCTGCCTTTTTATTGCGGTAGTCATAATAATAAAATGGAAACGTAAACATTACATAACTGAGATATGCTTTTGTTAAAAACATAATTATTTTATTTTTAACAATTACCATTGTTTGAAAAAGTTTAAATGAATTTTCAAGTACTTTACTGTTGTTGAAACGTAAAACGTTCCAGGTAAACTACCCCTTTCCCTTAACCGATCTTCACCAAAAACAATAGGTCTTGAGAACTCTACAATTTAGGGCTGTATGCAAATAATCTTTTGATTCTGTTTGAATTTGCGGTTGTTATCATTTGCCATAGAAAATACCCTTGTTAAAACATAAAACGTTGCAGGTAAACTACCCCTTTCCCTTAACCGATCTTCACCAAAAACAATACGTCTTGAGAACTCTACAAATCAGGGCTGTATGCAAAAAATTATTTGATTCTGTTTGAATTTGCGGCTGTTATCGTTTGCCATAGAAAATACCCTTCATAAAAAAACGCTGCAGGTAAACTACCCCTTTCCCTTAACCGATCTTCACCAAAAACAATAGCTCTTGAGAACTCTACAATTCAGGGCTGTATGCAAAAAATTATTTGATTCTGTTTGAATTTGCGGTTGTTATCGTTTGCCATAGAAAATACCCTTGTTAAAACATAAAACGTTGCAGGTAAACTACCCCTTTCCCTTAACCGATCTTCACCAAAAGCAATACGTCTTGAGAACTCTGCAAATCAGGGCTGTATGCAAAAAAGTATTTGATTCTGTTTGAATTTGCGGCTGTTATCGTTTGCCATAGAAAATACCCTTCATAAAAAAACGCTGCAGGTAAACTACTCCTTTCCCTTAACCGATCTTCACCAAAAACAATAGCTCTTGAGAACTCTGCAATTCAGGGCTGTATGCAAAAAATTATTTGATTCTGTTTGAATTTGCGGCTGTTATCGTTTGCCATAGAAAGTACCCTTCATAAAAAACGCTGCAGGTAAACTACCCCTTTCCCTTAACCGATCTTCACCAAAAACAATAGGTCTTGATAACTCTACAATTTAGGGCTGTATGCAAATAATATTTTGATTCTGTTTGAATTTGCGGCTGTTATCGTTTGCCATAGAAAATACCCTTGTTAAAACATAAAACGTTGCCGGTAAACTACCCCTTTCCCTTAACCGATCTTCACCAAAAACAATAGTTCTTGAGAACTCTACAATTCAGGGCTGTATGCGAAACATTATTTGATTCTGTTTGAATTTGCGGCTGTTATCGTTTGCAAAAAAAAAAAATTACCCTTGATAAAAAAAAACCGTTGAAGGTAAACTACCCCTTTCCCTCAACCGATCTTCACCAAAAACAATAGGTCGTGAGTACTCTACAAATCAGGTCTGTACGCAAAAAAGTATTTGATTCTGTTTGAATTTGCGGCAGTTATCGTTTGCCATAAAAAAAATCTACAGACACAGACAGACAGACACACACACAGACACTTTTCGAAAAACGACTTTTTTCCATGTTTTGATTGTAGTACAATCAGAATCTGCAATAATCTCGAACACGATTTTTTTTGCCATCACCATACTTCCATTTCCTTAAGGAATATGGAAGTAAATAATATGGTAAAAATATATCGACATTTTTTGGAGGCTAAAACGAGGACATCCTTTGACATTTGAATCTATCTCAGGTAGTCAAGAGAACGACTGATTGTATAGGAACTAGATTCAGAGCGTCGAAATCGTGTGCCAATAAAAAAGGTGACTACACAAGTGTAATTGTCTATAATAAAGAAAACATCAAAAACAAATTAATTTTAAATTAATGGTTAATTTCGCAGTAAAAGGAGATCCTTTCTTCGTCTCCCGTTCACCTCAGGTGTTCAAAATTGGTAGCGAAACCTCAAAAACACTGTAATGTGAATTTTATATAACCTGCCATTACGTCGTCTGCCTTTTCAGCACAAATAATAACCTTGAATGTTATATTTTTCTTTCAAAAGTTATTTGTAATGATTACTGTAATATGAAAAAAAGTGCGTGCTAGATCTCACAACGGGCTAAATCAGTTTCTGACGCTAATGAAACACAATCCAGTTTTCTTCTGTGTAATTAGACAAACGATTTCATCCGACTAATGACTAATGGTGCGTTTCCGGTGCGTGACGCGGAAGGTCCGCACGGCCTGAAGCAGTTAGGGACTGACGGTGGTTCATCGAATGCGTTGGGGCAAAAAAAACCTGTACCCTTGTAATGACATCGACTGCACTTGTCGCTGTTAAACAAAAATAGTCAACTGCACCGCGGTCAGTTCTCCGCATAGCTACATACCTGTGTGCGTACGCACACATTTGCACACGGGCAGGGCTTGTTGACAGATTAACTGTATTACTTGTATAAACGTTACTTCAATTTATGACGTGCACTACAGTCAATGTTTGTTGGTTGCATATGCAAATACACAAATACAATATAATATAATTAAAAAATTTGCGTAGATTTTTCAGGTTATGGAACAAATAATCTTTGAAAGTAACAGGAAAGTATCAGGAAAGACGAAAGAAACGAGATGTCAATGTAAAAGCTTGGTTGCCCTATGAATATAATGATAAGAGTCCCGTAGGCCTATGCTATACTCCACAGTACAAGGTCCCTGGTAGAACTTAGCCACTCCCGATAAATTAGAAGAGCGTTCACCCCGCGCCGCGGACGCACCCACCAGGGTGGGTTTAGAACCTTCACTAAGTCCCTAAGGCTTGAGTTGTCAATCTTGTGTTGTTTAAGACTGAAAACAATATTTTGTTCGTTTTTATTAGTTTTTTATTTTTATTCATTTTCTATTGTTCTTTATTTACTTAAATTTCTTTTACTCTTTTACTTTTCTTTTTTATTTCTACAGGAAATGTCTTCGTCTGAGTCTGTCGATTTTAAGCACGCTATTTCGTTCCCTGACATTGTCTTTCTCTTTCCTCTTTATACTGTTAGAAATAATTCTTCGGCATAGATATTCACCTGTATCATGGTTGTGGATACTTGTTCCACGAGGATCACTGCTTCGTAGTCTCAAGGGATATATTTTTGACGTACAGGTCTCATTAGTGCATGTTTGTTTCCAGTCTTAGGACGACGCTGTCGTATTTCTAAACACTTAAGAACAATGCGTTGTTGAAGCAGTACTCTCTCCATGTTGTTACATTCACTTGGCGAATGAATATCTGTGGGAGAGAGGAGAGAGAGAGAGAGAGAGAGAGAGAGAGCGACGGACAGACAGACAGACAGACAGAGAGCGTGTTGTACGCGCACGGTTGTATGGGTGTGTGAAACTCTCCGCGAGCACAGTCGATAGATTTGTGTGTTGTGAAGTTGAAACGATTGGGTTAGGGATTAAACCGGGCGCAAACGATGGGTGAACGACAGGCGATGAAAGCGACTGGGGACTTTCGCCGGGAACCCATAAGCCTTATAGGTTCAACATTATTATTAACTATTATTGTTTGTTAATTGTTTTGAAATAGTTGAAACACAAGCACACGTAAGGAACATCGTGCACCACGAGTAACGCAGTGCCAACCAGCGCTTCCCGTTGAAGTCTAGTTCTGTAAAAACTGAATAAATTGTAAGTAATTCTCTTGAAATGTTAAAAATTGAATGACGGCATAATAGACTAGTAAGCTCCTGGAGCTGTAGATCTCATTACCTATTTTGAAAAAAAAAAAATTTTTATTGGATAAACTCAAATTAATAAATTTTAATTTTGTTAAAGCTGAAGTTAATAGTTCTTTGCATGTTGGATTCTTAACGTTATCCGAGAAACGCCACGAGGTGGCCATACGTCGGTTCTCATATTTTACGTTATATTTTATTTAATTATTATTATTTTTTCTTTTGTTAACTGATAATGTGTAAAAAGTATTTTTTCGATAGATTAGAGGTTTTTTGAACCGTCCAAATTTTGCAGTGGGTGTTAACAAGTTATTAGGGATGATTCTGTGAACTTATTGAAGATATCGAGTTCATATTTTGAATAAAATTCCTCATAATTTTATACCACACACGGACTTTTACAGTTTTTAAAAATTTATTCGCAGAACTTGATGTATGTGAGAAAGCTGTAGGCCTACTGTAGCGACGAATACCTCGCGACACCATAGCTCACAACTGTCCTGCAAGTGCTTAATCTTACATAACATACGACTCTCTTTTACTGATGCACGCGGTTAATATATAACAATATTTTTTATAATGTTATAAACAGAATGTGGAAACGTTACAGAACATCAGTAATGTGGACAAGTCGCACAGCAATGTGATACGGCAATTTTGGGTGGTCACGAAACCAATTAATGAAGACATTTTTTATTTCGAAGGTTATGTCTGAAAAAAAAACGGTAGAAAAGCAACGAAGACTAAGACAATTTTTGTAGATCAAACACGTGGGACGCGAGAGTGGGCACAAGTATGCGGCAGCAGCATGACCTTCTGATGAAAACATTCTCGGCTTGTGCGAAAACCACGCAAAAATGACTTTACTCAACACGTATGTTGACTTTATTGAACACATTAACACGTTCTGAATTTAATGTTGTTGTTTTTTTACTCATGGCGTTGTGTGATCTCGGGGTGTTTGAAATAACTTTTTCACGACTAACTCTGTACATGAGTTCGTGATTTATGTGCAACAAAATTACACGGATTTCATACATTTGTACGCTCTATAATCTGAACGGCAAAAAACACAACAAAACCAACAAATCAGCAACACACAATTAATTACAGGTTACAACTTACAAATGAATTACATCAATCTTGTTCTTGCTCGTAGCTTCATTTTAATTATTATGTAACTCATTTCGACCTCATAAAAACACAATTTATTGAAGATAAATTTTCTGTATATTGTACACTTAAATTTTAATTTATTGTTTTTTAATTTCCAAGTTTTTTTTTCAAATATCGTTCTTAGTTTTTATTAACACTAGTAACATTCTGCCAATTTGTTTTGTCTGTGTATTGTCTGTACTTCTTCCTGTCTAAGTAACTGTCTTAAGTTCTTCGTACTAAGGAACTAAGTACGATTTTAAAATGCACGGCTTCGTTCAAATGCACATAGGTACCACAAAAGAAATGGAATGTTTTTAGTTTTCTCCAGAATTAGAGATGTATTAGTCTCGTTGTATTCTGTAATCTTTTTGCACTATTAGTTCCGTTTACTGTATCAACATGGACTTCTGAACGGTCGTTTTTAATAGAAATCATAAACGTTCATAAGAAATTCAATTAAAAAATTCGACTATGGTCGCTTTCGTCATCGAATTCTATCTAACACGACTGTATCATTTAATAAGCCATTTCATTTTCAAACAAACTTTTCTACCATTTCATTTGGTAGACAAAATTTTCCGTTAATGTTCTTTTGAACTGAAATAAATTTTCGTAACTTCGACTGTTTTTTCACTAACAGTAAACACAAACTTTGTTGTAATTCTTTATTTGTCCATATTCAGAGTATTTGAATAAGTGTTACCGCGTTTACGAGGTATAACGAAGTGTCAAGGAGGAATCATGAAGTAACACAAACAATAAATTGATGGGGTCGTTCAATACATTTTTTTCACTTCTTACGGAAAAGTAAGTGAAGTATTACGGAATGGAACTTACTTATCTCATATTACGAATACCGTGGCCATCCGAACACCGGATACGTGGAACCAAATAATAGTAGAATACTAAAAAAAGTTACGAAAGTTTATAACGATGTGTCGAATGCATACGAAATAGGTAGCCACCACCCTGTTGAAATCACTGTATCCAATAGGCGAACTGTGATATTAAGTGAACAGTGGACTTCGGGAGTTAGTGTTTGTGCAGACGATTTAGAGGCTGAAAGTCGAGTAAAAGAAAACTCGCGATTACGAGAACCTATAAATGAGAAAATAATAATAATGAAAATAAAGTGATTGTTTGTGGTTTGTGGAAATTATTGAAATCAACTGTGTTAGCGTACTGCAGCATTATTATTACGCCCAATCACAGTACTGTTACTGGTAAATTAATATGTGATTCAAATTATTATGATATTACAGTATCAAATTATTGTATTTGTGAAAAAGAATTGTTAGATTACACGTAGTCCAAGGAACATTTTGTATCTCTACTACTTTTGTATTTTCATTACAGACTGTTGTATTCGTGAAAGCCAATCAAAAACTGAATTATCTCGTAACTGATTTCGGTTCAAAGAGAATAACATAGGAAAACCTGGGCTACTAGAGTTTGTTTTAAAATAAAATAGATCAGAATATACAATCGTGTCCGACAGAATTTTACGATGAAAGAGATTACAGTTGAACTTTTTTAAACAAATTTCTTATTATATATGAACGTTTGCAATTTCTATTAAACTATAATGGAAGTTAATAATGATATAGTAAAAGTATACAAATAAGGAAAACGGATTACACGATGGCATTACGATTAACCCAAGAAATTTTGTGTTACTTAATGTCAGTAATCGCATATGATTCGTGCCATAGTCTATAACGTTTACAGAAAAGATTACAGTTACCATCTGAAACTTGAACGACTGCCACAAAAACATGTAGAATTTGGAGCAACCTATTGAAAAGTATATTTTATTTTAAACAGAACAAACACTGGTAGAAAAGAAAGTTAAACGATTTACAGAATGTCGGAAAAGCAATATGTGTTCGTTAACGGATTGTTGGGACCACACCGGTCTAGTCTAGACGTCACCCGTGTGCAGATTATGGTCGGCGGGGTCGTCGGTGACCATTGCACACTGGTCTAGTCTAGAGGTCACCCGTGTGCAGATTATGGTCGTCGGTGACCATTGCACACCGGTCATGCAAATGTGCGTCCGTTGTTCCGCTTCGACGGTCAACCGCAACCACATTAATTTCAATAATAATTAGCAAACCAGTGTTCTTATATGGATCTGTTTATTAAAAAAAAAGTATATGTTGGCTGTTCCTTTGCAGCTGGTTACGTTCCGCACGTTATGCATCTGGCATTAAAATCAATATAACAATGAAGGTTTTCTGTAAACAAAAAAAAAACAACGGTGCTACACACTCGCTGCTGCCGGTAATCGCGTAGCAGCTGCGCTCAATGCCCTTATGTTTCGCGGACGTAAAATGTTAGCGGCTTAACCAGAAGAACAACACGTTTATATACAAATACACGGCCTGCTTCAGCATCGTTGAAATTGTTATTATTAGCCGAAACGTTGACAAACGTTTCGGGCCCATCATCGGAGGTTGGCACGCCGTCCGTTCGGGCAAAACATGACGTATGGGAACCCTACCATTGACTGACGCACAGTATAATCTCAGGGCTGGAAGAAGGCACTCCATAAGCATATTTCTGGCTAGTCTCCACCACATCTCTGGGTGTATTGGCGGACACCGTGCCGATCTTAGACACTGACGATGACCTCCGACGGTTGGGCCGAAACTTTTGTCAACAACAACAACAACTGTGGACCACGGCCTAACAGCCCGGCTAATAATAGCAACCCGTTTGTACTTTGTTTTTATTCCGACAGTCACAATATCTCGGGTTCTCTTCGCGTTGCTTTTTCTCTGTTAGCGTCCGACACTCTTATAGTGAAGGCCTTCCTGCCTGTCTTGTAATTAATTATGCAATTATTCCCGCACGCACACACACACGCGCGCATTACCACATTACGAAGGCAACGCAGAAACGAGATAAACCAATGGTATGTGCGTGAAAGAAAAAATAGCTTTCCGTAACCAACGATCAACGTCGAGAATGTGGGTGATGTTGAGGACGCAGTAGAACATTATGACACATTGTCTGATGCGTACTGACCCAGAAATGTGATTATCGAGTGCCTTGTTCCAGCCTCGAGATTGTACTGTACGAAAGTGGTAGGGTTCCTATACGTCATGTTTTACCCGAACAGTGAGGTATTTTTGACCTGTGTCCCGGGAAATGTCCGAGATTAGCGTTTGTCCGAAATTATTTTTCATATATTTGTTTTAAAAAATGGTCAAATAGTTACGCGCATATTTTTGATTCCTAATTCAGTAAGTTGTATGAAATAGTACAGCAAATACAACTACATTTACTTATCATTAAAGTGATATTGAAATGCAAGTCACAGAAATTGGTCTAATTGTGTTTAAAAGTGATGGAAAATTACTGTTTGCTTAATGTTGGAAATGGCTATATATATTTATTTATTTATTTCTGTTTTGGGGGCTAGGCAACTAAGGCCTTTATCCCAACGACGTCTACTAGGAGCGTTGCTCGACGGGATGTTTTCCTCTCGCCTACATTTTAGTTGACTCAACGAAAGTGGAAACTCGTACATACTAAGACGCAAGACGGCATTTTCAAAGCCTATACTGTAATCTATTACTTTTAGGAAGGACAAAGTTGTGTCAAATTCTAACTGTTGGTTTATTACATACCTTATTATCATTAAAGGTCAATTTACACATAATTTTTAATCTTAAATGTAAAATTTACCGAACAATTAAAATAATAAACAATATATAATATAAATAATTAATAACTAATAAATAAATAATTTTGAGTTTTAAACTACTTTTAATTATTATAATTTGTATTACTGAAAATTATTAAACAGAGTTGCCAAATTATACGTATTAATTATAAATATTTTTTTTATTTTCACGTGTTTACTAGAATTTTGGAAAAAGAAATTCCACATTTGTAAGTTGATATTGACGATAAAAGAAATTGTATGTTTACATAACAGTAATAAATAACGAAAATGGTTCTCTTTTCCTCTTGCTTATTATTCAGGTAGTACATAAATTATAGTTATCTGAAACTCTATCGTCTCTGAAAGTCTTGGTACACTACCATCTTTGTCGCTTCATCACTATCTCTTACACTTTGTGCTCGAAATTAAGTCAGTTAGTTTTGATTGTATCACGTAGCGCGGGCGTAGAAGATATTCGGAGATATCGTCTTCAAAACCTGTTTGCTCTTTCCAGATTATTAAGAACAAACACAGCTAACCGCAAAACTACGTTGACAGAGGCAGTCTGAGAATATAACTAGTCCTTTGACGGAATAAAAAATAGAAAAGTTAAATCACTATTTTTAGGCTAATGTTTAGCAGATTATAGCAAGATAGAAAGACAATTAACATTAAAAATTATTAGTTACCTTACAAAACCTTACGTAACGTCAGAGTGTTGTCGTATAGCATCGTCTGTGTGCCACCTGTTTGTAAAATGACGCCACTTCACGGGTTACAGGAACAGTGCAAAGAATGTTTCTAGCCCGGCCAGCTGGGAGACATTTGAGAACGCGAACAAAGAAATACGTTTCCCATTCTCTGACGCTGGGATTTCGAAACGTAGCTTATACCTAATTACACGAGTGAGTCAATCAGTCGCGGATTACGTACGTCTGTTTACGCACGGATATGCAAAAAGTGCGATTACAAGAACAAAGAAAATCTGTTTATACGAACGACAGTAAGGAAGTGTGTGCACGAATAAATTGTGCAAGAGCCGCTAATCTGATTCTTGTAGATTCCAGAAGTGGAATCCTAATGTGGAAGTGGAATCTACACCTAAGCGTGTGTAAAACTGTTAAAATACAACGAATTACATAAAGACCCGGCACATGCCGTGTTACCACTAACCGCTCTACGGAGTCATTTGCCACCGATCCTCGTTACTTTCCCATTAACAATCGAGATCCAACAGATCAAGACGGCAGTTGTAAAGCAGAAACGTCTCTATTTTAGTTCGACTAAAGATACTCAATTTATGGCCAGTGTGGCCGCTCAAGGTCAGAAAAATAAGCTAATTAGGGGATGTAGTTGTAACTTTTATTATACAAGTTTATCAAAGGCTCGTAGCACATTGTAATACAAGGAGAAAATAACTGTGAAATCTAAAACTTCCTGTGACTTCCAGTTTCATAAATTACATCAGTGTCCCTTGGTTCAGCGTGTATTCCTCTTAGATAAATCTTTTTAACCGAAAAAGTATAATTTCCAACCATGCATGGATCCGTGTGCGCGAGTGCTTATACTGCCGTCTCTTGCATTCAGCATGCCAGAGGCTTCTGTCGTTCCAATCCCGTTGTTGCAAGCTTCTTTTCTCCATCACGTTATATATGGGTGTACCCCGTTTGCGCCTTCAAGATTAAGAATTTTCTGGCCCAACAATCGTCAGACATCCGATCCACGTGACCATATGAAGTACTTAATATTTATGGTGTCTTGTTTTTTTTTAGGGTCGAGGGAATCTGGAGAGGTAATACTTTGTACCGTGTTGACTGGGCACTCGTCCTGACAAATTCTCGACAAATTCTCAGGGTTGGATGAAGTGATGTTAGCTCTCAAAGGAACCTCTGCCTCTCTCAACCCAAGACCGTACTGCGTTCTGAAGTACCACACCGTACAAGAGTTGACCCCGTACGCAGAACAATACGGATCTAGACCGGAAGGTCGATAAATATTCCCGGTGAAGTGCAGCAGTAGCCACGAGTACCAAGTTAAAGGCGTTAGGGCAGTGGTTCCCAACCGGTGGTCCACTGACCACAAGTGGTCCGCGAGAGCCTCGGGAGTGGTCCGCGGGAGGGTCCGACAGCACATATAAAAAAGTTGCCAATAAATGGGGATTTTGAAATTGATCTGCGTTGAACGAGATGGGGTGAATATATCCGTGCCGATGACTATCAGCTGTTGAATTAAAATATCTTTAAAATAATTATTATTAGAATATGATACAAAATAATTTTCATAATTTATGTTTAAATGTGGCAAATGAACTCTCACCAACATTAAACAACCAGAAAGGCACAGGGCTCTATCTGAGCTCTATCACGTGAACACTTCGTGCTTATGTCTGCCTGTCTGCGCGCGCCGCGCAGTCACGTGCTCACTGGCTGTCAGTGCTGGGTGTGTACTGTGTAGTCATGTAGTGATGAGACGGCAGTCGGCAACTCAATTGCTCAGTCTGTATCAGTGAGTCTTGCAGAGCAGTGCGATTCATTTCGGTAGCTTTTGCTGTGTTTACTGATATTGCGCGATATTATTGTACGTGTTTGTACTTTTTCTGTTGAAAATGGCTCCAAAGCGGAAATATGACAGTGATTATATCAAGTTCGGATTTACAGCAATTGAGGTAAATAAGGAGATTAGACCCCAGTGCGTGATTTGTGCTGCTGTCCTCAGCAATGAAGCCTTAAAACCTGCAAAACTAGAACGTCATTTAAAGACAGTTCATTCTAACTTGAGTGACCGGCCACCTGAATTCTTCGCTGGAAAATTAGAAAACTTAAAGAAAATGAAATTAGGGAAAACTGGTACAGCATATGAATTGTCTGAAAAAGCCCTCTCAGCTTCATTTGAGGTTTCACAGTTAATCGCCAAGGCAAAGAAACCGCATTCTATTGGCGAAACCCTAGTGAAGCCATGTTTGATCAAAGCAGTCGAACACGTTTTAGGGGTTGAAGCTTCTAAGAAAATTCAAGATATTCCCCTATCGAACAATACTGTGAAGGCACGGATCGATACAATGTCCAATGACATTGAACAGCAGCTGGTTTGTGAAATTAAAAAGTCTCCATATTTCAGTTTGCAGTGTGATGAAAGTACCGACGTTGCTCAATGCTGCCAGTTACTAGTTTTTGTTCGGTATTTAGGAGACAACAACACAATCAAGGAAGAACTTTTAATCTCCCAAGAGTTGAAAACAACATCGACAGGAAAAGATATCATGAAAATCATTTGTGATTACTTTGAGAGGCATGGCATTGAGTGGAAGAGGCTGGCTGGATTTTGTACCGACGGAGCCCCTGCTATGCTAGGATCACGTTCAGGCTTAGCAACGTTGGTGAGAGAGAAGAACCCCTCCACAGTGACGATGCACTGCATAATTCACCGCCAAGCATTGCCGGAAGACTTGTCGAATACAATGAAATTGGCCATAAAGATGGTGAACGCTGTTAAAAGTAATGCGTTATACACTCGTATTTTCAAAAAGTTATGTGCAGCATTAGACTCTGAGCACGAGACACTACTTTTTCATACTGAAGTTCGTTGGCTGTCAAAAGGCAATATGTTGGCACGCTTATATGAGTTGAGAAAAGAGCTAAAAGTATTTTATATTAAGACGAAAATGCAGCATTTCTTGGAACAATCGAGTGAACCAACTTTTGTGATGCAACTCGCATATCTAGTAGATATTTTTGGCCATTTAAACCAGCTGAACTTACAACTTCAAGGTTCTGGAAACGAAAAGTTTGAAGGTGTTGGTAATATATTTGTATTCGAGGACAAACTTCGTGCGTTTTTGTCTAAAATTGATCTCTGGATAGCCAAGGTGAAGAGAAAAACTTTCAATCTTTCCCGACTTTGAAAACCCTTGCTGACAACGGGGACTACGCCACTGTTACAGACAAGGTACAACATAACGTACTCAGTCACTTAGGCACTCTCAAGGATGAATTTGCTCGTTATTTCCCTGAATATGGTAGCAGTGAGACTCAAGCTATAAAAAAAAAGATTCGAAATCCTTTCATTGTCAAGCCTAAGGATCTCCCTGATAATATTCAAGAGGAGGTTATTGACAAAATGACAAAAGGAACTTCAAAATGACAGTAACTTCAAGGACTCGTTTGAATCTGTTGTAAACCTAGAAGAGTTGTGGTGTAAAAAAGCCGTATCTTACCCAAACATTCGGCAAGCAGCTTTGCGGTATCTCATGGTGTTTTCGACAACATTTTTGTGTGAACAGGGCTTCTCGACTTTATTGTTGATTAAAAACAAACAAAGAAATCGGCTAGGTACAAGCAGTGATTTGAGATTAGCTCTAAGCAAGAGCCTAACTCCTAGAATTCCTCAGCTTGTCAAACAAATTCGTGCACAAAAGTCACACTGAGAAAAACATTGAGGTAAAATTTTCTTTCAACGTCCTTTTCGAACAGAATTGTTGTTTCAACATAAATTTGTAATTGAGACTTTTTATAATATGTAGTAGGCTATACATTATAAAAAAGTAATTTTTATTTATTAAATAATTTGTAATTAAGTTGTACTGTACACTAATTAATAGTAATAATAAATAATGTGTTCTAAAAAAAATCTTTTACTTAATCACCTTTGAATTTGGTTATGAGGAAGGCGCTGAGGAAGGGTTACAACTAAGTGACAGGTGGTATGGCGGGGGGTGGGGGTGGTCCGTACATGATTCAATTTCAGGCTGAGTGGTCCGCAGCAGACTTCTACGGGTTGGGAACCACTGCGTTAGGGAAATGAACCTGGATCGGCTTATGTTTGGGATGTTACAGGCGGAACCTGGTTGGATTTGGTCGGTTGTAATACTGCGTACCCGAGTTGCTGCCTTGCAGCTAGGAATTAGCTCTCCTAAGGCTACGGGAAGAAAACCCGTATAAAAAAATCACCTGGTCTTCCAGGTTGGAGGGTTTTGCATCAGCCATGTAAAAATAAATTTGTTCTGAAACCAACAACCAATGTGTGGAAGCCAGGGATCACATTGGATTGTAGTGCTGAAGAAGAAGAAGAACAACGACAACAAGAAAATCGTTTTACTCAAATTCGCGTCCTGATATCTTCATTTCTAATTCAACGGAACTTGCACATTCCACAAGACCACAAGAATTTCTCCAGAACTCCGGTTCCACCGTTTGAAGCCTTCGGGAGTTTTTAAGAAGGTGACCACGAGGAGTTTCTAATTAGAGCTACAGGTGACTATGCTTTCTACGAAGGCAGCGTAAACCGTGTTATTGGTTCTTAATAATAACCTAGTATAAATGTACAAGCGATAATCATTCTTTAATGAACCCGGGCCTTCCTTTACAATGAAGGTCGATTTCGATAATCTTACCAAAAACATATGGTACCCCATAATCTAAACGGGAAAGCATGAGGTAGTACTGCAAATTAATCGACAATGTTGCCATTCCACAGTTTACATAAGCCAGGTCTTGTGAGCTGTGATATTGTGATTGATGTCGGAAACAACAGCAGGAGGAGGAGAGTGCAAGCGAGCGAACAGGACCTAATACCAGTGCAGACGGGTGCATTGTAGGCTACGGTACGCTATTGTACGGTGTATCGTGTAAAAGTCACGGCCACACTACGGAGGCTGCCACATGACTGTTCTCTCTCACTCTCCCTCTCTCTCTCAAACTGCCAACGCCAACTTAACTCGTACATTCTTGTTATAAATAAATATCATTATGGATTGAGCAACACCGCCGCCTTATCCGACTCAATGACTCATTCACCGCACTGGTACCGATTTGTTTATGACCGCTCACAACTGTTCAATATTTTCTATTAATTACCGGCTCCGCTTTCGTACCGTAGTAACAATTGCTCCGTATAATTATACATAATTTATTTTGTAACTTTCTTTGCAGACATTATTATATCCGCCAGCGTTATTTTGAGTATTTATCGTCGTTCGGAACGGTTTTACGGACGAGAAAGTTTCCATATTTCGCGGCTGTACAGAGTTTTTGTTTCGACGTTAACTAACGCGCTGCACCACTTCAACTCGGCGGGGTTTACAAGAGCGCGTTGCGAGTGGATTTCGAAATTAATATTTCGTTTTAAACGAACGAACGAGCGAACGTTAACTCTGAAACAAAGGGAAACAACCCCGAAGCGGAACGGAGAAACAAGCCGTAATGAACTGAAAAGGGTCTCTTAGAACGTTTGCTAAAATTAATTAACGACAATTTATGAATAAATTAAAAACGAAATGTGCAGAACTAAATGAGCAATTATTAACGTAGTCAAGTTAAATACACCTCATTCTGGCTTATGTATTACGACGAATCTTTCCCCTCCCTCACTCTTCTTCAGAATTTTCACGTTTCCTATCGGTTTTTTCCTTTACTTATGATACCATTTAGTCCTTATTGTTTATTAATAAACTTCTTCATATATTTCTCATTGTGAGTACAAACAAAATCGTATAAAAGTAACAAAACCTGATTATCATAGACTGTCTCCATTATACATTATTTCCTCAACAAAAGTAAGTAAGTCTTAGAGAATATAGTATAACTAAGTCTTTTTCTTCGAATATTATTGAAGAAACAGTGTTAGAAGTAGAAAAAAGAATATTAAGAAAAATTTATGAGTACAACAAATGAAAGACGTTACATATAAGTAGGCCTACATTAAGATTTAATAAGAAAATTTAGAAAGATTTCTCTAGAAATTTTCCACAGAAATGCGAAATAGAAGACTGAAATTTTATGGAAATTTATTGAGAATGGAAAATAAAAGATTTACGTAACAGGTATTTGAATACCTAAGAAACATGGAAACAAAATTTGGATAGCGAAACGTAGTACACATATAGAAAGTTTTAGAAGCTTTCTATCCTAAATATAGGCCTACACATAGCTTTAGATCCTAAATATACACGAAGAACCAATTAAGGGCAGGAATAAGTACAGACTATAACAGAGGAATTCAAGCTGGAAGAAAAGATGAACAGAGAAGGGAGACGAGGTGAAATCACGGGGGAAGAGAAAAAGATCAGTGAAAGAATGAAACTTTTGCAGAAAAGTGCCTACTGCAAAAAGAGGTAAGAGGAACAAGTGCGACGCGGTCGGAAGCGGCCTTTTAATTGGAAGGAAAAAAGCTTTCATTAAACAACCATTTTCGTTGAAACTCCCAAATATGTAAGGCATATTGGTTGTTTCACAGCATAAAATATAATAGGCCCATGTACTCACATCGTGTCCAGATTATGACACGTTTGAAAGGAGAATGGTAAGTACAAAATATACTTAGATAAATGCTTTGTCTCTAATGTTGACTAGTGCGAATACAATCAGTTTATGTAGATTTGCGGACTCACCGACTGACACCTCATTCAAAATGTATCAAACTTCGGTGTATCGAGATAAACCTTGAAGTCCAATAATTCTTTAATTGAAGACAGTGTTTTGTAAGACAGGACAACGGGCAAGACGTCCGGTTACCCGAGTACGATGTGTCAAATCGACATGGGGAAGAACGTGCGGTGGACGCTTCATTGATTTATGCTACAACTATACCAGACACCTACACATGCGCATCCGGCTGAGCAGCTTATCTCGGCGTTAACAAGGAACGGAAGGACAGGGACAACAACACCTGCTGCAGCGCCGTTGTGCACTTAATGAGATCGTTAGGGCTGAAACCTGAAGACGGTGGAAATCTGACACCGCTTGAAATATGGTCCAAGATTATCCCGTCCCTTGGCTGCGATCTAACGCAGGAAACCTGAATAATGTAGCAAAAACAGCGGATACTGTATCCTTTCCTACGTCGAATAAGAGTTCAGTTCATTAAGCATTAAATAAATAAGTTCAAGTTAATTACATTAAATAGGAATAAATTCTTATTTTAAAAATTAGAAGTATTCTGAAAATATGTACTCTACTTAAGACGTGAATTCTTTTTACTTCCATAAGGAAATGGAAGTATGGTCATGGCGAAAAAATCGTGTTCGAGATAACGGCAGATTCTGATAGTACTACCATCAAAACATGAAAAAAAGTCATTTTTCTAAAAGTGTCTGTGTGTAGAAGTTTTTCTATGGCAAACGATAACAGCCGCAAATTCAAACAGAATCAAATAATATTATGCATACAGCACTAAATTGTAGAGGACTCAAGGCCTATTGATTTTGGTAATGATCGGTTAAGGGAAAGGGGTAGTTTACCTGCAACGTTTTACGTTTTAACAAGAGTAAAGTGCTTAATTTTGATAAATAAAGTATATACTGAAAAGAAGGTCATAATAATCCACTGTAGAAAGGTAGATGAAATAAAAAGGGTAATTGAAGGGGGGAGGGGGTAATTTTTTTATAAATTAAAATGGTAGTTGATGATGGAGGAAGTAAATTTTATAAGTTTTATATGTGTAATACGTTATTGACAACAAAGAAGTAGTTTCTATGGAAACATTTCATTTCACTTTAACAAAATTCTATATTTTTTCATTTTAATTTAAATCATGTATGAGAGAAAATATATCGTCCGTGGCAGGCAAGCATATTTCAATTATGTAATGTTTATGTTTCGATTTTATTATTATGATTACCGCAATAAAAAGGCAGGCAAGACACACACACACACACACACACACACACACACACACACACACACACACACACACACACACACACACACACACACACAATTCGCGTTATTTCTGGCCTCACTCATGTTTATTTTCTTACATTTGCACGCTTTTTAAATGGAAAGTGCCGAAACCAACACCAACAGAACGCGTGCAAGCCGAAAAAGGGTCCAGCGGGGATAGCTGGGCAGTGTAACTGCACGTGTTTACAGAGGAACGGTTCATAGACAGACTTTTCGTCTTTAGGGAATGAACCCTCTGCAAGATGCTCAGGGTCCATGAGTGACTTCGGAGCGCTTCGGAGGAGGGATGATTATCTGCTTAGTTCGGTTTCTTTATAAGAATAAAGTAAGCCTACCTAATTTTTATGAATAAAGTGACTGTAAATAACATTATATTAAACGACTACCCCAAAATAACAAACATATCTATAAATAGTGAAATTAGTTTGAGGGTGGGCGATATTTTTTTAGAAATTAGCGAACCGAATTCAAGTAAATTATTTTAAACATAAATCTTACAGCATGGAAGTCATGTATGGTTCTCCATACCGACGTTTTAATGTATTTTATGAGAAGACAAACAATTTTCACTACAAAATATGAAATAATTAAAAGAAAACTGACAATTACAAATTCTAATGTCATCATGTTTCTCGATAAACAAACATTAATTTAAAATATTTACTGCCCCATCCATGGAAAAGTAACGAATATAACAGCTTAACAAAAATAAGACTCGATGAGTAAGAATCTCTTACGACGTTACTAACAGTTTTTAATTGCTTATCATATAATTTTCTCTACAAATGCAAAAGCCAATACGCTTCTGCAAAACTATCAATCTAGGCTACTAACGACTAACAAATTGCAATAATCGTGTTAACTACACTTCGGTCGGACCCTGCGTTTGACGCAATACAGCAACTACTCTTTATAGGTCTTCGTATTTTTAGTTTGTGATGTAAAGCTGCCCCATTTGGTTAGCGTCGGCAATAATAGCAGCTGTTATCGCTTTATATCCAGCGATGTAGTCACGTTGTTGACACGTTTCTGTAAATTGCTGAAACAACGGCTATACCGACAGAATGAAGAAGACAAGAGGAATCGGCTTCATTGAGGGTGATAAGCTGCGGTTAATGACTGCAAACAGTGGCAACGGCGAGTACAGGTGGACTCAACACGATAATGTAATTTTACTAACGAGAAAACCGCATTAATGCAACAAAGGTTTCCTTCCGACGGTTAACCGTTTGGCCGAGGCATTATTACATCGTTCTTTCGCGACAGTTCATGCAGCTGCATCACAATAAGACTGGAACAGATGTTTATTTTATTTGAGGTCTCGTGAAACTATCTGCCAACTAAGAAAAGAACGAAAATTTCTGTAAACAGATGTAGGTCAATAAAATACCACAGTACGGTTTGTTTGGACAATAAAAATACGTACATAGAAACGTAGTGACGTTATTGTTTAGAGGTATATTTTAGTTGTTTTACCACAGAGATGTAAAATTACTTTATGGGTACGAATCGGTGACAACAAAGTACAGTAAAGACGAAGACGACACAGTAAATTAAGGTCAAGAAGAAAATGAAATAAAAACAAATTAAACTGTCCTGGAAATGGAAACAAGAAAGAAATATTGCTTTTAGTTCTGTTAGTAAAATATCCTGTGTGTCACAAAAGTTTCCGGCACGTTATTTATTAACCGTTGATTGTTCGCTATGTTTTTCTGTACGAATGCAAGACTCGGATTAATATTTATAACATTTAACTTGTCCCACTGAAAGTTTTAAAGTTATGTAAGTTATTAAAAAGTTTCGCATTCAGATAAAACTCTGGGAACAGTTTTTATTCTAACATCCGTTGTTTCAAACGGAATCATTCGTGTCGGAATTGTTTTATTCGTGTACATAAAAAACTGACATAAAATGAATAGCCTATCGATGGGAAGCCATGAAACTTTATAATACGAACTCAGACGGACTGAAGTTTCTTCAAGTTTGGTCGAAGTGGTGGGGGTCTGAACAAATCAAATTATGCTAAATGTTTGTCAAATCCATGAGCCCATTAGACACAGAAGAGCTAAAATGTAAATTAGGTGTGAATAGTGCCTATGCAGTTTTCAGAAACTTCTTCCAGTATTAACTTAGCATTAACGGTAGCATGCTATAGTTAACACAGATTGATCAATACCTGAACTTGAAGCTTTCTCTTTCAAATCGTATCGAACAGGTTAACCGTAATCCGTGAGGGCAATGATAGTAAAAAATGAGGGTGTGTCATGAGAGGAACACTAAAGAAGTTTCGACAGACAGAAAACGTCAGAAAAAATATATTGAAAGCAGGAAAACACAGGAATATCCATTTCCAGGAGAAGCAATAAGTTCTAAGGATGAAGAGAATGATTTTGGCAGATACATTTAAAATTACCAACGACTTTATATTTTATGAAATTGACAAGACAGCGAAAGTCTATTAAACGAAACGCGATCATTTTTAAATTCCGAACTGCGATGTTAGTGTGGTTCAACTGGCGCATCGTAAGAATTCTGTCTTGACAATTCGCGTGGCGTTCCAACATCTCGTCCGTCATAGAGTCGAAGCGGCCTTGTTATTGCTAACGTGACGTGTGGCGTGTATAAATCTTGTCAATTGGACCATTAACGCCCTCCTCCGTCTAGCGCCTCTTTAGTAATTACGGGCAGCCAGCGCAGAACGCGTATTCTAAGAATTCCGTAACAATACACGGAACGTGGAGACAGTTGAAAAACAAAAATTGCTACTACACAATTATTTAATTAACGATTTCCTCCGAGTTTTTCGGTCGTGGCCCTATACAGGCCAGTTACTTATAAAAAGCTCCATTAAATGTGTAGCAGATTTATTGGGTAGTTTCATTCAAATGTTTGATATTTTGCTCAAGTGTGCACAGCTTTCCATGTTATCTGTACAAACTGAACTTTATGAAAAGCAGCAGTTAACGTGTTCTTAATTAATCGATTTTCGTGAAAATTTTATCATTCTTAGGCCTATATTTTGAACTGTATTTCTGTTATCACAATTTTAATTTAAGACTCATCGGACACTTGGTGAAATACATTACTTTAAAAGATTCAAATAAACACAAATGCTTGGTAGTTTTCACAATTTTTATGAATTGTGAAACTACCAACTATTTGTTTATTCGAATTTTTCGTGATGATCATGTAGAATGGATAGTGATCTTTTCCACCATTTGTACATTGTAGGTTTTCATGATGAGTCTGACACAGAGAAACTGTCAATGCCCGATTACCTTGTGGTTGAAACCTGCAAGTAGAAAATTTTATACCTGTTATAGAAAAAATTAAAAAAAAATTATAATACCGTAATCTCAAATTTTAAGACTTCTTATAATTTCTCCCTCGATTCCATTTTACCATCTGTCGATGTACACTCAGTGTAACGCCATACAACACATATATTCAAAAGTGGCTACAATGGACGGACTCGGGGGAAACGTAAAAATACATTTCCGTCGAAAAACAGGAAGTCAATAAAGTTTTTCGTTTAATAAAACTTTACTCCCTGTGCAATATATATTGGGGCGTAGAGCAATCAGGACCTGCGGTCGATAGGGGCGTAAAGTGAAAGGGAACTGTGGTTGGATAGGTCGGGCTGAACAGGCCATGGACCAACGACGCATCACCGAATAAGAATAATTGAAGTAACGAGGTCAGTTTTAAATTGACCGTTTGGATTTGTTTGTCTCTCTGTCTGTTTGGGGATGTCTCAAGATAAGTTTTGAATGCATCTACCAACTTCGTCAAACACGTGTATCCCTAGTTTTAACCGTAGATCCGTGTTGTATTTGAGATTGATTCTCCTAAAATAGAAGGGGGGGGACACTCAAATGTAAGGTGTCAAAACTTTAAAAAAAAAATGCAGAAATCCAATGTGGGTATCAAGTTGAAAGGAATTTTACCATATAGTGTTACTGCATATAGTGTCAGTTTTGGAAATATCAAAGTTTTGAGACACCAGGACCCGCACAAATTTTTGGATTTTTGGATCAACCTTTTCCAAAAATTGTAAAAATTCGTGCCAGGTATCAGATAAAATCCGAATATAATTTTACTCCAAATTTGTTTAATTTAAATTGTTAAAGCCTACGTGGGGCATCAATTGTAAGGTGTTTAATCCAGAAACGGATTACGTCGATGAAACTGCTTAATCGTAGGACCCATGGCCTGCAATCCTTTACAATACCTAAAGGTTTTGTTTAGACATATATATATATATATATATATATATATATATATATATTTCATTCACTTTCTGAAATATATATATTCTATATATATAGAATAACTAAGTTCGGTACTTAGCATATTGTTTATAATATCTTCATTTATATTTGATAAAGTAAGGAATGATGAAGTTTTAAGAAGAATAGGGGAAGATAGAAGAATCCTGAAGGTAATAGAAAATAGGAAAAGGAATTGGTTAGGTCATTATTTAAGAAGAGACTGCTTGCTTACAACTGCCATGGAGGGTGTCATAGAAGAAGAAAAAGGAAGAGGGCGTAGAAGAATGAAGTTAATAGATAACATTAAAATCATAGGGTGTTACGAAGAAACGAATAGACTGGAATCCGATAGGACACCTTGGAGAGCTTTTACCATTTGAAGACCTGCCTTAGGGGAGAACACCAAACAAAAATATCTGTATACATAAAGTAAAACAACTAACAAAATAAAATATGAAACATGAAAAACAAAGTACGATCACAGCCTCGTGGTGTTTCTCGGCTAACCTTAAAAATCATACATACGAAAAACTTTACCCGCAGCTTTAAAAAAATTAAAATTTAATTATCTGATTTTATCTCATAATAAATGCATTTCGTTCCAAATAGTGAGCGAGTTTTACATCTCAGGGAGGCTTACTAGTGTCACAACCGAGGGAAACATGGGTTAACTTCGTTGTGCTTACTTGCTAAACTGCTACCTGTCATGCTTCGGACGAGGCCTTTCAGTGTCTCCACCATTATAGGATAGTGGTGGAGACACTGAAAGGCCTCGTCCGGAGCAAGACAGGTATCAGTTTAGCAAGTAATTCCGACGAAGTTGGAATTACGGAGGCTGCTAATTCAAATAACACGATGAAGAAACATGGTTAATAACACAGATGTAATCACAGAACTACACATTTTAACGTTGTACACTGCTTATGTCGCTCCAGTACAGAAACATCAGACTAATCTCTTCTTCGCCAGAATAATCATTTTAATAAACGTAATCTTACTAGAACTATGACATTTGGTCATACAGAATGAGGCTATAAGTGGTTTACGTGGAGTAATGTTTCTTGACTAATTGATTTCAAAGAACGATTTGATTAATACAGTCAGCAGAGGAAATACAATTAACAGTTTAAGTAATTGTTAAACCCATTTCTTGATTCTTCTTTATCTTACTTTAATACCACATTTACATTTTACTTTATTTTATCTGACCATCCATTTTTTTCGAAATACTATTCTCTGTTTAACTCTCTTTCGAAGATAATTTTAAAATCTGTGTCCGGCAGTTTTCCGGCACACGTCTGTGTTTTTGAGGAACATAAAAACTCGTTTTTTATTTTTATGTAGAAGATTATTATAAGTATTAAAATTTCTATGTGAAACAGGCGACATAAATTTTATTATTCTTTTTTTTTGTAGAGAAAGTTATAATAAGACAATTTGGAAACGCAACTAATGCGTTAACACACTTTAATTTCTATAAATTCGCTTTCTTCGTTTTCATGCTGCAAACTTCGCTTTCTTCTGTATCGTTTAAACTAAGTAAATGAAGATATTTGTTTTCGAATTTTTTTTTTTATTCCGGTAAAACAAAACAATAACAAGAAACTGTACACAAACTCAAAGCGTTAAAACAGTAATGAAGTATAATAAAGAGAAACCGATGACTTTCACCACTTTACGTTGAATTTAATAAAACAATCACTGTCACATTTTAATATTACACAAAGTTATTTTGTAGGCAAATTTTTACAATGAACGCGAAGATCGGTTTCACTCAATACTTTATGAAAAATAAAAGTGGACTCAGAAATACATGTGTGTATGCAGATAAATTACGTAATACGTAACGATTCATCGAAGGGTATTCGTCTTCCGCGCTGTGATGGTGCAAAATAGCAACTGTGATTAACAAAGACAACTGACTTTTTATTTGGCAAAGGTAAACAGACTTTTAAAGGCAAAAGACGTTTTTAGTGGGCTGTATACGAAATACGGAATCTGGGTTAATAATGCAGTACGGACTATGTGAATACGTATTTTATATATCAGAGAAGTGAGTTGTTAAAATTTGTTAATACAGGGCCTATGTTTTTAATTACTTTACTTTTAACATATGTTTAAACTGTTCAGACATTCCGAGAAACAAATTTATTCTAAATAACCACCTTATTCCATATTAGGGGTCAACAGAGATGGTGGATACGTGTTTAACACACCCGATGAACCCTAGCTGGATTCTCACGTTGCTTCATTATAGGTCTTTTTTTTTTTTTTTTTTTGGCACGACGAAAATGTCATTTACCAGCCCACAAGACATGAGAATCCACGTTGGTATGTTTAATTAATTATGAATGATTAATTTTTTTTAGATTAGGGGCAGACGAGACGGCGGGTAAGTTTCTCTGTATCCCGAGCTTAAGGTTTTGGCCTCTCGCCACGGGGGACAGTTAATGGAGTTCCTTGCAGATTCGGGTGCGGTCTGCTACTGGTTGTCGGTTAATACGCATTCTTGTTAAAATAGTTTCAGTGCTCGCAGGAGACTGCTGCAAGAATGGCTCAGATCGATACTGACCTAGGCCAGACATGAGCGACAGGTCCTCGGTACGTCGGAAGACGTAGGTTTACATTGCATCAGCGGTATTTAAAGTAACGTCAATCGTTTATGGAAAACCGCGACGAATCACGAGCTGTGGTTAGTTGACACATCACTTCTCATGATATCACCGCGCCAGTAATAAAACATAATTGGTATGACGGTATAGCGTACATCCGATCGACTGTCCAAGTTGTTTTTCTGTAAACAAAGTATATGCGTTGTACGGTATGGGAACATAAATGCGGTTACATGCGACAGATTTCCATAAGTTACACGCCGCGCTACGCTTATTGACCACAAAGGAACCGATGACGGTCGTGAGAAAGTGCCGCCGTAATAAACGCTTTTACTGGCATTACTTATCTCTTGAAGCTCTGCTGCATGTTCGACCTTCTTAAACATAAATTTAAGCAAACTCTAGTATGCAAGTAATTGGGACAGCTCTCTTTTGCCTCTAGATAAGAGAGCCACAAGATATTCAATCAATTAAGCGTGCTAAAGTTTCATATGGGCGATTTAATTCTCATTCGAAAAATGTATACTGTCTGTGATTTAGTAACAGCCGATAATACGGTACTCCGGAGATGACAAATGCTATATATAATAGAACGCCATTCTAAAAAGAAAAGAAAAATAATATGTTGCACTATAGAAGAAAATATGTTTCTATATTACTTGGTCAAGGCGTTTCTGTAACAGAGAATAAAATGTACGATACGAAGCTTCTGAATGAAGACTTCGACCCAACGTATCGGTACCGTTTTCAGTTTACTTGAGGACTAATCGTGAGCCGAGTTTGACAAGCAATCGGAGCTATTCGGTACAGAAATTATTTCTATGCTGATATCAAAAGTATTTTTTTTTAGTGCTACAAAAGTAATAAGTAAAGTACTGCGCGGTAGAGGATAATTCTGTTACATCTCCCGCCTCCTCCCAACTATGGTTTATACATTCGATTTTTTCACGGAAACATTATGGATAATACAAAAGTTTTTAGCAGCTTGCAATTACAAACTGAAAACGCTCTTTCGTTGGTTGAGATAAAGAAAACAAACAGTCTTGAACTGCAGACTAGCGTAATAATTTACAATGTGATTTAAACGAACAGGCGTTTACAACGGAACCTCAAAATAATTTACGTCGCTAACACAAACACAGGTTTCGAAGTGTCAAATTTTCGTCGGCGATCTTATGTTACCGCTGACATATTTGACGATCGTATAAATACTCATCGATTCTTAAAGAGTCGGCTATCTTGAAAGCAAAATTCGAAGCCTTGAACCTTCATGGCGTATGCACAATATGGCGTTTCAATCGTTTTTAATTACAAAATCTACGAGTAAAAAAAAAAAAAAAAACTGACACTTTACAAATGCAAAAAGAATTCTGGCGAAGTAGAGAGTGGAATAAATAGAATATCATAAATGTGCGTGTAGGAAATACAGTGGACGTGAGTAGAAAAATTACAGTAAGAACGGTATAGCCATGCGACAGGACTAGTTGTGTACAGAGAGAGAAAGGCGAGTTCAGTTGCCCGGCTGTGTCGTTCCAGGCCACTTGAGCGTGAGCCTGGGAGGCTTCCGGTCCGGAAACGGTACAACACGTGTTTACCATCGTAATCACCATCAATCCACTATAGGTACTACAGTATACACATATTATGCCATTTAATACGTCAGACCGTTTACAACTCTTAAGTTATTTATTTGGATCTTAACTGCGATGGACATTCTTTCACACTTCAATACCGTAAACAGGTCTCATTTTATTGGCATTATAACTTACTACTGGTTTTAGTATTTTCGGTAATGACCTGCCATATCCTCTTTTCTTTAATAGTCTTCACTGTATTCTTACTCCTAACTCCCGCAAATCTCCCTAACATCTCTTTCCAATCATTCCACCTTTCCGTTCCGATGTACTCTTTGGCATCCGTCATTATACATACCGTTTTAGATTTTTTACCTGTTGTCCAGTCTCATCACACGAATGCCTAGTACTCATCACATCATCACTCTAATCTTCGGCTTTTAGTATAAATCTTACAATGTCCGTGTATTTCATTTAAATCTTCTATCTAATAAAACATACTGTGTTATTTAAAAATCTAAATAAGCTGTCGATGGATACCCTATTCACTACTGAAGATTCTGTGGGTCATTTACTGCTTACGAAGATGTATATTCGTACATTCGCTTTTTATGCAACTGTAATTTCAAGAAACGGTGTTATTTTCTTTAGACGTTTCTATACATACTTTTGTAAGCCGAATATTTTTCCGTAAACTGTTCTTTTAGACGTTTATAAATATCTCCTTCTTCTTCTTCTTCTTCTTCTTCTTCTTTAACTTCCTTGTTAGGACTCTGTCCTGTTCTATAACAACGGTCCTACATATTACTGTCACTCCATCTTTTCCATGGGCGACCAGTTCTCCTCTGGGTGTTAGGTTGGCTATCTCTTGAGGTTTTCACTAGCCTTGTGTCATCAATTCTTGATATGTGTTCATTCCATATCCTTCTTCTTTCCGCAATCCAAGAATTAATATCTGTTTCGTTACACGTTTCTCTTATACTACTGTCTGGCGACCTATCATACCTTGTCTTTCCTAGTACCCTCCGTAATATGTTTATAAATATATATTTTCAAAATCTCCCTCAACGTTTATTCAATATTTCATCGTAAAACTTGGTTAATGATTTTTCTGTGTATGATTTTATCTTTTCACGTATCATATACCTCTCGCACGTCGCCGATTTCATTCAGTATGATCCAAAACAGCTGTCTGGTTTCTTACCCGAAGATTTATTCGTTATGAAGGTAAGGGCCTGATTTATCCTGTATAGCAGCTTCAACAAAACTGTAACACTCTCGTAGTGGGTTTCAGAAATAACGGTAATTACAAGATATTACTAATACGAAATATAAGATAATCTTGGGCAACCACATATATGTAATGTACGGTAGTTAATAGACGACTGTCAATGATTAGGACACGCTTTCGCCTGGGACTGTGTACCTTGTCGTAGCGTTTGGTTCGTCAGAAGGGTATCACATAATTTACAGTCTTACGCAGGCGAAGAACTGATTACAGTGCTGGGAGATCAAAGCGACCCGTGATTCTGATTTTTACACGATGCGCTGATTAGTTACGTTAGCGCGCTCGACTTTCCCTTATTACAGGCATCAGACACTGTGCGTACTAATATACGGTTACTCTAAGGTGTCTCACTACTACACGTGCGACCCAACAGTGTATTCTTGTGACCTCAAACACTCACACTTAGCGTATACAATATACTTGGCGTGCATTTTTTGGTCAACAAACTTTCTACTGTATGATGTTTGTGTAAAGAGTAATAAACCGAGGAGACATTAAGAAATTCAAAAAATTAAGAGCAATTACATAATAAATAACATGAACAGCCACAAAGAAGCCACTTATATATAAGCGCCGTAGTTAAGATCAATATCAGTACGCCTTGAAAATGTCACGGAATTACGAAACACCGGCAATATAAACATCACATACACGGGTGTACCCAAAAACCTGCTACAACACACACACACACACACACACACACACACACACACACACACGTGCGCGCGCGCGCCTCTGTGTGTGTGTAAAACTGTTTTATTTGCATTTGTCTCATTTAAACCGTTGGCGTCGGCAATCAAGACAACTGTTATCGGTCGTAATTAATTTTGTATATCCACCCTGCAGTTACATTGTTGACATGCTTCCTCACATAACGGAAACAAAACTTACACCGACAGCAGAATATGATGAAAAGATGGCTTCATTGAACACGGTGATAAACTGCGGTTGATGAATACTAAATTTTGCCACACGTGGATTCAACATGTTAATGTTGTTCTACTAATGGGGCAATCTGATTGGTGTACAGAGACAGTGTCGGGACAGTACCACAGTTTTAATAACACCTTGTTACATCAAAGGTTCCCGATTGCTAATAAACAGAATTATCACTGTTGCACACCACTATAAACAAATTATTCCGATTAGCGCTTTCAAGCTTCTCAGCTCATCGTCAAATCGGATTTCCTATAGTGGTGTGCAACAGTGATAATTCTGTTTGTGATTATAACCACAAACACAACTTTGTTAATTAAACGATTGTTAATAGTTTGGCTGATTCAGTATTACAGTACTCGATTCCCTATTGTATTGTCGTTGTTCTTAAAGTCGATTGTCGGTACACTGAAATCCACCCGTGGTTCCAGGTCTAACAATTTACAGCTTAATTTGTCGTGTTATAAACATCGCGGCTGTCTAAATAAAAGTAGATTAATGACAATAGTCTATTTTTAACCTAGTTATAAATTCAGAAATCTTAGGACGTATGTCGATTCCTAAATGAGAACAAAAATAATGTCAGGTTAGCTGTTACATTTATCGAGTATGGGGAATCTGAATAGCCAGTTTAAAACCTGCATTCCAAACAGCGTCACATCCGTATACACTTTATCTTCTAGTTCCGGTAATGTATCAAAATGTACAGGCATAACGGGGGCAAGAGAACACAAATGAAACGTTGTACTGTAAACAAAATCTAATTCACAATGTAATAGCACGAATGTCGGAATCTACAACAGTTCACATCAGACAATAAATTTAGGGTATAGTTCTACTATGCTGTCCGGGACCTGTCAGCAAACCCTTCCTGTTGACCAAGTACGTGCCCCTCACTGGACCAGATAACAGCCAGGTGGCCAGTTTTGTTATGACGCTATGCATTGTTCTCTCGGTTTTAGTTATGAACTGAATTGGTGTTAGTTATGACACCAATATACCCCATTTATAAAGTGAAACTGTTAACTCAGTTACAATCGGCGTTCATAGTTTATAATAACAATAAATTAATCTTAATTCAGTAATCTTGACACTGGTTTTTCGAAGCCCGATTGGCGAAAGGGAAGACCAAACCTGATGGTTTCACCCGTCTTCAAACGCAGCAGGTAGTCTGTTAACTTTTCCCGAAAATGAACATGAAGTTGACTTGAATGTTCGAGTTTTCCGATTGTTTGGGTCGTATTTCTTTTTGTCCCTTAAAAAGCTAGACACGAAGAAAATCAGAATTAATCTACTAAAAAGTTTCTTCTTGAACTCCTGAACCGTATACTTCTGTCTATTTGTCTACTAACCTGCTCTCTCTCTCTCTCTCTCTCTCTCTCTCTCTCTCTCTCTCTCTCTCTCTCTCTCTCACTCTCTCTCCATTTCCTTCTATCCTCCGGAACTCTTCTCCAGGTACGATTTCCCATTATCCTCAATCTTCATCTACATCTGTCACCTACCTTTTTCTTGCTCTTCCACTCATTCTGGTTTCAAACACCTTCTCTTCTTATTCGGTCACTCTTGCGTTGTTTCTAGCCGACCCCATTCGATGGGCATGCCCTAGCCATCTTACCCTTTGGATTTATGAATCTAACTATGCTTTCATTGCTTTTATTATTTAACACGAACTCCATCTAATTCGGAATGAACCGTTCTGTTCTAGGGCCAGTCGAAATATTTTTATCTGCATTTTTCGTTTAAAGTTATTTAACCTTCTTCACCTCTTTTATGTAAATTATGTATGTATCGCCTCTTTTATGTATGTATTTTTTTTTGCCTACATAAGTTACAACCTATCTCATGAGATTTATATACGTTTTAAATTTGAATTTGCGACTTAATAATAAGCTTACTCTTTCCTTTTTATTATTTTCTGGCCGTAGTGCAATATAATGATCGAGTTAACATTTTACCGCCTGGACAAGTACACATTACGTACAACGCGAATATAAAATGAAGATAGGCTAAAGTTGTTCCCCATTTTTAATTAACATTTTTAATTAGATTTGATTATTCACATTCAAATCTGAAAGGATGTAGGAACGAAAAAATCTCACAAGTGACTGAAAAACAAATATGAGAAAGAAAAGTTTCACGCAATTGCCAAGACAAGGTTTTTCTTTTGGCGTATGAATACGGACAGTGCGTAAAGATGGGGAGTGTACAAAATAAGGGATAGAAAAGCAGAGACTGAAATACTGTATTAACAAATTCTAAAAGTACCTATACAAAAAACATTTACGTCCTTGCATTTTAGCAATAAACCATCTCACACGTAAAAACTGTCCCAAATAAGGTCGATGTTTACTATAATTTATGATACCACCGAACAAAAGTACAGTGTTTATACGAACTTCCGCAGTGACGCTGAGAGAAAGTGTTCCTTAAATCACAATCAAAACGTTGCGGTTCATGTGGTTTGTTTCCAGCGACCGACAACTATTTGTTGTTTAAGCGCTAGTTTTTGCGTTCATAGTATAGTCATAAATGTACGCTACAGTATTACGTCGTTTTTATCCTTTTGTTATCGTAAACACGTTTGGGCAACGTGAACGGATGCAAAGATATGAATCACTAGCCCATGGTCACGAGGCATGTCAACTCAGAACAATACCAGAACGATACAATTTTTTGACAGCACCCAACACTACATAAAGTACTCATCGTTTTGTCATTGCCTTGACGCTTGTCGCCATTCAAATACTGTAGTTCCGTTAAACGTTCCGGCTACAGTTTCTCAATAGTGCGCAGATAATACAATGAATCCCCAACATATCCTCGGCAGAATTCTATGCAATCGTAACATCATTTGATTGAAGTCCGTACTCATTTCGTTGAGGGAAAATATTCTTTCAATTTCGAAAATATTACTTTACCTTCACTTCCATTCATTTTATAATGCAAAAAACATATTACACTGGTTGATCCTTACGGGTGTGAGGCATAGGCAATGATTGTCAACGATCAAGAAAGATTTAAAATCGTTGAAACGAGATTGTTGGGAAGACGTAACGTCTTATAAATAAGTAATTCATCATCATCTTCACACCACGGCGTATGCAAAGTGCTGGCTGTTCCGCCTTCAAAGATACTCCAGCATCTCTTCCTGGGTCTACCCACACACACCTGTATGCGATATTTATATTTGCAGACTTGTTTGGCCAGCCTTGAATGTGACATTCTTTCTAAGTGTTCTTTCCACGGTTGCTTATAATCTTTTAATTTTTCATTCGAGTTAAAAACTTGTAAATCATCTCTTATGGCGTCATTTTTTATACGATCAAGTTTAGAACACCTTTTAGCTCTTCTTAAGAACGACATTTCCGAGGCCTGGCCTGTATTTTACATTCTTGTTTCTTACTTGTCGTCCACAATTCACACCCATCGACAGAACAGAGACCACAATAAGTTTGTAAAACTTTAATTTTGTATCTCGACGTACCTTATTTCGAAAATTACGATTGTCCCACAGATCGTCTGAAGCTTACCCAACTTAACATTGATATCATAATTCTTATCAAATAAATAATTATAGCTACTTTTTGTAGCAGCGAGGAAGGCTTAGTTGGCTGACAACTTGAGTAATACAGCAGACAGGGAACGTAGTGTAGCAAGATTCAGCGCCCATTATTATACCAGGATGTTCATTACAACAGCCTAGTTCGACAACCTGTTTATTACACTTTGATATTATGGTTCTGCCAAACCCCATGCCCACACAGGTCTACGATGCATACTACGAAACAGGCAGCACTATAAGCTCCCTGAGCTACAGAACTCGCTCACCACTTTGAATGATATATTTAATGAAATGGAATCATCACGGATACCTCAGCCGACGTAAGTTACGGTTTATCACGGCGATCAGTCAATTCTAAACTGTCTGGCCGCACCAGATCGGGAAGCTAGAAACTGTCTTGGCGTGTTGCTAGACGCATTGACATATCTCGTATGGTTAACATAACCTAATCCGATACCTTGGATGCTAAACTCTGACAACAGTAACGGAAGTTTGGAAGTTTTCGTACTGTTACGAATACAATAACCACTAAATACGGCATTAACGTTTTAATTAAATTTGTAACCATAATCCATACAAATGACAAAAAATTACGCCTAGCTTTTAAGTTTAGGCCTATGTAAGTTATGTTTGGATAGACCTCTACAGGCCTATGTCCAATACTTTTAACAAATACACACAACTAATAATAATTTGTTTTTTCAAACATAGCTTACAAACGTTTTGAATGGAGTTCAAATTTTGCAAGGGGTAACGTGAGAAACTAATTTTGTCAAATTACTACATAAGATACTGAGTTTATATTTTAAACAAAATTCCTCATAGCTTCATACCCATACAGATTTTTACAATTAAAAACCGTTTTGACCATTTTTGGTCTGTGCTGCTGCTAAAGTTAACAAGTTTTCACAGTAAACACTACATTCGGATTTGGATTGCATTCCGTTTAGTCTGATACACATGTTTTTCAAATTCGTTCAAATTTTTGTCGTTTTTTTGTCCGAGTCCTAAAATTTTGAAATTTAAAAACTGAAGACTATATTAAGATTGCGGTTAAATTCTCCTTGATTTGATACATCACACGGGGTTTTTTTTCCCTTCACATTTTTGACCGCTCCCCTTTTTTGGGGGGATAACTCTCAAAAGCAATAGGGGAAGAAGAAGAAGAAGAAGAAGAAGAAGAAGAAGAAGAAGAAGAAGAAGAAGACCTTTTCGGGGAGATCACTCTCAAAACCAATAGGGGGAAGGTAAAGGATTACTCTCTGTGGTGTAACGGTATTAATACGCAAGTCATCTTTTACGAAAATTGGTCGATGCATTCAAAAGTTATAGCGACACATACCCCAGATATAGGCCTACTGAAAGATAAACAGATAGACAAATGCCAAACGTTCGAGTTAAAACTAACAATTCGCTTATTCAATAAAATAAGTAAAATTACGATTTACGGTGGGGATATTCTCTTAAAAATATGCAGCTGGATGCTGTTCGGATTACTGACTTTCGGTTTCTTTACGTTCTGCTGCAGCATGATTTCAATTTAAACAGAACTGCCGGTAGAGAAACGTACTGCGTAAGGCCTGTTTCCACTAATTAAAGAAAGTAGTGTTATAAATACTTCGGTGATGATCAAACTGCGTATGCGAGACTGATAACGGATAGGCCTATTATTATTGCATCGCTGTGATGAAAACTTCCGTAAATGTCGTTGTTTGCTAACGCTAAGCTTTGCGGAAACTATAAACCCAGAACGAGAAAAATGTCGGCAAGCCCAGTACCTATCGAGATGGCACACATACATAATTATTTAATTATTCTGTTAATATCGCAACAGCGATTCGCGCACGTAATTCGTTGTTTACATAACTCGTCACCGTTATGAAGAAATCTGGCAATCAGATCTGTTAAAATAACACTCGCTCATAAATTCCTTCATCGTTCGATCAATCGTTGTATAAGCGTACGGATCCGTTTTGTGTTTCAAATTGTTTAAAGACACAACGTGACTTCCCAGGTTACGGATACATTGTTTGGAAATTTTATTGTACAGTTCTTTGTGTTATAGAGTCGAGCACAAAAATATGTGAACACTGTTTACGGAGTTCACGGATGAGCATCTCAGTGAAGTAGTCTAGCATGGTATCCACGGGGGATGTTGAGTTGGGCCCACGGTCAGTGATGTCCATAAAAAGGACGGTTGAGTTGGGCCCATGGTCAGCTCGGAGTGAGGGTCGAATTGCCCCCATGGAACTGCCCCCAGTAGTCACAACTTTTGGAAATCAGTTAAAATAAGTTTTAAATGCGGTGTAGAGTCCGTACTCAAAACTTCGTATTTCAAGTCTCCATGCAGGGGTGGGGGAGTCCCGGGTAACTTGCTGTCATTGTTTTGACCGGGCGAGTGGCATTCCGTTGGAATTCCCAGTACTGCCGCCCCCACACTCCCTTCAACCCCTTGCACATTTCTTCACATTCTGTCTGCTACCATGAGTGAGAGCAGTGCAAACATGTTTTCTATGCTAAGTGAGAAAGGTTTGAAATTAGTAGTTTTGGAGGGTTTTAAGTTTTCGAAAAATAGAAGAACACAGTGCGGTCAAAAGTGGCGTTGTGTTAAAAAAAGTTGTTCCGCGCATTTATTTACAGATGATGATGGTGACGTTTTGTTCAAAGCCGTTGGTGACCATAACCATGAACCGTGCCCGAACTTACACAGGCAGTACATTTCCAACAGTGCGAACCGCAAGGCGACCGAAACTTTATCCGAACCGCTCGCAAAAGTGATAAAACAAGAAACTGTGTCTGCACCTGAAGATATTAGCAACCAAATGACACGTGATGACATGGATCGAGTGCGAAGAAACCTCAACCATGCAAAAAGAAGTAAGCTTCCTCCTCTTCCTAAATGCATCAGTGACGTCCACGACGCTTTGGACAGCATTCCGATCACGACTACTCAAGGTGAGGAAATGTTGCTGTCAAACTTAAGAGAGGAAAACATTGTTGTTTTTTGCCCCAAAAGCAACTCGGAATATCTTGCAAAAATTGATAATATTTTCATAGATGGTACTTTTACCTATGCACCAAAGTACTTTTATCAATTTTTTACTATTCACGGCGTAGATAATGACAACTATGTTCCGCTTGTTTTTTGTTTATTGCCCAACAAGACAGAAGAAACGTACAAAAGCCTATTTAATCATCTGAAATCAAAGTGCGAGGAGTATGAGTTCCACTTCAATCCAAAACACACAACAGTTGACTTTGAGATAGCGCTTCAAAATGCTGTCCGATCATCTTGGCCTTCAGTACATGAGGCTGCAGGTTCCACCTGTCCCAGGCCTGGTGCAGAAAAATTCAACAGCTTGGATTGAGCCAGGAATACAAAAATGAGACATCGGAAGCCGGAAAATGGTTGCACTGGGTGTTTGGTTTAAGTATGTTGGACGCTGGACAGGTGGAGGACGCATTTGTGGAGGACTTAATGTCCATACAACCCCCGAACGTCGAGGAGTTCTCTAACTATCTAGTAGAGAACTACATTGATAGCAGCTCTTCAGTTCCCCCAAGTCTGTGGGCATCATCGTCCACTTCTTCAGAAAGGACAACGAATGAATGTGAGTCGTTCCATGACAAATTTGGAAGAAATTTCTATCACCCCCATCCTAATATCTTCGTCTTTTTCGAGGCAATTAAGAACGTTCAGATCGATACCTACATTGGCATTCGAAGTGCAGCAAGTACTCGAGAAATCACTAACGGACGGTACAAGAAGAGACTTCAGTTTTTGGAAACTCTGTATAATAAGTACACCTCTGGAGACATTTCTAGATTGCACTTCATAAAATGCGTCTGTTATCAGTACAAGAAAGGACCATTAACTTAGATTTCGTAATGAAATGCCCATCTACAAGGTAGGACTAACAAAGATAGTTTTTCTATAAAAAGAAAAAATCAATAAAACACAAAAAAAAATACAAAAACAAAAACTAACAAAAAATTGACAAGGCCGGAAGGCCGCTCCTTATATTGGCCATATTGTCCTGTATTATTATTGGGACAGTTGGTTTATATATGAGCGGAACAGAAGCCTTCACACTTCAAATGGACTTCAGGTGATCGAGTTCATCGTTCAAAGGGAAATAACAGGTACGACTTCACTACTGTTTAAAATTGTTATTGGAATAATCATTCAAATAAAAATTTTTTTTTACTATTTACTGATTTTTAGGGCTGATTTTTTGTTTGTTTTTACAAGTAAAAAATAAAAACTTATGTCCACGCTTAAGACCGAGCAACCATTCTTAACAAATTCCTTTAAGAAACCATCCTTAACAAAGGCCTAATGCACCAAAAGTAATTTATACACGTTTGGATTTGTTGTAGTAACTTAATTGGTTATTATTTTTGCATGGATTCTGTTTAGTGATTAAGTAATGATTTAATCATAAATTAAAATTTTTTTAACCTTATTTCATGTTTGTTAAAAAGACGTTTTAATTAAGACGTTATTACGGTAATCATTAAATGGGGACGTAATAATTTCAATAACTGTCTTTAATTGATATTAAAATGTAATTTTGATACTTGTTAATATTAAGAAGGACATTCAAATAAAAACGAGCTGCCGAACATTAACAAATGGAGAAACCTACCCCACTGAACAGGGGCGCAACTAGACCTCGACCCTTCGTGGATCGACGGTAATCAGCAGGGGAATGTTTTGACCGTGGGCCCAACTCAAACTTTCCCGTATCAACCGTCTTCAGTCTGGAGGGGGGAAATGCGCGGAGCCAAGACAGAATTAACCCTCTCCCTCTCACTTAAAAGTATAGCATAAGGTGACGGGAAGAGAGAATCTATAACAGTTTGTAGTCTACGTACACACGTATCGTAGCCTCCCATAGGCACTTGCATGGTTGTAATGTTCTCGCCAGCCTTGTTGCAACCGACCTGTATACACTGTGAAACACTATAGAAGACTGATCTGCGCATGTGCGAAAGGAATGAACATTTTGTTAACTTCACAATGAGGTGTTTGTGGCTTCGATACTGCGCATCTCAAAGAAGCCACTGTTAAAAAATCTATCGTTAGATTATATAGTTTGTAAAACAACTTGAATAAAATATACGTCCGGTCCGAACACATATTTTTGCAGCCCATAGTGCGATTTTGAAATGTTTGTTTTTAAGCATTAGCAGTGCTGATTTTATGAAAATTTTGGATTAATTTCTCTAACAAAACGAGTAGACTAATTTAACTCCAGTTGCTACAAATTTTACAGACATTTATTCACTAAGGCGAAATTTTAACAATTTCGGAGAAAATACTTAACACTAAGAGCGTTTGGAGAACATAGAAAACGAGTTGTGCCATTTTTCTCGTACCGTTTATTTTACTTATATTAAGATGTATAAGATGTACAAAGATGACATCTTTATAGTTTCATGAGTTTGTAAAATTTTAGAGATCCGTTAATGTGACTTTTAGGATGTTTCCACCAACACCTTCACTCGTTTTCGTCTTCTTGATTACAACAAAATATAAAAAAAAAAACTATTTAGTTAAACAAAAACACCTTTACAACCAGTCAGAAGGAAATTTTAGCTTTGCCCTTGCATATACATACGTTCAGACGTTTTACTATCCATACTTCCGCCCCGTACGTGCTGATACTTCGAATTATTGTTTCGTGTACACGGATTTTTTGTATTTATCATCTGACGATTCGAAATAATATTTGGATCGCTTTACAACTTCAGGATATGCTATTTAATTGCTTGATCGCTCTCCTCATTTGAGGTATGCTTTCAAAAGATATAATATTTTCTGACCACAAAAAGGGGAAAAATATAGTACTCGACTCGTACAGTTAGGCGTACACTGTTCACAAACGAATTTGAGAATATCACAATTACTGTGGATGTATGGGGGGGGGGTCATCGGCTGCAACTGTTGGGACACGTAATATAGTTATAGAGGGCATAACGCGCGTTATATATTAACCATTAACACAATGAATTAAAAAAAATAAAACGTATAGGTCTACATTTTACAGTTAAATTTTCATGTTTCTTTTTGGCGCCAACGTGTTCTCATCAAAAGACTCATACTAACCACTTTTTTAAAACTTTTAGTTTTCCGATAACAAAAGGTGAATAATACGTAACAGAACGACTGCCTGACTAAGAAGGAAGACGGAAGAAGCCTGTCCGCCGACGACATTATTGACTCCGTGTTTACGTACGTGTACTTCCTGGAACTGGAGCCTTTGATACGTAATTGACTTAGTTTAACACACGCGATACCGTACTTACCACCGCTCCGTATATAGTCTACAAATTTACACTTAACTTTCAGTAATTGAGTTTAATTAATTTTAACCCGTACAGATACACAGAACTACCGAGACCTAGCGTTTTAATTTAGTTATTGTAGTTCTAATTACTATACACTGTATTCCAAGCACCTTTGATTTAAATAAAAATAGAAATGTAGTAACTGTAGAGTTTCCGACAGTTTGATGAAGGGTTTAAAACCAGTTTCGACCCTATTCAGCCATCAGAGTTGAGAAATCAAAATGTTTTTCATAATTAAAAACGAATAGTCTTAAATCTGCAACAATGGTAATTGATCACTTCCCATAAAATATTTTCACTAACCAATAAAATAATCTTTATTTCCTTATCGGACGCGAACTACAATTATCCATTTATTATTAAATTCTGAACCCATATTTTACAAAGATAATAGGCCTACTTTGCAATGTGGGATTTTACACAAAAAAAAACAAATTAAGTCAACGTTATCATTTATATATTTATAATTTACGTTATATATTTCGAATTATTGTATGTGGCAAACAATTATAGGGACATAATTATAAAATTATACAAACTTGTGTTAATAGCAGTTTTTACCTGAGATACCGTTATAAGAATTAAAGGAAAGAACATACATTTTCGCGCGAAATTTTACAACAATTATTTACCAATGAGATAATATCGGGCATTTAAAAAACGAAACCAATATCACAATGTGTACCAAGATAGAAAATTTGAATTAGGCTATAGTGTCACTTTAGACAATGAAAAGTAGGCCAATTTACTTTTTTATCTGTGGACTACCGTAAAAATTAGAAAGAAGACTACACAAACGTGAAATTAAATTTTTTAAATTAAGGAAGTTTTTGGAAAAAATAAATTGACTGAGCGGTTATATGCTAATAACCGATAATCTGCGTAAGTAATTAATGCATGGAAACAGTTAGATAAACAGGTAATATCATGCAGAAAAAGTAATTAAAAATCAAATTTTACTATTCTCAAGTTAGCTTAAGGGCGGACAGAGAAGAACCGATTTGTAAGACTACTGGCAACAAATACTCAGACCCACAGAGTTGAGCTAAAGTAGGCTATACGGTTATAGTCCTCCAAATCGAATCAATACAAATGTCAAATAATAAAAATGTGTCCACACATCAGTAAATAAAAAATAATTAATTCTTAATTTTTCATATGTAAGCGTTCAAAATTACGATATTTTTAAATACCAAATATTTCAGAGTACAAAATTCGTACTTTCTTATTAATAAAAATTTATATTTTTTACATTAAAAGTAGACTTTGTCATTATTCTCTGTCACTTATGTCAAAAACATGTGCTCCAAGGTGCGAGTAAACTATCCTCTGAATAACATCTCGACTTAGTTTCTACGCATATTTAATGCCTCAACTTTCAGACATGCCAGCTTACGTCTGAACATATATTTCTTTAAATAAACATACACAAATTGTACAGTTCCATAGAATGTGGCATCTATAATTTTTCTTTCTTTATTACAGTAATAATTATTAAGTTTTAACAATTCCACCGTCAATTTCAATTCCTTTATTTACTTACCATATTACGTACAAAAGAATTCTGTGAAGTGTTAATTGTTCTCTTCATAAGGATAAAACATTTCACCACATGTTAGTCTGAAGACCACTTGTTTATGACAAGTATAGTACGGAGAGATTATTAAGGACCAGTACTATTAGGTCAAACCACAGGCTGTTAGAGTACGTTACCGTTAACATTGCAAACACGACGTGGATCAGAAAAAACGCCTGGTACACAGTGAAGTCTACGTTTTGAACCATACCGACCCTTCGGTCTTCAGTCAAGAACAGTCGTTTGTTGAATGCAAGATTGTACTGCTGGAAATCAACAAATATGGAGTTGTACACTTCTTCGTACATTGACGAATAGGCTTAGATTAGGAATGTAAACTAAAGTGAATCTTGCTTACTAAAAATATGACAATTATTTCTGTACTACTAATCTTACGACAAAATTTTACTATTAAAACAAAATTACTAATACTACTGTTGAGAGGTGATGTTCCATTGTCTCTTTTCGTACGAGGAGGATGTGTTTAGTTTATGTTTCGTTCCAGATCGATGAGATATCACTGAGGACAATGAAAGATCTGTTATCTGGATGGACAAAAATCTGTTATAACACTAATAAGGTTTCTTTAGAACACGCCAGTTCCAATGTTTTTCCATGCATTAATAATAACTCTGGCTGGAGTACTTAAACGGCTGGGGTCAGTGTAAGCTTCAGGACGTGAACTAACAGACGTGTACCTGTAGGGCACTGAGTCAAGGGCGGTGCGTAAAATCTAGCCTTTATTAATTTGTCAGTTTTACCCACGATACAACTGCATTTAATTTCTTAATAAACGTATACTTATTCGAAGAACTTCACGAAATAATAAAATGAAAGACACATGTCATGTTCCTTCTGTGAGAACATGGCATTAATATCACATTTACTAGACGTGGCGTGAATACATTTGTATGATGTTAGAAAATTATAGTGCCGAAAAGTAGTATTTATTTTCCTTTCCGAATGCTTCACTTACTTCGAAAGAGAATGTTTTTATCATTTTTCTTCAGTGAGATGAGTGACGTAGAGAAGATGTTAGACCTAGTGCCAACGACAAAAATAGTCAAGGCATTTGCTTAATGTTCAATGCATAACAACACATTGCACTTGAGTGGTTTTATCGGGAAATGCTAGTCTGCCTACCGGTTCGCCTGACGAAAAGGTGTATAAATTGACATAAATCTTAGAAAAGGAGGACGCAAGTCAAACCATTTGCTTAATGTTTGTGCTTTGTACACTAGTCGATAATAGTCGAATAATAATGGGAAAAATAAAGGCAGACCATTTGGAAGTGACCAAAACGGGGGAAGACGTCATCAAAAGCGCGAAAACCCGAAACCTACTCAAACCATTTGCTTAATCTTGATTTGAACGCCATTAGTTTCGGAACATTCCAAAAAGTGTAAATGCAAAAAGGCAGACCAAAATTCCTTGACGAACGCCTCGGCAGACGCGTGTAAAGTTTTGAAAGTTCGAAACTTCTGAGTAAAGTGCAGTAATAAATAATTCATAACAATAACTAATATATTGTTGTATTGGAGTGTTAGTGGTCTCAAATATTTCTACTAGTAATTTTATATAAACCACTATGTTGTCTTTGGTATTGACGAGCGCTTTCGGCAGTCAAACCATCTTCAGGTCATTTACCAACGACGAACGGCCTGACGAACGGCCTTGACTGCCGAAAGCGCTCGTCAATACCAAAGACAACATAGTGATTTGTATAAAATTACTAGTAGAAATAACTAATAACAATAAATAATATAATCATAATCTTCATAACAATAACTAATTCATAACAAATTCATAGAAAGGAAGAAAGGCAAGTTTGACGTCAAAAGGTACAAAAAAGTTCGCGACGCAGAGTTAGTCGTGCGTGAACATCCCTATCAATAGCGCGCGTCTGCCGAGGTGTTCGTCAAGGAATTTCGGTCTGGCTTTTTGCATTTACACTTTTTGGAATGTTCTGAAACTAATGGCGTTCAAATCAAGATTAAGCAAATGGTTTGAGTAGGGTCAGGTTTTTTGAGCTTTTGATGACGTCTGCCCCCGCTTTGGTCACTTCCAAATCGTCTGCCTTTATTTTTCCCATTATTAGTGGACTATTATCGACTAGTGTGCAAAGCACAAACATTAAGCAAATGGTTTGACTTGCGTCCTTATTTTTAATGATTTACGTCAATTTATACACCTGTTCGTCAGGCGAACCGGTTGGCAGACTAGCATTTCCTGCTATGACCACTCAAGTGCAATGTGTTGTTATGTATTGTAACATTAAGCAAATGCCTTGACTATTTTTGTCGTTGGCTCTTAGACTATGTGGACAAAATCACGTAGAAGCGAAAGTCTTGAATAATCTCGATTGAAATCACCAACTACATCTTTGCCAATGAGAAGTTTTGCAGACAGACTTTATTTCTCTGTTACATTCATAACATTTAGGGGTATTTATAAACTTTGAAAATTAGATAATACAGACAAGTTTTGTATGTCTAAATGTAAAACAATTTTCATTTACTATAGTGGCACTACCTAAGAAAGCTGAACAATATCGTTATTGGTAACGACAGTAGACACGCTACCAGCTGGGAAAGTAGAAGACAAACATAATGTGGTAGGTACACAGCTGTGACGGACCACCCGGCCAGTTATCCAGCTGGGTGTGGGAGCGCGCAGGTACTTCGGTGGCGAGTTATAGTAGAACAAAGTGACACCGAATTGTCCCTTTAAATCACACTTGTTTCACCACCACTCTGCTGCTTTTTGTTGAAGTGTGAGTAAACGTTCTTTGTATTACACTGGAAATAATGGCCGTGGATATTTGAGAGCAGTTAGAAGATAGTCATCTAGTTATGGGTAAAATGTGCCGACAAGTAGCGGACGTTTTGGGGTGACCGATGACGGTTACAACCTTCAGAAGCCTTACAATGGAGAAAACAGAAAACGTAGAGGTAAATGGTAAACGAAGCTATTAGAACGACAACCCACCTAAAATGTTTGTGAATCTTTTAGTTTATCAGTACAATGAGCGAATGCCTGATCTCTGAACAATACTGACGTCTGAAATAAATGTTGGTTTTGCGGGGAAGTTTTGAAAGACTCGTCTGCTATGGTATACGCTACAAAATAAAATTGACAAATGTTTTTACACCGTATTCATTATACCTCAACCTAGCGAGAGTTTGTTAATTCGTTCGTTTAACATGTTGGAGCCCAACATTAAAAACAGAAACTTGTAATGCACTAGAAAGCCCAGAGAGCTGCACAACTCGCTTGCTATTTTAAACGAATTACATTTATTATTACATTTGTAATTTTTACAATAATTGAAAAAATATAATTTTTAAATTTAGATACCTTTCAATGTTGTAAAAATAATTAAAATCTTGATTACCCTACTTATAGTTTTTTTTTGAAATAACTATTTAAAGTATGTATTCACACAATAAACACTAAAAATTCCAAACTACTGGATTGGGTTTCATTTTTAGTTAAATTTATAATCATAATGGCTAAATGGCAAATGATTTAGTTCTAGTTTTTAAGTTAATGTACTTAACTACCTACGTACACCTACGTTTGTGTGTATATGCCTACGTCTAATACTTTTCACAAATATAAATAACTGATAACAAGAATAATTAAAGTTTTTTTGCAAACACTGCTTAAAAAGTTTTAAAGACGGTACACAATTTTCAAGGGGTGTTGAGAGATAGGCCTATTAATATTATCAAATTATTAAATTCTTAAACTAGTAGTAACCGTCAATCAATGAATTTTTCCGGTGAAGTGTTTGAGAAAATCGGTCAAAAAATATAACACAAATTTTAAATTATTTGTGTCGACGTTTAAACAAAATTTATTGTCATCACCAGAATCTGTGTACGAATACAAAAGAAATGTCAAACACAACAGAACAATTATTTGAGTGAACGTGTTTGTGTATGTGAGTGTGTGTGTGCGCGAGCGCGCGTGCGTATGTGTGTATCGTTGTATATGTGAAGGAGTTGAGACAGTTTGTTTTACATCATCAAATGTTTTCTTTAAATACAACGAGGAAATTGTAATATCAGAGGACTTAATTTATACAATATTACAATTTAAATTACTCATAATGTAATGGTATCTGTAATTAGTTATAAAAGAAGTAATCAACAATTAATATTAGAATTCTGCTTATTTGACCGATTAGAATAATTATATATTTAACCGATCCTCACAAACCCTTCACCGGAAAAATTCAAATTATTAAAGATATCGAGTTCGTATTTTGAATAAAATTCTGTATAACTTGATATCCCACATAAACATTTACCATTTTCTTAAAATTTTGACCTCCATTTTTGGTCCGCGGTGCCCAAAAGTTAAAAACGTTTTCGGCGTAAACAATACATTCGTAGTTAGGTTAAAATTCCTTTGAGTTTGATATCCGGTACGGAATTTTACAATTTTTTGAAATATGTACACTTTTTTCGGCCTCGGTATCTCAAAATTTTGAAATTTCAAAACTGAACACTATATTCCCATTCTAGTTGAAATTCTCGTTCATTTGATAACCCGCACGGATTTTTGCTATTTCATCAGATTTTGATCTCTCAAATTTTTTCATCCCGCCCCCCGTAGTTATTTTAAATAAATTCAACAGTTTTTCCTCACATTAACTACGCTAGACTATTGAATTTTTTAAAATGAGTAAAGTCTGTATATCAAAATGAATTAAAAAAGATATTGGCTGTATAAATAAATTTATAAAATACAATATCTAAATCACGTATATTACGCATTAATTAGACCATATATTCAAGAATATACAGTAGGTCTTGGTTTATTCATGAGACAAGTTTCAAGCACTAAGCTATAATCAGTTGTCCGGTTAAGTCTAAGTAAATTGTATTCTTTGTGACACATCATTGTTTTTATAACTAGTTTGCCTATACGTTTTCAAATTGAATATTAAAATTATTACCTGTTTAACTGTGAGAATTCAGCAAAACAAACTCAGTCACAAAACTCTAAACACAATTTTCAATAAACAAAATTATCCGATCACGTAATGGAAAGAATTATTACAGAATTTGATTTACATAAATTGGTTATGCATCACAATGACATAATAAACAACGCGGCCGACTGTATCGCTTCGACGCTGCGCGTTGCGTAACAACACGTACCGACCTATATTCCACGTTTCACGTTACACGACTTTATTGTTTAAAATTCAACTTGATCGACTTGGGTTCGACACCTACTTTTGCATATTAACCTACATTTCAATCTCTGTTGTACTCATTCCTTCGTGGACTGTAAACAAACATGAACATGGTTTCAACAAATAGGCCTACGTCCCATAGTGACGCTGAACATCCGGGCGTAATATGTGTCAAGTAAATACTCGTAAAATCTGGCAGTTTTCAGTAGTTGCCAACAGGAACAATTCGTCGAAAATTAGGACACTGTTGATCCACAACAGCAGATGAATCATGTTGTTCGCTGTTACAATGTTTTGTAAAAATAGAGAAAACTGACTTCACCGGCATTCTTATATTCTGCCTGATGTCCGGAACATAACTTTTGGTTTTTTATGTTATATTTATTCATAAAGTAGTATGATGCCTGTGCTGCAGAACTCGCTCGCTATTTTGAACGAAGTATGATACATTTATTATTAGATAATTATCGGTTAATATCGATTAATATTAGATATTAATCGATATTAGATAATTTTTTAATTAGAAAAATTACGAAAATACTGATACCCCACGTTTTTTTTTAATAAAAACAGAATTGTAAAAAAGTGTGTGTGTACACCATACAATAAACACTAAACATTCCAAACATTCAGAATTGTGTTAAAATTCTGACATCTGACTGGATTAAACATTTTTTTTTGAAATTTCTGACCTCTATTTTCGGGCCTGGGGTCCAAAAATTGTGAACTTTCCAAAACTGTACAATATACTCAGATTTGGTAAAAAATGTCTTAATTTGACACTCCACATAGAATTTGCGATTTTATCAGGGCCACGTTTTAGGCCCTGATGTCCCAATATTTTTAAATTAAAAAAATGGACACTAATTTCAGACTGCTGTTTTAAATCCCCTTTAATTTGATATCCCATGTAGACTTTTGCGATTTTTTTCATAAATTCTGACCCGTAAAATATTTGCCTCCCGCCAACTATTTAGGGGGACCAATCTTACAAACAATATGGTTCTGTAGGGCAAAAGTGTGGATACGCATGTCGAGTTTTACAGAAATCGGTTGATGCGTTCAAAAGTTATTCTGAAACATACCCCAAATAGACAGACAGACACATTTCAAACGGCCGAGATAATATTGGGAATTCGCTTTGCTTTCAATAATTTATGTCTGAAAACTACGGTTCTAAAATTAATAATTCAAAGCTTCCGATCTTATCTACGGATTTGCTAAATAAATCTTTATGACCTCCAGAAGTGGAACACCCAAGACTTAAAACTCTGTTCCTTTCATCCTCACTGTCTTAATTTAATTTGTGAATGACGAGGACGGCGATTATTAGGAGACACGATGAGTCTTCGCTTTGAAACACTATTTATTGAACGTCTGTGAAATACAAATGGAAGTCAGAATTGACCTCTTTCTTTCTTCTTTCTATGGCACTACAGCCCTTGTTGGGCCCTGGCCTCCTTCAATTTTTCCCCCCATTCTCCTCTGTCAGCAGCCATCCTCCTCCAGGAACGCACTTTTAATATCTCTCTTGCATCCTCATCCACCGCATCCTCCCATCTTCTCCTTGGTCTTCCCACTGGTCTTTTTCCATGGATTCTGGTATACAATAGTTTTTGTGGTATCCTTTCTTCTCCCATCCTGGCTACATGACCAGCCCACCTTAGACGCTGTAGTTTTATGTACCGTGTTAACGGTGGTTCTTTATACATTTGATACAATTCATAGTTATATCTTATTCTCCAGCCATGTACGTCATTAACTGGTCCCAGGATTCTTCGTAATATTTTTCTTTCAAAGGTATCGAGAGTGTTTGCTGCCTTGGAGTTCAGGATACACGTTTCGCAACCATATGTTAGGATGGGTCTTATTATTGATTTGTATATCCTTAGTTTCGTGTTTCTGTGGATGTCTTTGGATCTGAAGATACTTGATGTGGCGAAATACGCTTTATTGGCTTGGACTATCCGGTTTCGGATTTCGGCTTCTTCTGTGCCGTTTTTTTCTAATATGGTTCCCAAGTATTTAAAGTTGTCCACCTTTTCGATATTGTCGATTGTTCCGTAGTTTCTTTGTCTTCTAGTCTGCACTAATATTTTTGTTTTATCTATGTTGATTTTGAGGCCTATATTGCTAGCATTTTCTTTGAGTTCAGAATACGTTTCCTCTGCTGCATTTTTTGTCCTACACATTATATTGATGTCATCCGCATAGGCTACTAATTGGACCGATTTGTTTGTCAGTACGTTGTTTCTTCCTACTGACAGTTTTCTGATAACATATTCTAAAGCTAGATTAAACAAGGTCGGGGCCAGCCCATCTCCCTGTTTTAACCCTCGATTGATTACAAATCCTTCTGTTTTGTGTCCTTGTATTCGTACCTGAGCTTCTGTATTAGTCATTGTCAAGTTTATCATCCTTACCAGTTTCACTGGTATGTCGAATTCGTATAAAATATTAGATAGTTTATCCCTATCTATCGAATCATAGGCTTGTCTAAAATCAACAAAAATATTATAGACGTCTATATCTTGTTCCCACGCTTTACTCAGAACTTGTCTGACTGTATATATTTGATCTATGGTGGATCTTCCTTTTCTGAAACCGGACTGGTATTCGCCGATAATCTCTTCAGCATATGGCTGTAATCTTTTATTGATAATGTATGTAAAAATTTTATATCCGGAGCATAGTAAAGAGATTCCTCTGTAGTTCTGGCATGATAACTTGTCCCCTTTTTTATGTATAAGACATATGATGGTTTTCCTCCAATCGTCAGGGATTTGTTCTGTACTCCATATAGTGAGTATTAAGGCATGCAATTGTTCCACGAGTTTTTTCCCACCCCACTTAAGTAGTTCAGAGGGAATTTCGTCAATTCCTGGAGCTTTGTTATTTTTCTGTGCTTTAATTGCCTCTTGTATTTCCTGCATTGATGGTGGCGGTTCGTCATCGTGTTCATTTCCTCTTCTAGGCTCTTGTCTATTTCTGTCTTTTGTTTCGTCCGTTAGGACCCTTTTGAAGTATGTTTTCCACGTTATCTTAATTTCTTCTATGTCACTGATTATTTCTCCATTTTGATTTTTGCATATATTTGTATTTGGTTTATATCCTTGTTTTAAATTTTTAATAAATTTATATGCATCTCGTGAGTTATTTTCTATAAAGTCTTTTTCCATTTTCAGTATTTTGTTATTCTCGAACTTTCTCTTTTTCTGTCTGCAAGTCTTATCTGCCAGCTTCCTTTTTATTCTGAACTCTTCTTTTCTTTCTCGTGTCCGTCTTGTCATATATAATCTGTGTGCTTTGTTTCTTTCTCCAATTGCCCTTTTGCACTCTTCGTCAAACCAGAATTGACCTCACATTATCCATATTTGATTACAGAAGAAACGTACAGGAATTGAAAAAGTTAAATTCGATCAGATTCTAGACACTGTCCAACAGATAGTTTAGATTCCGTAACGACACGTGGGGGGAGACAGCACTAAGTTGCCGAAAGAATGTGAAAATTTCGCATTTCTATGCAATGTGTGTTACATATTTTTGGTAAGTTAATTGACGAAACAAAATCGTCTGACTGTAACAGGATGATTCAGAAAACAACTATTCGGTATCACATCCATATACACAATGAAAAACATGTTTCGTAAATTTATTTTCTTATGGTACATTGAAACCAGTTCTGACCGAGATGAAATCTGCAATCAAGAATTCGACCGATCGGAAATGCCAATGCCAATGCCACTGCATTGCGAGGGCTTTGTTTGGAACCGACGTCAGACCTTAACTGTGTGTGGTAAAGAATTCTAACCGCCATTCGTTGTTGTAGACTCTGTGATATCACGAAAACATAAACCAATAGATGACCTAAAACCAACCCGAACTACTGCTATGTACCCCTTGTGTGTTTTTTGTTATTTACATAATATTTTCCCCTGGAGTAATTACTCCGGTTGTGACGGGAATAAAATTTCACATCCGCATAAAATATTATCGGTCCAGTCGTATTTGTGGCACATCCTCTCATCAATCTTTTCATGCCCCATTGTTTCTAACTGGAATGTCAAACCTCCCAGTAATATTCGTATGACAACGCAAGGGTAAACAATGCGAAATACGAATATGCAAAAAATTGTGAATCAGCGTAGAACATAACACGAGAAGTCTGTAACATTCGCAACTACAAGAGCAATAAGACACAGTTAAGAACAAGTTAAGAATAAGACACAGCTGTTTCTCTAAAAATGAGTCTTGGCAGAAGCGACACAAAAAGCCAGGAGAAAATCCAAGCTATATGAATTGGATAAACGTTAATGTAAACGATATACGTGTTATGAGCGTATTAGATAGTTTACATGGTTATATTGATAGAAGCCGAGAGGACTTTAAACGAAAAGGTAGAGATTTAGTGAAAATAATTAGACATGAGAAACTCGAAGTTGTTCTGTAGGCGACGGAAACCATCGTGTATTTAGCAAAAGGTACACGACACTGTTAAGCAGAAAAGACAAATATTATTGGAAGTCGAACAAGTGAAATATCTGTGCAACCTGACGAAAATGGAAGCTATGCCTTTACGAAAAGGCGAATAACAGACTGTACGCTCTTTGAAAAAGAGTAGTGTTATTGGTCAAGTATCTGGGGTCAACTGTGACTCAAGAGGGAAGACTGTATGAAGATGTTGGAAAGTAGTAGCGAGAGTGAAATATATTCTATATTTTTAAAACGTCATTCCTACAATGATTCGACAGATAGTTTAGATTCCGTAACGACACGTGGGGGGACACAGCACTAAGTTGCCGAAAGAATGTGAAAATTTCACATTTCTATGCAATGTGTGTTACATATTTTTGGTAAGTTAATTGACGAAACAAAATCGTCTGACTGTAACAGGATGATTCAGAAAACAACTATTCGGTATCACATCCATGTACACAATGAAAAAGGGTAGTGTTATTGGAAGTCAAGTATCTGGGGTCAACTGTGACTCAAGAGGGAAGAATGTATGAAGATGTTGGAAAGTAGTAGCGAGAGTGAAATATATTCTATATTTTTAAAACGTATATTATTTAACGTATATTATAAAACGTGCAGAAATTACTACACAGACGAAGGGTTAATATTAAATAAAGGTGTGGTGGTAGCGGTGATGATGATGATGTCTTTAATAACGTTATGTTTCCACGACACGGACTTTAATAAAGAAAGGCCATAGAAATTAGACAAAATAACAAAAATGATAAAACAAATAATAAAATACACAGATAGAGATTGAAAGTGTAGGCAGTAAATAAATAAAGCAGAGGTCGAACTGAAATATTTTGGTTATGTTAATGGATGGGCGACACAAAGCAACCATGAAGTGTGCAGAGCAAAATTTAGTAAAAAGAGATAAAGCGATAGACAGAGAAAGTCGTGGCAAGTGTTGACGAGAAGAGGAACAAAGAGGAGAGGACTGAAGTGGGAGGATGTGAGATGCTAGTGTGAGAAATGCGGAGCAGAGGGCCTTACTCTCGTAGGTATTAGGTTAAGGACTATTAACAAACAGCCCTATTAAACTTGAATTAATAAATGCGTCAAACAGGAGTGTTTTGGTTGATATTTACCAGGCAGCTACAATGTCTTCGTGTATCTGACAAGTAGAGAGCATCGTCAGATGTTGTTACGAAATCAGTGTAAGTTTAGTTCTGAGAGTAATAATATGAACAGAGCTGATTTGTTGCGACACAATGATCAACAGTGACTTTGTGACTCTGAAGTACTATGATGGCGCAACAATTGAAGTATGAACAGAGAGAGATTAAAAAAAAAAGGTGGCTGCTGAGTGTCAACAACGGATCTTAGGTTGTGGTGTGGTGCAAGTGTCTTCTGTACTCCCGCACCTAAATAACAGAAGACCGAGTATTAAAAAAAATTAGGATTGAATATTACTGAAATAAAAGAGCTGAGTATAGTAAACGGTGTATCGTACGAGGCGGTGAAAGTATATGTTATATAATCGAAAGTTAATTTTTGTCGAGAAAAAAAGCACAAAGTTTGATGGTCACTCGAAAACTTTATTGAAAAATCAAGTCCAGAAACATCGCGTTCGTGTTCTGACCAAGAATAAAGACATTAAAGGATGAAACAAATTAAGGAAAGTTACTGAATTATCCTTCAACGTACCGTGTGGTTTCGACCTTGACCACCAGTATGAATAATAAATTAATTAAGATGTAATCTATTGTTCGAAAACGATCTTAACGCAAAGTCGATCTCATGGTCATCGTAATTACTCCAGACAACAAACAATGCACTTAAGGCGTACTTTTTTTTTCTTGTTGTAATTACTTAGACGATACGGCTGCCCGTATTGGCTGGATAATTTGCCGCTATGAAGAACGCTGTCCACTGATAATGATGCCCGCCTCGCTGCCTGCCTGCGGAAGCTTAATAACGCGATGTGGGTTGAGTACGCGAAATATAGCCTATTAGCGCAGTGTTTCAGTAGTTCAATCACGACTGTTCAGCGTAAGAAGAAAGTTAAATGAGGTTTCGAAGTAACATTCATGTTCTGCTTCTGGTTTGCTCTACCGACAGACGATCGCCGCTGACTGCCGAACTGTACTTATGCCTGTTCGCAGAGTTCCGATTTCTGTCAATACATGTTTCCAGTTCTTTCCAAACCGTATGGATACGTGTTGGCAGATTTCCAAACCATATCGATACATACTGGCAGATTTCAGAATTTTACCTATACAGATGTGCGCAAATTTTCTTACTCTGCCGATACAAGCTGGCAGATTTCTGTACGTTACCGACACATATTCGCAGACTTTGTTCCAGTAAATGCGTACAGTACATTAGGCTAATAACATACCCTACGAAAATGAAGTATTTATAGAAAAAACTTTGTACTTGTTATACAAGTATAAAAAAATGTAGGTCTATTGTTCTTACAATTCATCGAGAAAAAACTTGGGTGTTGGGACCGTCTATAGTCCTCTATCTTCATTTGGGAAGTAATAAAGCAAGGGCAAAAGAAGAGAGGAAAATAAAAAGAGCGTGGGACAAGGTACCAAGTAAAATTCCAAAGCAGAAAAGAATAACGTGGTTCATAAAACAGAACGGACCGGCACAAGTTAGCTAATGAAGAAAATCAAATTAATTTTTACACCGTACCATACGAGTGAAAAGGGAACTGATAACACACGCGAGCGCGAGCTGGCGAATGCCTGCTAGTATACATTTCATTATTAGCAGTACAAAATAATGCGGGTTTTCATTCACTGTAGTAAACAAAGAAAATTTCCCCATTACGCTTCGTTGTGGGCATATTTAAACGCATAGAAATACGTTGCAATTGATGCCAAGAAAATTTAAAGTAACAACGGTGCCACGTGTTTTTAATGTATTTAATACAAAATATAAATTATAATTTTAATTTTAAAGTATATGTTATGTTACACGAATTTTTATTTTCTCTTGCCATCTAAAAACACTCATTTTGTCTCAACATCTCGTTAGTGTTGACTAGTGATATTTAGCAAATTATATGTTAATTACCGGAACACCGAACTGGGTTAAAAGTAGAGAATACACAACAGTTATATATACAATCTCGGTATTTGTTTTTGACAGTTTTTTGTTGTTGTTGAGTGGTCTGTTTAGACTTCATTGTGAAGAACATTTGACATTCAATAACGGCGGAAATCAGACGTCGTAGGGGCACGTGCGCGTTCTTACCCACGTGATATAAATTATATTTATACTCGTAAGAACAACAAACACTACAAACGCTTAGTTCTTAGAATAAATTAGCCTTCATTACCGCGCTACTCAAAATACAAGACGGCGCAATGTCAAGTCGAGAAAATAAATTACCTTATTTCAGTTTCTATTGCTTCCTCAGCGCGCGCGCGCGCGCACACACACACACACACACAGCTCCTTGTTTTCACAAATGGTACGCGAATACAAAGTTGTGTTTACTTTGGCCGTTTTCTGTTCTAGTTCTCTGTGCGCGTATTAAATGCTGTTCTGCCGACAATTTAGGAAAAAATATGTCATTAATATGTTTCCCTCCTTGACTCCAAACACGCCACAAGTAAACATTCCTGTCATCATCTGCTACAGCGTTCCAGAGGTAACTAGACAAGCAGCATACGAGTTCGACACGACCTGGAACCACCCCAACTTTCCTGAGACTAAACAATGGACCGCGAAAGGCTAACAAACTCCAAAGAAGGCAATGCCAATTCCTTTTGCTGGTAAGGTTGTGGTAGCTGCTTTTTTGGGACGCACGTAGGTAGTCTTCATTGACTGCCTTAAAAATGGGGAAACAAGTAGTGGCGAGTACTATGCAAACCTACTGCACTTTTAAACAACAAAATAAAGAAAAACGGCCGGCCACATTTAGCAAAAAAGAAAGTTCTGTTCTGCAAGACAATGCATCATCTCACACGTCAATTGTTGCGATGGCTAACCAAAAACTGAAGTTCGAATTGTTTCCTCATCCACCATATTGATTTAGATCGAGCGATTTCTATCTCACTTCGAACCTCAAAAAAAAAAAAAAAAAGGCTCGATGGAAAATATTTACTGACGACAATCGAGTCAGGGTGGTGTAAATGGCTAGTTTGAGGTTTGAGGACATCGACAAATCGGCTTATCAGCCTGGCATTACCGCTTTAGAGCATCGTTGGAAAAAGAGTATAAAGCTAAGTGGATATTACACTGAGAAATAATTGAAAATTAATCCAAAATGGTGCCGTTTTCCTACTCAGGCCCGGGGCTTTTCACTCTGCCCTCACACATTCTGTCCATTCAGTTTGCCGACTATTTTTTCATATCAGCTTTCTGAATTCTCTATCGGCCGTTTCTTCAAGTCTCGTCACTCTGAGTGTGTACTCATCATTGACTACAAAAGTACATACTTTCAGTAGCATATGAACAGAGCAAAAAGGTATAGAAAATCTTCCTTTAATCTTATGTATGTGGATTTGGTATATAATAATAAGTGTCCCAAAACTCAAAGTAACAGGTATGCACTTATTTGATGTACTTATGCTACTTAGTGTGTATTCACTACTGTATGCGCCTCTGGTGTGAACTCTCAAAGATCTAAGATATCATTTTCTCTAGCCTCAGGTTCTTTTAGTTTAACTGATACGCATTCTTCTCACTGTTTTGACTGTAAATTGTAGGCAGTTTTCACATATGGCATCGATTTCTAGGTTACGACAACGAAACGTAGTTCAATGTGAACAGCCCTATGGACAGTTCGTTTTATAACACGAAGAGAATATTTCGTTGGCCACCAATCACATTTATTGCACTCTTTAACATACATACATACATCCTAGGCTCTACAGCCCAGATCGATCCTTGGCCTCCAAAAGAAATTGCCTCCACTTATTCCTGTCCTCAGCCATCCGCCACCAATTCACTGCGCCCAGCTTCCTCGCATCATTGCCGACCTGGTCCAACAAACTGTTCTTCGGTCTTCCAATCTTCCTTTTTCCTATTGGCTTGTGTTTCATAACTCTTTTTGCTGCACGTTCGTCATCCATTCTCTGAACGTGTCCTGTCCGTCTTAACCTATTAATTTTAGCAAATCGGACAACTGTAATGTCATTGTATTTAGCATATAATTCATTGTTACTTCTCTTTCTCCAGACTCCGTCCTGTTGAATTGGCACATAAATCCTTCTCAGTATCTTCTTTTCAAATACAGCCAGCCTCTATTCATCAATTTTCTTGAGTATCCAGAACTCAGAGTAATATGTCAATACAGGCCTTACCAATGTCTTATAAAGCGTGGCTTTAGTTTCTGTGGTTAATAGGCTTGATTTAAAATGATTGTTCAGGCCGTAGTAGCTTCTATTAGCAGCCAGAATTATCCTTTCAATTTCTTTTGTGCAGTTATTCTCAGCATCGACATATGTCCCCAGATATACGAAACCTTTTACTCTTTCAAAATTATAGCCATCTATTGGTATATTTGAAATATTATCATTATTGCTTCCCACATCCATAAACTTTGTTTTATTTTCATTTATAACAGGCCCCATACTCTTAGCCGATGATTCAAGTGGTCTAAAGGCATTCTTCAGATTATTTTCAATTCTGCTGATATTGCATTCTTTAACAGGAAATATATGTAACCACCTGTTGAGGATCAATGCTTATTTGCGTCCGCGATGTACAGTTTATACGGTGAAAGTGAATCGGAGGGTAACGTGTAACAGCCGATGTTGAAATACGAAAAAAGAGCAGCGACTGCAGAAGGATGTGACGAGTGAGCAGGAAATTCTGGAGGTTCGCGTCACCCAAATGCTCAGCGGCGCGTGGTGCATGATGTATGCGTCCTGTATGTCTACGAGCGATCAACGCTCGCGTGCCCGTTCCCAACACGGGAAACGAATTTCTTCTTTTCTTATTACTTAAAAACGGCGGGCGCGTATGCACACATACAGGACAACACGAAGTGTTGCGAAAAGAAAAGAAAGCAAGTAGACTATCCGCCGCACTTCTGACGCGTATCAAATACAAGTTAACCTTGTACAGATCGTAGCGCACTTCAGTCGGTCCGAGTATCAACGTGATTATCTCTCGTAAAACAAAGAACTCCTGTTTTAAAGGTCACTCAGGTTGCTACTTAATAGGACTTTTATTAATTTTTATGGATTTTTTTTTATTTAGCCACCCATTTCACACGTGAGAAGAACAAAGGACAGACTGCTGGAGCCATCGGAGACTTTACTAAGCAAACGCAACAAACTTATATAGTATTTTTATCTTTTGTGTGACCCGGTTTCAGACCAAGGGTATGTTGTTTTCGATTGTATTTGCTGATATATATAGAATTAAAATAATTTTGAAAATTTCCTTAAAAGTGTTTGGAAACCATGTGGCTTCCGTGAAAATAAATTACCCGTCTTTCTTTCCGGGTATTAAAATTTTATCAGAAGTTTAATTAAGAAAGTTGTGTTAGTGGTTATAATCACAAACACAGGGGCGGACTGGCCCGCCGGCCCACCGGCCCTCGGGCCGGTGCGCCCTCAAAGACGAAAGCCATTTGCGCCCTCATAGGAAAAAAAATCCTAATAAAAAATTTGCCCTTACGTACTACGTAATGACTTCCTCGATACTGTATCGGGTATCGAGCGCAGATTGTTGAATCTTCTGCTTTTACGTACGTACTAAATGCGAATCATCTGTCATATATGGGGCCACCATTTTTGTTCCGTAAAGACTCGTTTACACGCTCACACAAATTTGCGCATGCGTGTCTGTATGTATAAACGGAAGTTTGAAGATTGCACTAACAAAATAATGATCTGTTTTTACGAGTACACAATCCGTTACCCTCACGTTTATGAGCACAGTGTTATCAACACAACACAGAAGGCACAATACAAACAAAAACTATTTTTATACAAATATAAATCATCTTTTTAAGTAAATTTTTGAAAAAGCATATAGGCCTACTTATTGAAAAAAAAGTAGTTAAACGTATTTAAAATATAATAGACTTACCCTACTCCTGTAAAATTTACAAATTGGCTTTTTCAAAATAACCGACTTAAATTTAGTTGTTTGTATTGAGTTCAGCTTTTAATTTTCGCGGCGACTTCCCATGAGGATGGCCAATCGGCGTGCAGCTCTGTTTATTTCCCTCCATTTCTAACAGCTGTTGTCTGCTGAACTATTGTGGACTGTGAGTGTGTTTATGTTAATCAACGTCTCCGAGAACCGTCGTCTTGTAAAACCGGTCATAAAATTATACATTTTGAAGGTAAATATATAATTATTTAGTAACTAATATGTATGTATTTCAGTAGATAAAGGCATAATAGATGCCTAGTGCTTTCAAAGTATACGTCTTACGTGACGTGAAATTTAAAAGAAATATAACCTAAAAAATAATTGTAGCCATGTGGCTACAATGCTCATAATTTTTTATGTAACGCAAAATTTTACATATTTTCCAAACTTTTTTACAGAAATAATTGTTCGATTCGGTTAAAACTTTTTTAAAATGTATTTTATTAAATTATTGATAGGATGTAACTAATTTTATATCCAAGGATATAAATAAATTTTTGATTATAAACTATTTTCTAAAAATAAAAACCCACGAAATTCAAAACTTATTTTGATTCCGGCATATCCCTTTAGTAACATCTATTAAATTAATATAGTAGGGAAAGGTGGGATAGGTTGTTACAAACGTGTTTAAAATTTATTGGTAAATAAAATTAGGACTTTAACCCTGTCTTACTGTCAATCGGGTGGTTTCCCATCGTTTGTTCTAACGGCATCATTTTGAATTATACCGTTGAGCTGTAAGGTCGATTTTTTGTTTTTCGCTACTTCGAGTAAAATAATTCGCCTTTAAATTAATCTACATGTTACAGCCATTGTAAACGGGAAGTGGTTGATAATTACTCTAAATGTCATCGAATACTTTTTTGAAAAGTACATTCTTAAAAGAAAAAATTTATCAAACTGTTTTTGAAAAAGTATTTTTAATAAAAATGTGACGGGTGGGATAGGTTGTTACTAATTGTTGGGGGCAGGTTGTTACAATATAAATTTTCATTTGCCTCCTTAAATAAGCTATACTCGAGTACTTAGTATGTTATTATTTTAGGACATCATGGAAAACAAATCTGGGAAAATGAGAAAATCTGGTCATGAATACCGAAAAGAAAAGGAAGCTAAACAAAGAAAGGTAGCTGCTTCATTATGTTCGAAAATTACAACTTTCTACATGCCTCAATTGATATCCATGGGAAATTCTCCTACACCTTCAACATCGCAGGAATCATCAGAACAACTTTCAGATAAACATGTTGAGTCCCAGACTTGTGAGAGTTCGGAAAAAAAGCAGGAGGACTCATTACAGTCAATGATTATTGATTCTGATGATGACAGACTGAGTTCAACGTTTACACAAAAAGAAAATTATATAGATAAAAATGCAACTAAACCTAATTATGATTTTTCAACAAAAAAACAACACTACAATGTTAACGATGAAACAAAGGCGTCAAATGTTAAGTCCAACATCACTTATCATTATATTGGAGAGCAAGAAGGAGAACAAGGAACTATTGATTTTTTTAAAAAGTCTGCTTCTAGGGATGTAAATCTTTTCTTTTCTTTCCATCCTGTACAACCAATTCAACACGAAGATTCAACACCTTTACCTTATGACAACCAGGTTTATTATACTAAAACCAAAGATGATCAATGTTTCAGACGAAACTGGATTTCATACAATTTTAAAGGCAAAAAATTGTATTGTATTGTTTGTTTAGCTTACCGTGATGGATCTTCAGTGTTTTGTCATGGTTTTGATCGATATAGACACCTCACACAAACTGTGAGGGAACATGAAAAGTCAAACTCCCATCTTGAATCAGTAAAAACTTTTATAATGCATAGCCAAAATAAATCTACTGACTCCATGCTTTTCGAAAAACAGTTAGCCAAAAGGAAAAAAGAAGTAGCTGAAAGAAGAAAAGTTTTGCATGGCATCATAGATGTAATTAAATTAATTTGGGAAGCAAGGACTTGCTTCTAGAGGTAAAGGGCAAGAAGGGGCTTATCCATCAATCTACCATGGCAACTTCTTAGACATTTTTCTTTTGCTCTCCAACTACAACGATACTATTGCAAACCACATTAAAAACGCAATTGATTCGAGCAAAGCTGCTCTTAAAATAAGAACGTCCTCAGAGCTCAAGAACAAAAAAGCTGGAAGAGGTAGTCAAATTAATTTTTTTTAGTAAAACAATAGTAACAAAAATAGTAAAAATTATTAAGGAGATAATAACAACTGGCATTGTTCATGAAGTCAAAGAAGCTGTTTGTTTTTCGGTCATGATGGATACAACGATGGATGTATCTGGCTACGATCAATGTACAATTGTTTTGAGATATGTGTTTGAGAAAGAAGTAAAAGAGAAATTAATAGGAGTTAAAAGTGTGAAATCGACTACAGGTGAAAGCCTTCTTAAAACTTTACTTTCTATCTTTCAGATTAACGAACTAAAAGTTGAAAACTGTATTGCTAACGCTTTTGATGGAGCATCGAATATGAATGGAGAGTACAATGGAGTCTCAGCAAAACTCAAAGATCTGGTGCCTAATCACATTCACACTTGGTGCTATGCACATGTTTTAAATCTTGTAATATCTGATGTGGCTCAATGTTTGCCTGAAGCAATATCATTTTTTGGGCTTTTACAAGAAACTCAAGTTTTTATCAAAGAATCGTGCAAGAGATTAAATGTTTATAAAAAACAAAATCCAAAGATTTGTCTGACTGCAATTGGAAATACTAGGTGGAGGTCAAAAGGCGATGGTGCAACCAATGGCTCTTCAGCTTATTGGTTTTCAGATACAGAAGAGACAACACCACCAAACGTAATTTATCCTGACTTAGTTGTAGCCCTGAGTGTGATAAGTAACTCCAAGGAATTTAATTCGAAGACCAGATATGAAGCTAATGCCCTTCTCTCTAAATTTCTTTCTTTTGAAACAGTTTTGGTTTCTATGACGTTTTTCAAAATCTTTAGTTCAACAACACCTTTGTCAGATTACTTACAAACAACAAACTTAGATTTCGCACAAGCTTGGTCATTTGTGGCAACTGTCCAGAAAACTTTGAAAAAAATAGAAAAAATAGAAATGAGTTTGATAAAGTGGTCAAAGCTGCCAATAAGTTTGTATCGTTCATGACCTTAGCTACTGAAGAGAAAAATCAATAAAGATCCCTACCTAGACGCAGAAAAGCTATGCATACAGACGGAACTTCCTCAGAAAAGGATCCGACCCGTGAAGAAAGTACGTGGTGAGTCAGTAGAAGATGCTTTTATCAATTCAAGTGTAGAGGAAAAGTTTAAGATTAAAGTATTTTATAAATTAATGGATAAAATAAATCAGAGCATGAATATGAGGTTTTCTGATCAAAAAGACTTGTATCTAGACCTTGCGTGTTTCGATCCACGAAGATTTCCCTGCTCAAGAAAGATGGAATACCTAATAATGCACTTGACAAAATTTGTTCGTTAATTGGTGATATTGACAATGCAAAGCTGAAAGAAGAGTTAATTTCTCTAATTAATGTTTGGCCTGAAATAAAATCAAAATTTCATGAACAGTATGAAATGCAATTAGAGTCATCGAATAATGAAAGTGAAGCTTCCAACACTGAGGTCTCTGAAGATGAAGGAAAAGGCCCCTGTAATTTGGGAGAAAAATGCAATGTATGTATTAAGTGTGTCTACACAATTATATTTTACTATAACATGTATTCAGTCTTATACACTCAACTTTATAAAGTTTATAAATATTTATTAACGATCCCTCTAACACAAGTAAGCTGTGAACGGGCGTTTTCTAACCTCAAGCTTATTAAAACCAGATTAAGATCACCACTGTCTCAATCAAATCTTGAATCTTTTCTTATGATGCATATTGAAAGAGAAAAAGTTACAGCAATCGATAATGACTTGATTGTAAAGGAACTCTGTCAACAAAGCTCAGAAATGAAGAGACTCTTAGAGTTTTAAAGCTTAATTACTATTCTGTAATTTCTAGTCCGTTTTCAATAAAAAGTATTACGTAACATTATATTCGTAGATAGATGCTATGAATAAAGTGTAGAATTAAGCTACATATCTTAAATTACAATGTTTTACCAAGATAGTTCTATTATGAATTTTTCACACCCGTCGTTTTACGCTTTTAATTATTTATTTACCAAAGAATGTTGATTCATATTTATCAAATCCTAAACTACATGCAGAAATATAATAAAAAATATAAAACGAACATTGATATATATATATATATATATATATATATATATATTTCAATCACTTTCTGCTACAGTCCGTTTCTTGATGTATATAATACTTTAATATTTATAACTAAATTTACCTCAATAGGAAAAAAGGAAAAAAGTATATCTTGAGGTAATTTAGTTATAAATATTACAGTAATATATATATATATATATATATATATATATATATATATATATACACGGGCCATTTGACTTGCGCCCTCCGAAAATTCTAGGTCTGCGCCCTTTAGGAGGACCCAGTCCGCACCTGCACAAACAGAATTATCACCACTATAGAAAGGTTGAAATTATTCCGATTTTTTCTATAGTGGTGTGCAACAGTGATAATTCTGTTTAAAATTTTATCGAAACATGCAATATTCTGCTTCATAAACTTGTTACTTTTTTATTCGCGGCCAATGACAAATCTGAGTTCAATGTGAAATACAAATTACGTTAGCTATCGACATACACGGATTATCGCTGTTTCAATACGCTAAGGGAGAGAAAATCCCAAATTCTCAGTTCGTTTGACTCGTATCTAATGTGACTCACGGTTTTCGTTGTCCTCCGTCTTTCAGTAAGCCAATGATAATGAGATGTCTCATACTGTGCTATCGACACAAACACACATGCGCACACACATAAAAGCGTTGCATTTATATATCAGTCCTCCGTCTTTCAGTAAGCCTATGGCACTGAGATGTCTCATAATGTGCCACCAATACAGATAAACACACATGCGCACACACATAAAAGTAAAAGTGTTTTCTTTATAATGAGATCAAACAGCCTCTGGCTGGTTGTCATTTCAGACTTCTTTGTTCGTGTTATCTAACGGACAACACGTAAATAAAATTGGTTTCTCGGTTGTCTAATACTTATAAACTAAAGTTTATAAACTTTTACTTTGTATTATAGGCTACTTTATAAACATATAACAATGTTCAATTAACATATTTTACATGTTACAGTGGTTTACATATGTTTTACTAACATAGCTGCAAACGCACATTGTTTTATTGAAGTATGTTTTCCCGTATACACTGTTGCAAGAACAAAATTTCCAGTCAGAAGCACGGTTCTGATCAATGATGCGCAGACGCCATGTAGCACTAGAACAGTAGAACACTGGACTGGTACCGCCACGTCTGGCTTCAGATGACGCGCATGTGCTATGTTCGTATCATCATTCTGGAATGTAAAGAAACGGATTGCATTTCCCACGTGTGTGACATTTACATGTAGCATTTTTAACGTGTTATAAAGAATTTCTAACGCTGCAGTTTCTTACGAAATCCTGTGGTGAATAGTTTTCTGCTAATGCTCAACACCGAAAAGAGGCCAGTATGTTTTTTTTTACATTTACTTACGAACAAGCGTAATGCTTATTACTGTTTAAAATTATCTACGTCCCGTTTCCAAACCGACGACTCTTGTTTTAGAATAAATTTTCGGGGGGGGGGCACAATTTCTTTCAAGTATCACATAAACAGATGTGGCTTCTGATAAACTAAGTTACTACCACCTATTTATAGTACCAAAATGTTATTTGACACCGTCGCGGTTGTAGCATATAAAGCAGAGACAGTAAATTTTCAATTAATTGACCTTAACATTATTAACATAACAATATTTTTCTAACGCACGTAAAGAAACTATTTTAAACATTCATTCAAAAGCTGAAATACAGGTCAAAAGTGGGAAAAAATTGTTAAAAAATATGTTAAAAAATCGTTAATGAATGATTTTGTATAAACTGTTCATGTAGGTTCTCAACTCATGTTGTGTAAGCAACTCAGGATTAATTATCTGAAACACAAGTAAATATGATCACTACTATGTTTACTTAACCTGTAATCACGGAATGCGTAGATAAACTAACTTTTCAGTCCACCTACTAATGAGTACGGTGCGGATGCAATTGGTATTTCATCCAGTGGCGACAACGATGAGGGATTTTTTTTAATATTTGATGATGAAGGATATGCTTTGAAACGCGTCATTAATTGTAAACAAGAAGTCATGAGGCGAATCGAAAAGGTCAGTTTATCTACTCATACAAGTGACTTGGATACCATGAAATCGTGCATGCTAAAAAGGAACGCGCGTTGGTCATCGTGTGTCAACAGATATTTCTGCGCGCTCTCGTGTGCAGAACTATTTTATCAAAAGATAAAATACGCCTTTATCTTCGCGAATCAGCTTACTCATTTGCTTTGACGCACACGGCAAGATTACATGGAAAATAATATTCGCCATCTAACGTCAGTACTACATTATCTATGCTTTCTCAAGGAAACTCGGCTATGACTATGTGTGTAAAATTAAACGCATAAAGACTCTTATACGTCATTGTGTCGGCCGTTGATGAAACATCATATTAAATTAAACATATCAAACATAATATTTGGGAAAGATGTCAATAAATATAGTTAGATCTGGCATGTCTGAATTACTATTATCTTAACTAACCGAGATGGGAACTAATTAATTAACTTTTAATTAAGAACAGCAAAAGTATGTTAAGGTGTACCAATGGTACCAGAAGTATGTTACGATGTCCTGACGGCACAAAAAGTGGGAATTGAAATGTTACTATTTTTTTCATATTTGTTGGGTGCTGTATTTCCCAGTAATCGGATACGGCGTCAGTCGGGGACTTCGGTTCTGGGTGGAGGCTTTACATTTCGGTTTAAAGTAAACATATCTTACCAAAATTCATATCATTAAAAAGACTTAAGACTTAAGCATTTGTGTATAAGGCTAAGATAAAGGATATGTGTATTGTGCATTTGGACTTGTTGACACATTGGTTACTCTTGAAGAAAACAATTAAAAGTTACATGTCGTGTGTTTGCGTTTCATTACGAAAATGACGTCTGAGGGTCAAAATTATTGGAAGATCGGGTTCACCTTCGTAGCTAATGAAAGGAATAAGCCACGGAATATTTGAAGCTATTTCAAAAACTTAAATATCACGATTCCGACGACGAAATAATTGACGATATTAAGGGGAATGAAGAAATGAATGAAAATGAATTAGAAAATCTCACAACAGAAATTATCTTAACAAAACATCGAATTTAAAAATGATCTACAGACATCCAAACGGTAATGGACTGTTCACAGGTTTCTATAAATTAAAAATTTGGAAGCGTTTTTATTGAACAAATGTTAAATGCATCGGCTGAAAGGTTTTTTGAAAACTGAATATTATATAAGTTTATATAGAAATGTTATGGAACAAAACCATCTGAAACGGATTTATTCTGAGAATCATATTTCAGCGATGTAACTGATGAGTTTTTAAAATTAAAAAAATGTAAAAAATTAATTCGTAAATTTTACTAACATACTGAATGTAAATATTTTAGTATACTAGCTGAATCTTGAATATTTTTGAAGTACTGACTTTTTCACTGTTTTATCTTAGAATCATAACGAAAATGAGCTACCTGAATCTCAAGTGTTTTCACTGTTTGGAAGTAGATGAAACACACATGAATAGGATAAGTACAGAATAATACTTAAGTAGATGCTGTAAAATAAAAAAGAAAAAAATCATACCATTTGTAAACATTCTGAGTCTGAATTTATTGGTGTGTGTGTGTGTGTGTGTGTGTGTGTGTGTGTGTGTGTGTGTGTGTGTGTGTGTGTGTAGGCCATGTTATTATTTAAATAATGAACGTAAAATAAACCTCATTATTTTGTATGGAAGGGCAATTTCAACGTTGAAAATTCCAGATGCGGCCCTTACTTTTCAAGGAACTGCCGGAGACTCATAGGTCTTAAACACTGCCCTGCTTGTTCACTGTTGTTTTCTGCGTTCAGTATAAAACTAACGTTTAAAAAAAAAATATATTGCGACGTTTAATAAATAGTAAGTGCTCAACTAACACGACTTCGATAATTGAAAATCGTTAATGACTGTCAGTTAGTCAGCACGCACTGTCGTCCCGGATGATTTAAACAGAAGTTTGCTTCTGTAATACAGTACACACACTCCGGGTTTGATTAGCTAGTGCCGTATTCTGCAACTCAAACAATGGGAAATACACGATTCAAGAATTGATGGATGCGCTCCCAGTCGGGCGTTCCCATGTGAGTTGTTGGCGTAACATAGGGTATGTAGTATGCATGACAGTTGACAGTAGTTCACAACTTTCGGTTAACTCGCTCCGTACGTTTCGTGTGTAATACTCAGCATCATACTAACAACAGTCATTACGGGTTCTTTTCTGACCACATAATATATATTCCTTAAAAGGACCAAGTTGTATAGTTATTCGGAGAAAACCATTTGATTCATCACACCGAGAAGTAAATGGAAGTTCGGTTTGTAGGTTTAAACTATAGACTGAAACTGTGATGTAGGCCTATATACATTCAAACTAATTTTTTTTTTAATTCTTGTGACAATAATTTTAATTTTAAGGATTACGGTGATGTGACATTTACGTTGACACATTCGGCTACAAATTTGGTAATCCGGTGGAGACTTCGTTGTCCCATCACAATGTCAGACGGACTGTAGCAAATATGACAACATATTCTTAAGGGGATGACTAAGGTTATTGGGACAGGAACAGACTGGAATATTTATCGCGTGGCAGTAGGAGAAGATGAAAATAAAGTTCACTCTTTCTTAACATAATTCGTTAAAAAAGAAGTAAAATTGGTAACCACAATTCCTTCTGAAGAAAGCCCCTGGTTCTTTCCAAATATTTCCCGGTGTTACACAGTGTAACATACTGACTGCGTACCATGCGAGAGCTTAAAAGCTTTGAAAATACAACATACTGAGCTAAGGGGGCGTCTTCAATGCAGCCTGTATTAATTTGAGAGTCACGAAAATTGTGGAAAACAGATTGCAATGTTTCACGCACTTATGGGCGCTATTGAAGCAGCATACAACCACTTAAAAGAAAAGAGCATAGCAATCCTCCATCTTTGGAACTGCCAAGTCTACATATTATTAGGAAGTTCGATGTAGGTACCGGAGCGGGGTGTTGTACTCGGTGGAGCAGTTGCCACGCTGCGATCTGTTGAGACTCATCCCTGAGCTCAGGGGTTCGGTTAGGTTAGATTAGGTTAGGTTACTTAATAATGAATTAAGTAATATTGCCTCGGACAAAAGGATGACAGTCAGAAGCCTTTCATGTAATGTGTTCTTAATTGTGCGGCACTTTCCGCCACTGTTTCAGTGTACCAATGAGATGCCACCGTTATTAAGACGAGATTACAGTTTTCAGTCTACGTCACCGCTGAGTTGCCACGATAAGTATTCATCAACCGCAGCTTATCGCCTTCAACGGAGCCGACCCGCCGTCATCACTCTCCTGTCGGTGTAGCCGTTTTTTAATGTCGTGTAGAAACATGTCAACATTGTAACTACACTGATGTAAATAAAAAGTAATTACGACTGATAACAGTCACTTTGATGTTTTAAACCCGACTGTCATCCTATTGGCCGAGGCAATATTATCCGTTCACTTATTGTAACGAACAATCATCATGAATATTTGGCTAAATCAGAAACTGACTTTGACGCTGATGTGTTGGGACTATCATGAAAAAACCGCAGTATAAATATTACATCTGCCCATCTGCCTGAATATAGCCTTATTTCGAAGAAGACAACGCAGAAACACTGGTTTCTTTGTGTACAAACGACAACGTAAATTCCTAAAATTTCTTTTCGCGGACAGAAACATGACAAAGATGTTCAGTTAGTCAACCACTGATAGAAAAAAAATCAAGTTGTTAAGTTTCCAATAACTCGGCTGCTTGTGTCGCTGATGTGTTGGGACTATCATGAAGAAACCGCAGTATAAATGTTACATCTGCCCATCTGCCTGAATATAGCCTTATTTCGAAAAAGACAACAGAAACACTGGTTTCTCTGTGTACACTGGTTTTTCTTATATACGTATAAGTAGATGACGCAAACAAATAGAGATACCAATAACTGATTTTTACAACTAAATTTTTAGAGAGATGTAACGTTTATTTTCAGGTTACCTGATATAATAGTTTTTTAGTTCAGAATGACGAGCGTTTGGCTCGGAGCTAAACAAATATACGGGTATGCAAATCGATGCGACTTCGGTGTTTGTAAGTGCTCACACGACTGCACTTCGCGCATTTACGGTTTTATTTGTTCCTGGGTAATAAGTTCTCCCTTAACGACCCATCAGATTTTACGAGCGCTAAAACAAAGGATTTATTCATAACTAAAAATGTTTACAATACGATGGTATCTCTGTCACGACGTACTCATGGAAAACGATCTTTCACTTTTTTTTTAATACAAAATTTAATTAACGTTTCGTTAGCAAACCATGCAGTAAAACGCTTCAAACCAGCGTAGTGCTTTGTTCATTATTTTTCATCCATACATCGAGACTCGCGAACGTTCCTAAACCTCCATTGACTGATTACAGAAGTGAGTGGGCGTTGGCGAAATATGAGAGTGATGTAAAGAACCATATTGTCTGCAGGTCAGAGAATTTCTGTATAAAAGTAAACTACCCTTTGACGAAATCTATTTCCGTTGTAACTACGCGAATAAGAAATAAACAGCCACCACAATACGTTTCATACGAAAATGGACAACCGACTGTCGTCAAAGTCAAAAAACACACTACTGTTTGTGAAGTTTTTGGTAGGTTCGAACACTGTTGCTGCCAAGGGTTAGTAATACACGGCTGCGTAGCCATTTCGAGAAAGTTACACTGCAGCAGTTTTCAGCTTTCTTTGTTGACCGTTTTCCATCCCTTTGAAATAAACATGAGTTGGCGGTAATATAATTTGTTACATTATTAATAATCTACATTTCCCAGTCCCTTGTCCTTTTCCCGAGTTCCTGTCAAAGACATCTATCTATCTATTTTATTGCGAGTTTCATTGTACGTATATACCGAATGTCTTTATCTGGGGATGTTTTACTCTCCTTTTTACTCTCTGAAGTTCCCCGTTGTAAGATATATCTGACTAGTATATGAGTTATGCCAGAGCTCCCGATCTACAAATCGTGTTTATCAAATTTCGCGTCCGTTCACCTCGTGTATGGTTGAAGTTTACCACGTCGGAGATAAGAGTTAGAAGGTAGAGCAGGTACAAAGAAGACTTTCTTGCTTCCTCTTCAAGTCGTTTACGTCAGCGTTCTTTAAGGCAATACGATTTGGATAAAATTAAAAAAACGTTAATATACCAAAGTACCAAAGTGAAGTCAGTAAGGTAGACAAAGGATTGTTCAAGACAACGACTCATTTAAACGATGAATAAAGAAGTAACTGAACATACGAAACAGTACAGAGAATGGAATTCGAGAAGGCCAGGAGTAGATGTGGTAAGTACCGAGTAGACGAGACACGTAGAATGGCAACCGTACGATGTAGGCGTAATAAAAACAATACTTTCTACGCCATCTAGTAACTCATCTGAGTGTCACGTTCCCGAAATTATAAAATAATGATTGTACGCATTTAACAAAACTCCGATCATTCGGCCAGAACTTACACTCCTACGTTACTAAAGGGACAAATTTCTTCTTTGAGTTTCATAAGAAAGACATACAAGTGGGGCATTCGCCTTAAATGTGTTCTCCGTGACACGTGAAACAGGATTCATTGTTAAAACTAATCCCAGCGCTTATGTAACGTATTTAAATAAGCAGTGGTTCGGCTTGGTATTTTACCATAATCTTACAAAATAAGACATAGGCTACGATTTTTAATTAACCAAACAATATATCTATAAATAACCATACCACAAACGCACAGCTTCGCGTAACAGAATACGAATGCCACGGTATAAATACCAGCACTTAGGTTCTGTAACCTATAGATTACTCATTGTAGAGAAATAGTAACTATTATCTATTTGTCGAGGCGAACTGTAGGGCTAGATGGAAATTAGATAGTATAACGTTAATTGAATACTATTAAGTCTGAAAACATCGACATTCAACACATACATATTCTCAGCTAACTTGTAATTGTATCAGTTCAAAAATATCACAACGCTGAAACTACAGATTCACTCTAATCAGGGTACTGATTTGACAAAATAATTACTTTCTTATCACTATCACGACAATATTAAGACTTTGAGTTGTTTTAAAAATAAGACGCTTAAAGGAATTTATGGACCAGTGTACGATGAGCATGTATGGCGGCCGGTGAACATCAGGTAATTAAAGTGACTGATGAAGATGTAGTGAGATGTATCACGTCTGCTGTAAGTTGACTGGAGAATTCCTACCGGATGAAAGAGGGTACAATACCAGACGAATGATGGGTAGAGTGTTTTACGCCCCAAAATGATGCTACAGGATGGGGGATACGATATTAAAAGGATGCTTATCGGGAATTGAGAGACGTTTGAGGTGTCCAGGGACTGCAACATATGGATACGAATTGTGATGAACGCCAAGGCTTATCTGAGGTTTACACACTGAAGGACGCATGGAGGATATCTGGAGAATGACGTTCATATCATATTGCCAAAATTGCAATGCCAGAGTTTTGTCAATGTTTACACTCTGTTGAACAGGAAGACGTGTACACGTTAACACCAGTCATAGAACTGCATTAGTTTCTGGTCTAATTAAAGAAGGTGGCAAAACATTTGCGTGCGCTTCCTACAAACTGTCTTGTCTTCTCGAGAGTAACGAACGAATAAGTTAAAATATTCCGTCACTAGCACGTTTATGTATGACGTATGTGAGGGGGTTCTGGAGTCATGGATTAATATAAAACTAACCTTCACGACAAAGGGTTTATTAAATAAGTTACTTTTAATTGCTGTCAATAGGTAAAAAACTTTTTTGTAAATAATTCTGGACAGTTGGTTTAATAGTTTCCCTTAACATATTACTCTACCGTATCCAATAATGTCCAAGTGTATAGAAACATTTTAATGCGTAATCTGTTTGCATACCTTCATTACGTTTAGAAGACGATTGAATTTGTTTTCCTTATTAAATCGGGATTGACAGAGAAATCGCGTTCGGTTCCGTTTATCCTTATGCTTTCCATGCAAACGCCAAGACTTACCTGAAACATACAAACAATATTAAGTTTATAGAATACACTGGGAAATTTACAAGTATCTTTGTAAAATAATTTACAAATCAATCGTAAATTAATTGTATGTAGTAACTAATAACACAGATAAATAATTTTGCAATACTTTGTGAACCAATATTACATTTATTTTATACAAGAATTTAAATACTGTTTCGTATTTAAATTATCTGATTCAAATAAATTAAAAATAATTACTTTGTTGGAAAGCTGGAGCAGTCCTACAGCACAACAGTACGAATAAGCCGATAAACTTGAATGATTGGCGAAAGAAGGAAATTTACAAACGAATACGCATAGAAGGCAGAATGAAAGAAGTATATACAAAATTATCGTCATTTCCTATCTCATATTTCCTATTATTGGAAAACAAATAAAATTTAAGTTTATTAAAAACGAGCGCATTAAATGCAGTGAGAATGTACGATTTACGTGAAGAGTAGCGATTCAAGAATGCTACTTTTATACAAACACTCCAACTTGGTTTATACTTTCATACTCTTATCACTTAAGTTACATTATTTTGCACTTAATTAAACTAAACTAATTATAAGTATAATACTACCGACTCGGAACACTAAGTTTTTTATTGGTAAAAATGTGACATATTTACCTTATAGACTGACCCAGTTAGTTAATCAACGGACACGTTATGGACAACAAAATCCAAGAATTTAACTAAACTACATGGAATAAACGCTGAAGCAAAGTGGAGATATACGTAGTTTAAAATATTTGTACTTGTAATTTAATTTAATTTTAAACGAACACATATTTGTTGACATCTGATGACAAATACTTTGTATGATGAAAAGTGGCAATGGGATGAAACAGCAAGATTCTGACTATACAGACAGCCCTGGCGCGCATGCCTACTGTTACGTCTGACTGTGCCAACAGGCGTTTCCTGTTTTGTGACCTTTTTAATTTATCAAATTAATACCTCATTGTTTCTGCATGTCTGCATCGAACTCCGTATTTCTCGTTAACTGTATTTGACGAGCAAGCAACAGAAACTCGTTTCTCTCGTAATCATGTAAGCAGTGAATAGATTTGTATGTTTTAGCACTTTTGTTTCTCGCAGTTCTAACTATATTTTCAAGTTCTCTTGCGACGTTTTGTCATTCATCGCTTTTCATCTATCTCATCATAACTATTACGTATGAACACAGAGAAACAAATTGTACATATTTAAGAAACAATTCTTCCAGTCTGCTATGCTGAATAGACTTAACGTGTGGTATGAATTCAACGACCTTGAAAAACGGAATGACTGTGCCATCATCAGAAGAAGATTTTAAGGGTGTAAACATGGTAGTGGCGTGAAGTATGCGCCGCTGAAATTCTCAAATTAATTTAAAGCATTTAAAAAATGAGAATTGACACACAGTATTAATTTCTGAATTTCAAACTCGAACCACATGCCCGAAATTAGTTTCTACATCTCTATGTATTACCTATGTCATTTCTTCCATCTCTTGAGAAGTTCGAGCGCTCCCTCGAGCTCTTCAATCGTGCCACCCATATTTCCTTACTCCCATCTCCACCGACTTAGAACCGACGAAGACCCACCACCGAAAAAGCTTAAACGCCCCCGGGGCCTTGCTCGACGACCCACCATAAGCTCTCTTCCGCTTACTCAGCCGCCCTTGCGAAGCTTCACCAACCATACCTTCTGCCAAAACCGCGTCTGTGCCAGAGCATGGAGACAGATAGATTCGAAGCTACGCTTCCCTTAAGTTTGCCCAGTACCGGCTTTTGTGAGCGACTCCTTCCCCTCTATTTTCTCCCATGGTTCGGCATCATCATACGGCAGCCTCTTCAGAATCCTCCTGGGCTGGTGGACATGTTTCGACCCATTATATGCGAGCAAATCATGCCTTTCCAATCGAAAGGTGTCCAGAGACTCCTTCGGTCCTGTTATTCCGAATCGATGCACGATTCAAAACTAAAAAAGACGGCCTCCATCCCTCAAGAAAATAAAAAATGAGGATAGCATCGCAACGTGCGTATGTTCGCTACTCAGGTTTTCAGAGCGACAGCCAGTCATCGGCTCGCCCGGATACTGAGACGACCACCTGGTGCCTCTAACAACTGGAACTGGAGCTACGTGATTTCCGGCCATAAAATATCAAAAAAAGTATTTCATGTTCATGTAAAAAGTTCGAACATCTCACAAAACTCATATAGGAGACTGATCAAAACGAACATGTAAGAACTGACGTGTGGAGCGTGTCATTCACGACAGAAATTTGAAGGCTGTAAAAATTAATGCCTTTGAGGTATGTTTCTGTTTTTCCAAATCTCGAACGTTATAATGTAAATATTCATTCATTTTACGCGACTGAGACAAAATTAATTATAAAATAAACAAAACCTTTACACAATACACTGTGCAATTGGCTGGGCCATATTACGATATACATGTACAGTAATTATAATACAGGTTAACTAGCTTAGTTACGTAGTATAGTTTTTGTACAGTTAATAGTTTAGTTGTTCGACTCGGTAACGTATGGAAACAGGTCGATTCCATGCATCCATACAATTTATTGCGTAGCGAATTGTGAAAAACGGCCGAGTAGCTGTTATCACGCTGACAATGTGTGTCACAATGATGACTTGCTGGCTACCCCGCTTGCCGCTGCTTGTAACTTAATATAAACGCAGCGTTAGAAATCCAGGTTTTTAGCGGTCAGATTGAAGCGCCGCACGGATTCGATTACACCGCTCTCTTGATGGGTCCAGGCGCAGCCGCGCTCCGGATTCGTTCGATCTTCTGAACACGCGACTGGGATCCGTGTGAAAGCTGAACACATTATAATTACAGGTCTAGCCAAATCGACGTGTTTACCGTCAGGCGGCTGAGCGCAACCGAACTCGTCTACATTCTACCGTTTATATACCCACGCAGGAGAGAAAGTTACATCGTTTATTAATAAATTTTCTTTCATAGATAAGTATCTAATGTGTTTACAAACATATGTTACACCAAAACGTGTGTAAATCTGAAACTTCCCGGGAGGAAGACCGAAGACCGAAGCCCGTTGTCACTTAGCCTGCCAACTCGATTACGGCTACAGAAGTCCTGTCCGGTGGATATTTCGGAATCGAGAACATCTTCAACGAAGAAGACTTACCGTACTCGTAGTAAAAACGACTGACTACGTGATGGCAGACCACGCATCAAGCCCTCAACATGAAAAATGTTAATTTCACCCCTGAACCTTCATCGTCATACCTTACAAATTGTGAGAACAACGTAAAGAGCCATTGTAACTCTGTTAGAATTATTATTAGTCGGGTTGTTAGGCCGCGGCCTACTGTTACTAAAGACAGACGTTTCGGCCCCACCATCGGAGGCCATCTTCAGTGTCGGAAAAACGATTGGGAAGGTGTCCGCCAATTCACCCCAGTACCGAGGTAAAGACTATGGCCTACGATGACGGGGCCGAAACGTCTGTCTTTATAACAGTAGGCCACGGCCTAACAACCCGACTAATAATAATTCTAACAATGTTGACGCCGGTCGTGAAAGCTTAAGCCATTGTAACGTTTATATAACAGTCTAAATTTATTCAAAAATGCAAACTGGGATTTATCTAAATCAGGTCTTTCTAGTCAGGTCTTCGTTTGAAAATAAAGCACGCTGATGTTAAGTACATTGGATTACGTGCGAAAAATAAATGTTAAGAGATCAGACTGAAATACAGAAAATGCACTGGATGTTGGATCGTAATCCAAGCTTACACAAAAAAAAAATACAATCATACATACAAAATGCATACAAGCAGGCCGTAAGACCTTCATCAACATGAAACTCCGGGACGTACTAGACCAATAGATGTAAACAAGAGAAATTTTATCAAAACAAAAAGACTGAGGACTATAGTTAAACCCCTTCGTATATAAGAAATATCGATTTCCATAGGAATCTTAAGATGGAAATACTTGAGTCAGACAAAGTTAAGAGTTTTGTTACCCTTGTTTGTGGACTTTACAAGCCGTTGTTCACCGCCCATCTTGTGGAAGGCGTGAAAACCCTTTCAAGGAAGTTGTTAAAATTATTGTTACCACTAGCCGGGCTGTTACGCCGTGGTCGACTGTTATGTAGACAGACGTTTCGGCCCCGGAATCAGAGGCCAACTTCAGTGTCACGTTAAAGCTTACGGAATAGGATACTTTCAAGCAACAATTTTTATTTACCCTTTTCCTTAACTATGGACACCGATTTCTTCCTCTTCCAATTCTCCGTGTATATTACACACGCGCACACGCAGACGCAATAAATCAATACCTAAACAAAAAATAAATACACTTTTTGCGAGAGAATTATCAAAATAAATGGACGCCTAACAAAACACTGCGGAACGTGTAATTATTAAACTTTTGAACAATGTAGCCCGGTACCCCGGGAGTTCGTATCGGTTTGCAATCGTTAATCTCAAAACAATGCAAATAATTTTCATCGGCGAACTACGTCCTGCTCTCTGTTTTCTCTGTGCAACGTTTGTTTTATAGAAAACATACACACACGTAAGCATACATACATGTATATATATACATGCATATATAAAACAAACTACAACAGAGTTTCCTTGTGTTTGCCGTTACAAAACATCCTCTGCGCTGCGGAACGAGGCAACAAGAAAGCGCCGTGTTCCCTTTAACTGGTGAAGCTGAAACGTTTTCCGTCGAGCAAATATAATTAGGGAATTACATCTCTCACGGACGTTATGTCTATTAAATTAATGTTTCACAAAGCTTAATTGAATGCAGTAAATCTTTAATTTACTACTGTCCTTTTTCGTATGGTAATTTGCGCAGTTCGGTTTCCTTATAAACGTCGTTAGTTATCTTATAAACTACGCCCAACAAACTCATAAACGTACATAATTTACAGGAACATCTTTAACGAAAACCTAAATGTATATAAAAACAGTATAAAAAATATATTTCATGTACAGTTAGTATCAAATTTGCTAAACGAGGTCACTTAGCTGTCTTCCTAGCTGGTCCTATATAAGTCACTTAGCTGTCTTCCTAGCTGGTCCTATATAAGTCACTTAGCTGTCTTCCTAGCCGGTCCTATATAAGTCACTTAGCTGTCTTCCTATCCGGTCCTATATACGGAAATTATTTATGTTTTTCAAGAGTAAGAGAAACAGTTTTTATTTCATAAAGTAGACAACGCAAGGACGCCAATAGTCCTGTTATAATGACGGAAAAAGCAGAACATTGAGGACAAATAACAGAGAATTTGTAAAAAAAACCTACCGTTTGACATTACAGAGCTTTCAGGAATACAAACTTCCGCTAAGAAAAATATTGACGTACAATAACTAAAATACCATTTATCCAATTTTATGTAAAACGTTTATACATATTTTATACATTTTATATAAAACGCACGTTTTATTCAGAAGCAAACGTATTGTTGTATTATACTACGCCGAAACAGTTTATTTATATATTACACTCTTATTTAAGATACAGTAGCCTATATAAGGTAAAGTCCATCTATTTTTGATACAACAAACAAGTTATAACTTCTAATAAGCAACCTTTGCTTATTGATTCTGACGCTGTTGTAAACGAATTGATCTGCTTACCTATTTTTACTATTTAACACAGACATTTTCAAAGATTTTTCTCAAATATGATACACCAGACTTCACAAAACTGATTCAAACATCCTACTGTTTAATAATACCGTCTTTAAAAGCTGCTTAAAAATAGTTTACCACAGTGTTGTGAAAAACGTGAGTGACTTTTACAACAAAACTCAATTACACTAGAAGTACACCACGCGGTGTTTATCATGTTACGGGAATGAAAACCAATTAGTCTTTCTGTATATAACGGGCGTTGGTGTTTTTGGATAGGGTAGTTGTTTATTGTTTAGGTTAGCGAGTACGGATGGTGTGGAAGCGAAGCTGCCGACTGACACGACCCAAACGTTAAAGCAAACAGGAAATAAATCTGTGGAGAAATGAGAGGGGTCGGGAGGGGGGGAGAGAGAGAGAGAGAGAGATTACCATTGCTTTACGTTGTTGTACGAAAACAATACGTCAAAAATACAACAGATCTGCTAAAATAGTGTTAAAAAAAATTTACGCTGTCGATGTGAAGCAGTGAGGAAACGCTGCAGTTATTTTCCAGGCACCAGTAATTAATGACAGAAATCTCCGTGTTTCCGACACGCGACGCGATTTCCGACCTGTTCACCAACGCCTGTTGTATATCATCAATTTGCGACGCTGGTTGATTTGACAAAAGTGTTTCGAATGAATTTCGACTCAAAAGCTGTCGCGGGTTTTGTCGTGTATTCGTTGTTTCACTCTATCGTTGATATGCCAGGAATTCAGTCGACGGATTTCAAAGCGTCGAAGGAAAAAATTGATACATTCTTTCTAAAGAAATAATTGAACGCCAGTGATCATATTTTTGCATTTGGTTTAAAAACAATTTCAAATCATGTAGCATACACAAAATTCCCCACATGATTAAAAAGGTCACGCCGAAACAGCTAGTTAAACGTTTATATAGGTCTAAAAGTTTTTTACAAATGCATAATACGAGTAGTTTGTTAAAAATTACTAATTACGAAGGGTGGAATGTGTGGAGACAAGGTCTTGCAAGTTCAGTGTATAAGTTATTACGAGATCTGTTTTATTAGTTGGTGTAATCACTTTGTATCATTATATCGTGTAGACTATGTAACGAAATATCTGTTTTCTGAATGGTCCACTCAAAGTTTATTTTTTCCATATGACTTCTTCCTTCGACTGAATGAAAGAGAAACAGTCGTCGTCATCCTTTACGGCTTAGGCTAGTAGCCTGTTCCAGTCTCAATGGAAGTTATCCAACCATCGCTTACGGGGTCTTCCCACACTTCTCTTCCCCCTTGGATGATAGCCAAGAGCTCTTCTTGAAAATCTAGTTGAATCCATTCTCTCTACGTGTAACCGCCACTCCGTTTTGTACCGGGAGATTTTCTCATCTGAGCTTTCAGCTATGCCTAGCTCCATATAGAAACAGTTTGGCTGATAACTTCCTTTCCTAATTATTCCATCTACGTGCGTTTAGGCTTCATTAACTAATGGGTTCCTATTATACGCAGCTACCTTCCAATATGCACTGTCCATGCTTCTCAATTCCTCCAGACTACCTCTACTTCTAGTTTCAGCGGCTTCTGCACGGTTATCTTCTTTGACCACATGTTCTATTCGATTTTCGTGCTCTAGCCACTTATTTTCGGAGACTCTACTTCGTCCTATTCCAGGTCATACTAGCGTATGAGACTGCCATCCTTATAACATTATTATAGTTACTTACTTTGCACAGTGGCTTCATATTTTTAGTGATAACTTCACAAGCATACCTAGCTGTACCAGACTTCAGAATAAAACAAGGAAAAAAACAGAAAAAAGAGAACAATTCGAATTATCAACTAAGAGGGAAATGGGTGATGATTATAAATAAAAAACACATGGAAACGTTATATAAGACCAGAGAATGAAATTATCAAAGAATTGGTACGTAAATATGATAGGATACAAAGAAGAGTGATACTGGGGAAGTATATTTTGATTTCTTAAAAAGAAAGCAGAACGAATGCAAAAAAAAAAATTGTTCGCCCAGTCGTAAGCTATATGAGCTGAGAACACAAAAATTTGCTGATACATGAATCATTTTGTGATGACTGTTGCAAACAGTACATGAAACCTCTACGTGGAGGGGCAGAAGAAACAGATCTGTCAGAACTGACTTAATAAAAACATTACAGCTACCAGGATAATGAAAATAAAAACCAATCGAGATAAGAGTAGAATCCGTGAACAGAAGAGTTAAAAGAAGTTATAAAAAACAAAGGTTTACGGATGAACAGCAGAAGGTAAACATAGATGACGGTAGTAATAGGCCTATCACGTAAAAGAAACTGCAACAACCATCTTGAAAGTAAAGTAGTGGAAGCTGTAACAGAAGTCAGGGGCAAAGACTCTGTAACCGTCATAAACATGAATCAAGACTCAATATCGTTACTACTGCACTTAAATAATTATGTTACACGAATATTAACATTATTATATTCACTGTTATATTTCGACAATACTGAAAGTCCAGTACAGTAAAACGTTCGTGCAGCAGGAATCGCGGTGGGAGTCGAACTGCGTGTCCCTCCCTTCGAGTACAGTAATTCCTGTTAATTAGTTATCAGAAGAATGGATCGGTTAACGTGTCCCCGTCTTCATTAGGTTTTTCTGTAATTAAACGTTTGAGCCTCACGTCACGAGTAATACCGTCTGGAACAGGCGACGGGCATAATTACAATGGTTTTTATACGCAATTAAAAGTATTTATTCTGTACGTTAAGTGGCAGTAACATGGCAAGTCAATGGTGAGAGAACGATAAAACGTATTTCTTGCCAACACTTAACCTATGTGGTGGTCTTCTTCTGAATGTTGGTTCGTTGGCTCACTAACGTGGTACGGTTGCTAGAGCCGACTACGGTAAAAAGGAAGAAGAAATATTGGATATTCCTAGAAATTTCACACATAAACGGGACTCATCTCTACCGAACATCGAAATAAAAATAGATTTCATATTATAGGTCTACCATGTGAGAAAGAAGTATTTCTATCGTTGTATGCACCTTAACATTAGTATTTTGAACACTCGTTTTAAATGAATTTATTCTTCCTATAACCTTATAAAAGTCGCATAACCATCAGGAATCTTTTCGAATTTACGAAATCTTGTTAACTGTCTGTGCCTTTTAAGATCATCGTAAGGGAAACACTTTGGATATCTCGCACGCCCACGGAGCGCTTTGATGTGATAATGTGTTCTTATAGAACAGTGATACTGTTAGCCAGCTTTTCCAGACAGTAAAATGACGTTTTGTTGTTCAGTCTACTACGTTTCCTCAACGCTGCCACAAGTAGCATTCAGCTACTGCAGCTTATCGCCTTCAGTGAAGCCAATCCGTCATGTCGTCGTCATTTTTCTGTCAGTGCAGGCCTTTGTTTTACTTATACAGAATCGTGTCAACAACGCAACTACGGTGGTGGAGCTAAACTATAAATTACGACTGATAAGAGTTGCTTTGACAGCCGACGTAAACGGGGTTTTCAGTGAGACTGCTACATTTCATTTAGGATGATAATAAAGACAGGACAGGATCAATGACGTAGACCTTTTACAACTCTTATCGTAACAATTATTTCTTGTACACTGAATGCCGGTCAGTCTCAAATGTTATAATCTAATTATGTAAATGTACAAAAACGTTTTCTTCCGAAAAGTGCAATTAAGTTGATGGTAATACTGATAATAACTCATACCGGTGTCACAATTTAGCTATAGACGTTGCTCAGTGCCAAGTGGGATCAATCCTTTGATTTTAATCCTATTTTGTCAGACACAAAAATACTGTTATCAAAATCTTTATTCGTGAGAGGCGCTTTCTTTAAATATCATACCAGTCACATGTGAATTTTTCGTTCGTATGTGGAATTGGAAGAAAATCGACTTTGGCGAAGACTCTGGATTCAATAATTTCAAATCACCTGTACAAGCCACGACGATGTGTGAGAAACCTTTCAGCTGGTAATTATAGTTGATTTGCACTCAAATGTTTCCTGCATGATATATTCTTGACTGCAGAAAACACGTTTTCTAAGTTATACAAAAAGTTAGTCAAAGAGGTAAGCTGTCTAAGAGTCGTCAAAAACTAACAATAATTATACACATTTAAGTCAGGTTTGTTTAACTGATGCAGAACTGTTGCCAGGAAACGCAGATTGAAACATTTGGAGCGAAAAATAGATTTTTAATTGGAAAACCAGTTGGAGGACTATAATTGGCGCCCCTGAACACTGGCAGTTTTATTTATAATCTGCACGCGAAAAAGCACTTTATGCAACCGTTTTAAGAAGAGTTATTACAACATAGACCAATAAATTGTATAATAATTTAACAGACCAATTAACTTTTTTAATATTTAATAAAACAGCACTTCTTTTATATAAATCTCCAAAGACGTAAATACGGAATAAGCTTCTACTAATAATAATTAATCTAGCCAACCTGTCCGTAACTGAAATTTATTTATATTGCTTCAATCACCGAAACAATAAAAATGAATGCCGCGCTATGTTTCAGTAAGATTCTTTTTAATTGAGTACGTTGTGCCCGACTATATACGTCAGTCCACTCTAACGATGATACTGGCTTGAATGTGTTTCTCATTATACCGCCTATCCTTATTTCTATGACGGTAAAAAAAAGGTTCTATACTCGCAACGGGAAAATATTACATAATTTAGTCAATTTTAAGAATATTTAAACAAACTCTGATTTCTTAGATGCACAGCTGCATAGGGAAAATGTACCATTATACTATCTGTTATATACTAAATAAAGTTCAGTGTGCATGCGTTTCCTTGAGAAGGTGCACAAAAAGCTTCCGACTTTCGTACACAATTGTTCCTACGCGCTTCCCATTTCCTCAGAGTAGAAAGGAAACCAAAGTAGGGCCAAACAATGGGCAGGTAACAGACTTCAAGGACAAACACGTTACAAAATCTGTTTCTCTGTCATTGCTACAACGAACTAATCGGCCTTTTTTTTTGTATAAATTCAATAATATTACATAATACTGCAATCTGTTCGGTGTGTACATGAAACTACACGTATTAACGCGCGCGAAAATTTATCAAATGTTATGACATGTGACAAGCTGTTGAAGCTTAAAATTTCTTTGTGTAAAGACGTAAAATTATAATTAAGTTATCAGAAAAATACTGTGATAACTGTTTCCACTGCAAGAATAAAAATTGCTTCTACAGTGTATTTTACACCAGGAAGCAATGGAAGTAGTTGCAAGAAGCAACTGGTTTCTCCAATTATTGTCTGCACCAGGGACTGAAAATATCCATGTAAATGAATATTTGGTTGAACGGAGTCTATTATACTTCCACTGATGTTTTTAGACGCTTATAATGCAGACAATAATTCTTTGAAATGTGCGTTAGGAAAACAAATCTTTATTCTACAGGGAACTAGTTTTTTTGTATATTTTTAATATATCTGCTAGAAACACAAATTTCAATTAAAATACAGTATTACCTTTGGACACTTAAACAGGCTGGCTGCAGTTTAGCCCGATCACAGGCCTACTGTAATAATTAGGAAATTTCTTTATAAAATCGTTTCCTTATTTCGGTTGGATTTTATATATATATATATATATATATATATATATATATATATATATATATAAATTGACATCTTTTCGCAATATTTACACGGCTCAAATTTTTTCTTATAGGCTTATGTTTAGCGTGGATACCAATTTTCCAGTACGGAGGAATAAACTACTGAACACCAGAGAAACTAGCAGTCAAAATTTTTACTTACTCAAACCTCAAGCCGCAAGCATGAGTACTTTATAGGTTTCTCTTCCTTTTTGAACATTTCCTTCTGTCCTGGATACATTAACTTATATTTCTCCTTTTATTCAAGAGCTTTTCGTGTTTCATCATGCCACGTTTTCATGGGTCTTTCATGCGTTTCTTCTTTTTATGCGTCTTGCCTCGTACACACTTCGAGTTATCCTTTCCATTCACATTCTTTTGATATCACCGAACCATCTTAGTCTTTTCATTTATAATAGAGTTTATGGGTTTGTTTTAATCTTACTCTAAATGTATTATTTCTTATTTGTCGACAATTATCGTGTATATTTTTCGAAAGAATCTCATTTTCCTTGCTTCTATTTTTTCCATGTTTTTTTTTTTCTGGCGATTGTTCATGACTCTGGCCCACGTAAATTACATTTCTATACATTTCATCTCTTGTTTCTTTCACGATTTAGCTGCTTGCTATGCACGTTATTTGTTTAAACTGTTTAATAGCTTTCTAGCTGCTATTGTTCTTTGTATAAAGTTGCCATTTAACATCAACTTCTGTTAACACGTTACAAAAATCTAAGCTCGTAAACAATAATTCTCAGATACAAGAACATACGTCTAATACGTTCAACGCACTACAGACAATAACGGTCACTCAAATACGCTAGACTGCAGTTATAATAAATTTATTGGTAACATTCACTAAATACGACCCTAACAGTCTGTATAACCATTTGCTAACTAGTGTTTGCACTTATGGCCACATATGTTAACATCTCCAGCTAAGACAGTCTTTAAAAGTACATGAAGACTAAAGTATTAAGCTTAGTTTACTGTTTTATCAATACCTGCACCAAACTTGAGGCCTTCCCAACATCTGGCGCACGTCGTTTGAACTGGACGGTGTTCACACATTTTGTCTATTTATAGTCGTTAAAGCGCACGTTATTAACTGATGAGTCATCATGCTTTCAATTAGCAACATAAATGATTGAGTGTGTGCTGTGTCCTTCCATCATGACAACATGAAGGCAAACATTTTATGAGGCAAAGTTACTATATTAGATACGCTTAAAAAAAAATGCAGTACCTTATTTGTGTGTACGTGTTTTAACATCCCCTATGTATTTTCAACCAAGTACCATGGGTATGCAAATTCCGTTAGTTTTAAGATAGTCATACCATAGAACTGTGCATAAATAAATATATTGTTTCGCTAATAGTCATACACGGTACAACATTTATTTATTTTATTTTCATTTCACTTCCTTAGGCTTAACTGCCTACTTCCTTCGTTTCTCATGTTCAGGCTTCACTATCCATAAACTTCAATTAAAATTACTTATTCAAATTTTCAGTAGCCAAGGCTGTATAAACACCTTGGCGAGATCACAGATCTGGTATACATCGAAACAGTTAAGGAGCTGACTACAATTCGTATAAAAAATATATACCTACGCGTTAATTTCTGCCAAGAGTTTTTTAGAATACTGCAAAAACACTGGGCGTGCACAATGATTCATGTAACACTGCCAGGCTTGAACACCACACGGTTAATAAACAGGGTTACAGGCAATTTATTCGTACTTATGAATGTTGCCATAGAATACGACATTCGCGCGGTATTATTTGAGCGTACGCCCACCGGTAGGTTTCAATATCTGACACACAGTGACAAGACTTTTCTGTCGACTGGTTCTGGTTCTCAGCACAAACCATATAAGATGTTTAGTCAACGCGTAAAAATAGCAGAATTCGTTTTTTTATATTGTATATACAAATGTAAGTGTAAACTGCTCGATGAAACGAGTTTTGGAAAGCGTTCAAGATTTGTACGGTAAATAATACCAAAATAGGATCTCGTCCTACGTTATCGTTCTGCTACTTCACACTTCATGAACTAGATGAATGCTCTGTCCGAAACGTTGAGTACTAGGACCTACATTTTGGTCAGAACAAACTGAAAGATTTTCATTTTCCAGACTGACGTTTTTACAGCAGTTTGTAATTTTAAATCTTAATGGTGGGGGGGGGGGCTAATAACTGAATGGAAATATCTATTACAATGGCTATTGTAAAACTAGTAAAAACAAAGGAAGTTTACCAATGTTCTGAATTCTGTTTGTCTCTTTCTTCCCATTATTACCCGTTCGTATCATTCTTGTTATATATATTTTAAAATAAGATTTCTGACATTCCTAAGTAATAAACAAAATGCAATTATAAGTAATAAAAAATACGTCATAATATTAAACTTTCTTAAAAGTGCTCGTTACTTATTGTAGCTTAATTTTTTTATAACATTTTGCCACAGCATGTGTTCAGAGGTTATTTTCGAAAATTACCACGACAAATTGTAATGACAATGGAAAGACAGCATATTTACCGAAGAAAACGCACCGTTCACAAAACGGCTGACCTAACTGCTTGACCATACACAGACATTGTTACTTTTTTTTTAAACCGGTTTCAATGTCAGCGGGACGTTCCCTTTCCAGTGGACAGGCGACTTCCTACGAACCGTCCGGGACACATCGTACACTGCTTTCTCACTGAATATAACAAAAATAAATACTGTTCATCGTTTTGGTACGAGCCGGATCTGCTTTAGAGGACACGTCTGTACGTCAACTACGCTACGAACATGTGGCGTATGAACAATTAGTACACATTCGCCTCTGAAACGCAGAGATTTATGCAGTTTATTAGTAGCACTGTTGAAGAAGTGTATTCACAGATGATGTCATACGAATGTTGCGCGTGTGACTGTAAATACAACTCGGTGTTTACAGGCGAGCAAAAAGTGACAATACTTTTGATATGTTAAACAGATGTTGTGCTTCCGTGTCGAATAGGCCTACTCCGTCGGAGGATTGTTACAACAGAAACTCAGCACGGCGAAAACAAACTGTGGCATTCCACACGAGCGACAATGTCCAATAGCCAGCCAATCCTGACACTCGTACTTAATCGGGCAGCAGAAAACGGTGAAAATTTTTCTAAAGAGTTTGCACTGAAGAATATTTATTCGCTCAAAATTCATAATAACTTCAGTCACGCTTTATTTATTTATAAAGCGATATTTGTGTTACGAAAACGCATCGGAGCATTACAGGTAGATTATGTAGACGAAAATAGAAGTGAAAGTTTCTTCGAAAAAGAAACTTTTTTTAGAAGGTAATATCTCATACCAATTTTATATGCCTAATTAATAAGTTTATAAAAATTAACTTTTTTTTAATAGACTCAGATAGAGACTAATATTCATTATTTATTCATGCTCCAAGTCTAGGCAATTAACCTGCGCCATGTTTATTTCAATAACTTCATCGTTTAAATTTGATGATACATATTCGTAATAAAAGAAAGATTTTTTCGGCTAAAATCTACACTAAAAGGAAAGAAAGACATTTTCAAAACCCGTGTTTGGTAATAGGTGATTTTTATTAAATCTTCATTAAAAATGTTAAGGCTTTATTGAACGTTAACTAACAAGGCATTTCATTAGTCGGAGAACTGTTACGACAGAAACTTGTCACACAGAAACAGAAACAGTAGAGGCCCCTAGCAGAAAACAGGACACGTTTTTCTAAAGAATTTAAATTGAAGAATATGCAGTTTACACTGAAGATATGTTTTTATGTAAGACAAAATTGTTCCCTTACACACAGAAGTATAGGAAATTAGGGACGCGTTCTTTTATCTAGAAATTTTTCAAACGAATTTAATCTCTGACTCGATCTCGCGAGAGTAGGCTACACCTCCAATTTATATGCTGGGGCAATAACTTACAACAATATTTGTCGTCTCTTTAATCAAACAAATACGGTTGAAATTTGTTCACTCTACACAGGCCATAGGAAGGTTTTTAATTTAGCACATTCTTCAAAGTAAATTCAGGTCTTACTTATTCTCTGCATGATAACAGTTGCCGCTGCTCTCTTCGACGACGCATTTTGTAGGCGTTCTAAAATTTGCGATTTTTGCTCATCACAATCGTTCGCAGAAAATACATAACAACAACTCAAATACAGTGGGTAAGGACACCTGACTAACAAGTGAGTGCTGACACTCAAACAGTGCAAATGCTCTGCTGCGGAGTGTAAACGTGCGCATATTGAAGAATGACATCAACAGATTGTCGCCAATTCCTGTTTCTATAGTGCGCGTTAATTTTTAGGAACGCACTCGAAATTGAGAAACATTTTAGACCGCGAGAAAGGTAGGAAAAAGATTCACTAGTCCCTACACACGAATTGAGAAACGTAACCTCCACGTAGGCAGGGCGTGACGCTGGCGGTGAGTAAAGTCCAAACGGTTATTATCTTGCAAGTCATTTTTCCGTATGTTGTGAACAACGTGTAAAGTGTTCAAACCGACACTGTACTTATTTATATTCATCTGAATAGTGTTCTCAAATGCAGCTTCATTTAAAACAGAAAAAATTAATAAATAAATAAAGGCAAGAGTTCGTCCTCCATAAAATTACACAATTGAAAATGTTCAAATTGGCCGATTTTGTGTTAAATTACAAACACAACATTTTGTGTATTACAAAACAACATGTTTAGTAAAGTTTAAACCTCTAGTTGCTTGTAGTTAGACCTGAAGTTTAATATGTTTATGCAAAACTGTTGTGCTAATTGCTGTGGCTTATTCTTTCTTTTTAACACACCTATTTTTTAAGTGTGTAAATTTTGACATTTGATACTACTGTCTGTTCAATTCACGATTAATTTGGTATTTATATGTTGCGTTATAATTTACTTTGTTACGATCAAAATATTCTTGGATTTTGTTGTCCATGACGTGTCCGTTGATTAACTAATTATAAGTATAGTACTACTGATTCGGAACACTAAGTTTTTTATTGGTAAAAATGTAAAATTTTTACCTTGTAGCCTGAACCAGTTTTCGCTTATTACAAGCTTTGTCAGAGGCTGCCACTACGAGCCCTGGTGGGCTCTGACGTCAGAGGCTCCTAGTGAAGCTTGTAATAAGCGAAAACTGGTTCAGGCGATTATGGATAGCTAATGTTTTCAGATAAGGGTAATACAACTGCATCGGCGATAGCCTGTAAACGGTTAAGTCGCGCCTGCTCACGTAATAACCGTTGTTACAATTTTTATTCTGTAAAGCGTTTAAAAACCGCAATAATAATATTGCTAACTGTGACAGACTATAAAAACGCAAGAAGACGACACAACCGGCTGCACAGTACGGGAGTGAGAGCGCCGCTAGGCTCCGCGTGGCCTTCATCTTGTATGCATTGTTGGTTACGTCACCCATCTCGCACATGTGGTGGTGGCATTTTGTAACCATTATTATTTTATAACATGTATTTATACAGTTTAGTTACTCATCGGGCAGGGAAGAAATGCCCACTCTACTAACTTTCTTCATAAACAAAGACGTTGACATTTCCATATTAGGCCTACAAGTGCAGTTCCCACAAGTGCAGTTTCAGTTCTACACAAACTAGCCAACATTCAGTGCAGACTTCATACGCACTGCAGTATTAGTTTCAATAACTAGCTCAATGCAAGTTATACCCTCTGTTTAAAGTAAGTAGAGCTAATAGCTGTCATATGTTAAGTGATGTACACTTCGTCTGCAGTGGCGGCGCTAACGAAACGGGGGCCCCCCCGCGAAACTAATTAGGGGGCCCTATAAAAATGGTTAAATTTTGTATACGTAATAGGGGAAAACACTCAAATGAGTTTCTATTTACGTGTGTTTCACAACAATGGTTTGTGAATACTTTCTCGTCTATCACAAAGCGTTTGCAATTTGCAAAGGATGTTTTACACGTATACAAACTCTTAAAATTCATTGTTGCTAAATAGACAAAGTTCTATACAAACTATAAAAAAAACAAAATAAAAAGAATTATTTATTTTTACGTCAAAGATCTAAATTCAGACTATGAAACAGTACCGCACACAGAGTGTTAAAAATTTATTATTTAAAAACGAATATCAAAGTAACATTCTAGCTTTTTTCAAACATTTAAATTAGTTTGTAACTGAATTTGTGAAATTCTTGAATATACTCTATACACGTTCTCCTTAAGTCTAATCCAATTCAATAACACTCGAACTCAAGTAATGTACAATATTTACAGATGAGGATCAACCAAAGTTCACTGTTTTCCTAAGCCTAGTCTTCTTTTTTTAATAGCTAAGAACTTTTCAACCACTTCGTTGATATTAGTTTTCTGTGTCTCTTCATGCTCAATGCTTAACAGTGCCAAGTCACTCAACCGAGTTTGGGCCATGGCACTTCTTAAGTATGACTTAATTAATTTAAGTTTTGAAAAGCTTCTTTCCGCTGTAGCTGTTGTGACAGGTATGGTTAAATAAAGCTGCAAAGCTGTAGTTAAGTCTGGGAGGCAGCTCATAAGGCAGCTGTTTTCTTCAACCAGTAAATTCATCATTTCTCGAATGCTTTTCTTGTGTACAATTTCTTTGGCCATCAGAGCTTTGAAGAATATTACTTGGTCAGGCAGTGATGTGGAAAGGTCACCAGGATACACATTGACCAGAGCCTTACTTTTCTCCACTATTGTCTCTTGTGAGAGGTTTACTAAATTCTGAGGCGTCAGGAATGAAAACCTATCATCAATGCAACGCAATCCTTCGAATCTCATTTGTAGCTGAGCTATTACAACATCTAGTGTTGCATTGAAAACTTTTACTTAAAATGATTTCACTGGGTCGTCAATTCTATGGTCAACTGATAATTCAACAAAGAAGCGTTTTACAACTCGCTTACGCTTATTTTTCATGTTACAAGTTATGTCCCATGACTGGGCCGACTGTTTAGCACCAGCAAGAAAGCCGGCAAAGTCCTTTCTTAAAACTTTTAACTCATCGCAAGCGCGGCTTAGAAACTGCCACGCTCTGCCTAGGTTAACAGTTGGCCTCTGTAGTGCTTTCGAAGTTATATTTACATTCTCTAAAATCTTAGTTTCAAGGCAGTGCACAAGAATAAATTCAAAGTTTTCCAGGTGGTTTCTAATTGCTAATGCTTCTTCTGCCTCGGGGTTTTTTGAGCTGTATAGAATAATTTCTGTCAAACACTTAATCACAATTTTGAAATCATTTCTTAAAGCTAACAGACAGTCGTGTCTAGAAGACCACCTTGTTGGACATAGCTTTTTTAAAGTTAGATTTTTGGCAGAGCTGTCTTCTTTAACGGCAGTGTTAAGTTCTTGCTATCTATGTAAGCTTTCACTGAAAAACACATAAGTTTTCTGTACTATGTCATAAAATTGTCTTATTTCAGAAATATTTGATACTGAATCATTGATCACCAAGTTCAGGTTATGTGCAGCACAGTGTACGTAATCCGCGTTTGGGACTATATCCATAATTCTTTTCTGTAACCCAGAGTATTTCCCGCTCATTGTTGCTGCACCGTCATAACCTTGACCTCTACACTTACTAATGTCAATTTCATTTGTTTTCAAAAAGACTAAAATCTTACTTTGAAACCCCTCACTGTTGGGATCCTTTATTTCTTGAAATCCCAATACGGACTCACTAATCACAGTTTTATAATTGCCAGGAGATTCTTCTACTATGTTAATGTATCTGATTACAACACTCTTTTTCCAAGTGGCATACGTGAGACAAGATTGTAAATGAGCATTGCTACTTTCATGAACTTTAATTTTTTACTGAGACCTTTCCAATCTCTAATATCGCCTTCACGCCAGCTTTGGGCATCAGCACTTTGGCTGAAAAGCCAACATGGTAAACAATAGACTCCATCTAGATTACGAGAGTAACAAACCCAAAACCTGTGAACAATTTGGCCTGCTGCAGTTTTGAAAGAATAATATGCTGTACTGAAAGACCGCTTAGAAACGGAATCCTTCGGGAAAGGACCCTTTGTTTGACAAAGTTCACTTAACTTTATTAACTTTTTCACCTCGTCTGTCATTGTAGCTTGATTTTTATAGAATGCAATATCTGTCTCAAAACTTTGGCAGTTTGGATCGGAAGGGCCTGCTAAACTAGTTTTATTTGCGTGATTACTTATAACTTCAGTTGGTTCAAACTGATTTTCTGGTCCAGGTATGTCTTCGGACTGGCGAACACATTCAATGCCTAGCAGTTGTTCTTCTTGTTCATGTTGCAGTTGCTTATTTGTTTCCGTAGTTGTATCACTTGTATCCGACGGACTAATGATTAAATCAGGTTTATTGTCACTGTCACAATCAACTTCAAGTCCGATTTTTGTTTCTTTTTCATTACTTGCACTTGACCCGGGTTTGGGTTGTTCAAGTTCACATTTTGATGATTTTTTAAAAAACTGGTCGAGTTTTAAAAGTTTACTTTTAGATTCTTCTCGTTGTTTTTGCAGTTTCCTTTTCGTAGCACCACTTAAATATTCACGCTTACTTTCCATTTTATAAACTCTGTCTCTAACACTCTAACTCTACACAAAATACAAAAAATTAATCAAATGTTAAGTCATTAAACTTAAACGGCACTAAATTACGAAATGAATGCAATACAGTATCATCGCGCAGGAGATGCGACGCACTACTGAGTACTGAACTACATTGTGCTGTGTTTGTTTACGTCTCCTCAGTGCCGAGTGACTCATCGCACGGACGTAAGGGCACCACAAGAGATAAGATAAGCTTCGCTTACAAACTACAAACAATAATGTAATTTCGGAAAACGTAGTTTTTTTGCATGTCTATACACTTAAATAAAACGTATATTTCGTATTTTAAATACAAATTTGCCGGTAGTCGGACCCCATTAAAACTTTTTTTCCTATTATAGCTCGTTTCATATTTTTTCTAGGGGCCAGAGTGGCGGGGCCCCCCCGCGCCGCGGGGTCTGCGGGGGCCTTATCGCCGCCACTGTTCGTCTGGTATACAAAATAGGTTTAACGAAAACCCTACACACTCCTACAGTTAAAACCTACTGTTCTGAACCAAATTTTTTAAATCTACCCGTATTAAGCATAATTTTGCGACTCATGCAAATTTACTGTTGTTGCCGGAATAACTCTTTCTGACTTTAATGGCGTGTGCAAACTGCATTCTGATTTCGGAATGATCTGTAATTAGGTCGAGATAATAAGGTTTCGGCTCCTGTTCCTCCCCTATGTTACATAATATGATAACACATATAGTGATTTTGCGTACGGGCCTCTCATCTCCAACACTTCCTTTCTAATACGACAGCCACATAGGCTTACTTAGGAATACTAGTAGCCACGTACTTGTATTTAGACCAACGTATTTAAATCACAATCCTCAGTGGCTTTCCAAAATAGGCTTACATTAAAAAATTTCCATTAAACACATTTATTTTGTCATTAAAAAAATTATTAATTGACGTACATGTCAACTCAAAGTGAGTATTAATGAATAGTTTGAACGCTTAAATCGAAATAATGAAACACCTCAGTTTGTGATTTCTTAGATTGTTTCAAAGTTCGGGTGCGTGGGAATCCGGGACTGCTTTTAGGTAGTTAAACGTTTAGTAAAGTTCCATATATACATTAATTTATATAATTTTGATGTCTTATGTTTAATTTTGTTTAGGTTTCTGTGTCTTTTCAACATACATTTAGAGCACTCATCCACACGAAACCTTTATGAACATTAGAGCATATAAATGTTCCTTACCAACCTGGTATTTATAAATATATTATAAGCAGATATGTTTGTTGTAATTCCCAGCGTATAGCTAGAAAATTTATTACAGGACCTGAGACAAATACGAAAGAAGTTAACATCCTATGGATAAGATCTTGCAGGCATTCTTTATACTGCATTATATTCTCCCAATGTAATTCACATTTTATAAACGTAACTTCGTAACATAATTCTTATATGTCTCCTCCCCACAAAAATAGGCTCCAATCATACGGTAGGATCCGATCCGAGTTTTTTTTCCTTACATTTACACATCAACAACAACAAAGCGGGACAACAAAAAGTCTACCTGTTCAGACCTGCACAACGACGACGGCGGCAGGCCCAGCGCTTCGCACGTTCCGACGGGTCGTTTCATCTATCCATGCTCCACCGTTGTGCAATGGTCACCGGCAACCTTGAAGCTGAGCTATATAGGTTCGGTCGTGGTTAGTTCGGATTACACAATAAAACGACGGTTGTAACACAATCCAAGACGTACGGCATATATACACAAAGTGTTGGGCCACTGTGTTCCTTTTTTCTTTTTACGATCGTCATTCATCATTAGTCCGTATGACGCGTTGCGTGTATTACTGACTGTACGTGACAACGTTACAGTCACGCCGGTGATTGGCAACACTGTGCAATATTACTTTACCGTCTACCTTCATTACCTGCTGCATAAAATAAATATTTGTATCCGCTCTTTTTCATGAGAGGGGAAAATGTCCGGGGGAATTTTTGTGAAAGTCCGGGATTTTATCAATCCTTAAGAAGCTTTTGGTAACGCTAATTTACTGCATCGCGTTTGTTAGAATGGCATTAATAACACCAGTTGACAAGTGTTTATCGTGTTTATTGTCGGGTTGCGACTTTTGTGTTTTAATTAAAATAAAGTCAGTTTAAATCGGAAATTAACAAACATCTTAACACAGAGATCGTACAGAAAAGTATAGAACGTCAGTTAAAAAACAAGAGATCGTCAATAGTCTACTTACATTTGATTTCTCTATATATTTTTTTTTTTTTTGTATGAGCCACTGTGGACTACGTTTGGTTCAACTGGTTCCTCCCTTCTCCTCCTCACTCCCACATTTCCTTCATTCTTGATCGACGTCTCTCCCTCCTTTCGTCAGTCCAGATGTCACCTGTCCTCTTCTTGGGTTTTTCCTGAAAACCTTGGGCATTTTTTCATTTCTTTTTGAGTGGCAAGCATTCTTCAATGTCTTCTTGAGTAATCTGGAGTTCTTCTATGTCTTTTCCTGTTTCTTTGAACTACGTATTGGACATTTTGATCTTTTTGAAATAGTTGAAAAGCTTCCCTGTTGTTTTCCCTACTACGTTTACTTTTTTTTAAATTTATAACTGTTTCCTATACAATTAAAATATCGTTTCCATTTTTTAAAAAATGGTTCTCTTTGCCTGGGCCCATGACTATGATGCTGCTAACTGCCAGTTACTAAGAGCAAAATGTTGAGTATACAGCTGAATACATCCAAATGTTAATATCACAGTCATGGCCAGACTGCTTGACAGGTCATAAAAAAAAAACTGAATGCTAAGAAACTGGGCGATTCTCAGACGTTTTTAATAACTGACGTGATATAATAGAAGTCGAGTGAGCTGATAAGGTGGCTACAAAAAAAGATTATATAGTGGCGAATTTATATTAGGCCTATATTGCGACATTTATATGTTGCGACAGATGTATAGTATTTACTACAATATTAAACTAAGGATATCGAATTCCCGTATATTATCTATACTAATATACGACTGCGATTCTTCCACGATAAGTCAGACTGTTACCAATAGGCCTATTTCTAGCCTAGGGCAACTGTCCATTATAATCAACTGATATCCAGCATAATAGGACTACTATTGCGATTTTTAAATGGCTTTGGGGACTCTTAAGCAGTGGTGCATATCTCCCCCAACGTCATTGGTGCACATCCCTCCCAACGTCATTGGTGCAATCCCCCCCCCCAAATTTGTCACTATCTTCCATCCAATTTTCACCTATCCCTCAAATGTAATTAAAAATAAGTGTTGTTAACGGAAAAAAACTTGAAATATTAATTTTTATTCGTTGAAAAAATAAGTTATTTTTAAAATGAAAATCAATAAACTATAATTAATGCTGTATTACGTTTTCAGACAATTTTATTTTCAGCGTCGTTTTAGCCTTCAGCGCCAAATTTTATTTTTTCTTTTACAATCTTTAACGTTTTATTGTAAAAAAAAACCTTTACTTAGATTTAAGGGGAGTAAGACGAAGTAAAATATTAATTTTCACATATGACTGTATAAAACTGAATGGTATTACTGGACACGAATACAATAAATTGTGCTGATTGAAATACGTTCTCCGACTTTATGTTTAAATATAGAACAAAAGAAAATTTAAATCTTTTACTTTATCAGCTAAGACACATCTATACGTTGAAATTATTTCAAGCGCAGGTCGTCCTGATACTCAATTCCAAAATCATTTATAGACCAAACGCTGTTTCAACAGCTCTTTTATTATACCGTGGCACACTTATTGTGGGTTCGTAACTGGTAGTATGCTTGTAATTCAGAACTTGAGCAGCAGCTCGATGTTTCCAGCTAGGCTAGTACACGAAATCAGGCGAAATGCTTAATAGCGCGACTCGTGTTCTGAGCTGCCGTTTAATCTACCAGCCAGCTTCATGAGCTGATCACCGAAGCCCAGCCCCCCCCCCCCCGTTAAAAATTTACCAACGAAAAAATACAAGACATCAGCATACCCGTTACAATACAAATTATCTTTGAAAGGAAATATTAACTTGAAAAGGAAATACTATTATGGTTAAAAAAAAAAATCTTTGTATCCAAAATTCCTTACTATTAAGGCGTCAAGGTGTCAACAATCCTTATTATCAGCTATCCAGGAAAATTATGGAACAGGTTTCTCCATATCGGTCTCATATATTAGGTACCCACCGTTTTCTGAGTAACATATATGTGGAACGTACATTACATATTAGCATAATCGGGTACTGCTCTACGTACAGAACACAGAATTCAACAAATTATATATAGCCCCCTCGGTGAGAAGAGTAAAAGTCGGTATGAAAGCAACTCTTATCAGTGGTAATTAATTTTTAACTCACATCCACTGTAGTGACTTTTTTGCTACGTTTCTGCACATAATTAACCAATGACTCTACCACAGCAAAGTACGGTCGGCTCCACCGAAGGTTGCGGTTGATGAACACTAATTGTGGCAACAAAGCGGCAATGTGGACTCGAAACGGTAACTTCATCTAATTCACGATGCAATCTGATTTGTAAACTGAGACAGTGTCGTCAACTGCTACACAATTAAAAACATATTAGATTACGCAATATACATTACATCAAAGGATACCCCCCTGTTATCCTTCTGACCAAGGGAGATATAGGCCTAAATGAAATTCAACATGTAAAGACGTTCAGAACAACTAACAATTTTTGTATCATAAGGTATTATATATCACAGTACTAGAGATCTTAATTACTAATACCAAGTGTAGTAATCCCAACACGGTAAAATCTTACGTTTGCCTGGCATCTGATCGAGAACAGATGTTGAATAAATACTTGGTGTTAACTAATATGTTGCTTGTCTGCTTCTGGTCGACACCCGACACTGTAGTCATACCGAAGGTGACTACGCTGGCGGTTCACTGTCCACGCGTGTCTGCTTCTTCTTCCGGTTCAAAAATTAATCGACCTTGGGGTTCAGTGCTGGATCACAGCTGTCAGTGGTTGGAATTGCGCACAACATGGCGTTCTGTTCGTTCTTCCGGAAGAATTTCATGCACAATATTTTTACAACGCACACCCACACAGTAAACAGACACGACCCTCAGAGAATTACACGCATTCATTTTGTTCAAGGACCTGCTACAACAGATGCGCTAACCAGATATCACGGTACATAATTTAGCTTATAAAAATTTGCATTCAAAAATCTGTTTGGAAATATAGTTTTCAACTCAGCGAATTGTTTTGATGATCGTGCTCTACGGTTACTTCAGGACAATCGCGCTTGTTCCACTCTCAGGATAGACATAGAAAAATTCCCGGTTTTGCCGATAATAGGATTGCCTATAATTAGCCGTTTTGTTAAAAAGCAGATAATTCACACAATTACGTAACAATAACGTAGGCTTTCACTGTACGAGTCAATCATATTATACATTGAAACTATCAATGTATCAATGTATTTATTCTATTCTATCATCCGATCGATACCCACTGTGACGATGACGACCTCTCGAGCCGTCGAAACGTCACCGATTTTAACATCCGAATAGCAACAATAACAACCAACTAACACCACAGCCGAATAGGCCGGTAGTTTTAACGAATAATTTGATTCACATAATTTATATTTATATTTATATTTATATATACGTACTTGAACGAGCGAGCTTTCAGTTTTGACTCGAGCATTTGTCTGTCTGTCTACCTATCTGTCTATTTAGAGTATGTCTCACAATAATTTTTGAACGCATCAACCAATTTTCGTAAAATTCGGCAAGCGCGTCCATACTTCGATCCTACAGAACCCTATTGTTTTTTATAGTGATCCCTCTAAAATAAGGAGGTGGGAGGCAAAAATGTGGAGGGCAATTGTAAAAAAATCGGAAAAGCCCATGTGGGGTATCAAATTAAAGGCAATTCAAATCAAAATCCGACTGTAGTGTTCATTTTTGAAAAGTTCAACATTTTTGGGCGTCAGTAGCCTACACAAATAGTGGGTGAAAATTTTGATGAAATCGCAAAAGTTAATGTGAGGTATCAAATTAAAAAGAATTTTTACCATCTGAATGCAGTGTTAAGTTTTAGAAATTTCAAAATTTTCGACCCACAGAGCCAAAAAAATAGATAAAAAAATGGTGAAAATCCAGCAGTGTCAAACTAAAAACAACTGTAACCAAATCACAGAATGTTTTTAACTTTTGGCGATAATTTTACGATTGTGTGTTCTACAGTTGTTATATTACTAAGAAAACAGTAGAGTATTCAGAGTTCTTGTAACTGTTTCTATAATTGAAAATCTAATACCTAATCTAATTTCTTTTACCAAATATCAAAATTTGTGTAAAATATACTTCGTTCAAAATAGTAAGCGAATTCTGCAGCTCAGGGAGCATACTAGTCAATTTACATTCATATTTCTAAATGTATATGTAAGGTCTACTTAATCCGTATATTAAATACGAAGAATCTCTATTAACTCTCTGTTACGTAAATTAAAAATTAGTTGATTATCCAAAAGTATATAATACGCTTTATAACAACAATCAATTTATAATATGTTTAAAAAATATTATGCTTCCAAATGAAATAATTTCGATCAGTATACATTGAAGGCTATCTCCCTTTAATATTAGGCTCGCGTTAAATTAATGTTAAATTTATTATAGGCTTACTTATATGGACAGTATCTTCACTCAGTGGATATTTTGTATGTTTTAACAACGTAGTAATTAATCGCTAATAAAGGTAATATGAAGTAAAAATATGACTGTACCGAATTGTTAATCACCAAATACAACCTTTACAATATGAACAAACACTGTACATGTGTAAAAGGTTCCTCGATCTTAGGCATACCTAATTATGATATTGTCAGTAAAATACAAATAAAAAGTGTAAGAACAAATTAACACATTATTAGAAGACAATAATCTTTAAAATATAAATATTTCTTCTCCAACATATTTTGAGTAATAACAACAACAAAAATTATCGGACTTTGCCCTGACATTTGGTGAAACATGTGTTATAATAATTTTAAATGGTGATAATTTACTACAGAAGACAGCGCTTCATAAAATTATTAACAGTCACTTCAATCATTAAGCCTGAAATGCTTTGTGTATGATACTCTTTGAACATAGTAAATGACTGAAAACATGTAGCCTACAATTTTCATTTTTGTATAGGTCTACGGTTGTAATTTTTTGTTCGATTGAAGTTACTGTATATACTAATGCATGACAACACAGTGAATCAGAGAATGCACACAATAATTCCTTCATTCCTCATATAAATTTTCCAAGGTATGTGCCATAGTAATGGCTACAGACGCGATGGCTGTAATGAAGTGAGAAGAAGAGCTGGCAGGTCGAGAGATGCAGTGATCTAATGCCGTAATAGCGATTACAACACAAGTTCAGCGGAGGGGGTGTGTGATGGAAAAGAGACTGAGAACTCTCTTCTCTCACAACGGGCTGTTTTCTCGGAACCGCTTCTTTTGAAATAAAATGACACCTTGATTCGATGCATTCCGTTCGATTCAGACACAAAGCAACAGATAGATGCAGCGCCAAAGTACTGGTCAACCGGCGAGCCAGCCACATTTTACATCAGACCAACTACAATAGCATTTAACACAATATATTAAAAGAAATAGTTATCACAGTTATTACAGTTACTTCATAATTAATGCTTAAACGTTTCTAATAAATTCAATATTCTCAAACTATACATAATAAATTGAAATTAGAGTAAAAATAGATTTACTCTATATTAATCTTCCCTTGTCCAAATGTATATATTTATTTTTAATTATCAATTCACATACGATGGTAGCTACGCATTCTTATCCTTTAGCAGACTGAAATGACTCCGGTTGATCCAAAATCGATGTTCAGAAGCCACCTACCACTAGGGATAGAGAAAAAAAGTATTTTCTTTTTCGATCAATCTTATCATCGTGGTTGATCTTTTTTTATTATTTACATTTTATATTACGACCTTCGAAAGGACAAAACTAATTTTTCATGCGTCTTCTTCTGCTTTGGTTGCTGACAAAGAAGTCCGGTCGGGCCACCATTCTTCTTATACAAGTGTTTCTTGACGTATATTAAATGTTCAGATTATAATGGTACAGAGAACGCGCTGTTCGTTGATAATTGATGATGCTCTGTCCGACGAGTGACACTGGAATTCCAACAGCCATGCTACTAACTTAATCATATCGAATCTCCCCTCCTCGCCAATGTCACTGGGCCGGCGTTTACAGCGTTAGTCAGAGCTCCGGTGTTGCTTCTCTTACATGACCGTCAACGATCGTTTTCCTATCGTACGGCATTCGTTAATCACACTCGTTCGTTTATTAAGGATCCCTATCATCTTATTTGTTTGTTCGTTTTAGTACACTCCCTATTTTGGTCAACGATTATGGGGATAAACTCTTTGTGACGATGGCTTTCGCTTTCAGTTCTTGAGCTTAAGCTTGCTCGACATTGCGTTTTTTTAAATTAAAAAAAAACTACGTTAACCGTGGCAGAACTACTCTGTATTATCATCTTACATCGTCTGTAATACAGGAAGCGTAAGTCATGGCAAGAAGATTGGTAATGGTCAGTGGAAGGAAAACAAGAAGTGAAGATAGAACGAAAACATGGAAACTGTAATGGAGAAAGCGCTTAATACATGAAACTGGTATTTGACACCAGTAACATCACCGACAAGAAATCATCCTTAAGAGCTACTCTTGTTCCATCTATTAGTTGCGACTACTAGATAGTACTGACCAAGTATTCTGAATGGGAGAAAAGTACTACTAACCACCCTGAAAAAACCACTAGCCTACTCGAAGAACGTACTTCGTTACTTTTTCCTTACATCTTCACTATTATAAAACACTGGTAAAAGTAAAGTATGTTACCAAATGTACGTTGAACTAATTACACACAGACGCCTTCGATTTAAGCCCCCAGTAATTTACTGTCGTCAGAGGCGATCGACATGCCATCAAGTGGCAGAATATAAAAAAAAAAGGTAATATCATTGTCGTCATTCGTACAATATAAATGCTCTAAATATATAACAGTGAATTCAACTAGTTTTTATTTGTTTGGATCAAGCTAAGTGAAAAGTAGTTTGTAAATAAGTATAGTTATCAAAGTTCATTAATAACACCAGTTTAACACTTTTGTCTGGCGCGAGCAAGACACCAGAACTGTGGCGCGAATTATTTTTAACTTCGTTATCATCTCATTGTTATGGGCAAGTAAGCGTCTCATTATTATGGCCACAAAGTTCAGGAAGAAAATATAAAATATAATCCTTTATCTACACCTTTCAGGTGTAAGTTTTTATTTGGTAAAAAGAAAATCACGTTTACTACTTTTTTAAAGTCATGTATACGTAATTTTTACTTCAGACTTATGAAATATGAAAAAAGTTATATGAAATTCAGGGACCTTTATTTCATTATATGTATACGACTGTATTTCATAGAATTTTCACATGTAATCCGTATACGATACATATAACTAACATTTCTGGTATAGCGGTAAACAATAGAGAAACGAAAGACTCATTCTCTACGGTGAAGTTTGTAGAATAGTTACAGGGTCAGCCTTATCCCACTTATTCAGTGGTCTCAGCTAACACCTGGAACGGCAAGCAGTTCAAATGTCTCTACGTACAAACTCATCTAACGTACGTGGAATTAAAATTCCTTACTTCGGACCAATTTATCAAGGCTTGTTTGTTTCGAGGCATTTTAAATATCTTCATTAAATACATTTACCAAACGTACATAGAATTCTTATTTACCACTTCGTTTTGGGTTACTTTATCGAGTCAACTGTACTGTTTCCATAATTCTTTGCACTTCTTTAAAAGACTTTTCCGTTGTTTAAAGTCTTCCACCCTTCCGCATTCTGACAGATGTTACCGCCATTCAAGGTCAAAGTTACATAAACCCAAGAAAGGTACGAGATAGCTTCCTTCTTAGTTACGTATTTTAGTACTAAGAGTTCGATTCTCTACAAATAATACGTCAAATGATTAAAGTTATTTTTTTTCTCCGTTGTTAACTTTCAAATTTGCCAAAAAATATATGTTACAAAAACAAGAATCATCAATTTGGTTAAAGATTAGTATAATCTGGGAAAATTAGTATTCTTGATTTTGAATTAAGTGGTTAAAGTTTATAAGGAAATAAGTGGAAGCGACTCTCCTTGGGTCGATGAGGCGAACAACAATAAATCTAAATATGAGTTTAATTCTTCGTGAAGTGTTTTTCAATAAAACAATGCTGTCTCATGTATACGTCAAAGCGATACACGGTTTAACGCTAATATTCTGGCAACACATATAATTAATTCATTCATTACTATTCGCACGAAGGGCATACTTGCAATTTGAATGTATTTGACTTCCAAAAACGTTTACGTAAATAGGGCACCCACATTACCACTGAAAACGTCTTCATTCTACTACTTCATTCGCTACCAGGTCGCTGACAAAGAATTTGTTAAAATTTACTACTAAATCTTACAACAAATCTCCATGGCTCAGAACACGTTTCGGCAACAAGTTCCATTTGTTGAAGCCTGACACACAATGTTACTGCTGTACCATACAAGTGAATACAGCGGTAAGGTGGATGCGCGGACGCAGGCAAATTCTTGCGAAGCAGTAACAGTTATATCCGACCGACAGACCGGTAGGTTATGAGACTCGTACTTTTACGTCTTGCACATAAATCACCTCACGTTTCATGTACGTAAAATATGTGGTATGTCGGGTTGCCGAGGCGCTAGATCATTCTACACGAGTAGGCCTACTGTGTACGACACAATACAAATCCTAAATCTCATTACAGTCATTACAGTTACAAGGGAAACCATATTGTTGTATTGTTATATAAGAAGACGCGAGAGAGAGAGAGAGAGAGAGAAAGAGAGAGAGACGGAGGGGAGGTATCAATATATATGCAATGCAATGTCAATGACCATGGCGAGAAGATAGCTTCCCATATCTGTCTCCGTGAAACGAATCGCAGACGACGTACCATACAGCGGCGTGTCCGATTGAATCGCTTCGCATTCGATCCGGGCTGGAAACCCACAGTCGAGAGGAATTCTTTCTTCTCAATCACGCCATTTCTACCCTGCCTGTGTACAGAGTTCACAAGCACTAACGTCTAATTTACTGTTCGCTCAGGTTACAATAATCGGTGACCGAAATTTTAGAATTTATCGCGCCAGCTCAGCTCATTTCTTCCGAAGAGGTCTGTCGATCCTCAAGAATGGTCATCAGTCCAAATTCCGTGTTCATGCACATCACTCTAAATTTTACAAATCCACGCACATTGATATATATTACCACACTGTTATATATGCATACAGGGGCGTATTAACGAGAGGGGGAGAACGGGACCGGACCCCCCCCAGATGGTCGAAAAAAGTTGACTAATTTTGTTAATCTCTTAATTTTTAGGATCTTTTATTATTTTTCAGCCGTGTGTTTGTGATAGTAACTCATTTTTAAATATACAAACATGTTTATGTCACATCATTTGCGTATAGGCCTACGTTTGAAATATGAAATATAGGTAAATCAGTTCACTCAATAAGTATCTTCTATAAAGTGTTTCAATAACGCGTATTTCTATTGTGTTATTAACGTTTACTTTAATGGGATTAATTTCAGGATGTTATCACACGTTTTTCAGCCACTTTAGAAATAGTATTGTTGATTAGTCTTACTTACATTTTCTTTTGTACAAAGCCGACTCGACCGGACGCCGGAACCCCTCCCCCCCAAGGCAAAATTCTAGATACACCACTGTATGTGTATTATATATAACTTATTTATCTAAGTTAGCCATGAATTTGTCTGTTATTTTAATTTATAACTTTAAACCATGTGTATGTAGCCATAAACACGCGCGCGCTGATGTTAAAATTAAAACTCCCTAAGTTTTTGAGTCAATTACTTGACCAGAAAAATAATTATTCTCTATTGCAAGTATTCAACTGTTAAAATTACAATGCATGAAATGTTGAGTCAGAAGAGAGGCTTGTTTCACCAGAGAGTTAAATGCTTTGCAAGATAGCATTGCCATCTTCGAGGTTACGCAATAGTAACAGCTGTTCCCCGCCCCTCGCCATCCAGCGTTGTCGCACGTTACACTTGGTTATGCGTAGCCAAAGGCGGGGAGGGGAGGTCTGTTGCAAACACTGGCAATACCGCAGTGGCCTCGAAGCTTATTATGATATGTCTCACATAATAACAAAAAATATCAGCGTTGTTTAAAGTATCGAAAGAAGAACTACCTGACGTCTGCGCTTTAATATAGATAATTCTGAGGTAAAAATTATATCTGCTCTGAGTTTGTACAAACTTTTCCGCCAATTAATTTCACGCTGCTGAAGGAAATTCTTAATTAAAATTCAGTGGAAAACCCTAATATTTCCGTAAAGTGTAGCGTGATTTTTGGCTAACGGCATGATTTTTGGAGGTGAAGTGAGGCGACCGCTAACGCCGATAATTTAATTAAAAAGACAAACGTTAGCGTTCACACTTTACGGGAAAACGCTTATTTATTCGTGCAGTGAATCAGTAAGAGTGAAGTGTCAGTGTTTTACAGCTGACTGGTCTTCGCTGCAGGGTACTAACAATGTAGAGTTATATCATTTTGAAACATGTATGCGTATAATATTTTTGCGCATTCCATAACATATAATATATGTTTAATTCCATGAAAAGGAAGATAAACACCAGTGAATCGCGATGAAGAGCCATTAATTGATTCTTGGTATACTCTCGGGGCCAATATTTCTCGTGCACACTGTGTTTGAATCAATTGTCCTTACTGGTGGAAAACCGCAACTTCTGACAAAGAATTAACAGTTCAGATGACTAATAGGCCTATTCTTAGAGGCGGGAAACGTAGCTATCTTTGAAACATAGCCGTGTTTGAAAACTATTATTGACACTCTGAAATTATCTCTCTCCTATTCAAGTTCTGGTTTCCGTCGGTGTTCGTAAACGACACAGACCAAAATCTGATTTATGAGCATTTATTTGGTTTCTAGTTTACTCACTTAAGTCCTTTAATATTCAGGCAGGCAGGTATAATAAAGTAATTCTTCCACGACACGCTAAAGGAATACTGCCAGACGCCATTAACTTTGCCACAGATATAAGGTCAAGAACTACTGACTACTAAAGAAGCATTACCGAGTTTAATTGAAAATTACAATTTAGTACTCAAAAAAAATAATTTTTCAAAAAATAAATTATTTAAAATTTATTAGGAAAATATTATGACGAATTATTAGGAAAATATTGGGCCTACCAAATACTTCAGATGGTTGGAAATTAAGAAATAATGATTAAATATATCAAAGTGTAGAAAATATAACAGACACAGTGAGAAAAGAATACTAGTATTTTTTGAACATTTATATAGAATGGACGACAATATGTTAACAAAACAGATCTTCAAATATCTGTGGGGAAAGAAGTCAACATCAAGTTGGATTAAAGAAGTCAAAAAGGATTTAAAAAAAAACAATATAAACGCAGAAGAAGCAATTGAAAGAGACGTTTTTCGGGCAAAAGTGTTAAAAATGGAAGGAGTCCAGGGTAGGAGAGAGAAAAACGCATGTTCAAAGTGGACAAAAGACAGGAAGAAGGGACGTAATGAAAAGATGAAAGAAGAAAAGAACAAGGAATAAAGAACTGAAATTGGCATGTGGTCCTCAGATGGCCGATACAAATAGAAAAAAAAAATTTTTAAAAACCTCTTACTTTCGCCGTTGACAATATGAGAACACGCCATTTGAGTGGCGTTACTCGCGATGTCGGTGGCGCTTAGCTTCACAAGCGAAATAAAATTCTAAACGACGGCGCACAGTAGACTATCGACTTTAAGGCGGCGGCTGACAACTTCCCGCCTGTATCCCACTCACAGAAGGCGGATGTCTGCGCTGATTCATCGGGAAGATGAATCTATTGTTCGTCTACATACCGACCCACTATTCTTGTTATTACTCGCATAAGTAACACACATACACACACCAGTGATTACGTCCTTTTGTTGCCGTACCCATCGTACACCAATGTTGCGAGCTGTTTTCTTTTAGCTGAAAACTGACTGCAATACATGCATTTAGGAAATTCGTTCTTGGAATCAGCCTACTATCCAAATGTGGGCGGACGACGCATATTTCTTTCTTCACAACAGACATAATCGCATTCAAAATGTAAAAAGTAATTACCAATACTGTCAAAAGTTTAATTACAAACGAAAATTCGTTCATTGTATTCGTTTCGAGTCAGTCTGCCCATGAATTTTGGCTGCCAACCATTTCCTATCGTACACTAAATTTGCACGTTCAGTGTTTTATAAAGTTTTTTTTTCAGAATAATGTTTTCAATAATATTTGTAATAACTGTGTAATCACCCACTACCCCTAAATAGTATCTGTAAGCAGTAACAATGTCAACGACAAAATCTATAACGTCTGTTTCAAACGACTGCCGTAAACGTGATTTGCAAACTGACTACGGGATTTCGTTATGTGAGATTCGGCGATTCTTTGCTCGTTTATTATTTAGAGGAAACCGTTTGTTTAGCCGTTTTACAAATGCACTTTACCGAATTCTATTCTAATAGCAAATTGTGACGTATCCTTCAATCGGTGAAAGCAGTAAATGACTTGAGTGGAATGAAATAACGTTGTTTATTAGTAAATACCGTTTATCAGCTCATATTTTAGGTCTATAATACAGTTAACTTTATAATAATGTCATTTTTTAGTTGTTAAAAATAATGTCCTTCACACGTTTTACGTATTGGAAGTTGAATTTACTTCTATATATATGGGGATCGAAGGCCACGTATAAGAGGTCTTCGCTCATTCCTCTATCCTCTTCTGGATCATAGCGGACTTCTGTCAATCATGCTGGTACCTTCGCCAACCTTCAAGAATTAGGTACTTAGGCTACGTCTGTTCGATTTGACATGTGTCGTCTTTCCCGCATCCTCTTCTATGCCTGTCTCTTAGCCAGGACTTTACTCATAATCTTTTGTCAGCCAAATGCTTTAATATGTTTCTTATGTGGAGCTGACTTCTCATCTGAATCCATAAGCCCAATTCTTGTTTCCAATTCGGTTGTCATTCCAATTCGGACTGAATTATCTTTACATTTCGTTTTGTCAAGGATACTGATCCGTAGAAAAGTGATGGAAATGCTATCAATTTAAAGAACATGGGCTGTCCTGATCAAGGTCTTTCTTCACAATGTTGTTTCTTCTGGCTCTGTAGTGGAACCACCGGATATGAGAAATGTTTCTGTCTCTATTTGTCTGCTACACGTGGTGTAAAAAAACGTAAAAACAATTTCTACCTGCTGTACTCTGTAATAATTCATGAAAACCCGAAGCGCCGCCTTACCGAAACATTGTTTTGATTTTATATTCTATGCACAGCGGCGCACAATTTCCTTGTTCTCTTCTGGAATTTCGTGCAGAATTTATTACCTCCGGAGCTAGGAATCGCGTCTGTTTGCAATGCGACAGAGAAAGGGGAAACGTCCGAACGTGCGTACTCACGCAGTAGTTCACTTCACCGAACCTAACTTCGCCAAATAGTGAAGACAGCACTCGATTTTCAGTTTTCACTCGTGGTGCGAAATCGAGTCACGTGTAGTTGAGTAAACAAAAAGCAATTTTTTCGTCAATTTATTCGCAGTGAAAGCGCTGAGACACTGGCCGGTGATCGACCGAAATGACAGAGAAAGTAAACAAATCGTTCAGTGACTCGGTGCAACGTTTTTGGTGCGACTCCGCAGTAAACAATCTGTCCTTAATTGTCCCGAGCTCGGAGAATAGATGCGATACGGACAAATGTAGACAAGACTTTGGCATCGGTACATGAACAGACAAACTTACACGCGAACGTACAATATATTTGGCGACGATAAATTTGCACTCGCCCTTTAATAATTTAATAGACTTACGTGCGTGCGCGAGGGTGGAGTATTTGCAATCTCCCTGACATCATAACATTAAAGCTTTCACGGCCGAAGTTATCTTCAGTAAAATTATTTTCCGGCCTGTTGAGTCGTGGTCCTCTTTTTGTGGAGCCAAACGTTGCGACTTCAGCTGTAGCAGTCATCTTCAGTGGTCTTCTGTTCTGTTCGTCTGGCACCTCTGCTCATCTGTTTGTAATCATGTCGTCATCTAGTCGTCAGAGGAACAGAACAGAAGACCACCGAAGATGACTGCCGCAGGTGTAGTCGAAACGTTTGGCTCTACAAAAAGAGGGCCACTACTCAACAGGCCGGAAAATAATGTTACTGAAAAAAAACGTCACTTCTAAGTATGTATGTAATTTATTACTGAAATGTGTAATTTGGGTAAAGTACAATTTCTGAAAAGAAACGTACTTCAGGATTGACGTTACTGGTTGGTAAAATTACGCGACAGTTGGTAACACCTGCCTGCTAGCAGTAAGATAACTTTCTAGCGTGCGCCTAGTCGTCAATGAAACGTTTTAACGTTATGCATAAGCGTGATTCCATATACGTACAGTTGCGAGTTTCAGAGACCCGATAAACTTCGAATGCATTAACCGATTTTTCATAAAACCTGGCATATGTGTCCATACTTTTACTCCACAGACCCTATTGTTTCTTTAGATTGACCCCCCCCCCCAAACCCCAAATAGGAGGGCGGAAGGCAAAAATGTGAATGGTCAAAATTTTTAACAAATCGTGCGGGATATGAAATTAAAGATAATTTTAATCAAAGTCTGAATATAGTATACATTTTTGGAAAATTCAACATTTTGGACGTCAGAGACCAAAAAATTTACCAAAATTTTAACAAACGTAAAATTCCTTGTTTGTATCAAATTAAGAGAATTTTGACCATAATATGAATACAGTAACCGGTAGGCCTAATAGGAAGTTTCAAAATTTTAGGATACCAGGAAGAGACCGAAAATTTGTAAAAATCCGTACCGGGCATTAGCCTAAAGGGAATTTTAACCCAAATCCGAATATAGTGTTTGCTCTGAAAATTTTTTAACTTTAGGGGGTCCATAGGCCAATAATTGAAGTCAAAACTGTAAGAAAATTATGAAAGTTTGCGTGGGGCATCACCTGTACAGAGGAATTTTATTCAAAATAAAAACTCAGCATCTTCTTTAATAATTTGACAAAACTAATACCTCTCACTCCTCTTCAAAGTTTTGGATCCCCTTAAAAGCATTTATAAGCTAAAATTTGTATTGCTCCTAAAATTTGTATCTGTAAACTCTAATCAAACACATTTCCACTAATGATATCCGTCTTGCCTGTTTGAGGAAACATGCACTAAAAACAAATAGTTGACGAATTGCGTAGAATACCATAAAATAATTACGTTAGGAAATTTCCTCAATATTAATTTCAAAAAACCTTAAAGTGATGTTTAGGCTAGGTACACACGGCCTGGCGTTAACGCGACGTTGGCTCGGCGTTGGTTTTTGTCACCGCTGGGACTGCTGCAACGCGGCGTTGACGCGCCGTTGAGAGCGGGTGTCAGTACATTGGCAGTATTGAACGACTACACACGGACGTCGACGTTCAGACGATTTTGATTTTCTGTGACGTGCTCTCTTTCGTTTTTATTTTTCTTATCAATGGCCGAATCACTGGACATAGAACTTTTGATAGAGGAAGTGAAGAAGTAGAGGGAAATTTGGTATCTCAGCTTGGTCCCTTATCAGCTGTCCGTCCTTGAACAAACTCATCAGTTTTGTTTTTTTTTTCTCCCACTATATTAGTTATGTTTTTCCATTGTTCTGTATTATTTCCCCCTGCACTTGTAAAAAGACATTCATAATGTTTCCCTCTAGCTAATGATAACCCGTATTTTAAAGACCGTTTTAAACTGGTGTGATAATTTTAAACGTTTACTTCAAAGGGTCTCCTCGTTAGCCTATTTTTTTTTTTAAGTTTTTAACCATGGTATGTTATGCTGCAGTTTTATAATAAAATTTCAGTGCAAGTACATATTAAACTATTTATAAACCTTATTAACATTGGAAAGCCAATATGAGCATGAATTACGGCTAAAATAGGAGACCAGTTAATTGTTCTACCATATCTCAAAGCATTTTAAAATTCAATTTCTCTGTGAATTGTTTTTGATGTACATTTTTTGCTTATAATTTCTTAACCTACAACTAAACTTATCCTATGATGATCAGTTACACAAGTATTAAATATGTTTGAAGTAAATTTATGGATATTTCTAGTTCTAATCCACACATGATCTATACAAGTAACACTATTTACAGTTATGGGTGCAAGTTTATAAAATGATATGGCACAACACAAGATTAGGATTACATGGAAGTGAGAAATACCACCCAAATATATAACATAAATTTTTAACTTTGTCTGTTCGAGTAAAGATTTTACACAGTTAACAATTTTACACAGGTATGCATATTGTAGGGAAGAAGAAACAATGTGAAATCGTACTTCCCTCAGTGTTACAGCAACACATTTCCACCGGATTGACTGCAACTCTGACGTTCGTGTCTTGGCAACGTATCATGTCCCCAATTCTGCTGGAGAGTTCATCTTCTACTCATTCGAAGATAGATGAAAAATTTGTCTTCATCGTTGCACAAATCAGTGAATAGGGATGTGAATCCACTTTTCAAAAGCCTAGCACTAACCAATGGATGTACCCAAAATCGCCTATTTTTTTCGTAAAATATCTATTAACAATATATGCAAATGCCACCTTTTTCTTTTGATACACTTCTAAATCCATTGCACTTGAACGATGGTGACTGACGGGAGCGGACGTGATGCCCCAGGATTCGAGCAGTGGAGGGAACAGCAACGTCGCGTTGCCGGTGCTCTACCACCGCTCGTGTGAACTACCGCTCAACGTTGGCCGACCGGTAACGTCGCGTCGACGCTACGCCCGTGTGTACCTAGCCTTATAATGACCATATCACTGATTTTCAACGACAGTAGCTGAATTGGGGCAACAAAGATGCAGTGGGTTCGACGACGACGGTTACGGGATCAACGGACACAGGTTTGTTTCTTGACTGACTCACACGGGTTCAAACTCAAGGCCGCTCTCCATTTGATCAGCCGGTTAGCCTTGCTATCCACTTTTAACGGGTTTTGTACTCGCAGCATCCTACGCGAAGACGCCAACACTGCCGCGGCCTCAGCGACTGCACCTTGTCTCACGTGTCACTCCACTCCGTACACCTTTCCTATAATATCACTGATATAGCCTATCTCTTATCAGTTTTATTTAAGTAGAAATAATATACGACCCTATTTTTCTTTATACTCAAATAAACTTTACAAATTAGAACAATTTCTATACGTCGTACGCAGCCTATGTAGCCGATACGGTGACATACCGTCCGTACTCCTAGAGGTCTACCGTATATTGTTTGTGGTTTAATTCGTGTCCTGTTTTATTTACTTTTCAACTGATTTTTGGTTTATTTGCATTTGTTTCTAACAGAGATGTATTACTATAACTATTATTTTCATTCGTTATACATATCGTAGAATTGTTAGGATTTTCACAGGATACTGCTTATCAAAAAAATCAGTTCACAAAACAATACGGGATCAATATAAAACGTAAAAATAAAATAAAATTCATCAAATTATATAAATATAAATAAAATAAAATTTATACAAAAACGTTTTTAAAAAATATTTTGTAAAATTATTTTACTAGCTACCTACGTAATGAAAAAAATTAGGAGCATTAAACTGAACGTAACACTGCGCATCGCTTCTGATTTCGATTACGAGTTACACACACAAAATCCAGCTTGCGGGCGCTCGTGATTGAATCAGTGCACAGACTATCATCATGGTTTCCCAAAATACAACATTATTCGGTCGTGGTCAGTTTGAGCGTATAATCCTGCAAACATAATGCATATTCACGTCATGCCCTTTACCATTAAATTCAAAGCGGATCTGAATTTCCACATCTACGCAAACAAGTGGAAATTGAAAGGGTGTATGAATTTTATATCATCAATTTCATAGCATTGTTGAAATCGTCGTGTCTAATGGATGCTAACTTTTTAACTAGTTTTATAGTAACCAAGAAGTAAGAAGTAATATGTCCAAAAAGAATTTAATGGTAACACACAGTCTACATAAGCAAAAGGAAGAGTGAAGAAGAAAAATTAAAATTAGTCAACAAATACGCTAAAATGTAATTTCGTTTGTAAGTTCTCCTCTTTATAGGCTCAGCTGTTACAGCATTATTGTATTTATCCATTCCTCAGTCAAACAGAGGCATATTTATCTGATAGTTTATATAATATTTATGTTACATACGTTCTAGGGTTTATGAAATCTGTATTATGTAACACACTTTTCATTCAAAACAAGGATAGTCAATAACAACAGTTTAAGTTGATATGAAATTTAAGTAACACGTGTGCGAATAAATTTATTGTCAGTTAAATAAACCTGTCCAATAGTATCTTCCGTATAATTTTAAATAACTTTTTGAATCAAGAGTTTAATCCAGATTTTCCTTCAAGTGCTTTGATTACATTGACCGTTTATTTGTTCGGATATAGCAAACCGTTCACGTCGGCCATCAAAGCAACTTTAGCTCCAGCCATACAGTATGCTAACTGTGACAAAGTTGAGGCAACGTGGATCGAACAAGCAAACGTCATTACACTAACGGGACTATCTGATTGGCGTACACAAACAGTATCACTGTTCTATTACTACATCAAAGCGCTACACATGTAAACCTGAGCGCACGAGCTATACAAGGGGTCAGGTACCAAGAAAGAAGCTGAACCTACAGCTGACCACGACTGACTGACTCTGAGCTACGTGGTTGTGCGTCGCAAAGACGAACCACTCGGGAATCTGAGTGCCGAGCTACCTTCTGGAGCTACTGCCTCATGGCCTTGCCCAAGTAGGGCGATCTTCCTATAGCAGGCCTTCCATCGGCTGTTCGTGCAAGCCTACACTAGAGCAGTATACACCGAGGTCGTTTCCACGAATCACCTGGACGTATACGGGGTACTGGCCCAGCCCGGTTATAAGAGGGTTAAATGAGTGCCTTGCCGCACGTACATAAAATTTGCGTGCAAGACGCCTTATAGTGTCGTCCAAGGAAGGGACGCCAAGTCCGCTCCTCAGAGGGCGTGAAGGAAATCGACGGAGAACTTTGGACGCCTTGCGATTTCTTTTTTATGCATTGCATCCCTGGACCGGAGCAGCGTAAGTAATGACTGGCAGCAGATAGGCATCGACGATCTTTTTGCCCAATTTCCTTGTCACAGCCGGGCTGACTGGGAGTGGAAACAGCAAGACGGTCAGACGCTCGCTTGTGAACTGTCTCAACGTGGGTACGTCAGGTGAGCCGACGATCTAGGTGTACACCGATGTACTTCACTTCCTTGGACCAGCGCAGTTACGTTCTGCCGATGCGAAGATGCCTCCGTCGGTCTTTCTGGCGCTTAGAGAATAGGGCGTCTACACTTTCCGCTCTGGGCTGTGCGGTTGTGCGTCGCAGAGACGAACCGCTCGGTATCTGAGTTCCGAGCTACCTTCTGGAACTCCTACCTCGTGGCCCTGCCCAAGTAGGGCGTGTGCTCTATAGCAGGCCGATTCTCGGCTGTTGTGCTAGCCTACACTAGCGCAGTATACACCGAGGGCGTTTCCACGAATCACCTGGACGTATACAGTACCTTCCCAGCCCAGCCACTAGAGGATTGTCTGGGAACCTCGCCGCACGTGCATAAAATTTGCGTGCAAGCCGCCTGAAAGTTTCGTCTAAGGAGCGGACGCCAAGTCCTCTCCTTAGAAGGCGTGATGAGAAGCGACGGGGGACTTTGGCCGCTAGCCGAAGACCCCTGTCGAGGACGCTCTGCAACTTCTTTTTATGCATTGCGGCGAGGTAACCCCAGACCGGGCAGGCGTAGGTAATGACCGGCAGCAGATACGCGCCGACGATCATCCTGCCCAATTTCCTGGTCATGGCTGAGCTGATCAGGAGTGGAAACAGTAAGCTCAGGCGAGCGGATGCTCGCTTATGAACTGTCTGAGCGTGGGTACGCCAGGTGAGCCGACGGTCGAGGTGTAATCCGAGGTACTTGACCTCTTTGGACCAGCGAAAGTACGTTCTGCCGATACGTAACTGCCTAACAGGGTTCTTCCGTCGCTTCGAGAATTCGACGGCTACACTCTTGGTAGCGTTGAGTTGCACTCTCCAATTTTCAGTCCAGTCCCCGAGCATGTCGAGATGGTGCTGCAGTCGTAAGACGGCTTTTCTACATGATGATCGGCCGTAAATACTGCCGTGTCGTCCGCAAAGAGGGCCACCTGGACTCCAGGCTGTCTCGGCACGTCGTTGACGTAGAGCGAGAACAGAAAGGGGGCCAATAACAGTACCTTGAGGGACGCCGGCTGTGATTCGTCTCTCGGAAGAGACTGAATCTCCAATTCTCACGCAGAAGGTCCTCTCCGTCAGAAAGCTAGCAACCAGATGGAGGTAGCAGTCCAGGAGCTAGACTTCCCTAAGCTTGAATAATAGGCCATCATGCCATACGCTGTCGAAGGCTTTTTCAACATCCAAGAAACAGCCAACGGTCCGTTCTCTCCGACACCCAGCTTCCGTGACGTATTCCATCATTCTCATCAGTTGATGAGTGGTCGAATGCCCCACACGAAAGCCGAACTGTTCGGGGACCAGCACGTCAAAGTTGGTTAGATGTTCTCGTACACGACGCTGCACGAGGCGCTCAAAAACCTTGAACGTAGCGGGGAGTAGGCTGATAGGCCGGAGGTTGTCGGGGCGGGAAGCATCCTTTCCCTGCTACGGGATCACGATGACCAACGCCTTCGCCATTTCTTGGGAAAGTAGGCCAGTCTGAGACACGCGTTGAACAAATCAGTCAAGAATTGAACTCCAGGCTCGGGAAGAAGTCGTAGAGCGGTGTTCGTAACACCGTTCGGGCCTGGAGCTTTTCTTGGCTGAAGTTCAGCGAGCCCATCTGAGACCTCTTCCAAAGAGATGGGTTCGGGCTCCGCCGTGATCGGAAGAGACAGAAACTCTTCCACAGCCATCTCGACTTGTTCGTCGAAGTCCCAGTCCATGGGCGGATTGGGAGCGAACTGTCGCTCGAAACACAAGCCCAAGTACTCGGCCTTCTCCCCGGGCGACCCAGGAGTCGTCCGAACGGTCCAACAATGGCGGGGAGTGGAGGTCGTCGCCTCCGTCCTGTCAATGTAGATACATAGATATTCTGTACGGGTGACTTTGCGGGTCCACATCCCCCGTTCGGGCCACAGCGAGTTACCAACAGCTACGTCGGAACGTCTTCAGACTGCCACGCAGTCGTCCGGTGAGCCAATTGTATGCTGCCTTATCGGCTGGATCACGGATCCTCTGCCAACGTTTCCGGAAGAAATTCCTCTCGCGAGCGAGAAGAGAGACTTCCTCAGGGATGCGTTGGTAGTCAGGCGTGAAACCAGCTCGCGTACGTGAAGACACGCCTATAGCCGAGATGATTGCCTCTTCGATTCCCGCTACTGCTTCGTCTAGGAGGCGAACGGAATCGAGTGAGGCCGCTGGCGGCAATCTACGGCACAAGGCCGGGCCGTAGCGGTCCCAATCGATAACCTTCTTCTGGTCAGAACGTGCATAGGCGTGCTGGGTAGCGACGTGGAACAAGATAGGGTTGTGGTCGGATGTCAGCTCCGTAAGTGAGAATACCTCGACCGGACAGACAACTCCTTGGGTCACCGCGATATCCAGAACATCGGGAGCCGCGTGAGGTTGTGTCGGAAAGAACGTGGGTTGCGCTGGACCAAATACCATCGCCCGGTGCGATTCAACATAACTGAGCAAGCGCCTCCCGTTCGGAGTAGTCAGGCGACTATTCCAAACGCGATGCTTGCAATTCAGATCGCCGGCCAAAATTACCCTTCGGTGGGAATCGAAGATGACGTCCAGGTCGCCGACAAGGAGTTTAGCTTGTGGGGGCTTGTATGCTGAAACCACAAGGACGCCGCCAAGAGCTCCGTGGACCTCACTGGCAGTGGCCTCTAGGTTAGTTCGCTGCGGCAAAACGACACGATGATGACCTATGGAGGTCCTCACCGCGATCGCTGTGCCGCCTCCTTGTCGGCCAACTCGGTCATCCCGATAGACCACGTAATTTGGTAATCGAAACCGGTTCGCCGGGGTCAGGTGGGTTTCAGTTAGGAGAAGTACGTCGGGTTTGAACCGAGCCAGGAATTCTAGAAGGTCGGAATGCTTGGAACCGATGGAGTTAGCATTCCAGGCTATGAGTGAGAGGTCTTGTCTAAGGGCTCGGTTCATAGAAGACCTATGACAGTACAGACTTCCACCAAGAGCATGAATCTCTCAGCTGGGTCAGCAGTTTCCAGGCGGTCTCGGATGGACCTGAAGGTGGATGCGATTTTCTTGAGGTCGTAGCCAGACAGAAAGTCGCGGACGAACTGTGCGTCATCGGATATGACGGACTGGGCTGTTTGCCTGGAAACTGAGGCCGCGTAAGAGCGACCAGGTTTAACGGCAGATCGGGTCTTGGTGGAAGCTACAGGACCAAGGGCAAACGGTCATGAGTGAGCGACAGGAAAAGTACGCTGTTGCGCTTCGTCGGACTTGTACCGGGAAGCAGGACTTTTCTTGGGCTGTGGGCAGGCAGGAGCTCGGGGCCGAGCATCCGGTGTGGTTATCCCTTTAGAGTTGGTTTTAGTTTTGCCTGTTCGCGGATATCGCGGAGGTGGCAGTGGTGGCGAGGCTACCTCTGGTTCAGAGGCGGGAGTTGGTGGTTCCGCGGAGGTGGAGGGTTGATTCTCCGGCTTCATAACCGAGATGTTGGCTACAGGGCTTGTCTCTGCTACGGAAGGCGACGCGGTACGTTTTTGTGCCTTTGTAGGGGCTGGAGGTGGAGCCGGAGAGGGCGCGCGCCGTGCCGGTGGTGCCTTTGGTTGCGGCTTAGCCTGTGTTTGAGGCTGCCTTTGTGATTGGGGCTGCAAAACTTGCTGCCTTGGCTTCGGGAGGGGCCCCTGCGGCTTTTGCTTCCGCAGGAGTTCCGCCCTGTAGACCGGGCAGTTACTATTATTTGCTGCATGGCCTTGGCCACAATTGATGCAGCGAAAATTGGACTTGTCTGCCACAGTGCAGGGCTGCGTGGAATGTCCCAAGGAACAACGTAAACAGGCCGGGGCACTGCGACAGCCGTCGGTATGGTGGCCGAAACTCTGGCACCGGTGGCACTGCGCGAGCTTGCCCGGGGGGCGACTGGATTCCACCCTAACGCGGAAGCCAAACAGCCGCGTCAGTTGGAATATCTTGTCTGCGGCCTCGCCCTTCTCGAGCTGGAGACGGACGAGTGGGAGAGGTACTAGGGTTTCTGAGTTGGTGAACAGGCGAAAAATTCCCTGCACCGAGTACCCGAGTTCTCGGAGTTCCAAAAGGATCTCCTGGGGATCAGTGTGCGCGTCAAGTCCACGCAGAATTACTGACAAGGGCTTGACTCGCTTATGAGAAAAGGTGTGGTATTGCAGGCTGTGAGCCTGCAGAAAGGCCTCGACCAAGCGATGGTCCTCGAGCCGACGGACGACAACCTTGACTGTGTCACCGCCAAGCAGCTTAAGATCAAGTTTGTCGGCCGACAGGCCGTGGGCCGCGATCAGCCGCCTGTATAAGGCGGCAACATTGGACACCCCGTGGACGAACAGGGGCGGCGCGCGACCAACAGCGGCAGCAGCCGGAGCTGTTACCGAAGCAGTCGGAACCGCAGCCTGTTGGCCCTGAGAAGGTCCGATGTCCATGGCCGAGGTCCGAGAGGAAGCGGATCCGGTTGAGTGGTTCCTCTTCGGCTTCTTAGCCGGACGTCTACGCCGATCAACGGTCGCGAATTCGTCCGACTCGTCAACCGGGAGAGGGGGTAGCGGGTTAGGGAGAGGATCGTCCGTCTCCATCGCCCGAGGCGATTCAGGCGAGTCGCCCGCGTGGGGCAAGGCAGAGCTGAGCGACTCGGCACTCGAGCTGTTGCCCGTAGCGAGCATGCTGGCCGAGTGTGGCTGCCGGGCAGGGACTGCTAGGCAGTCACTGCCAGACGCCAGGGATCTTGGGTCCGGCCGAAGCCGGGTTACCCTCGCGACTTCCCTGCTCACGACGATGCGGGAGGAGCTGAGCTAACGACCAGCTTCGTTAGATACCAGTCCTTACCAAGACTGGTGTCCACTGGTCCCTTTACCCCGGCGATATCCAAGCTCGCTTACCAATGGTGGGGGATCGCAAGGATCGTCCGGGGCAGCGCTACCTAACAGCCGTGAGCAGGTTAGGGATTAGGCACTGATGTACGGCACTCACCAGGAGCCCAGAGCAATCCTCATCTATCCTGTCCGGTAAGATGTTTTCCGGCGCAGGTGGTCCTAATAAGGGCAACTTCCGCCAGCTGCTTCTTCTACCAGCTACTCAGTTCACTAGCAGCAGCTGGCTCCTGAGTCTTCTTTCCTTGCAGAAAGGATATTCCTCGTCCAACGGAGAGGAGGGCGGTAGCAACGAGGCTGTAGCAGCGTCCAGAGCGAGCTGAAGAGAAGAGTCCTGTTCAGTCCAAGTTCTTGTCACGTACAACGAGCTGTCATGAGTCTCGTCGTACACTTTTGGTCGCGTTTAGAGCCACCTTCCAGCTTCAGTCCCCGAGCGAATCGAGCTGGCGCTGTAGTCGTAGGACGGTGCCCAATTACGGGTCAAAAGGAAGAGAAGATTACAAGACGTCGAAAACGCAAAAACCGGCAGACAGAGATGCACCAAGAAAGAGTAACGAACGAAATTTAATGTACGTGAATACCGTGAGCCACAGAGGCTCAAAGTGCCCAGCACAACGAGCTTCCTGTCTTATTGTGGAGGCTTTGTCTTCCCAAACTCGCTTACATAGTGCTGAATGTTTTCGATCACGGCGGCTGTGAGATCATACAGTGCGATCGTAACCAATACGTTTTCTCGTCAGAAACAACAGAGGTACGGTAGATTCGCTGCGCGTCATTAAAGACTGTGAAGTTTCTGGCGCCGATCTCAATTACAGATAGATAACCAGTTTTTAACAGTTCGTGTAAAAACAAAGTCCCGCGTGCTCATTATGTTGTTTGGGAAATGACTTTTAGTCTTCTTTAGCCGTCTACTTTACTAACAAGATTGCTTACACTCACTGAATGAATAATTCATACTGAAATTATTATATGCAAAACACGCTCTCAGTCAATTCCTGATTTATCGCGTTTGTCTGTTTTCGTGATTGGACAGCGCTAATCAGTAAGAAATAACAAAAAAGGACGAAGAAAGGCTTTCGGACCGTATAATTATATTGGCCGACAAAAATCAAAGCGCCAATCTAGTGAGTACTATTATGAGCAAATGCTATGGTAAACGGTCTTCGTCTAAAGCAGTGATGCGTCTTCGTTCCCCAACTTCGTGTGCATGTATATATTTAGTAATTTTCTTGGTATTTTCTGCCGCCTAGACCGCGAGGTAGGCCTATTTTCCAACAGTATTGTTGTATAAAATTTCAGAGTGGCATATATGGAATACACTTGAAGCTGTCTCTAACACATAAACAGTAGAGCTGTGTAGTTTACGTACAGGATTTAAGTCTATATTTTACTAGTATACTTCCGTATGGGAGGTAACATTTTTTTGAGGGAACTGAAGACATAACTCTTGGTCAGTTCCAGGCTGAAGATGATGGCACACGAAGTGAAGGAAGCCTTGAAAGGGGAACAAAAGTAGTTTTATATGAGATCATGGCAATTCCAGTGTTTTATATGGTGGATCACAATTTGTGTGTTTGAAAAATGTCGTCGATTTGAAATAAGGACATTAATTAAATTAAGGACAAAACACATGCACGACAGTTCTGAGACAAATATTCTCAAGGATCACATGTTAGCTAACAATATGTAATTCAAATAGAGCGATATTTGTTTTACGTGAACTTTTTGATTTGTTTTTATCTGGTATTACGAAACCTGTTTATTTATAAAACCTTTCTATTATGGATTGCATCAGCGTCCTCTAGACTTTTTCTCCATTTGCCTACTGTTGAACGCGCCTATGCATTTACATGTGGAGTAACTGTGATTAATATCTGTTAATTGGCTCTAAACATTATCACAGAACACCCATTACGGTTAGCCCTACGTGATAAACTGTTACGTATCACAAAGTATTCTAAAGTTTACGCGTAATTCAGGAGATTATAATAAAAAATCTTCAAAACACATTGATTACGAGATATTCTGTAATTAAAGAAAGTCTACATAGTTGATTGTTCAGTCATCCTCTGCATACGCCTGCTTCAAGTCAGCACAAATAATGGCGTTTCAGGCGATGACAAATTACAGTGACAATTACTTGTGCGACATGCAAGTCAGTCTGACAACAATAACGGTCTTTAATTACGTGGAAACTGTCACTCAGCAACTCGAAGGACTGTTAGACTCGATATCGGAGTCGATTTCTTGTTCAAGTTTTTCACGATAGTGGTATATTAAAATAGAAAGCTGCGGAATTGGAAGGAAAGATGTCGAGAAAGATCTATGGAGCCGCAGCCTACAAGATATTAAACGAAAGTGGGGAGTAAGAATGGGTCAGGAATTACATCATGTAACATACGGCGCAGCACAGCAAGATCTAATCAAAGCACAAAGAATAGCTTGGATTGGATATCAGGAAAAACGTGAGACTAGAGAGGGTACAAGAATTGTACATCGCAGACCGCAATGCTAAAGCAGCCGAAGAAGAATATGGGTGGTTGGAGAACGGTGGAAGTGAATAACAGGAGGTATAAGGCATCCAAATGAAACAGAACAGAAGAGAGTTGTGCGGCAAGTCACTGTCCACAGCGGACTGTATTGCTGCAGAAGGAAGATGGTCTCGACAGTTTGAGTAGGAAACTCACACGGCAGGACGTGACAGCGTATAATTTGCACAGAGGGTGAAAATATCTGGCTGTAGGCAGTTGATCATAAAGAACAGTAGCAGTCTTGCATCGGTCGCTAACTGAATGTACTCGGTGCAATTGAAGAATGTGCCTACATCCGGGCTACTGAACGTGGAAAATGGTTTGCTATCTTAGTCTGCTCTGCGGATTCACTTCTGTTTAGGCACAACACAGGCGGATTACAGTGTTTCGAGCACGTGACAGAAAAATTCCCACACCGCCCCGGTAGAGATTCTTAACACTGATCCGATTTCGACCAACAAAACACTACCAACCGTAAACAGCACATAATAATTTTTAAATATCGGTATGGAGAACCATACATGACTTCCATGTTCTAATTAATTATACTCAGAACGAAACTAAATAAAAAATATAAGCATGCTTTCGGTAAAAACGCTGAGAAATATAATCAAAATACGAATTCTACATAGTTGTTAATATTTTAAAAATAAAGAATTAATTTGATTAAACTATCTTTTATTTAAACAAAGCGTAAGAAACCGGGTACGGCCCAGCGTTTGTAATCTGTGAATTTCTGAAAACGAAAAATTATTTTGTTTACGTATCCGTGGTTACGATATTTTGTTTACATGGAACGATATCAATTGATAATATTTCATAGAAATTTTAAGTTTTCGGTCGAATAAATTTATAACATCAATACAAAAATTAATATTGTATAATATTAATTTATATTAATTAATATAAATTAATTATATATTTATATTTATAATAATTTATATTTATAATTATATATTTAATATATATTTCATCTGCCTTTCTATAGTGGATTATTATGACCTTATTTTCAGGATACTTTATTTATCAAAATTAAATACTTTACTCTTGTTAAAACGTAAAACGTTGCAGGTAAACTACCCCTTCCCCTTAACCGATCTTCACCAAAATCAATAGGTCTTGAGTCCTCTACAAATCGAGCATATATGCAAAAAATTGTTTAATTTTTCGGCAGTTATCGTTCGATATAGAAAACATGCTACACACAGACACTTTTCGGAAAATGACTTTTCTTCATATTTTGAGGGTAGTACAATCAGAATCTGCCCTTATCTCGAAGACGATTCTTTTCGCGATCACCAGTAAAAAATGCAAAAATCAAATTTAAACACGCAGTGATTCACATTACAAATAATTAAAATTTTACAAGGTTAACAGGACAGTTACAATTACATTAAAGAAAAACTTGAGCCCTGAGTATCCACTTATGACACATATCTTTCTTCACCTTTTATCGATAACGACACGTCATCAAAACAGGCAATACCGTTTTTAATTTTGATTGAAAACGTAGGTGACTGTTGAGTTTAATAATAAAATTCTGTTTAATTCGCATTGTTTAAAATTGGAAGTTAGTCCAACAGTCGAATAAACATATGCCGGAAAATGTTTCGTATTCCGACTGTGTGTCTGTGTAAAAAAAAGAAAATTATTGCTGAACAAAATTTGATGTAGAATTGAAATTGTGTGGGTTCACAGTGCATTTACTATTTCTTATAAGTACAAAATAAAACAAAGCATTATTTTATTTTTTTAAATGATGCCTTACTGAAAATTTTAAATATAAATTTCATGAAAATCGGTACTTAACAACAAAAATGTCTAACAAAAGTTGGACCTTTTATTCGTAATCCACTGGTACCTTTTTATGGAATCTGGAAACGGAGATACTACATTTTGGACATTGGCAGGATTGGACCACGGCCTAATAGCCCGGAGAAAAGTCAAAAAACTACTATTAACAAATCAGGGCAAATAATAACTGTAAGGTAAACAGGCTAAATGTAACAAAACATTCTTGGAATAATATCAGGACATATTCGGCTACGAAAAAAAATTTGCAACAAGGAGCTGCACGATTATGTGAAACACAACGAGCCATCATAGGATATGAAAAACTGGAATAGAGGAAGATTTCGAAATAAACGCAAGACGACAAACAAAACTGCAGCCTATGAATCTAATAAAAAAAGGAAGGCATTTTTATTTTTCTTCGAATATGAGCAGCGGACCAATGTAGAGGCATTTGGGAAAAACTGTTGCTTTAGACAAATCACCGGGGTTGATAACGGAGGCAAGTCCCGTCAATTGGCAACCTGGTTACAGATACGGGAACCCACGTCATCGGCACATTTAGAAGCACCGTCGGAGAAAAAAGAAATACGGTAAAAGAAAAGAAAGGAAGGCCACCTCAACGCGACGTGCTTATGCAACGAGCGAGGTCGTAAAACAAAACCGAACGCAGGAAGGTGGAGCGGAGGTACGTCAACCGTGTTACACCCTTGTGGATGATATAGTGATAAAAATGCACAGTAATTACTCTCGGGTGGCCATAAACACCAACACACACTGGTCAGTGATTCATATTTCACGCACACACTGTACTTACCAAGGTCAGGGAGAAACAACAGAGAAAGCGTCCTGAAATAATGAAGAGGTGACTGGTAAACGATTGGAGCACAGTTCGACGGTTAAGGTGATAACATTGTTTGATAATTCAGTTGAAAAGTGGTGTGATAAAGGCGGTAATTAAGATTTCGTGTTTAAATCCAATTGAACGGTAATTAATACAAACATTTGTCACTGTTATAAATAAAAAATTACGTCTTGTTTCTTATAATTTTGAAACAATGAATGCTACTACTTTCAATGGGGATCTAAGGAGGATTAAAACTTCAAGCAGAATTGCGTTTGAAATGCGATAAACTTTTGATACCTATAATATAATGAAACGTTCATGACGTTAGGAAGTGACGAAACAGCGACCAGACGAAGGTGAATATTTTTACTCCACTTTAAAATTTGCGTTCCATCTTTATTAAATTCTGTATCCACCGAGAATATCTATGACTAAATTTATTTCTACCAACGAATTTTAACAGACATTAATTTTTAATAATTTTTTTCTGAAATTTTGTGTGCATATTAACACACAAACTATTCAAACTACAATGTAATAACATATTTTAGCACCTAGCTGAATGGCTTTGTTTATATTATAAGTTTATTATTATTATTATTTTTACTGTTAATATATTATTCTAAAGCTTTGGTATTCCTTTTAGTACGCGTATGCGTGCAGGTGTGCACGTATTGTGTGTGTGTGTGTGTGAGAGAGAGAGGGGGGAGAGAGAGAGAGAGAGAGAGAGAGAGAGAGAGAGAGAGAGAGAGAGAGAGAGAGAGAGAGAGAGAGAGAGAGAGAGAGAGAGAGAGAGAGAAAATACATCTACATTCAGCTTTCCTCCACAAAAAATTACTCAAGTAAAACTATACAGAATTATATAGAATTGTAAAGTAAAATAACTTCTATCATTTAAAAATGAATAGCTACATAGACTGTTTATTTACGTTTGTAGGAACGTGCGAATAATGACACTGAGTAAGGACGGTAAAAATTGTAGGGCTGATTCTTTTGATCTGAATACTTTTCAATTTTGTTGTAAATTAAGACGACTCGAAAAAAAACAACAAACAAAAACAAATAACTTATTTGTAATAGTCGGACCAGGACAGTCTTCATTTAAGTCCTGTAGAGAAAAACGGGCACGCCACTTCAAAACGAATCGGAGTCAAACAATAGAAAAAAAGAACTTCGTTAGGTTATATGACTTTATACAGCTACCCAGTGGCGTAACTACGGTGGAGGTCGGGGCAACAATCTCCCCCCAGAGTTATTGAAAATTTCAGTAAAATTCCATAAAAACTTCACGTAGGCCAGCTGCGTGTTGCAACACTTGTTTCGGTTGACAGACACATTTTATTGACATCGTTGTTAAGACAAACGTTTCGCATATTCTATGAGGTGGCATCTTCAGTGGTTAAGCGAAACGTTTGTTATTAACAAAGATATCGATAAGACATGGTTGTTAACCGACGAAAGTGTTGTTTTTAGATTACAAGTCTCAGTTTCAACGGTCTTTTACTTCAACGTTTCGTTTAGAAAAATTACGTTCCTTTAGTGATTAGACGGTTAAGGGTAGTTTCGAGTTAGTATTAAAAGAAGACGACTAAAATCTAAGACTTCCAGAGGAGGGCGAAGGATGCTATAATCTCGACAGTCAAAAATGTTTTAATGTTTTATTCGTACTTACATTTTTACATTGCTACATTCAATACATATAGGCTTATTTTGTACAGTTTACGTACACAAGAAGTAGAATTTCTGCATTCTGACAAAATAATTAATTAAATTCCATACCTCATAAAACATATTCAATGAGATCGCCCGAATGCCGTGGTGATCACATTTCCTTTGAATGCAAGAGAAGGAAATCAGTCTCAAAAAAGTGTCTTTTTGACGACGCTCGACCGCGTGCGTTTAGATCTTACGTCTGATACCCACCAACTTTATTGTTATTTCCGACAGAGTAATTCGTTACTATAAAAGGTAAGCAAACCTCTCCCACATTGTGCGGCTCTTTTGTACACCTCGCCGTTAAAAAAATGTACATTTTTCTAACCAGTGTAAAATAATTTATTCCGGACGCATTTGTTTCTTGTTCTGAGTAAATTATTGCTTTTGAAATACGTATTTTCCTCCTAAGGACCGGGACAAAGTTAACTGCTCGCGAATTAAAACGCGCTCAAAAATGTCAGATGTTACTATTCTAAACATATTTCTGCAACTTTTAGTTGTCACTTGACTGCTCATCAGAGTGAAACGACTTCATACTAAAAAAAATTGCTGCTATGCAATTTGTTAATGTAATGATGTTTGAATGCTATTTGTAATGGGAACAAATTGACTTCCCACATTACTTGAAAATAACCACCTGTGAAGACGATACAGTATGCTGACACTAGTAACGTAAAGGCTAAAAGACAACACTTTGTAATCAGAATAGGATTCGGAAATAAACGGTCCAATCTTGAAAATCAGAGTGGATCACGTTGCTGGTTTACTGGGTATGGAAAAGTATCAACTTCTCTGATAGTCAGCTTAAACGTTTCAAGAAACGGTATACGACAAGATTTGGGAAGACGTGCAGCGAGTCTGCTACCGATAACCGGATTAAGGACCAATGATGCGCCACTCGAAGTGAGTACACAGAAGGAGCCATTTTTAACGCAGATGAGACAGACAAAATTCGTTTGATAATAGACGTGAAAACAGAGTCAGTTCTTGTCTGTGGCAACGCTACGTATGCAGAGGAAAGGTAAATACTGACTATGATGACTGGTAAGTCGCAAGAAGCCACGTTGTTTCAAGAACGTTAAGACGCTACCTCTGAAATACGCAACAAACAAAGTGTGGGTATTTGTTAGGGAAATCAAAACTCGAGTCGCAGAGATTCAAAGTAAAGGAACGACAAGGCTCGTTATACTTTCATTTAATGACTGTAAGTGTTTTAAATCTCGCAAATGTTTACTTGTGGCAGTTGTATATATTCTGAAATAATCTGAAAAAAAATTTAGTAAAATTGTTAATCCTGCCTGTCGGAAAGTGGTGCTAGGAGTATATATTTAACGTTTCGGCGGGGACCATCGGTTCTTAATTGCGTTATTAGGAGGGAGGTGGCAGATTCAAAGATTATAAACGACGGCCGGTAGAACACTTAGAAAGAATGTCAGATTGAAGACTGGCAAAACAAGCCTGGAAATATAAACGTATAGGACATGGGTATGTGGGCCAGACCTAGGACGAGATGGGTGGTGAATCTTTGAAGGCGGAACAGGCACCATCTTCCTACGCCATGATGTGAAGATGATAAAGAGGAGGAAAGTAATCAAAGAGGAATGTGTAGAAAGGGCGAACAAAATATTCTTTCAAATATTTGAACATTTTTTTTCACTATTCTAAATATTTTGCTGTTTTTGAATATTTAATAATTAAAACTACGTTTGTTTAAAAGAAGAAGAAAATAATTTTAAATAAAATATTTCCAATTGATTTTGTAAAAAAAATGTTTTTTACAGGTTTCGGGTATTTTCTCGTGGATCCGCACCTGGTTTCTGTAGAAGTAACAGTAGTAATAGACGGAGAGATAGAGGCCTTTTATTATTTTTACTAGGTCGATAGGATAATTTTGTCGCAAAATGTTCTATGACCTATATCGATCATAAATAACTGACGGCGGAAAGCGTCAGTTAATTATTATCAGTTATATCAGTTAATAATTAGTATAAAATTAGACACAAATAATTTTATGAAATTGTAATGAACTAATACAACCTTTTCATATCATAGTGAATTTTCATTAAAAAGTATTCATGTCTTATAAATTATTTATATAGGCCTAAAGCTAATGCTTGCATTATTAATTTTTACAATATTTTAATAGAATTATTATTATTTATTTTTTAAACATTTTTCTTCCATTCTGGTGTCCGCCTTTTAGCAAATAGACTAAGAGTTGTCCAATAACCGCGTATCTTCAGTGGCGGACATATCCTGAACATTCTTACTGGCAAACTAATAAGACGGAATCGCGATCGTTGGAAAAACGCGCAGCGCTCAAGGCACGTTCGATCGAGATTTTCAGGGAAAACTACCGAATTTTTTTCCGCCCTTTTGCACACAAACTTATACATTTATAAACATTGCATACACAAATTGGCGGACATATGCCTTGTGCTTTAAGTTTTCTCAAAATTTTCCTGACTTTGACGCTTTCCGCCGGCCATTTATACTCCACTCCTGTTTCCGCCACTTTGCATGGGGAACGATATTTGGTGCTTACTTGTAAATTTTCAGCCATATACCGAGTGATTTAAAAACCTTAAAATTTTCCGACTTTCACCGCTTGCCCCAATTTTCAGCTTCCGAAACGCTTTCTGCCGTCAGTTATTTATGATCTATATAGGTGGAATAGAACATTTTGCGACAAAATTATCCCATCGACCTAGTAAAAAAAATAAAAGGGCCCTATCTCTTAGACTATACCTCTGCCTCAGCCAAAAGCCAAAATGATGGAAGCCTTTGTCTAACAATACGTAGAAAGCCGTAGTCTTTCTCGACCAGTGACGTAACTAGGAGCTGCTCCATGGGGGGGGGGGAGAGTAGTTTGTAGGTTTGACTCCCCTTTATATCATTTACAAATATTGTAAATCCTTTTATTTCTACAATAAATTGTAATCCGTATTTCAACATACACAACTGGCTTAGAAAAATGTCTACGTTAAGTAGTTAAGGATTTTACTGAAATTTCTAATAACTCTGGGAAGGGGTTCATCCTGTAGTTACGCCACTGGTCTCGACACTGTGTCTGTGCACCAATCAGATTGTCCCGTCAGTAAAATGACGTTACCGTGTTTAGTCCACGTGGAGTAAGTGTTGTGAAAATTAATAGGCTATTCACCAACCGCAGCTTTATCACGTTCAGTGAAGCCCACCCGTCGTGTCGTGTCGTTGTCATTCTGCTGTTGGTGTAGGCATTGTTTAAGATAAGTGCAGAAACACGTCGACAATGTAACTGTATTGCTGGGGATAAACAATTAATTATCATTGATAATGATTACTTTGCCGACGTTAATGGATTAAATGAGGGAGCAGATAGACATGAACAGTAGTAGCCCTGCAGATACGTAAACACAGACTACTCAAGCTGTGATATGCCGACATCATGACGTTTCAGTGACCTTTACAGTATGAAGGCACACAACTTTATTCTTAAGGGAATATTTTCCAGCGGATTACGGTTTATTGGACTTGACGCGAGAACAATATAACCCGAAGTATCTCCGACAATACTGCGGTATTCTGAGAAAACGCAATAAAGTAGCATATCCGACGGGACGGTTGTATGGATAAGCCAAGCGCGGCGGCACGTTACATAACGTCATAAACTGAGACACCGTCTGATACGCCGGCGACATTATCTTTGTTCCGGGATTATCCTATTCTAGGAAATGCATCTGGGACATTGCTCCACCGCTGTAGATAGTAGACGGCCATTGCTGTCGTGTAAACGTTCGCGTTGTACATCCAGACAAAACAAAATTAATAGCTAACGGAGAGATGATGGCGTGGCGTGGGTACATAACAGCTGTTGCCGGTTGTGATAGGCCTAAAAAAAATTCGAATTTTTTCTAGTACGAGTGTGTTCTTTGTAGACCCAAAATATTTTGTTAGAGTATTTTCTATCAGTCGCTGGCAGAAGAACAGGGTCCCGGTTCTTCTGGCGTTTTTCCGGTTTATACAGCGGCAACACATTAGGCGCACGAACGTGTTTCCTTCCCTAGTCTATACAGCGACAACTACTAAGAGGTCAATGACCATACACAGTATAACATTGCCGATTTCTGAGCCGGCAACACAAGACGGTGCAAGCGCCAAGCAGTTCAAAAGCAACGCTATGGGTTTTCTTCAAGTTTCCCGACTAATATTGTTCGCACTTCAAATTATTTAATATCTAAAGTATTTATTCTGTTATATAATTAATTAATTTTCTTTTATTTTATTACTTGTACTGTTGCCGGCGGCAACAGCGGTTACATGGACGCCACGCTACTGGATGATGTCAATGTTCGGCGGAGGCAAATCTTTAGAATGCAGAACAAAAGTCTCTTTGTTTAGGGTGGTTGATTTCGGTAGGTTGGACGATCGAGGAAATAAATCGAAGAAATATTGGTCACATAAATACGTTTTTGAATGAGATCTAGATTTGGCTATTTCACATGTAGAACTGTGACATTGGCGATAACGAAAAGAAAGATTTGAGGTTCATATCAGCCTAAAGTTCCACGTACGGAGTAGGACGAAAATCAAATGGGCAGACAAAATTTGCAGAAAATAAAAAACGGTAACTCTAATTAGAACTACCCTAAATAGGTATATAATTGTAGTGACCAATGGCAAAAAGATTAGTGATAAGTGACAAAAAAAAGATTAAAGTGGAACTGGTCAAGAGACATAATTGACAGATCAATTTGATTACCATATGGTACCATGTGTTCTTCAAAAGAAGGATGAAGCATGTCTATCAAGGAGGAAAAATGAAATCGTAAATCACAGGATAACTTCCCGGCAGGAGAGTGGCAAGTCCATGAACTAATCGAAAAACGGGAGAGACGTTTTCTCAGTAATGGGCCTAGTTCCAAACACAAGAATTGTGTTGTATATTCCACACAAAAATTTTTGTATTGTGAATTTTACGTGTAGACCTAAAACAGACTCACTGAAACCGTTTACGTTAGCTATCAAAGCAACACTTATCAGCCGTAATTAATTTTTTAGCTCCGCCCATATAGTCGCGTTGTTGACTCGATTCTGCGACACTGCAAACACCTACATTGACAGCTGAATGGCGACAACGCGATGGTTGACTTCACTGAAGGTGATAAGCTGAAGTTGTAGGATGCTAATTTGGCAACGTAGTGTTCACGTGGACAAGACGTCTTCCTATCATTTTACTAACGGGACAATCTGATTCGTGTACACGCACAGTATCACTGTTCTAAGTACACGTTACCACACTAAAGCGTTCCGCGCGAGCTATACGTACTGGAAATAAAGGAAATTGAATAAAATCACCAACCATGTGAGGATAACCTGCAACCTGTTAGGAAATGGCAGAAGTCAATGGACAAACATGGAACAGACCTTCGCTCAGAGATGGAAAAGAGAACTGTTGTACACTTAAAAGAATTCTTATAAGAATTCTTTAAAACACTTAAAAGAACACTTATAATGAGTTAGATGTACGTAGACTATATATTGACACTAACAAGGTTGTGTTTACGTTTTTATTAAAAATTCAGACGCCTTTTATTCTCTGGGAGCGACATAATCACTCTAGCATATGAATACCTTTTTTGCCTGTTAAAACCGACCTGTAGAGTATCATGCGCGTTTACTCCCGTATGAAATAAAACGCCCTAAAACGCCCCCATAGTCTAGGACCGAAACTATGCACACACGCAGTGGCACTCATACTCTGAAGTGATTCTCAGAATTTTGTAGTCTTCACGGCAAAAATTTTTAAATCAATAGACGATTTATTTATGACGACTTATTTTGGGTAAACATTTTTTGCCGGTAGAACTGATTTACAGTTTAAAAATTCCTGTGGCACTTGCTGAGTCCATTTAAAGGGGATAATCTCGAAGTCAATTAAAAGAACAAAATGAAGAAGGTAGCAGGAAACCACAAGGTAAACGATCTTAAAGGAAACCCGAGAAAACCGTCATCAATATGCAGAGGTGACGATATTAGCAGACGAGACGCAAGAATGCATCAAAGCAGTAGTTATGAGCCCTATAGCGAAAGAAGAAGATGAAAAACTAAATTTATTAGTGCATTTTCAGCCACACACTTACATGAAAATGTTTAAAACACGTTTTAAAATATCAAATAATACCTGAATTTTTTGGATCGATTACAAGAAAATGAAATCGTCGACAAAATTGTTATCTAATTTTGTTATCCAATATCTAAATTGACGAAAATGATAGTTCTGTAGAAAATCACATGGCATATTTTCATCTGTCTAGTTTCTTCGCATGTCCAATAATTAATTATCATCGATGAAAACGTACTTCGTATGATCAGAACGTAGTTTATGATGTACAGAAAACACTTGAAGCGTGCTGTCCTGTCTTCACATTTCCCAATTTAATTTAAAAAAAAAGAGAACTTCGTCTATTTTTCAACTTAAAGAAACTCATTTACTTTTAGCTGTCGACTGCTGTTATTCAACACGGACGCTAATACAGTGGAACAGCACAGGAAATATTCATTAAGGAACAGCTAACAGCGTTTTCCGAAAAGGAAGAAACTATTACCAAACCGTCACATTTTTGTCCGATGACAATGTAACGCGCCGTTAATTACTTAATGACAGGCTGCCAAGGTGACACGCGTGCATGCGCGCGCGCGTATGTGTGAGATAGTATCTAATATTGTGTGTAATACAATGCAGTCGAGAGGCTACAGTTTCGCCTAGTGGCGGTAATAGCTTTCCCACGATGCCATGTGTACAGTATACAGTCTCCTCTCCCCCGGCACTGCTGCACAGCAATTGTATAAATATAATAAGCTGCGTTCAACTCACTGCTGCTGCTCATATTACTAGATCCCGTCTGTCGTAAACAAAAAACACGGTGCTTAAATCTCACGACCGGTCTTCTCGGCTTCTCTGGTTTAGACGCTTCGCTGGCCTCTTTCTTAGACTACACTCACACGCGCTTCTCTCTCTCTCTCTCTCTCACTGAAAATGTAGAATACTATTTTAAATCAGTGTGACCATTATTGTAAATTTCAATTTTCTGTACGATGTCACCGACTGTTACCAGTCAAAACGATAAATTCAAAACAGGCTTTGAAGGAATTTTTTTTGAGGACACGTTGTAGCGGGTTTATTCAAGGTACACGCGACGGTCGAAGGAATTTGTAGGAAAACTTTACAACTTCCAAAAGGTCTATACAGGATGCGCGCGAGGCAACTCTTGGGGAGTCTATACAAGATTCGCGTGAGGCAACATTTTATTTAATTACTATGTTACCTTATTACACTTCGTCTTGTGACTTCTAGTAGCTTTGTGACGCGTTTCGGAACGATCGATCCATGTTCAGACATAGGAATCGTAATTTTAGTGAAACACGTATCAACAATCAAAACTGATTCAGTTCGCGCTACTTGAACGGTGTACACGGATGCGTTTTGGCATCTAAATATTTTTATCTCATTCGTTTAATTCCCATTGAATTATATTTACTAAAAACTGTGGACTTAATACTAATAGCCTACACATAAAAATTCACGTTTGAGATTACAGTACTTAAACAACAGTTTGTCACTGAGGGTGACAGTGCCTGTCCCCAAAAAAGTCCACCCGTTACATTAATATGCCAGCATTACAAATTCAAACAGATTTGTCGCTGGGCGATTGGCCCAGCCCCTGGCAGTCCACCGGGTCGAAAGTTATTTTAATCGGACTATAGATATGTTACTCTTTTTCTTAACACAGCTGGCTTAGAGCGAGCCGAACTGACGCACTTGTATACACCCTTGGTAAGGACCCATTAACCGCCGCGCACACCTTGTAAAACCCCGTTGTGTAGAGCGACTCAACATTAATATTACAACAGGGGGTGGAAAAAAATGACAAGACGAGAACTATACAGAACACTGGGCTTTGCCCGTACAGAGATGAACCTGTTGGTAGTCGACGTCCGAACTACCTTCTGGAACTTCTGACTCATGGTCCTGTCCAAGTAGAACGATTTGCTTTGTAGCAGGCATCTTTTGATAAAATACTTTAGCGCGGTATATGCTGAGATCAATTCCACGTGGAAATGGCCGAGTCCAGCTACGAGGGGTTGGACTTGGGCCTTTGACGCTCGTATGTAAGACGTTACGCCTACGTGATATCTCACGCAAGAACTGTATAAAAAACAAACTTTCCAAAGACAATAAAAGTTTGTTATATTGCAACTAAGTATGTCCAATTGTAACGATTGGAGACATTATTTTGTACGTGATATCGTGTAGTACAGATGCGTTCTTAGTCATCGCAACGTACTTGGTGAGGGGACTCTCATAACGCAACGTGGCCATCAGTTTTCATGCGATGACTTGAGTCGTCGCATCGCATGGCATCGTACCCGGTCTGTTTCTCGCCTTAATTGTGATGAAGTGATTGCGCCTAGAGCTGAGTACAACTTAAAGATAAAGCATCTGTACAGTCCCACACCGTTGTCGAAAGGAACGTATAAAGATTCAAGAATTCAGTTGAAAGGAAACTGGTTTTGAAGTCACTTGACGTTTGCTTAGAGGACTGTGAATAAGCAGAGACATCCCTCAGTCAAGGGGCGTCCAAACGAAGTGCAAGGGGTGTCAGATGTTGACTTATGAAACTAACATCTGGGCGGTAAAATTACATAAGTTAGATATAATTTTTTAATGTTTTCTGAACGTTTAATTTGATTTGAATCCCCTTTGCAAAGAAAAAATTAAAATAACGCAAAAATAGGGATATTAAAAGTCCTCTACCCAAAATACTGAGAAATAACTTTAAAAACTCTTTCTTCGTTGAAAGCAAAATTGTTGCCGATAACACCAAAATAAGAAATGAGCTATAAATAAAATGTATCAATAAACTGTTTAAAAATCCTGTCGTTAAAACCAATGGTACACACTACCGGTGAAAACTTAGAACTTACCAAGCTTTTGGACGAAAATATCCAGCAGATTCCAAAGAAGATAGAACGACAAAATTATGTTCTGAAGCGGACATAATATTAATATTTACAAATGAAGTTTCCTTATTAATTTAAACGGTTTGCTCTCTCAGTCAGTTATACAGAGACGTAGACTATTTGTAGACGCAGCGTGATAATTAATTTATCTTAAGACTCATCAATTTTTACTTGCGAATCTTTGCGATCTCACGTTAAGTCGAAGACTGTTCGGACTTCACAGTATTACGAGAATAAACGCTGGCCATAAAAGCTCGCGATCATATAAACTAACCTCTATGGGAAAGTAATTACTGAACAGATGTTAGATGTTACAGATTACACAGACGTTACCTTGACCCCACCGATTATGAGGCGTTGCGTAACAAGCTCTCCTACAGCTCATCATCGTAACTCCGAAAATAATTCTCTCGTAAACATCGACTGCTACAAATCGACTTGTTAGTAAACAAATGTCAATTCGTTACACTCGTGTGTATGTGGTACGCATTAGTAGAATCCTCGTATGTTTAAAGTCTAGACGCTCGATAAACAACCGAACCTTCTAAAAAGCGTTCACGAATTGAACGTAATTTAGAAGACAGATCGTGCCGCTACCAGCGACAGTGCGTGACCTTCTCTCTGCACTACTATCCACGATGTGTTCTTCAGATTTGCCAACGTATTTCCAGTACAAAGTCGCTGCATGCGGGCGGATGTGTCATCTCGCGGCTCACTTTGGTATAAAACTGAATAACGGACTGTTAGTCGGGGCATCGTGATGGTCAGTGAGCGGCACGACACCGTACGCGGATGACACGATTTCTCGCATAACGTTGTCGGGATATGAACCTACCGAACGGTAATCTGGTTCTTGTTGTACAAGATACCTCATCCACCAGCTGCCTAACAGAAAACCTATTTGTGTTCGGAGAAGACTGAAAATTGCATAACGGACTTCGTTAATGGAAACATGTAAGTGATACATAACTCTAACCATTAGGCTCAGTTCTAAATCTCGCGTTGACTATCCGTGTTTTCGTCTCATGTAATAAGCTTAACAGGACATTCAGTATGTGACGCATCACGGAAACATTTACTAAAAGGTACACAATTATTAATGTAATAACTCTTTTTTTTTCGGTTGACAAACTCTTTTTATTTACAATATTATTAATTTCATACTTACGTGAGATTCAGCTTTACGACTGAGGATGCCACTTAACAGAATTGGTGAAACGTCTGTTGTTAATAATAATGTCATTAAATGTGATTAGCCTATAAATCGGATGTGTTGTTATTATTAACAAATTCGATCACATACTTTCAGTTTTTACCAAAACACCTATATCCCTGTTCTGGCTTTTTGTCTAGGCTTGGCAGACGGTGAACCTGTTTTCCTTTCCCTCGAGAATAAGATAAACAAATAGAAAGTGAGGTTGTTTATTCCCTCTCTCCCCTGTATAATAGGAATTATCAAATGTAATTACTTCTGCAAGTAGATTGTACAATTTTTTTATTGTATTAAAAAATAGTACAATCTACTTGCAGAAGTAATTTCAATGTGATAATACAATCCGTTCTCAGTCGGTCTGGGAACACCGAGGCACCGAACCACAGTGTCAGAACGCAACTTGGTAGGCCTACAAGCAAAAAAAGAGTGAGAGTATTTCATTGCATTGCATTAAGTAGTGGAGTGTCTTTGCACCCTAGATATGATTGCAGCATCTGGGTCGAGCCCAGTGGCTGCCAGGTGATAAACTTAGTGCCGATACAATAGACGACCAATACAGTGGCGAAGCTGCAATGGTTAAGTACCAACACGTTATCCGCTAGATGGCGGGGGAAGAAGACTTTGGTGTATGGCACTGCCGCTGGAATTTATTCAGGCGACAGGTGTCGCTTGTCTGAAGCCCAGCTGGCAGACGCCATGAGGCGTCGCGTCGGTCGCTCTCCGCGAGGCAGAGACAGGCTGACAGTAGCAAGCAGCGCGGTCGGCGTGCAAGGAGGGAAGAAAGGAGAGCCTCGAAGGTTAACTCAGGGGATGGGATTAATGTTAAATTTTTAAATGTTAAGGATGTCTTTATGGCGGGTCATCTAGAATCGGTGCATGGTGCTGATGGTCCACAGGTATGGGAAGGATGAGGTCGCAGCTGCAGCAAAGAGAGTTACAGCTAACGACCGGACAAAGGCAGAGAGCATAGAATCTACAATATTGTAGTACAAGCCATCCGTTAGGGTAATACTTGGAAACATGAAGCTGTAAATTATTTTCCGCAGGAGTGGATGTGAATTTAACGATTAATTCGTTTTTCAATGATTAAGGGAATCAAGTTGAATTCAGTGAATACAACACACAGATAACGATGGCAGCTCTGAAGTTTATAACGTGGGAAACGCATCGCAGTAGGTGGTGATAAAAGCGATAATTGAAGAAAACAAATGTAATTTGTAATTACACATAATAACTAACTGTGCTTACTTTAAAATTTAATAAGACAACACTTAAGCTTCTGGGAGGATCCACGACTCTGAATCCGCTAGAACCGGAAACGCTAACCTGGTTTGTCTCATAGAACAATCTGATCACACAGGTCTTGAGGTTAAAATAAAAATATTTTTCTCCAAGAAACACAATATATACTGCATTAGTCATGTGAACGAAATTAATTTACGTCTTGATCATTCAAATTCTATGTTTCAGAAAACTGTGTGTGTAAGAGAGCGCCATCAGTTGAAAAATAAATAAACAAATTGCACTGCAAGAATAATTCAGGAAGAGAAGACTTCGTCTTCACACGCAAAGAACACTAGAGAAACGCTAAGTAGTAGTTTATCCTATTTATAAGTAACAACGCCGTGTTTAAAAATATTAAGCATTCTGTCTTCAGTGTTACAGTTCAGACAGTAAATTACATACGAGCAGCAAGCTTTGCGTGTTGGTTATCGTGGCCGTGAACTCCAAACGGAATAATGTCATTCCGCAACTTTTGTGAAAGAATAAATAAATTTCTGCAACCACGCTGTCTTCGTCCGGGTGATACAAACACACACAAACACATTCGTTTGCCCGTTGACACGAATGCGTTAGTTGATAAGACAGAGAGAGAGAGAGAGAGAGAGAGAGAGAGAGAGAGAGAGAGAGAGAGAGAGAGAGAGAGAGAGAGAGAGTGAGAGAGAGGACTATGTAAATATTAATGAAAAACTGATATCGATAAAAAAACTAAAGAAACTTCTTATGTCACAGTATCACGAGACAGTTATCTTTTTCGCGTGCACGCATACATCTATCTTGTTTTCACATAAAAAGAGGGTTTTAACCGAAACCAAAACTAAACTTCTCTCTCTCTCTCTCTATTTTCTCTCTTTCGCTAATATACTTACAATACTATATGGTGCTTTACAGCCGTTTTGTCCAAACACATATCGTGCTCTTTATTAGTTGTCCCCTATTTGTAAATTTTTCGATCGAATTAGTTAACAAAAGATGGAAACTATCAATACGTTTTACAAGTGGAAACCAATTTCAGACGATGTGACTGATGAAAAGAGTAATCACTAAACGAGATACTCATACAGGTTATGTTTACATTATTTTCGTCATTACAGTTGCAATGCTTTGATTCACGCGGTAGGCTCACCTTGTTCGGTCCTGACTGTTTCACCGAACCATTTCAACCGACCACTTTCATCTCAACTTTCCTTATCGCTCTTTTTGTAGCCTTTTTGACACCTCCTTTCGGCCGAATGGTAGATGTACCTAATTAAAATAAGTGAAAATACTTTTTGACCCGTATTATGTTATTCTTCATCCTTGCGTAGTCAGCATATGCATTCACATTTTTTTTAAATTTCCGCTATGTAAAGTCTTCTGTCAGTTAATAAAGACTCTGCACACATGTGGTCAGATCGACGTTTGACCTTTACTTGTACCTCTGTGGTATTAAAAGCCTACGGAGGACCTACGAAGTCTATGGAACAGCTGTTGCAAGACTCCTACCACAAACCATTCAAGCGCAAGTGGTATGCTAATTCTATATACTGTGCATCATTAAATATACATCATTACAAGATATGATCAATATTCTCTTTACATGCTGTGAGTCTACAGACATATTTCTTCACACCCTATCGCTAGACATAGGAAGACTGAGAAATACGAAATTATATATAATATAGACCTACATACCATCGTTATATTTTCAGTTTTATTTAGACGGATACAAATTTCAAAATTAAACGTTTTTTTGTTTTAAATTACTTTAAGATGTAATTAATACGCAAAATCACGTGTGTGTTACCTAATTTCGATTTCCTGAGCTGTGGTATGTTTTCTCACCCCTAATACGAACTTACTTTACCACAGTTTTCAGTACAAATGTATAGAAGTAAGTCATACGTACCACAAAATGATTACTAATCGATACGCTCTGAAAACGTAAAGTAAATATCCCAAAGTATAGTCGTGACCTCATTTGGGACGGTTCCAAATTAGTCCCTGCACGTGCGTCAGTTTCATACCGAATTCCTCGACACTCGCTTGGTTAACCTCGTGACAAGTTATCGGACAACGTATTAGGGCTAACGAGATGACAACGCACGCTGGGTCACTGTCGTTAAGTTCACTATTACTACCAATCCGTAACTGGGACGTAATTAACGATAAGATAATGACAATGCCGTTCTTTCTAAATGAAGTTATTTTCTAGACATTATATTTGTAAGTCAACCACATCGGCGATGCAGGCAGACAAACAACGCTGGCCTACTTAGCGAATGCACTTAGCAACGTTAACAACCACGTGCCCGGCTAGTGAGAGAGGAAAGTGTGGTGCGGACACACGTATCGACAGCTAAGGTCGTGCGTTCCACACACGCCTGTTCTGTCTCGACTGTTTCGCGATCCGTAATTAAACGGAGTGTATGAAATGCGTCGAACGATTTCTTCGTGACTCCGATATTTGGAAGCGATACTTGTCGGCGCTGCGTAGGGGGAATTTGGACAGTTGCCCGAAATATTTTGCTGAAAAGCGGTTTATGAATATAGTTTCGAGCTTTGAACAGTTCAGTTCACGACCGAAAGGTTACGTCGCTGCAACCACTCGGTCCTTATTTCTGCCATTACTATAGCCCTCACACGCCACCGTCATCTTGTCAGTCTTCCAAATATATTTAGTTAAGATTTCGTACGTTTCTGACAATAGACTTACATTTATCTTATTACATTTTCTAGAGTCAAATTTCTTATGCTTCCACCGTCCTTTCCTTCCTAAGATTTTTCTTCTGATAACATTCTGATATTGACTGGGTTGTGGAGTTGTGCGTACAGAGAGGACCACTCTGGAACAGAGTTCCGAGCTACCTCATGGAGCTCCTGCCTCATGGCCTCGCCCAACTGTAGAAGGCCTACAACACCTTGTTTGTGCTCGCCTACACTAGCGCAGTATATGGCAAGGTCGTCCACGTATCACCTGGACGTACACGGTACTGGAGTAGCTCGGTTATAAAAGGATTGTCTGTGTTCCTTGAGAGTACCCGCCATAACGCCATCCTCTTTAAATTAAACTAAAAAATGTAATCATTAGTCCTAGACCAGAGTTTTTCACTTAAACTGTCCTTCTATCCTTCCTGCCCACCTCCTAGCACGCTGAGTCGGCTGCTTGTCGCTGTATCAATCATTGGCACGGAGGCTCTCCGCCTCGCGGGGAGCGACCGACGCCCTCAGGGCGTCTGCTGACTGGACCTGAAACGGGCAACATCTGTTGCTCAATCGGTACCAGCGGCAATGCACAAATCAAAATAAAGTTTATACTCCCCCGCCTTCACAGTTAACTGGTTGGCGGTTTCCTTTTCCAGTTTTAGGTCACCAGTCGAAAATGTACCAGCACTATGTTCACTTCTGGCAGCCATTGGACACGCTCCAGATGCTGCAAATAAGCCACGGGTGCAAAGACACCCCGCATCCATAATGCAATGCAATCCTTGAGAGAACGTACACCTAGTCCGCTTCTCAACAGGCGAAAAGAGATTCGACGGGCGGGGGACTTTAGCCGCTAGCCGAAGACCTCTGTTGAGGATAGTTTGCAACTTCTTTTATGCATTGCGGCCAGATCGGGGCGGCGTATGTAATGACCGGCAGCAGATAACATTCTGATGGTAATTACATCTTACGATACGTCATCTGTGCCTTCAGTTCCATTTCAGGTGGTAATTTAATTTCTCTTTAGTTTCCTTTAAGACACAAAATCTCTTCTTCCCACCTTGTCACTTATCACTCTCGACCAGTTTGTGCTGCTTCGAGTCGGCTCTTCCACCATCTTCCCTAGTGTCTGCCTGACACTTCGCTAAAACAAGTAATCAATACTGATAATTTTGCGATGACGTGAGAGATCAATTAATGTTTCATCTAAAAAAGATAAATGTTAGTAACAATAATTGTACTTAACCAAAATAAGCACGTTACGAACGAAAAACGTTCTGTCACAAGAAGGCGGTTACTGAGTGAATCTAAATGTCTACAAACGGTTTTCGGCATTTTATTTCTTTAACCGGACGAAATACAATAACCACGCGCTACGGACATTTTAAAACGCGTTGGATCTAAAATATATCCGCCACTGCCTATCAATAATAAAACATCCAGTATTCAACTTTGCTTGCACAGTTATTATTTACTGGTCTATACGTCTTCTTGAAATTTTCTCCAAAGAGGTTAGTCGATCTTTAGCTTCATAAATGTTGCACTGCTTATCCGCCTTCTATTCAGTTCTTCTCGTCTACTGTATCCAGTACCTTTAGTCAAAAAGGTTTACTTTCGGAGCGCTTTGGTCTAGCAATACGCTTTTAGAACGGTAGGACTGTGTATGGGCAGCAATTAGATTATCCCGTCAGTAAAACGAAATTCTGTAGTTCACGTGGACTCGGTATTGCCATAATTACCAGTCAGCAACTGCAGTTTATCACATTTAATGAAACCAACCTCCCGCGTCGTGTCGTCGTCATTCTGCTATCAGTGTAGTCCTTTGTTTAAGTGACAAAAGAACGTGTCAACAACGTAGCTACACGGGTGAAGCTGGAAACTTGATTACAATTGATAAGAGTTACTTTTATAGATGTAGTTAACGGTTTCAGAGAGACTATATAATCCACGCAACAGGGGCGATCGTTCGCTTTTAGTTCTTCTTGGGGTCCACTTTAACATATTTTTCGGCCACTGTTTTTCCATCATTCCTGTTATATTTATATTGAAGTAGGTACTGCCAAATGTAGTAAATGCTACACTTCTCGTTCGTAATAGTGATATCCGCTGTAACCTTGATGCCGATGACACTGCGACAGTGATAAAAAATGTTGCCGAAGACTCCACCAACACGACAACGCTGAGGCGATCCAATTCGTTCACAATGTGAATCTGAACAGAAGCTGAAACAAGAGAGCAAACCTTCCGATTTAGCAACCGTAGCACAGTAGGGTGCAGTGTTATGATAAAGCAAAACAACTGAAACTTTAGAACGCTCAGATTTTTAGAGTTTAGGTTTATGATTATACGGAAATGAGTGGTCGCTCATTTAGAGTAGCTTTAATGAAAAACAAGAAAATACTTTAACGAACATTTTCCTCCAGTTACAACTCTGTAACCCCCTATTCTATGAAATTTATTATATGCCATTAGATTAACAGTTTCCAGGCTTTAGAGCTATGGTCTGTGTCACGTTCGTTAGACGTTCGATCATGACTGCTGTGGATTATTGTTTCTGCGTCTTCAAGTCGCTACGAGTCAACAAGTCTGACCAGTATCCAGTTGAAGCTGAACCATGTGGACGTTTAATTTGACCAGCCCTTTATAGACAGGTAACGTTTAACATAAGCGACATCTTTGGGAGTCAGATTTAAATGTTTCGAACGTTACAGACTTTAAAGTTAATTTTTAGTACATACGTGTGCGAGCGTTACTGTGCGAGAATGGAAATAATAAAGTTCACAACTTGCGTTAAATATTATCATAGTCTACTACTGTTAATTAGGTTTATGTTCTATAGAATTTTTAAATTTCATTAGTATATAACTTTCCATTATCTCGGTATTTATATGAACATATTACGCTCTGATCGTAAAATACTAGCCGTGATTATAAAGAATCAATACTGCCACATATTTAATTAATTACCCATACATTAACTATGCTTTGTCTGTATGCTCCTAATTTAACCCGCCATTTCTATTTATTAAGTAAGAAGTGCTGGTGGGGTGTTAATACCCATCGTTACCACACCGACGGTGCTTAATGTTTGATGAATCACTGGGGGCAGAGAATGGTGACGATGGTAGACGAACATATAGCCCGGTCGAGGAAGTAATTAATTTAGCCCGCATAGGACCGTGTTTGCCGACCCCTATCCGATCGTTTAGCAAGTGTCTGACTTAACAAAAATTAATTACTTGCAGTCAGACAGAAGCTGGCCGTGGGATTTTGTAGCGACAGAACGGACCCGCTCGGTACGAAGTGCAAAGAAAGCGGCCAGACTTCCGGGGTTCATCCACAGGGTAAGGGTAGGGGCGGATTTAACGCAGCCCCTCGGGACGTTTGCGCTGATCACGTGTACAGCATGACTTTTAGATACCCGACAAGTTAACTGATAACAAAGTCTGTATTACTGGAAACCTACTGAAAGAAGGCTTATTTTAACACAAAAGACATTCTAGTTATCTGCGTTCTATAGAATATACTTGATCACAAAATAAATAACATAAACGTCTTTCGATTATAGTAATGATGTTTCCAAAGTTGTGGACTTCTACAAGTCTCCTAAACCTGCCGGTATATCGTAGCCATTAGCATATTCATCTGTCAGTAAATCTTCGTATTGTGTAAAGCAGTGGTTCCCAAACTTTTCAGTCCGCGGACCCCCCCCCCCCAAATTAAAAACTTCACGGACCCCGTCTGAGTTAAGAAATAAAAAAAAAACAGTAAATATGATACAAAATCTTATATTTTAATTAAAATGTATTAAAATCAAAATTCTCTTAACTTTCAAAATTATAATATTAGACCCTAATGATATCAAACATAGTTTAATGTGAACAATGAAGCTGCTTTTGAACAATTAGTTCCGCAATATTAGGTTTAATGTCTAGTAATTTCAATATTAAGTAACTCTTGACATCAAGTTTATTTCTTAACTTTCCCAACCTTACCTCTATCTTTCCAGCCACACGTGTCGAAATTCAGCTACTTAGGCGTAAAACCAGCTACACGGAAAGACGGTTTGCTTGGATACAGTGCTTATACGTGGAGTAAAACAGCGCGATCAGTTCTGCGTTGCTGCGGGGCTCTAGTCAGTTCGGATAACAAACAGATCTTCTACACGACATGATTTAAAGACATTATTAAAGCCATTAGTTTGAAATTACTTTTACAATTACACTTAGTTTGAACCAATAAAATACTGGAATCTTATACTAATTGTTTTAAGATTCTAAAATTTAGATTTTAGACTATACAAAATCGGAGAAAATTACGGTATATTCTACTTTTTCTTAAAAGCGTCCGCGGACCCTACTTTGGGAACCATTTGTGTAAAGCGTTTGTCGCTTTAACAGAATACTATGAAAACGGCGGAACGCATGAGTCCAAGTGACCGTTTATTTTAAATCGGTGACTTTTCATGTTTTAATTTGTATTGTAAGAGACGATGACTCACGACTAATGCTGACAGTGATTTAGAGACGTGCCACAAGTGACTGACTGACAAATCACCGTTACACGGCCGCCCGGCCTCGGTGCATGTCATGTTTCCTGACAATTCTTCGTTAATGAACGAACGCTATAAACTGCGCTGTGTTTTATTACTCGCTCACGTCCCACTGCTCTATCGGCGTATTGGTCTCACCGCCCATCGCAATTACTGGCATCGGCACCACGTAATCAATACATTTTCTTAAAATAAAACGTTACCTCTAAGCCACTCACTCTTTTATCCTACGTGTCGGTAAGTATTTTTATTCGTATGCTAGGTCTGGACGCATAATTCCCGATCAATATTACGGAACTCGAAACAAACAATCAGTGACGTATCTAGAATTCGGTCTTTCCGCATTTGCTACGTCATGTATTCGTTAGTTTTTTTGTTTGTTTGGTCCACGCTTAAATTTGTATATGAGACTAATATGTGTATTTAATCGCCAGCAATCACCATATGCTAGAGTAGGTCCTGCGTTTGCATATGGTGATTTAAACGACTAACGGTTAAGGGGGAGTGGTCCGGTCGAGTTGGTTTCATAGAAAAGAAGAAACAATTTAAGACTAACCAACATTGCTATCTTTGAAATGGTTGAAAAACGTGTAATAACATCCTGCAATAAATACCTTTAAACATAGCGGCAATAACACAACAAAAAATACGCGTTATTGAAACATTGTTTAGAAGATACTTATCGACTGAACTGATTTTCCTTTACAGTATTTCATATTACAAGCGTATACGCAAATACAATATAATAAACCTGTTTGTATATTTAAAGAGCATATTTAATATACATTATTAGCATACACAGCTGAAAAAGAATAAAATAGCCTTAAGAGATTAATAAAATCCGTCAACATTTTTGGACACTGGGGGAGTCCGGTCCCGTTCATTCCCCCCCTAATACGTCCCTGCCAACAACAATGTATTTTCGTTAGACCTAAAGTAAGCCACGGTTCTGATGCTCTTTCTTATTTCTTGCACCAAACGTTTTTAATTTACTGCCTTCCAATATTAAACAAATTAACAGAATTCAATTCTATTAAAAAAAAAGTTAAAAATTCGTTGTTAGGGATAAGATAATAATGACGATTTGATAAACGTAGGAGCGCAGGACCTGAGACAAACCAAAGCTTATCACGGATTTAGTAAGAAGGGTTTTGTGTTGAACGAATGTTGGAATTTTAATTCATTGTCAATTCTTATTTAAATATCTGTTATAGTTTCCACTGGCATGCTGTATTGTAAAATTAGAATAAAGGCGAATTTTAGTACGTAGGCTTTCACGGCCGGTGTCATTATGATTATCTAAAACTTCCGGGCTGAAAGGCCGTGGTCGAGTGCTTGATGTTCTAAAGCTAGACGTTTCGGCCACACCACCGGTGGCCATCTTCAGTAGCAAAAAAGTGTTCGAATAGATGTCACGCCGAACACGTCTCCCAATGAACTGGTTGTTCTGGTTGCTTGTTCCCAGTTCATTGGGAGACGTGTTCGGCGTGCCATCTATTCGAACACTTTTTTGCTACTGAAGATGGCCACCGGTGGTGTGGCCGAAACGTCTAGCTTTAGAACATCAAGCACTCGACCACGGCCTTTCAGCCCGGAAGTTTTAGATAATCATAAAGGCGAATTTGTTGGTTTATATCTGTTATATGTTTACTTAGTTGCTTAAGGCTAATGTTGCAATAAAATCAACAGCACCGCATTTGGTATCGCATGTATTCTTTTACTCTTTTTTGTTTGGTCCAGACTTAAATGTTATAATGAGACTATTATGTGTATTTATCACCAATCATCATATTCTGGAGTAGGTGTTCTAAATGTCAAATAAATTACTAAAGTACTGAATAGCCAGCACTTGCGCCCTACCATCCTGTTCCCCAAACATTATACAAAAGTACGTACTCGGTACATAGAAAAGTATGTAGAGTTTGTAACTCGGCCGATTCTTGATGATGACCCCACGTTATGTCAGCCTCGCTAATGTATTTCTGGACAGCCCCGAATAACTTCTTTTCCTCTCTGTTTAACCCACTAAGGGAAACCCTTTCCCAAGCATGTCTCTAGCACACTAGTAGAGGGAAAATGCCGATCCTGACCCAAGTACCGTTATTCCCCCACCACCACCGCTGGACCAGCAGCATCGACCAATCAAATTGCATGGCGCCTTTCGCGCGTCAAGTTCAAATATATGCCGTCTTTCGCGAGCCTAGATCACTTTCACTTTCTACTGGACCACAGCATCCGCGACTTTTTCGCTGATCTGTGTCAAGATCCGCGACTTTTTCGCGTATCTGGACCACAGCATCCGTGTTATTTTTTTATATGCCGCCTTTCGCGAGCCTAGATCACTTTCACTTTCTATCACTTGATGCATTATAGTGTATATATTAAATATATGTTCAGGGTTACCAACCTTGCATGAGTTCAAATTTGTTGTGTGTTATAATGTATATTAAATCTATATGATCAGGTTTACCAACCTATGTATGGGTTCAAACTTGATATGTGTGTGTATTATAGTGTATATTAAAATATATGATCAGGGTTACCAATCCTGCATTATTGTGTGTATAGAACAGATCTATCAACATTTTTCTTCGGTGGGAAATTCAAACTATATTATAGTAAATTGTTGACGACTTCGATATCAACTCTCTCTCCCCTCCTCTCTCTCTTTGTCTCTAGACACAGTTGTCGATCACGATATAAACTCTCTCTCTTTATGTCATCAGTTTTACATAAGCGTCGTGCTACTTATGGATTATTGTAAGTAGCGATACTAAAATGTAATCACCAGGAAATATATTTATCACCTACCTCGTTGCGTCCTTTTTGACACATGACAGTCATTGACCACGATTTAGAAATTAATATACTGCCAAGTCTGTGTGTGTGGTAAAGTATTACGCATAAAAAAATCTCCTTGAAATAAGGTATTTTCAAAAGTTTTGTGTACACACACATTGTATAATAATTTTCGTAATTGTAAGATACAACCTGCAAATTATTAAAATGTCTCTCTCACACATTTCTGATTACTATACAAATAATTGGATGCATATTCGAAGATTTCCCTTATTCAAACGATTTGTATGTGTGTACACGAACTTAAATACAGACGATTGTAATTTTAAAAATTCATTTTTTGCATTAAATATATATCGTAAACAATGAAATAATAATATTTCGTCATTGTAAGATTTTAATAAAACAATTATCAGTTTAAATTCTCTCTCTCTCTCTCTCTCTCTCTCTCTCTCTCTCTCTCTCTCTCTCTCTCTCTCTCTCTCTCTCTCTCTCACACACTTGTTGTGTATGTTTCTCTCTCTGTGGTCAGTACCGCGCGCATGTATATGAAATTAGAAAGTTTATATTTATTCGACAAATATTAACGCCCTCTCTCTCTCTCTCTCTCTCTCTCTCTCTCGCTCGCAGACGTCGGAAGCAATTCGAGGTCATTGACACGACTTTACACTGACACATTGCAGTCTCTCTCTCTCTCTCGCTCTCTCTCTCTCTGGGTTAAGCTGGTGTTGTACGTTACTAAAATCATAGCAAATATTTTCATTCTAAGCATGTATTACTGTTTAGTAATAATTACAGCCCCAACAAAGGATATATAAGTTTGTGTACATGGATTGTATATTGCAAGTACGGAATTATTATTTAAATCCGATATCTGTTTTTATTAAAATCATACAATGTCAAAAGAGGATAGTTGTCTGTTACGAACCAGTACTAACTCTCCTATATGGCCGTCGCTCGCATCATCCGTATTTAAAGTTCGCTACTTCCAGTACACATGGCCTCTGTAACAGATTTGGTCTCCAACAGGTGTGATTCGAACGGTAAGAGCAAGAACAATATGAACAAGGCCAAGGACATTATATGTCTAGTATCCCTCCTCAGACGCTGGTGTTACTTTGTGTCATAAAATCTCGTGGCACTCAAGATAAGAGACAATACGTTTGCAAAAAACGACAAAATTGAACTTCTGGAAACAAAATTGTACGGTTTGTAAGTAATATCGACAACACAGGTCAGCATTTTTCGGTCATTGACAGATAAAGGGATCGTCACATTAGGACTACTGACTGCTAAATCCAGTAGTACAAGAACTTAGATATTTGTTGAATCAGTAGCAAAAAAATGTTAGATCTACTGTTTTCAGCGTACATAGACATTTGATAATATTCCATTTTGGTTGTATTCGTGAAGCCATAGTGTAATGGCTGTCCTTGGAAGTCATGTAACCCTTAGTGTTTGTGCGGGAATCGTAGTCGGATTTTAGTTTCTGTCATGTCTTTCGTCCGTTTGTGTGCAGGTTGTCTTTACAGTCATGAAAATCATTTCAAGAGGTAAGCCGCATTGTATTGTTCGCGTACCGCGAGCATATGCGGTGGTGATTGCTGTACAAGAATTCTACGGACTGATGTGTTACAAAATTAGCGTGGTAACCAAGTTCTATGACATAGAGCGCGGGTTTCTCCGTACAATTGTGTAACGTCGCGTAGCATTTTTGTGCGATGTTAAGCGACCTATAAAACGTAATGAACCTGTTGTGCCATGATGACGGAGTTGCACAGATGCGTGTGATAATAATAATAACAATAATAATATAAAGAGGTCGCGTGCTCAAACATTATTATTATTTCGCCTTTGACATGTTCCTTGTCAGCCTGTAATTTAGAGGTAGCGAATCTTTTTGCCATTCTTCTGCCGATGATAAAATGTTCTCTGTAAAGTTATTCGTCAAGTTGTTGGTGTAACAATAACATGGTGTAAGCTACCTCTCGTTTATCCATGAGAATGAGTGTTCGGTGTCATCTGCCGTGAGGGTAAATAGCGCCTTATTTTCGCTATTATTTACAACGGTACGGCTAAAATACTAGTAAGCGTAATCAAAAATTACTTCCTACCCTGCTAACAACATCAATGGATGCATTTTGAGTACGTGCCTATGAAAATGATCCGGACACAGGTTATGTCAGGTTGTAATAAGTTAGGCCTCTCCAGTTCTATAATTTTCTACAAAAAATTAGTTTTGTTTCCGATTAAGTATCTCCATTTTAATTACTTTTAACACTACACTGAAAAGTTTGTAGTTGTGGGTAGAGGAAAAAATATCAGGAAAGGTATCCGTAGTATGTCATACGATAGTGAAGGAAAGATTTCATCGATATTTTGACATGTTCTCTCGCATATGTTATAGGTTACAGTGGATATGAGATTCGGTTAGAACATGTGCACACTAAATAGGTAATTGTAAGGAAAATAAGAAATTACTGTAATAGGTAAGTTGTTCAGTACTACAGGAGTAGAAAAATATTTTCATATTCATCATTGTCGTAAGGAACTCACACCCTGATGGAAGGACACACAAGGTGCAGTACAAAAATCCTCCCAGAAGGTCCTTCCAGAGGGCGACTGACTGTACGCTATCATTAAAATTATACAAAACCACTGCTGTCCCGATTCAGATGTACGACAGTGAGGAATGTAAGCGAGACATGTCTACAATTTGAAGCAGCTGAAGTGCTTTCTCTGAGAAGAGTCAAGGGTTCCACACAGTTGGACAGAACGACTGCATTCGGAACGAGCTAAACGTCTATAATCCGAACCAGCGAATAGACGATTACAGATTAAAATGGTGGGAACACGTCGACGGAATGGACGAAAACAGGCAAGCAGTCCAGCGGGCAAGTGTGACATTAGAAGTCGTGGAATGTGAGAACAAATTTATGTGACTTTACCGAGACGGAACAACCATTTATGTCTAAACCATGAAATGAAGAAGCAGAAGAAGAAACGACGTAGTTCGTTTTGTCGTTATTTGGTAGTTGTTGCCTAACTATGCAATAAATTATTACCTTCAACTAAAGGAAATTCTGATTTTTATGTAGTCCTTCGACAACGCAGGCTTTACGTTGTACCGAGCAACACTCCGCGTGCTTTTACGGAAAATGTAACATGCGCATGCAATAACGTCACTTAAGCTGCTAGTTGGACATGTTTATGACAGCAGTTTCATGGGATGATTTGAACGGTTTGTTTCATCGAAAACTGTCTGCAGGCGAACATATATTTCTGATGTACACGGTTATGTAAACAGAATAGAGAACATGAACTATCAGCCCAAGTAACCTACAATAAATATTATATTTAATCGCTTTTCGTTATAACCGATATGAAATGCCACAAAATGACTACAATTATTGCGTATAACGGAGGATTTATGCCAGCTTTAAATAACAGAAGATTTATCTGAATGGTCAGGCGGCACTAAACGTAATTTCGATTCGTTCCAACGTGCCGTTATTTACCGGTTTAAATACTATGTATTCCACAGCGTTGTGATTTATACAGTAAAAGTGATAACGAAAACGAAACGTCGGTCGGAACGGTTAATTAGGCAGCATAATGGTAGGCGATTTGACACGTACGGACAAGTTCATGACAGCGGCGGCGATGATTATTGTACGTAAGAAGAAATGTAAATGAGCTGTGGAGTCATGACGGCTGTGTACATCAATTGCTTCACAACAATACGGACTACACCGTTATCGTACAACAATGGCTTTATACAGTGATTATTGTTGTATTGATTTTTATTCAGCGATTGTCGAAGCCTTTCAGTTTTCTTTGTCTGTTTAATTTCAGTTGAAGCTAATTCGAAGCGATTGCCTGTTACATTTCGTCTTGTCGTCTTTACATTTCCTTAGTGTAACACATAGTTTTGTTTTGTGGCACGCGTATTATCTTCAGAAGAAGGTCCGTTAAATTTATTTTTTAAGACAAACCTTAATCCCACGTCACCGGATTACATATGACCTATGATGTTGGAATCGTTGTTAATTAACACGTAGACCGATTTGTATTGGTTAATTTGTAGGCGTGTTGAATTTGTTTAATAAAGGACTTGTCGGAAAATTTCTTTTCCATTAATCCTTTGCGTCAATTATTTGGCCATTAAGTAGTTTTATCAGTAAGTAAAATTTCGTCATTTCTTGAAGTGTTGTTTATAAAAATTCCATATGCGGCAATTACAGTAATTTACAATGCAAAAGCGATGTTGTAAGTAATCTTACAGTTATAATTTTAAATTCTTTTTTATACAAAATTATTAAGAAATTTTAAATAAAATATTTAGTATCAATGTTTAAATATTTCCAACAACTATGTTGATTAGAAGTGCTGTAAGTTCAATAACAATGTTCGCTACGTAACGTATTCAAATCTGTTTACTCACCTCTTAAATGTTGATGCACGCAATTATCGATTTCACAATGAGGTATGCAGGCTAATTGCATTCTTCACGTATATATATTGATGTATCTTACAACGGTAGGGTAGGGGGTAGCTTGCGTGTTTGTTTTGAAAGTCGATGTAAGTCATTGTCCGCCGTTGGAAACTTTCAGAAGTTAGCGATACTGAAAGTATTTTCATGCATTAGTCAAAATTAGGAAAACAATGCAGAGAGAGAGCGAGTGGACACACATGTAAGTAGCTCGATACTCAGTGACAACAACAACACACACACACACAGTTAATATTTGTCAAATATATAACAACGAGTGAGAGAGAGAGAGAGGAGGGGTCATCGACCGTGATGGAAAAGCTTTACCTCACTGCTTTAAGAAGTTAGCGATACTGAAAGTATTTTCGGTCAAGTTAACACGACTCTTTTTAAGAAACATTCTATCATTTATTTGATGTCGATACCGGTATTAATTATAGATTACACTTAGTTCCATTCACTTCCATGTGCTTACAAATACTTGTAATTAGTTTCGTTGATAACTAGGCCAAAACATTGTCATTAAATGTCAACTCTTCCGTCTGTCTCGTAAATTTTGCGCAGCACTGTTTGAGTCTTATCTTTGTAAATAAAGAGCAACAGCAACAGTGTCGTAATACTCTACTTATTTGAACAAGTCCTGTATTAAATGCACTTGTTAATGTTTTAATGTGAACAATTTTACGTTTAAATAAAATCTGTACATACAATAAAATTATGTTTCAGTTATTACTTTTACAAATACACACAGACGTTAGGGAGAGACTGCAATGTGTCAGTGTAAAGTCGTGTCAATGACCTCCAGTATTACAATGGTTTAGCATAGTTTCTTACTGAAGGCTTGTACGCTTTAAATTCAGCTATACCTAAAATATATCTTCAATTAGGGTCATTGTACACACACAGTGGAATGCTTTCAGAAATTTGCGACACACACACACACACACACACATACACAACGATGTTTCTACTTATTTGAACAAGTCCTGTATTAAATGCACTTGTTAATGTTTTAATGTGAACAATTTTACGTTTAAATAAAATCTGTACATACAATAAAATTATGTTTCAGTATTAATGATATAAATATTACTGTTTTATTAATTTAAAATACTGTATATATATAACCTAGGAACTTCGCAGGTGAAGAAATTAATTTCTATTTTTCATCTGTAACGACATGCGTGTATAATTTTAATTTATTTCACTATACACCTTCGCCACCGCTGCTACCACAGTCGTCAGTAATAAAAAAAGAAGAAGAAGAAAGATCAGTTAGGAAACGCATCAGTACTCGTTCGAAACGATTAATATCAGTCCCAATGGACCACAGCATCCGTGAATTTCCACGAATAAAAAAAAAAAAAACGTAAAACGTTCTACTTACGTTTCATGTTAGGTTAAAAAATACAGTCCACGTACGTTTCACGTTTACGTTAGGTTAAGATGCAGTCTACTTACGTTTCACTGTTAGGTTAAAAAATGCAGTCCACGTACGTTTCACGTTTACGTTAGGTTAAGATGCAGTCTACTTACGTTTCACGTTAGGTTAAAAAATGCAGCCCACGTACGTTTTTCGTTTACGTTAGGTTAAAATACAGTTTACTTACGTTTCACGTTAGGTTAAAATGCAAACACACGCACACACACACACACACACACACACACACACGTGTTAGGTTACAACCTAACGCGTGTGTATGTTATTTAAATAATAATTTAAATAATATACACGTGTGTGTGTGTGTGTGTGTGTGTGTGCGTGTGTTTGCATTTTAACCTAACGTGAAACGTAAGTAGACTGTATTTTAACCTAACGTAAACGAAAAACGTACGTGGGCTGCATTTTTTAACCTAACGTGAAACGTAAGTAGACTGCATCTTAACCTAACGTAAACGTGAAACGTACGTGGACTGCATTTTTTAACCTAACAGTGAAACGTAAGTAGACTGCATCTTAACCTAACGTAAACGTGAAACGTACGTGGACTGTATTTTTTAACCTAACATGTAACGTAAGTAGAACGTTTTACGTTTTTTTTTTTTTTATTCGTGGAAATTCACGGATGCTGTGGTCCATTGGGACTGATGTTAATCGTTTCGAACGAGTACTGATGCGTTTCCTAACTGATCTTTCTTCTTCTTCTTTTTTTATTACTGACGACTGTGGTAGCAGCGGTGGCGAAGGTGTATAGTGAAATAAATTAAAATTATACACGCATGTCGTTACAGATGAAAAATAGAAATTAATTTCTTCACCTGCGAAGTTCCTAGGTTATATATATACAGTATTTTAAATTAATAAAACAGTAATATTTATATCATTAATACTGAAACATAATTTTATTGTATGTACAGATTTTATTTAAACGTAAAATTGTTCACATTAAAACATTAACAAGTGCATTTAATACAGGACTTGTTCAAATAAGTAGAAACATCGTTGTGTATGTGTGTGTGTGTGTGTGTGTCGCAAATTTCTGAAAGCATTCCACTGTGTGTGTACAATGACCCTAATTGAAGATATATTTTAGGTATAGCTGAATTTAAAGCGTACAAGCCTTCAGTAAGAAACTATGCTAAACCATTGTAATACTGGAGGTCATTGACACGACTTTACACTGACACATTGCAGTCTCTCCCTAACGTCTGTGTGTATTTGTAAAAGTAATAACTGAAACATAATTTTATTGTATGTACAGATTTTATTTAAACGTAAAATTGTTCACATTAAAACATTAACAAGTGCATTTAATACAGGACTTGTTCAAATAAGTAGAGTATTACGACACTGTTGCTGTTGCTCTTTATTTACAAAGATAAGACTCAAACAGTGCTGCGCAAAATTTACGAGACAGACGGAAGAGTTGACATTTAATGACAATGTTTTGGCCTAGTTATCAACGAAACTAATTACAAGTATTTGTAAGCACATGGAAGTGAATGGAACTAAGTGTAATCTATAATTAATACCGGTATCGACATCAAATAAATGATAGAATGTTTCTTAAAAAGAGTCGTGTTAACTTGACCGAAAATACTTTCAGTATCGCTAACTTCTTAAAGCAGTGAGGTAAAGCTTTTCCATCACGGTCGATGACCCCTCCTCTCTCTCTCTCTCACTCGTTGTTATATATTTGACAAATATTAACTGTGTGTGTGTGTGTTGTTGTTGTCACTGAGTATCGAGCTACTTACATGTGTGTCCACTCGCTCTCTCTCTGCATTGTTTTCCTAATTTTGACTAATGCATGAAAATACTTTCAGTATCGCTAACTTCTGAAAGTTTCCAACGGCGGACAATGACTTACATCGACTTTCAAAACAAACACGCAAGCTACCTCCTACCCTACCGTTGTAAGATACATCAATATATATACGTGAAGAATGCAATTAGCCTGCATACCTCATTGTGAAATCGATAATTGCGTGCATCAACATTTAAGAGGTGAGTAAACAGATTTGAATACGTTACGTAGCGAACATTGTTATTGAACTTACAGCACTTCTAATCAACATAGTTGTTGGAAGTATTTAAACATTGATACTAAATATTTTATTTAAAATTTCTTAATAATTTTGTATAAAAAAGAATTTAAAATTATAACTGTAAGATTACTTACAACATCGCTTTTGCATTGTAAATTACTGTAATTGCCGCATATGGAATTTTTATAAACAACACTTCAAGAAATGACGAAATTTTACTTACTGATAAAACTACTTAATGGCCAAATAATTGACGCAAAGGATTAATGGAAAAGAAATTTTCCGACAAGTCCTTTATTAAACAAATTCAACACGCCTACAAATTAACCAATACAAATCGGTCTACGTGTTAATTAACAACGATTCCAACATCATAGGTCATATGTAATCCGGTGACGTGGGATTAAGGTTTGTCTTAAAAAATAAATTTAACGGACCTTCTTCTGAAGATAATACGCGTGCCACAAAACAAAACTATGTGTTACACTAAGGAAATGTAAAGACGACAAGACGAAATGTAACAGGCAATCGCTTCGAATTAGCTTCAACTGAAATTAAACAGACAAAGAAAACTGAAAGGCTTCGACAATCGCTGAATAAAAATCAATACAACAATAATCACTGTATAAAGCCATTGTTGTACGATAACGGTGTAGTCCGTATTGTTGTGAAGCAATTGATGTACACAGCCGTCATGACTCCACAGCTCATTTACATTTCTTCTTACGTACAATAATCATCGCCGCCGCTGTCATGAACTTGTCCGTACGTGTCAAATCGCCTACCATTATGCTGCCTAATTAACCGTTCCGACCGACGTTTCGTTTTCGTTATCACTTTTACTGTATAAATCACAACGCTGTGGAATACATAGTATTTAAACCGGTAAATAACGGCACGTTGGAACGAATCGAAATTACGTTTAGTGCCGCCTGACCATTCAGATAAATCTTCTGTTATTTAAAGCTGGCATAAATCCTCCGTTATACGCAATAATTGTAGTCATTTTGTGGCATTTCATATCGGTTATAACGAAAAGCGATTAAATATAATATTTATTGTAGGTTACTTGGGCTGATAGTTCATGTTCTCTATTCTGTTTACATAACCGTGTACATCAGAAATATATGTTCGCCTGCAGACAGTTTTCGATGAAACAAACCGTTCAAATCATCCCATGAAACTGCTGTCATAAACATGTCCAACTAGCAGCTTAAGTGACGTTATTGCATGCGCATGTTACATTTTCCGTAAAAGCACGCGGAGTGTTGCTCGGTACAACGTAAAGCCTGCGTTGTCGAAGGACTACATAAAAATCAGAATTTCCTTTAGTTGAAGGTAATAATTTATTGCATAGTTAGGCAACAACTACCAAATAACGACAAAACGAACTACGTCGTTTCTTCTTCTGCTTCTTCATTTCATGGTTTAGACATAAATGGTTGTTCCGTCTCGGTAAAGTCACATAAATTTGTTCTCACATTCCACGACTTCTAATGTCACACTTGCCCGCTGGACTGCTTGCCTGTTTTCGTCCATTCCGTCGACGTGTTCCCACCATTTTAATCTGTAATCGTCTATTCGCTGGTTCGGATTATAGACGTTTAGCTCGTTCCGAATGCAGTCGTTCTGTCCAACTGTGTGGAACCCTTGACTCTTCTCAGAGAAAGCACTTCAGCTGCTTCAAATTGTAGACATGTCTCGCTTACATTCCTCACTGTCGTACATCTGAATCGGGACAGCAGTGGTTTTGTATAATTTTAATGATAGCGTACAGTCAGTCGCCCTCTGGAAGGACCTTCTGGGAGGATTTTTGTACTGCACCTTGTGTGTCCTTCCATCAGGGTGTGAGTTCCTTACGACAATGATGAATATGAAAATATTTTTCTACTCCTGTAGTACTGAACAACTTACCTATTACAGTAATTTCTTATTTTCCTTACAATTACCTATTTAGTGTGCACATGTTCTAACCGAATCTCATATCCACTGTAACCTATAACATATGCGAGAGAACATGTCAAAATATCGATGAAATCTTTCCTTCACTATCGTATGACATACTACGGATACCTTTCCTGATATTTTTTCCTCTACCCACAACTACAAACTTTTCAGTGTAGTGTTAAAAGTAATTAAAATGGAGATACTTAATCGGAAACAAAACTAATTTTTTGTAGAAAATTATAGAACTGGAGAGGCCTAACTTATTACAACCTGACATAACCTGTGTCCGGATCATTTTCATAGGCACGTACTCAAAATGCATCCATTGATGTTGTTAGCAGGGTAGGAAGTAATTTTTGATTACGCTTACTAGTATTTTAGCCGTACCGTTGTAAATAATAGCGAAAATAAGGCGCTATTTACCCTCACGGCAGATGACACCGAACACTCATTCTCATGGATAAACGAGAGGTAGCTTACACCATGTTATTGTTACACCAACAACTTGACGAATAACTTTACAGAGAACATTTTATCATCGGCAGAAGAATGGCAAAAAGATTCGCTACCTCTAAATTACAGACTGACAAGGAGCATGTCAAAGGCGAAATAATAATAATGTTTGAGCACGCGACCTCTTTATATTATTATTGTTATTATTATTATCACACGCATCTGTGCAACTCCGTCATCATGGCACAACAGGTTCATTACGTTTTATAGGTCGCTTAACATCGCACAAAAATGCTACGCGACGTTACACAATTGTACGGAGAAACCCGCGCTCTATGTCATAGAACTTGGTTACCACGCTAATTTTGTAACACATCAGTCCGTAGAATTCTTGTACAGCAATCACCACCGCATATGCTCGCGGTACGCGAACAATACAATGCGGCTTACCTCTTGAAATGATTTTCATGACTGTAAAGACAACCTGCACACAAACGGACGAAAGACATGACAGAAACTAAAATCCGACTACGATTCCCGCACAAACACTAAGGGTTACATGACTTCCAAGGACAGCCATTACACTATGGCTTCACGAATACAACCAAAATGGAATATTATCAAATGTCTATGTACGCTGAAAACAGTAGATCTAACATTTTTTTGCTACTGATTCAACAAATATCTAAGTTCTTGTACTACTGGATTTAGCAGTCAGTAGTCCTAATGTGACGATCCCTTTATCTGTCAATGACCGAAAAATGCTGACCTGTGTTGTCGATATTACTTACAAACCGTACAATTTTGTTTCCAGAAGTTCAATTTTGTCGTTTTTTGCAAACGTATTGTCTCTTATCTTGAGTGCCACGAGATTTTATGACACAAAGTAACACCAGCGTCTGAGGAGGGATACTAGACATATAATGTCCTTGGCCTTGTTCATATTGTTCTTGCTCTTACCGTTCGAATCACACCTGTTGGAGACCAAATCTGTTACAGAGGCCATGTGTACTGGAAGTAGCGAACTTTAAATACGGATGATGCGAGCGACGGCCATATAGGAGAGTTAGTACTGGTTCGTAACAGACAACTATCCTCTTTTGACATTGTATGATTTTAATAAAAACAGATATCGGATTTAAATAATAATTCCGTACTTGCAATATACAATCCATGTACACAAACTTATATATCCTTTGTTGGGGCTGTAATTATTACTAAACAGTAATACATGCTTAGAATGAAAATATTTGCTATGATTTTAGTAACGTACAACACCAGCTTAACCCAGAGAGAGAGAGAGCGAGAGAGAGAGAGACTGCAATGTGTCAGTGTAAAGTCGTGTCAATGACCTCGAATTGCTTCCGACGTCTGCGAGCGAGAGAGAGAGAGAGAGAGAGAGAGAGAGAGGGCGTTAATATTTGTCGAATAAATATAAACTTTCTAATTTCATATACATGCGCGCGGTACTGACCACAGAGAGAGAAACATACACAACAAGTGTGTGAGAGAGAGAGAGAGAGAGAGAGAGAGAGAGAGAGAGAGAGAGAGAGAGAGAGAGAGAGAGAGAGAGAGAGAGAATTTAAACTGATAATTGTTTTATTAAAATCTTACAATGACGAAATATTATTATTTCATTGTTTACGATATATATTTAATGCAAAAAATGAATTTTTAAAATTACAATCGTCTGTATTTAAGTTCGTGTACACACATACAAATCGTTTGAATAAGGGAAATCTTCGAATATGCATCCAATTATTTGTATAGTAATCAGAAATGTGTGAGAGAGACATTTTAATAATTTGCAGGTTGTATCTTACAATTACGAAAATTATTATACAATGTGTGTGTACACAAAACTTTTGAAAATACCTTATTTCAAGGAGATTTTTTTATGCGTAATACTTTACCACACACACAGACTTGGCAGTATATTAATTTCTAAATCGTGGTCAATGACTGTCATGTGTCAAAAAGGACGCAACGAGGTAGGTGATAAATATATTTCCTGGTGATTACATTTTAGTATCGCTACTTACAATAATCCATAAGTAGCACGACGCTTATGTAAAACTGATGACATAAAGAGAGAGAGTTTATATCGTGATCGACAACTGTGTCTAGAGACAAAGAGAGAGAGGAGGGGAGAGAGAGTTGATATCGAAGTCGTCAACAATTTACTATAATATAGTTTGAATTTCCCACCGAAGAAAAATGTTGATAGATCTGTTCTATACACACAATAATGCAGGATTGGTAACCCTGATCATATATTTTAATATACACTATAATACACACACATATCAAGTTTGAAACCATACATAGGTTGGTAAACCTGATCATATAGATTTAATATACATTATAACACACAACAAATTTGAACTCATGCAAGGTTGGTAACCCTGATCATATATTTAATATATACACTATAATGCATCAAGTGATAGAAAGTGAAAGTGATCTAGGCTCGCGAAAGGCGGCATATAAAAAAATAACACGGATGCTGTGGTCCAGATACGCGAAAAAGTCGCGGATCTTGACACAGATCAGCGAAAAAGTCGCGGATGCTGTGGTCCAGTAGAAAGTGAAAGTGATCTAGGCTCGCGAAAGACGGCATATATTTGAACTTGACGCGCGAAAGGCGCCATGCAATTTGATTGGTCGATGCTGCTGGTCCAGCGGTGGTGGTGGGGGAATAACGGTACTTGGGTCAGGATCGGCATTTTCCCTCTACTCACACTGCTTGCCTCCGTTAACTTTTGCCATCTGCACGGAGGTTCTCTGCCTCGCGGAGAACGAACGACGCTTCAAGGCGTCTGCCTGCTGTGTCCGAGTTGGGCTGCCTCCTGTACGAATCGTCATCAGAGGTAGTGCTATAAAAACATAACAATAATTGTTTATTCATAAAATTCCGACGCCATCTAACGGATCCCCGTGTTGACGTGTCCCTTCCCATTTTTAGGTACCTAGTATTGTTTTCATCTGGCAGTCATCCGGCACGTTCCGCAAGCTGCAATGAAACCACGGGTCCAAGGACGACACTAGTTAAAGCAAAACAAAGCTGAAAATGATAAACTATTAAACAACCAACAAGGTTCTTCTTGAAAACAAACGGGCTCGCAGTGAGTAAAAATCGTGTTGTCCGTTTCGAAAACCAGTATCGGTTAGTCATACATGGTGACGATGAACGTTAAGAAATTATCGAAGCGTGCGTCTTGCCATAAAAGGGTACACACGTGTGGCACGTCTACTGATAACGGCAACAAATCACTCGTGGGATACGATGACTAACGACCGTACGGCAATCGCCACACTGTCGCCTGTAGTAGTAGATAATGAATATAGCAATAACCGGGAGGCGTTCTATTCGTTATGGTCAAGTCTTGGAACAGCCTTTGTTGCAAAGCGTACACGCTGCGAGTGGGAAAAAAGTCAATATAGAAAATTAACTTGGAGTGGATTACAGTCATTTACCGTGACACCCTTAGTCATGAATCCATAACACACCAACGTATACAGAGCGGGGGAGATAACAATAACAGTTCGCTGCATACTGACTGGAAAAATTCAGTAACTTGTCCGAAGCAAAGGATTGCTCAGTGCAGTGTTTGGAAACTTCCAAATGCAGCAAATTTTAAGACCCCATCGGTTGGACTAATAGCGCAAACCCAAACAAAGATGGTTATTACTGTTATAAAGTATACACTAACCACTAAACTAAACTAATTTCCCTAAAAGAAGAACGAACGCAATTTTCGGAGACCGAGTGGCTTAATATCTGTATACTCAGCACACGATTAATGTTCCATAAGTTAAATCAATGTCCTTTAATCAATTCCCGTGTCTTTCACGTTTGGCATCTGGCAGTTTGATGCCGCTGGTTCGCCTTACACCCATAATCTTTCCTCATTGCCTTATGTTCATGAAAGACAGAAAAAAATCTTAAGGACTGGGAAATTGAATTAAATTAATTAACATTTTCAATTAGGAGAGCCTGAAAACTATGTTCTGTGCACAGATGTGCTTTTTAGGTCCATGTTATGACTTCTATCGTAAAATACAGAAAAAGCCTAAGGCTGAGTAAGTAAATTTAATTAAATCAAAATTTTCAGTTAGGAGAGCCTGGAAAAACGATGTTCTGTAATATAGATGTTCCTTTTAAATCGATATTAAGTAGATTAAATATCTTCTGCCACTTTATCCGACAACTGTATAATCATCTTCTGACTAGCTTAACAAAGTCTTGTTTATCGACACTATTGTCAGTTGCGAGTTCGTTTACGTTCCATGTAAGATTTAAGCCAGTAGAGTACCGAAGATGCACAGGCTCGCCCCCTCAAAACGTCGAATAGACCTCATATCACTACACCTCAACAACCATGACAGCCAACATTACTGAATCTTTTCTGAGGATTACTTCAGTTTGTATTTAGACTGTTTGGCCTAAAATAAACATTTAAATGTTTGATTATGTTTTCAAGCATTATACTGAAATTACATAAAACCTATAATGAGAATATTTTACGAAATTGTGTTATTGTTGACCATGAAGAAGGGCATGCCCGTTGTCCGCTGTTGTATCGCGTCCCGAGCTACTTATAGAGCTCCCGCCATGGGGACCACCATAACTAGGTGTGGCCTGTTACCGGCCGTGGGATTTCAACTAGACAGGTCTAATTGAACGTGAAGGTTTGCCGAGGCCGGGTCCAAGGTTCGCCTGGCACAGATGGGTTGTGACCGAGGGTGCCAATTAGGGGGTTGCCCTCAAAGCAGGCACTGCGGCGCCAAATCTTTCTGGAAAGTGTGCGTATAGTGGAGTCCAGATAACAGACACGAGGAGATTCTTGGATAGTCTGGTCAGAAGTCACACGACTGGGGGTTGCGTGGCCCGCGCGGGTCGCGAGTAGTGCAGTGTCCCGAGTCTCAGAAAGGACTCCTCCCACTGGGTCTATTTGAGTTGTTTATATATCTTTTTACCTAATTATGGGGGGGGGGTCTGAAGCGACCTGCGATTGGTGGATTATACCACCGGGACTAACAAACGAGGTCGCTTCCAGGACTCACCTGGTCGCGGGGTGTATTTACCAAGTCCGGCAATGAGGGAATTGTGGGTCACTCTGTGAACGAACATAGAACCTACGCGCCAGGCGTCTCACGGTGTCATCAAAAGAGCGGACACCGAGTCCTCTCCTCAAAAGACGAGAAGAGTACCTCCGGGGGACTTTACACGCAAGCTTCAGTCCCCGGTCGAGTACGCGCTGGAGCGCTGTTCTATGACCACGAGCCAGGTATCCCCAAACAGGACAGGCGTAGGTAATCACGGGCAACACGTAGGAGTTGACTATGAACTTACCTAGCCGGGGGGTAATTGCCGGATTAGATAGCACGGGCCAGAGTCTACTGAATTGCGCCGAAGGGCGTTGACGGATGTATTGTGTATGGGTTCGCCAGGTGAGTCGGGAGTCCACGTGTAGCCCGAGGTAAGTTTACTTGACGCTGTTGGTCCAGGGTACCTTGACGGGGCCTACTTTAAGCGGCCGAGGCCGCTTGCGTTTGCGCGAGAATATTACCGCGGCGCTCTTGGAAGCGTTAACGGTAACTCTCCAGTCATCGGTCCACCCGACATACGCGTCGAGTTGACGCTGGAGCTTGATTGCCGCATAACTTGCGTTCGGCTCTGAGGCAAAAGCCGCAGTGTCGTTCGCGAACAGCGACAATTTAACTCCAGGAACTCGGGGCGTGTCGTTGACAAACAGCGAGAACAGGAGAGGCCCAAGTACACTTCCCTGAGGGAGACCAGCGGTAATAGGCCTCTCCGAAGAGAGCGCGTGGTCTATTCTCACTCGGAAGCTACGGTCTCGCAGAAAGCTGCCGATCAAGTGAACGTAGCAATCTGGAAGAAGGACTTCCGTTAGTTTGTAAAGGACACTCTCGTCCCCCACGCGGTCAAAGGCTTTCTCTACGTCTAGGAAGATCGCAGTCGTCTGTTTGCCCTGGCAGCCAGCCTCGGTAATGCATTCCACGAGTCTCATCAGCTGATGAGTCGAGGAGTGCAGCTCACGAAAGCCGAACTGTTCGGGGATCAGCACGTCTAGTCTTTCTAGGTGGTCGCGGATCCTACGCTGGATCAATCGCTCGAAAACCTTGGACGTCGCGGACAAGAGGCTGATGGGTCTGAGGTTTCCCACGCGAGAAGAATTTTTTCGCGGCTTGGGTATCGCCTGGTCAGAAGTCAAATAAGTATGGTCCTTTATATGCCAGCGCAGTCCTTGGACAAGGAGAGGTTGAAGCTTACGCTTATTGTTTTTGCCAAGTAGGGGTCGCGTAGGTAACCTTCGGCCCCCCATACGTGGTGACGATGAGTTTCCATAGGCGGCGGGTCATAGATTTCCTGCAAAGTAGGGGTCGGAGTTTGTAAAGACGATTGGCAGTTTTGCGGGCTACTTGCTCAGAATGTGTCCGTTAGGCGAGACGACGATCCAAGTGAAGCCCGAGGTAATTGACATCAGGAGACCAGAGCAGGGGAGTATCGACTAAGTAGAGTATGTCGCGGAGCCTTCTGCGTCTGAAGAAGACTACAGCTACAGCTGTGCTCTTGGCCATGTTAATAGCGACCACGAAATAACGTGAAAATATAATACATTTTAGGTTAGTTGTCTCCAAGTCGCATATATTAATATAATAGATATTTACCGTATATCCGTCGTGCGACTTCGTTTTTCTCGCCTTATTTTGACGCGTTTCGGCAACGAATTGCCATCTTCAGAAATCTTACTTTTACTTTTACTTCAGTGCACTTTTACTGTAATGATTTTAGTGTTTTTAATTTTTTAACGATCTCTAATGAGTGATTAAGACTTCTGAAGATGGCAATTCGTTGCCGAAACGCGTCAAAATAAGACGAGAAAAACGAAGTCGCACGACGGATATATGGTAAATATCTATTATATTAACGTGAAAACTTAAAAGGCAACTTATAACTTCGAAACTTGACATCTCATTGAGTTTGTTTAACCCAGGGCCCACCACACTGTCTTCTCAACGCCACTGGTATTAACGGTCAACAAACTGAATGCCTTATTGGGCACTGCAAAAGTGGCATTCATAACACTAAGAAGTTTATATTGATTATAATGTAACCAACATCCTATAACACATTAGTATTTTCTGAACCCTTCTCCCTACATTCTGTGTCTTCTATGAACCTCGTACTATCCAAGAGACGGTATGATAGTTTTGATCAAGTCGTGGAACAGTCTTTATTGCAAGTGGGATGGGAGAAATGTCAATTAAAAGAAATGGTGAATACGGTAATTTTCATATATACATTGTCTGTCAGGGCGGTTTTCCGATTCTACGCGCAAGTTTTAAGAACGCTGTAACGTCATCAAAATAATAATAAACCTCGCTGATAGAACGTCGTCTGTTCCTTAGCACACACGTACAGAGGACGTAGACAGCCTTTTAAATATGCGCACGCGCAAACTCAGCGAAATGAGTACATAACAAGCTTAGTGTTCGTATATAACGAACAATTTATTGAATGGAAACGGAGTGTGATTTTTACCTGAACTCTGTGAATAGCAAAGAGAGGTGAACAGATACCGTTATAAGGAGAAGTGAGTGAGGACAATGCGAATGTGAGTAGCGAGGGTTCCGTTCAGAACGTGACGACAGCGACATCTCGACTCACCTTTCGTGAAGGGACTGTGTAAACAAACATTTCTCCTGCGAGGGAGACAAATCCAATATCCACCTTCGTTTGATTTTTAACACGGCTGTAATTTGATATTTCTGTATACTCTGTACCCCACCCTATGAATAACATAAATTCGTTTTACCACACGAGTTTTTGTGTATTCGTTTTATTTGTCCCAGATTTAGTTACGAACACGGTGGGGCGGTATAGAAGACTAAATATATTTTAAGAAAGTAATGACCAATTTTTCCAGTCGTCACGGATGGTGGTCAGATCTGTCTAGGACACACAACACAGAAAAGCAGCACAACTTTTCTGCTATTTTAAAATTCTATCATTAGTGTTGTTTGACCAAAACGCATTTTCCAGTCAGAAATCATAAATATAATTTACCAATCGTATCTTAGAGATCTCGGGGTTGGATGTTAGGGCGTACCATAAAATCGAAGTGGATTTTTAGCCTCCAGGTTGACCCAACATGTGGAAATGAATGCCTGGGACAACAGCCTTCCTTGAATACTAACGGACGCCTGAAGGACAGTGCTAGATATACAAGGCCTATACTACACTATCCTTGTATGCCGAACGGCTACTTGTATACCGTCTTATTCGTAGACTACTTTTGTAGTTTAAAAATGTACCATTATTATTGTTGCTGTCATTATTATTATTATTATTAATACGAATCGCGTAAAAACGACATATTTTATGATTATACGTACTGTACGCCTGAGTCAGAAAACAAGGGAACGGTGTCCCTCAATGTGCGGACAGTGGGTCACTTTGGTGCCTGACTAGGATAGACTGCGATATCATAAATATTTGCCATGCGAAATGTGCGGACTCCACCTCGGAACATGAGGTACATTAGTATTACCCCCATATACATTAGTATGAAGCCACTTTAGGAGCTTCAAGTGCATTATATTGAAGCTCCTTTATGTTTCTCCAAACTGTTTCCCATCCCACTTTTTCCAGGCTTTGTACCTGAAAAATGATAGTACCTGTATTGACAATCGTTTTTGGGTTTATAAAATCATCTTAGAGTTGTTACTTTTTTGTATTTTTTTTTAAATTTTTAATCTTTTAATTTTTACTTTTTATCAGTTACATTTTTAAGTATATAAAAAAATCAACATCGCTTTACTTTCAGTTTTTGAATGAAAGAAGTAGATTTTAAGTAGAATTTGATATCTCGTGTTTCTTCTTTCTTTTGAAAGTTCTTCTTATTCTTTCGTTCATTTCGACGTCCTTTCTTTTCCTCTTCTTCCCTTCCATGTTCAACTACGTTCTCATATACCTACAGTCTGACCTCCTACGCTTCTTTTTTCAAACACTGTAACGACATCTTTCACCTTGGGTTTTGGATTAAGAAGAGTGCTATTGATTTTGTGATGCCACTCCCCAACAGCGTTGGTTCTGCTGTCACATCTTTGGTAGCACGTAGAAACTAGATTTCTTCAGTTTCTAGCCATAGATTTAACAAAATAATCGAAAAACACAGAGAGTTTCTCATTGTCGGAGCTTGAGAATGGATCTCGACGAATCCATCTTCTACATGTTCTGACTTAAGAAAGGCGAGGCCTGCCCGCAGTCTATGTGAATTTTTACTTATTGTTTTTGTTGTAAAGGGACAGTACGTCCTATATATATATATATATATATATATTTCAATCACTTTCTGCTACAGTCCGTTTCTTGATGTATATAATACTATAATACTTATAACTATTTTACCTCAAGATATATTTTTTCTTTTAGGAACATGTTTCGGGAGATCCTGTTCTCCCATCTTCAGCCTTCGCCATCTTGCTTCTGGTGCAGTATTTGTGTGTTGGCTTCTGGATGTTATTAAGGTGGTTTGTTGGTCTTTGGTCCTTCAATGTTGCATTATTGTGTGTGGTTGTGGTATCTGTCTTTGTATTTTGTGTATTTTCGATGTTGAGTGCTTTGAATATTGTGTCATGTTTTGTATTGATTTGTATTTGTTCTGGTATTAATTTGTTTTGTGTTTTATGTTTGTAAATCTGTAAATTTTCCCAAATGTTCATTATGGTGCCTTTGTGTGGTATATGTTTTATTAGTGTTACATTGGTTATGTCTGGGAATTCATGTCCTGTGTTTATTGCATGTGTGGCTAAATTGGATTTATATATATTTGGTTTTTTGTATGCATTTAGGTGTTCAAAATAACGTTTTTTCAGCTGTTTTTTTGTTTGTCCTATATAACATTTATGGTATATGTTTTATTAGTGTTACATTGGTTATGTCTGGGAATTCATGTCCTGTGTTTATTGCATGTGTGGCTAAATTGGATTTATATATATTTGGTATATAATGTAATATAAAATATAACGAATAAAATGGCAGCATTTTACTCGTTATTTAACAGAATGTACAAAATACCCCTAAACAAACAAGAAACTGACAAAGAAAGAAATATAATACACCAAATTGGTTATGCAAATGGATACAATAAAAATACTATGATCAAAATAGAAAATAAAATCAAATACAAAATAAAAACTGAACAATTAAGAATTAATCAAACTGAACAACACATAAATAATAACAACAACAAAAAATGGGCCACATTCACATATATAAATAATAAAATGTCAAAACTAACAAAACTATTTAAAAACACAGATATAAAAATAGCATACAAAACTAATAAAAATAAATTACAAAATCTAAATAGCTCACACAACAAAGATAATACAACAACCAACGGTATACATACAAAATTGAATGCCAAGATTGCAATAAATGTTATATAGGACAAACAAAAAAACAGCTGAAAAAACGTTATTTTGAACACCTAAATGCATACAAAAAACCAAATATATATAAATCCAATTTAGCCACACATGCAATAAACACAGGACATGAATTCCCAGACATAACCAATGTAACACTAATAAAACATATACCACACAAAGGCACCATAATGAACATTTGGGAAAATTTACAGATTTACAAACATAAAACACAAAACAAATTAATACCAGAACAAATACAAATCAATACAAAACATGACACAATATTCAAAGCACTCAACATCGAAAATACACAAAATACAAAGACAGATACCACAACCACACACAATAATGCAACATTGAAGGACCAAAGACCAACAAACCACCTTAATAACATCCAGAAGCCAACACACAAATACTGCACCAGAAGCAAGATGGCGAAGGCTGAAGATGGGAGAACAGGATCTCCCGAAACATGTTCCTAAAAGAAAAAATATATCTTGAGGTAAAATAGTTATAAGTATTATAGTAATATATATATATATATATATATATATATATATATATATATAGAGAGAGAGAGAGAGAGAGAGAGAGAGAGCGAGAGAGAGAGGGGGGGAGTTCGCAACATTCCTGTTGTCCGCACAGTTCGATGCCCTCACTATTCGTATATTCAACGCTTATTAGTACTCTTAAAAACTGACTGAAAAGTTTTGAACATACATTATATTTACCAGTTTTTAAATATTATGAATATTTAAAAATATTTTAAACAAGTATATACAACACCCACCTTTAACAATACAAACAAGTAGTCTATATACAAACAATACTTCAAAACAACTATTATTTAAACATATAATGATTTATCATACGTTTATACGTAACATTTTCATTTAGATTTTTATTGATTGAGAGGTACTGAGTATGGGCACGATATTGGCCTTCTTAATTTTTACACACAGCACGTAGCCCACCGCACCATTTTGATCTCGATTCTGCGGTCAACAAAGTACCGACCAAACTGTAGAGCAAATTATTTCAAATCGGTCTGCTTTGTTCACCCCGACGTTTAATGACACCGATTTGGCAATATCGCATATTTCACAATATAAATACTTCATCGATAATCCGAATCCGTAACCTCTTATTAAATCCGATCATTGTTCCGAGTGACAGGTTTCTTTGTTTCGTCCGGCCGGCTGCGAGGCACGCTGAATGTCCTCATTTGCTTGAGTCATTTACTCATTAATAACGCGCGACGTCCTAGCTGCGGTTAACGCAACAGAGTTCCCTAGTTCTCGTCCGGTCTTTTATCGTCAGAGGTGAGTTATAAATTTTTAATAAATTGCGACCTTTTCAGTCACCCCCGACATTTAAATTCTATGTATGCCTGTATCCATATTTAGCTAGATTTGTAGAGAGAGTGAGAGAGGGGGGAGAGAGAGCAAGTGCGAGTAGTGATGGAGTCGGCTGGCATTGTGTGCATGCGTGCGTGACGCGTGAGTGCGTGTAAACTGGCTGGCCACAAGGTTCGGCTGTCAACGCCCATACGGGTATACCTGACTTAGCGCACGCACACGCAGAATCTGGACACGCTCTTTTTACTATTGTACAATAATAATATCAACAACGACAATAATGGTCTCTGGTGAACGCTATTCTAGTTGGACTTGGTAACTAGAATGTCGAGGGTGACCTCGTGTCACCGCTGTACTTCGAGCGTTAGTTGCCCGAAGACCCTTGCCAAAACCATGTTTCCACTACGTTCACCGCAAACCACATAAGCTTGCCAGGGAAGAGCAAGAAAAGCTCCCGCTTTCCGTCCACGACGTACGTCAACGAGCGGGCTAGTACCCTCTCCTCAGACAGGAGACTGACGTACTTCGTCGCATGTAAAAACATAGACGTCGATACAAGACATAACGCTGCCCAGTAGGAGTCTCGAGCAGGCGGAATTTCTGTGCCCGGACAGGCGAATATGAGAGGCCAATCGCCCCGAAATCAAGCTACGAACAGTTACACAGACCACTCGGGGTGGACGCATGATTTGTTAGCGTTAGTGTGGTGTTTCAGAGGGAGAAAAGATCCGCAGGTGATAAGCCGTATAGCCCCAGCTCCGATCTCCCGAGCCCCACCTGGAGGGGATTCAGCCTGTCTCGCAGCGACTTACCTCACCACCACCTGAACAGGGATACGCTATGCTATTAGTTTCACTGCGGACTAATGTCAAGACCCACCGGGACAGGAGAGGTTACCTCGGGTCACGTAGAACTCGGGAGACACCGTGTATGTCGGTATGTTTTCCAGTCCCAAGGCCACCGTTTTCCAGCCCTAAGGTAAAACACTCTCTTTTGCTACAGATAGTATTTATCGCTGTTCAACAACGAATATTCTGTTCAGAAGCGTTGGAGAATATATAAATGTGAAACTAAACAGTCAGTCTTATTTATGACCGAAAGTCACACTCTTTAACAAAGATATAAAATAGCGACTTGTATGTTCGCCACTCTTGTGTAATTGCTTTAAGGTACCAATACTTAGTGGGAAGAAAACGAATTATTTCTTCTTCTTCTATCAAGGACTAGGCAAATCACGTGTTCCGGTCCCAAAGAACTTAAGTCCGTAAGGGCTATTTGCCCATGAATCAAAGCTTCTGTCTACTGCACAGAAATTTCCATGTTGCAATTTGAACAGACTTACTGGAACACTGATATGTGGAGCTCTCATTCGTTGTTTTGGATGATTACTTGATCATCCGCAAACATAATTGTATTCATGTATGTTCTATTATTTACTTTTATTCCCACGGCCACTCATAATTTCCCTCTCTATGTCATCAATATAGATGTTAAATAGTGTTGGAGACATGCTACAGCCTTGACGCCCTCCCCGATTAATGTAAATCTCTTGTGTCAAATCCTCTCCTATAAAACGAATTACTGAACAGCATAATTCATCAAGTGTTATAACTTTTGCGAGTTGTACAGATTCTTTCTTCCATGCACGCTGTAACCTGCCTTTCATCTTCTTCCCATAATTTGTGTGTGAAAATACGTCTAGTTCACATCGTCATGTTTAATTTTATAGGAATATCTAAGGATTACGACAGACATCACAGATGGAAACAATATTATCACTGCTGCAATAGTGAAAAGCAATCTTAACTAGCAGATAATCGACGGTGGTAACGTAAATCGGATATTGTAACGTAGATGATGCTCGATGCTCAAGTCTGAAAAAACGCAAATTTACACGCAGAGTTTAAAAAGTGAAAATATGTTTTGACGCTCTGGGCTGTGCGGTTGTGCGTCGCAGAGACGAACCGCTCTTTTTTGCCAGGTCAGAGCTGTTGGGTTGCGCGTCGTGAGACGACCCAATGGTATCCTAGTACCGAGCCTCCTATGAGGGGCTCCTGCCTAGTGGTCCTGTCCAGACGGAATATTGAGTAATTAATTTTTATTGGTCGTTACAACGACATGCTCGTACTAGGTCGACTAGTACAGTATTTGTCGAGGCCGTTTCCAAGATTCACCTGGACGTATTCGGTACTTGCCAAGGCCAGCTATGAGTGGGTTTGTCTGGGTCCTCGCAGCTCGGACGTAAAATTTACGTGCAAGTCGCCTTGCGGTGTCATCCAAGGAGCGGACACCGAGTCCTCTTCTCAGGAGACGAGAAGAAAACCGATAGGGGACTTTGGCCGCTAGCCGAAGCCCTCTATCGAGAACGCTTTGCAACCTTCTTTTATGAACGGTTGCGAGGTAACCCCAGACGGGAAGAGCGTAGGTAATGATCGGCAACAGATACGCGTTGACAATCAACTTACCCAGCTTGCGGGTCATAGCCTTGTTGGCAAGTATCGGAAACAGTTGCGCGAGACGAGCGGACGCTTTCTTTCGCATCGTCTCAGCGTGGGTACGCCAGGTGAGCCGACGATCAAGGTGGACACCGAGGTACTTAACTTCCCTCGACCAGGGCAGGTACGTTCTACCGAGTCTCACTCGGCCTCGTGGTTCTTTCCGGCGCTTTGTGAATAGCACCGCGGAGCTCTTGGTTTCGTTGACGGCAACTTTCCAGCTTTCCGTCCACGTCGAATACGCATCGAGTGCGCGCTGAAGTCGTGGGATAGCAAAGTCTGCGTTCCGATCGGCGGTATAGACCGCCGTGTCGTCGGCAAACAAAGCCATCTGGACTCCAGGCTCTCTGGGTGCGTCGTTGACATACACGGAGAACAGGAGAGGCCCTAGCACGCTACCTTGAGGTACCCCGGCTGTGATACGTCTCTCGGAAGAGACGTGGTCGTCTATTCGCACGCAGAAAGTCCTCTCCGTCAGAAAGCTAGTAATCAAGCGAAGGTAGCAATCTGGGAGCTGGATTTCCCGGAGCTTGAACAAGAGCCCGTCGTGCCAGACACTATCAAAGGCCTTTTCCACATCTAGGAAACAGGCGACAGTCTGCTCTTTCCGACACCCGGCGTCCGTGATGTATTCCACCAGTCTCATCAGTTGATGAGTGGTGGAATGCCCCGCACGGAAGCCGAACTGTTCGGGGACCAGTACATCGAAATTTCTTAGATGATCTAGTACTCTCCGTTGTACGAGACGTTCGAGGACCTTTGACGTGGCTGACAGTAGACTAATTGGCCGGAGGTTGCCGGGACGGGAAGCGTCCTTTCCCTGCTTCGGGATCACTATAACCGTCGCCTTACGCCATTTCTGGGGAAAATAGGCCAGTCTAAGACACGCGTTGAACAGCGCGACCAAGAAAAGTACTCCTCGCTCCGGGAGTCGAGTAAGAGCGGCGTTCGAGACGCCGTCCGGGCCAGGAGCTTTTCTTGGCACGAGTTCAACGAGCCGATCTGTGACCTCTTCCCTAGTAATGGGTTCGGGCTCCGTAGTGATCGGAAGAGACAGAAAGTCTTCCAGTTCGTTCTCGACTTCTTCGTCGAAGTCCCAGTCCATGGGCGGGTTAGGTGCGAACTGTCGCTCAAAACACGCGCCCAAGTACTCGGCCTTCGCCTCCGGGCGAGCCAGGATTTGACCGAAAGGTCCAGCAATGGCCGGGATGCGAGGCCGGCGCCTCTTCCCTACCAACGCCGAAGGTATCCGGTAAGGGCTACTTTCGTCCGATCCGTCCCCTGCCTGGGCCACGGCGAGTTCCCAACAGCGTCTCCGGTAGGCCTGCATTTCACGACGTAAAATGCCGGTCGCCCGGTTGTACGCTGCCTTGTCGGCCGGATCACGGGTCCGCTGCCAGCGTCTCCGGAGGCGATTTCTCTCGCAAGCGAGAGCACTCGTCTCCTCTGGGATCCGCTGCCAGTGGGGCGTGACGCCAGGCTTCATTCTGGAAGACGCGTCGATCGCAGATACGACAGCCTCGTCAAACGCGGCAACTGCCTCGTCGACTTGGCGGAAGGTTTCGAGTGGTCCCGCGTCTGGCAATCGGCGACTTAACGCCGGGCCATAGCGATCCCATTCTACCACCTTCCTGACATCTCTGCGTACGACGTGCTGGGTAGCGACGTGTATCAGGATGGGGAGATGATCGGACGATAGTTCCGTTAGCGCGGACACATGGACCGGACAGTCAATTCCTTGAATCACCGCTATGTCCAAGACATCGGGAGCCGCGTTGCGTTGTGAGGGGTAGAACGTAGGTTGGGTAGGCCCAATCACTTGTATCCTGCGAGAATCGGCAAACCTGCGTAAACGTTTCCCGTTTGGGGCAGTCAAGCGACTGTTCCAATCGCGATGTTTACAGTTCAGATCGCCGGCCATGATGACCCTCCTGTGTGTATCGAACGCGACAGCTAGATCGGGGTGAAGGAGCTCTTTTTGCGGCGGTTTATACGCCGCTACCATCTGTACACCGCCTAGAGTGTTTAACAACTCCACAGCGGTGCCTTCGAGGTGAGTCATTGCAGGCAAGACGACTCGGTGATGCTCGAGAGTGAGCCTCACCGCGACGGCAGTACCGCCACCAGCAGTGCCCGGTCTGTCGTTTCGATAGCACACATAGTTGGCCAGTCGTAACCGACTCGCAGGAGTCAAGTGGGTCTCATTGAGAAGTACTACATCGGGTTTGAGTCGGGCCAGTAATTCTTGGAGTTCCTGGATCTTGTTGGACAACCCGTTGGCGTTCTTGGAAAGAATCGAGAGATCTCGTTTGAGGACCCGACTCATAGAAGACCTACACAAGTGGCGGCTCCCACCAAGAGCATGAATCTCTCAGTTATGTCAGCAGTCTCCAAGCGGGAGCGGATGGACCTGAAGGTCTGGGCGACTTTGTTGAGATCGAACTCAGCAAGGAAGTCTTTGACGACCTGGTAGTCGTCAGGAACGGTTCTTGAGGCAGATTGCCCGGAGACTGCGTGCGCATAAGAGCGCCGAGGCTTATCAATCGGGGGATTGGTGGAAGCCAGGGGTTTCTTGGGGCCAGGTGTAGCGCCTCTAGCGGAGGTGCTAGGAAGAGGGACAGATGCGATTGCGTCGGACTTCGCGCGCTGTGCAGGCTGTCTGGACTGTGCGGCCGGGTTGGCAGGAGCCCGGGATCTAGCGCCACGGGGCTTTCTATGCCGCTTCTTTTTGCCTGCGTTGGGAAACCGCGGGGGCGGGAGGTCAGGCGAGGCTGCTTCTAAAGCAGGGGCAGGATTCTCCGTTGCTGGGGGGGATTGAGAAGGCTCAGGCTCCACAACCGAGATGGTTTCTGTTGGCTGAGTGGTCTCACTTTTAGAAGCCACGAGGTTACGGCGCTTTTTCGCCATAGGCGGGACAGGGGCCTGAGAAGGAGCCTGAGTTGGGGTTGCCTGTGCTGCAGGTGTTTGCTTCGGGCCTTTTGAACGTTTCTGTTGCCTGTTTGTGACTGAGGCAGAAGACACGGCAGCCGTAGCAGGAGGCGCAGGGCCTGGCTGCTCGGTAGCAGGTCTGGAACCAGCTACCGGATGCCTCGGTGGTGGCAGGCGCCCTTTCGGCTTTCGCCGCTCGAGCTCCTGCTGAAACACCGGACATGCCCGGTAGTTGGCGGGGTGACTCCCGCCGCAGTTGATGCATCTTTTGAATGCAGGTGCATCACAAAGTTTACTGGCGTGAGGGAGGGAACACCTCACGCACGCCGGAGCGTTTGAACAAGAATCTGAGTGGTGCCCGAAGCGTTGGCACCTGTGACACTGAGGCAGAGCCCAGGGAGCGCGGCTTCTTTCCACTTTTACGCGGAAACCAAAAAGCCGCGTAAGTGAGAGTAGGCTAGTGCCTGCCTCGCTATTCTCCACCAGGATGCGGACCAGAGGAATTGGACGCCTTGGTCCGGCAGGAGTAAACACCCGATGGACCGCGCGAACAGGGTAGCCCAGCTCGCGCAGCTCATCGAGTATTTCCTCTAGAGGGGATTCCACGTCCAAGCCTCTGAGGATAAGCGACAGAGGCTTCACGTGTTTGGGCGAGAAGGTATGGTACTGGAATTGCTGGGATTCCACGTACGCCACGACACTGCGGTACACGTCCATTCCGCGGACAACGATCTTGACTGTATCGCCCCCAAGGAGCTTCAGGTCAACGTTGGCCGGGGAAAGTCCGGGAGCCACTATCAATCGCCGGTAAAAACCGGTGACGTTGTTCACGCCGTGAACGTATACGGGCGGGATGCGACCAGAGGCCGGCGGTGCTTGGGCACCGCCGGACACAGTCGGCCCGGGCCGGATTCGCCATCGGCGGGGACAACTTCCATGGCGGACGCCGAGGAAGAGGTTGAGGACGATCGATTCCGCCTCGGTTTCTTAACCGGGCGCCCCCGTGGCCCAACCGCCACGAAAGCGTCGGTCTCGTCTCACCGGGCAGCGGAACCGACCGGGGATCGACTTGGTCCACTTCCATAAGCGGAGAACACGGCGAATCGCTCGTGTGGGGCGGGGCAGTGGCGAGCGACTGCGTGCTCGATGACGCGCCCGAAGCGGGCATTTCCGCCATCGAGCGGGAGGTTCGCCGACCAGAGGCAGCCAGGCTGCCTCCGGCGGTAACCAGGGACCTAGGGTCCGGCCCGAGCCGGATCGCTTGCGGGATCTCTGGAACGCTCAGGCTTACTACGAGCTGGGCAAATGACCGGCTTCGTTAGATACCTCTCCTTACCAAGAGAGGTGTCCACCGGCCTCTTTACCTAGGCGATATCCAAGCTCGCTTACCACTGGTGGGGGCTCGCAAGGATCGTCCTAGGCAGCGCTACCTAAGAGCCTGAGCGTCAGCGGGCTAGATGCGCTGCGCAACTTACAACAGCTCTGGCAGGCTATTCGCTTCCTCTTCTGTGGCGAGAAGGTGGTCCTGAAAAGGGTCACTTGGCTGGTGGCCCTAAGAAGGTCCGACGAACGAACTCAGCTGTTGTGCTGGCTACTCAGTTCACCAGCCAGCTGAGTTGCAGTCTTCTTTCTTCAAGGCAAGGTGTTGTCCAGCAAGCAGGGCAGCAGATAGAGAATGTCTGTCCTCGGCAGTTCGAAGGCAGCAGGGCAGCAGCTGTAAACAGCGACAATCTTCCGAAGTCGTCCAGAGAGAGCTGGTTCAAGAGAGCAGGTCCTTCCAGAACGAGCAGCTGAAGTGAAGTGTATTCTGGACGGACGCTCTTTTTTCAACCTGTCTGTGTGTTTAGTAGTGTGAATACACGTAGTGTGTTCAGTTTAAGAGCGAGCCAACAGACGACAGCTTTGCACGTTGTTACACGATGTCACTATTGGGAGACTAAACGTCAACTATAGGGGTAGGCGAACAGGGAAGGTGGCTATGAATGGGTGTTAGCCACGCACACCCGTCAACGGGACATCGTATTTTATATAAGCGTAGGACATGTTCCTAATGCAAAAGCGAAATTGTCAAATTGCACAGGCTCCTGTCTCCGTCTACAAATTATAATGAAAAGTCACGGATTTGTGGCCTTTTCTTCTTATTTTTTCCGGTGAGGCTATTTTTAAAGCAGCTCTACATTGCAGAGTACACGCGGATACAAGACGGTCAGCCGTTTCATACGCAATGATTAATTAAATGCAATGATAAAACAGAACCTACCGTCTGCCTTTGTCCTCACCAACGCTCTCACGGGATGATAACATGCATTTTGCTGTCTTGGGCGACATTGCCTTGCTCGCGGAAGTACCTGGAAAACCTCGATGTCTCGCAGTTTGACCTATTCCAGCGAAGTAAGGCGAGAGTTTATTTTCCAGCCTTTCCCTTTCTACCAAAAATTGTCTCCGTCTGTGTTGTATATTACAGTCCCCGCTTCATCAACTGAGGTATGGGTCGGGAAGTCGGATCAAGAAACAGTTTCGTGCAGGCCTAGTTCGCTTGTAACTGAAGGTCTAACCTTTCCTTTGGTTCAGTATTTTTGTACTCGTGGCTAGGGCATCGAAGCTCTTGCTCCCACATGACAACGGAAAGCTCAAACCTCCTGGCCTCAATATTTCCAAATCTTCCTTAATAAGCTACAGTTGTTTCGTCTAACAAAGCTAAATAACCTTTTCCTACTCTTCTGAAGGTTAGGGAGGGACGGCATTTTGAAAGGTCTTGGTCTTTCAGACTCTCTGCGTGCTCTTCACCCGCCAGTTCATAAAGAATTATATACCGTGGAGGATAGACAACGTCCGGGATTTGCAGAACACATACGGATGAGACTCAGAGTCTTGATTGCCCTTATCGTATTGAAGAAATGACTCTTTTGGGATAGCTAGGATTCTAAGCATGACTTTAAAATGCTACTACTAACGTGTAATGGTAACACAGGAATATTTTTTAGCCACGCCCTAAAATACTTTTAAAAATTCGAACGCGTGTTTTTGACCTCAAATAAAGCGTTCTGTAAAAATAACGAGTGACACAACAAAGTGCAGCACAGATAAGGAGATAAATAACTACCATTCATATACCGGTTACTTAGTCGTTACAGGGGTTTGTTTGTCACTGAACGTATGACAGATAACCTCTCACAAACTAGGACTCTATACGAGTTGTTTCACTTTTAATGGTTTCCTCGTTCCACGTTATCTGACCACTGAGTGTGTTTCAGTTTTAATGGATTACTGATTGCATCTCCGTTTTCTGGGGGGGGGGGGGTAACAGTCGATCTGTGACGCTTTCGTGTAACGCGATGTATCTATCATACGGTAACAAGACAAGAGCTCCCCCTGTGTCACGACCTGTGCCGCCCGGATGATGAATGTGTAACGTGTCCGAATTAGTGACAGCCAGATTATTAACCAGGCATCCACCCATTTACCTCCCAACGTTCTGTATGAATGGAATGAGCGCTCGTTCGCATCTGAATCTCTGCTGGGAGTATAATAATTCCTATGAATATTTTTTGGATTGATAAACCTTAATTAATATTTATTTGTTTGAACGCGCCGACGCTCTCTCTCTCTCTCTCTCTCTCACACACACTCCATCTGCAAATAAATGGTCCCTTTTGTTATCTGCTATCTCCGTCTGATGACAGTTGTACTACAGTAAAATCGATGGAACTATCCTCAGTCAGCAATTTTTTCTGAGTCTGTTATAAGCCAGGAAACGCAGAGTGCTGTCCCATTATCACTGTCCGCCACCTTTTTTGATTTTCCTTGAACCGTTTTCTGGCGCAAATCAGCCATGATCACACGCAGACGGCTTTCCAACGCTCAACTTACTAGACCAGCGTCTGCCAGAAGTCTCTATTCAGACAGACCAGAGTCACCTAGGCACGTGAAAACCGCGATATGTCCTTGCGGGAGTCATTCGACTCGGAGTGACAGCTCATCCACCGTTCTCGCCGAGGGTTCACGGCGTTCTCCCCTACCGCCCAACTCAGTACTGATCTAAGGTCCTGGGCATCAAACTTAAGGGAACCATGGAACAGTATTCGAGAGGTGCGGCCACACCGATGCACCAAAACATCTAGGCTACAGTCCAATTGATGTTTGAGTCAAGCACATACATCTGCTTGAGGCGTTTCGGGTGCACTGTCGTTGTAGGTATTGGAAACCACGAGGTGTATAAGTGCCTTATGCGTGAGCCATGCATCTAGGCGTGGCAGCTCATCGATCCGGCCGACGCCATAAGGCGCCCGCACCTATCGTCCACACTAGCGCGGCTCTAAGCTCCCCCCCACCCCTACTGGTATGAAGCCATGCCGGAGGAATCGTTCCTCTCCTGCACGGGCATCGTGCAACGGGAAACCACAACCAAACCTCTTGTGCTGCGACCCGGACAACGCAACACAACAGGACGCAAAGTAGCCTACTGAATGCATTGTCTGTAAACGAGCCGTCCACTCGCACCGCTGTGTAAGTGCCGCATAATAACGCATATCATATAATTAAGTTCTCTGAAGGAACGTTTTTGCAATAATCGGCTGTGAAAATTGTGTTGTGTCAGAAGATGTAGCGAATAATATAAAAAAACCGTATTTTCCTCATGTTTATTGTCTTTTACGAGACACGATTTTGACAAAAGGAGCTGACGAGAAAGAGAATAACATAATAATGAGGTGTACAGTGTCGTCCAGAGTTCAGATATTGCTTTTTGCGCTCGAGCTTCAATGCACGACTAGAGTAATGCTAATGCGACGGACAGCCTACGTGCATGTCCAGCACATGACTCCGATTATCGCAAGCTGGCGGAATCCACAGGTCGCTTTTTACCGACTAGGCTACTGTTACTGCTTCACTTAGCCTTACATGAACAGCTACGTTGCGCCGCACTTATTAGTAATGCTTTTTAGTATTTAAAACACACACAAATTGCCGAATAGTAATAATAACAGTAATGATAATACGAGTTAAGATTTGATTTAGAAGCGACTAAATAATTATTCGTCATCCTAATGAATATTTCTTATACTTTACGTATGGTACTTTTTTGGGATCACATTATAACAATGTTTTGAAATCGATACAATTTTTAATGCCTCTGCTCGAAGAAAAAGCGTCACGTTTTCTTTATTTAACCGTGCATTTGTGGTTCAACCGGAGGAAAAAAAATGTTATTGTCATTCTAATAATTACTTTAAACTTTTCTATTTGTTATAAGTCTGCAGGGGCGTATTTACGGGGGGACGAACGGGGACCGGACCCTCCCCAAAGGGTCGATAAAGTTGAAGAATTTTGTTAATTTCTTAATTTTTTATTTTATTATTTTTTCAGGTGTGTATGCTAATGCAGTAGTAATTCTTTTTTTTTAATATACAAACACGTTTATTACACAGTATTAGCGTATACGTTTGAAATATGAAATTTAGGAAACTCAATTCAGTCAATAAGTATCTTGTAATGTTTCAATAACGCGTATTTTTATTGTGTTATTACCGTTTACTTTATTGGGACTGATTTCAACAGCTTTAAAAATAGTAATGTTGATCAGTCATAACTTGTTTTTTCCTTAGTATGAACCCGACTAACTCCGGAACCCCCCCCAATGCCAAATTCTAGATACGCCACTGGATATCTGCAGCGTATTCTGGGAATGGATTAGAGCCAATTCCCTACTGCATAGCTGAAAATAAAGGGGCTTTAGTAGAGCAGTGAGTAAATGATGCTGTCTACTAATCTAGAGGTCCCGGATTCAATTGTTGGGCAAACCATACAATCAAGGTGTCTTTTTCAGCTCCCAGGTCGACTCAGCCAGTGGAATGAGTGGGCGTAATAATGGGCTGGCCACAATACCTTCCTTGCACGCTGAACGGCTTACATAAATCAAGCCTACCCTCCCTAACTTCCGGACTGCTTCGGCAGTAAAAAAAGGAAATCATTAAAAAAAAACAACAGCTAAAGCCACTTTTGAATGAATGCTTAGGGAAATTCTGTATGAAATCGAATAATAATACTAATATAATAATAATAATAATAATATTCAAGTAATAGGCATGCAGCCTGTTGCGCCCCCTCCCCGACTACCGCCACCACCATCAGAAGGAAATCAGTCAACTAGTAACCACGAGGTGTAGCGAGCGGGTAACCACGGCGCAGAGAGGGTTTTGTGTGCGCGCGGCTGTATAATATAAGTGTGCCTTTGTTAGTTATGTAGCCCGTACATTCCAGATACGATCGCTGTGGTGTACCCACCCGATTGCAGTGGGCAGGCAGATCGAGTCGTGACCTTGAGTGCAGCACAGTCGTTGTGATTGTTAGTCCCGAACGAAACCACCGTGACACCCCACGACTAATTTATTACATCTCAAAATTAATCGATTACACCAGCTATAATTAAACGTTTGACAGACTACACACAAGTATACGAGTAGATCCTCTATCCGGGCTGCTTCCATAGTAAATGTTTTTGTGCCGCTTCACGTTTCGATCTCTGGGATCGGCGATCGTCATCAGAAGCTGTGAATGCGGTTGGAAGACCTACAACAAACTAAGGTTGTTACAATAAACAACAAACAAACAAACAAACGAAGTTGGTAGGTCTTTCAACCGCACTCACAGCTTCTGAGAGTGATCCCAGAGCGTAACGTCAAGCGACACAGAAAAATACGATGGAAGCAGTCCAGATAGAGGATCTACTCTTAAGAAATCACCCATCGCTTAGAGGTTTTAAAGCACGAACAAGTTTGACTGACTTTAGTAGTTGATTGTCTGGGTTCGATTTGTCAGCAGCCTACGAGACACATTCATAGTACATCTAAAGTACTAACATTTGGAAAATAACTTAAACAAAGCTTTACTGAACTCATAGCAGTCACGTATTCAGCCTTTAAAAAATTACTATTTGACTAAGATATCCAAATAACAATGGAACCGGTGTTTCACACATCAAACAAAAAGATAACCTTTAGGACTAGTAGAAATCTAAATCGAGATAGACCTACATAATTTGTTATCCGCTGGATATTGAGTATTTACAAATTTTATGCTCTACATAAACGAACGTTGCAAGTAATCATCAAATAGACACATCAATAAATATAGTGTTAAATTTATAATTATTTGCAGGCCTACATTTTAACAAATATTTTTGCACATTTAGTTCATTTTTTTGTACATTATGTAGCCAACGTATTCCATGTGCAAATTGTGCACTAAATATAGTAAGATTCTTGATTTTAATCCAGAGCGACAAACAGGGCCGGATTAAGGTATCTTGGCGCCCTACGCTAATTATATTTTAGCCCCCCCGTCACCTCCCATAGGCTACTCTTACGTTTATTTCCAAGGGGCTGAATGAAGCTCTAAACACCCTCCAATATATTTCTTAGTTAGGAATATTTCAAATATCTTACTGTTTTTGGAAATAGTCTCAAGAATTGAAAACTGAGGAGCCTATTTTTCAGAGATTGTTTTGGAGTTATACCTCCAACCATTTGTAGTTTGCATGGCTTTTATAAGGAAAAAATTAACTGAGTAGTTACAGAATTATAACAGTTTTATTAAGGGTACATTTAACATCATTTACACAAAGAAGACAATCAGTTAAATATCTTGTGGATTTGTTAAGACTCATGTAAAGTTCAAGCTGGATTCTTTTTCTCGCTTTAGATTGAGTAAACGTTTAATCACCTCACTGAAATCTAGTCCTTGCAGAAAGTCACTTTCAATGAACAAGAGGGCTACACTGGTCAGTTTATCCAGGCGCAAATTTGAGCGTAAGTAATTCTTCACCCTCTTCAAAGCTGAAAAAGATCTTTCGCCACTGCAGTTAGTGACGGGCATAGTAAGGAAAATGCGCAAAGCTATCTCAACATTAGGAAACATTGATTCTAAGTTAAGCGTTTTCAAAAAATTCAACAGTGGTTTTGCTTCAGATCGCTTTTTCTTCTTTTCTAGTTCTGGGTTGACAGGTCCATAGTCTTTTAAAAACTGAGCTAAATACACACGCTCATCAGGAAATGTCTGATCCAAGTCAACAGCATAATTTTCTAGAAGGTGATTAGCTTTTTGTCTTATTATGTCATTATTCCAAAACAGTTTGGAAAGCACTTCTATTATTTATGTACAGTTTTACCATAATTTCTCGTAAACAGGCGCCTGTGTTCAAAATGAACTCAAATTTTTATCCTTGTAATTTATTACCAATGTTACATTTAGCTGTAAAATTTTATTATTTTTTAGCTAAAATTTTTGCGCCCCCAAAGTGTCGCGCCCTAGGCTATAGCCTAGTCAGCCTAATGGTTAATCCGCCCCTGGCGACAAACAGGCATCCAGAAGACTGTAAAATCGTTTAAATTAGTAAAATTTGTAGGGCATTAATAATGTTAATGGATACTTTAACAGTGGATGCTTCAGTGGATATTATAGTGGGTACTACAATGACATGATTAACAATACTTTACATACGGAATCCGAATACGATTGAAGGCGCTGAGGAGAGTTCGTCTTTTAGCAGAGAACACAGAAGCAAGTACGGAGACAAGATTACGCCTCCCCAGGCTGTATTCGTGCAAGCCTGTAAACTGCAAAGAGAAGCGCTTACTATGTATTGGGGTTAAAGGTTAACAGACCTCTTACGTACCGAACTCAATCCGATTAGCGATCCGCGTGCGTGCTTTCCTATACAAAGAAAACCGTATTCATAAACAGTGGTAGGTGAAGTAACAGTGGCTAGTGTACAACGATACCAGTGGTAGGTGAAGTAACAGTGGCTAGTGTACAACGATACTTAACGGTTGTGCTCACTGGGTTTATTTAAAAGCACGTAAGACTGGTTTCGATATAGGTGTATGTGCAACTAATTTAAATTAATATTAGTTCCACGAGACTGACGACCTAGTAGCTACATGACGTCCGGTGGGAACTGAACTCCTATGGTGCGACGGCGGGCAGGGGTGAGTGACACCGGCCTTAGATCGGCAGTGAAATGTGTTTTTGTGTGCTTTATTTTCTCTACAGCACGAATAGATTACAAAATAAATAACTGCCCATATTACCTTCATAACGGTTGTTAATTACGTTAACAGTTTTACGAGTCGATCAATGCTCGGGATATCAGCTGCAAAAATGAATCTCCTTTTGGCGTCATGACGAGTTTAACTTTCTAATGACATCTCCTATTCAGTATGCACAGTAAAAATCTCCACATTTGCCATCGTCTTAACTTCATATCTGTTACGTCCTCTACCACATCATCCATTCGTCTCTTCTTAAGCCTACCTTCCAACTCAGTGTTAGCTTCTTCTGATGCACTAGTTTTCGTTGACATAATTCTTCCACGTACTTTACAAATCTAACTGTGCCAGCATCTTCTACAAGCCTACTAAGTTAATCTGTATACTGTATGTCCATTTCCTTCGTAAGGGACCGTATATTTTTCACATCACCTTTTTGGAAGGTTTCTAAATATTTTCTCACAGTTGGCAGTCACTACTCTTGTTTCATCCATAGACAACGTCCGGGTGACAATATATGCTAAAAACCAACAGTACTGTCTTTAAAAACAGATAACGGTACCTGTAAAGAGATCTTTAGCATTGTTTGCTAACGTACGTGAAATCAAATTTAATTCGGCGCCAATAATTATGAATCAGACGAAATTTTAATAACAGCCACTTATATATAATTAACGGAAACAAAATGTTATGTCATATGATAGGCTATTTTCATTAAATACTAATTAATGTGTAGATTTTAAATATAATACAAAATAAATAAAATCATTATAAAAAATATAAATTGTATTATATTATACACAAAATGTCATACGAATATATAAATGCATAAAATATTTTATATTATAGAGCTATACATCAATATTTTAATAGAAACTGATATAAAATATAAGTACACTCATAAATTATTAGTAGTTACATTATTTCGAAAAAATAAACAGTTACTTGATATTTATTCACAGCTATATTTACGAGTGTTCAACTGGTTTTATTTAATAATGATTAATCATAATTAAGTCAACCATCGCATGACCGAGGAACTTGTCACTCACAAGGTTATAAATATTCGATCATTTTCAATAATATATCGTAAATTTATAAATTTATCACTTACGTAAAAGTCACTAGTTTTCTCTGTTTCACAGTACTTTACAGATAAGACGTTTGATGTGATCGTTTTCGTCTAATAACGTTAAGAGTTCTACTGTGAAACGCTGTTTTGGACACAACAAAACTTATAGAACTGAGTTTGTTGATTTGTTTGGTTTGATATTCTTTCTATTAGCGTCCGTTGTTTTTCCTTTGGGGTTCACGTGTTTAAATCACATGCCTGTTATTAGGTCTACTAATCGAAAGAACAGAATTATCCACTTAAGAGAAAATGAACGGGACTCAGACGTTATTTAATTATAACGATCAAGAAGAGTGTTTAAATTATATCTATCCTACATAGACACATAAAATATTTTTAAAAAACACATGCAATAGTAGGCTACTAACTTACGTTAAAATCGTTGTATATATTTTTTTAACACGATGGAAACTAATGAAGAAAGAAATTGATTTAAAATTCACTTAAATTTTTAATACGTATTCTGATTCGATTAATTCTGAGCTGTAACAACGTGTCACATTTTCATTTACTGAAACGATTATTAAACTAAGCCCGTTACGAAATATACCGTACATCCACAAGTGAATCGAACCCGTGTATTCACTCGAACTTCACTGTTTGTTTACATTTTCTTATTCTTCTGCTGCTCTTAATCGAAACCAGTTTACTTTATGTAACGGACTAAACCAGCTTTCATAATTGCATCCAACGCGTACGTTATTTAGTATAATTTACATTTCTGTTCGATTTCTATAAATATACAACAAAACTACCTTAAACGATTCCCTGTTCGCACGAAGACTGGTTTCAAACGCCAGCTGGAACTTTCACCTTCTTTATCTGGTACAGCGCTTGTACATCGCTACGCCCACGACAACAAGGCTGTGTGATCCGCACCACAGTCACCTATGTTTGTTTACGGCAAACATAACAGGTACGTAAGCGATCGTAAGGTTTCACACGATAAGCTGAATTTAATTCGACGTATGCCAAGCTTTGTGGGGCTTCTATAGCTTGATTCCGTGTCCTTCTGGTAACCTTTGCTAAGTCAGAAACGTTTCAAACGAATTATGTTTACTCTGAATGTTTTTTGTCAGTGTTATTTCTTCTTGTGTGTACACAACTATACGTGGCATTGTGCACTGCCGTACAGTATAATGAACAACACGTTACAATCTACCCCCCACCCCACCACAACCGCTATGGTTATTTTACTTCTGGCAGCGAGCGAAGTAAAGCAAACACAAATCGTAAAAAAGTATACCCTTTCACCGATAAAAATGTTGATAATACTTTAGATCCTGTTATGTTTACGTTAACTTAATATAATTTTTATGCATAAAGGTTATACCAATGATGACAACTGTTATAGAAAACAGTAAGCGCCACGACCGCTCGAATTTTATTTAAATAACAAACGTATTCAGGCTCAGTAGACCATTGAGTATGGCACCTGGCTACTAATCTAGAGGTCCCGGGTTCGATTCCCGGGCCCGCACCATAAAAATCAAGGTGCGTTTTTCAGCCCCCAGGTCGACTCAGCCTGTTGAAAATGAGTACCTGGGATAACATCCTGGGGATAATAATGGGCGGCTGAAGCGTAGTGCCTTCCTTGTATGCCGTACGGCTCGCATATGGCAGCCTACCCTGCCTGACTCCTAAGCTGCTTTGGTATACACATGGGAGCCATTATTATTATTAACAAGCGTATTCAATTTTTAATATATTCTGAACGACTATATTTGTGCTGTTAATTAGAGTAGGCCTATCAGTGACAGTTGCAATGTTACTAAAATCTGAAACGTTTATTGTACACTTCTACCTAAACGTACTGGCGGGGCTACCAAATACACGACATCGATTACGAAGTGCAAAATTCCGAACACCGTGTTGCCATCCATCCACATTTTGTATTACGCACGATTCGCTTGACTTTGCAAGTAGAGCCACGATGCTGTAACCGCACAAATTTGTAAACAGATTATAGTCATTACATGAGGTAAAAACTGGGTTATGAACAAAGCCTTATATCTAATTTCCTAAGATAAACTGACCGTTGTGCGTGTTCTGCTTAATTAAGACTGAAGCTCAAGGAGTACAACTAAGTACTGAAACGTTTTGATTCAGAGGTCAGTAGTTCAGTAGCTTCGTTCCCAATACCTTAGTTTAATTAGTATTATCTTTCCAGTATTAGTACCACTTTCGTAGGATTAATTATTTTTTCATCCACACCAAATTATTAGTTATTATTTTACCACATTTGACAGTAAAATTTGTTGTTTCACTGATTTCGACACCGTTCTGTAGTACAGTATATATTAACCACAAAGTGGTTAAAAATTAAAAACAATTTTTTAAATAACATTTAACCTTTTACAACGCAGAGTTTCTTCCAGTTCAGAACCTATCTTTTCGGACTGCATTCTTACATTCTGTACAAGACATTATTGTCATATTTATCAGGTTCAAAATGGAATCTGTTGTCCTAAAACAATAGAAGAATGTGAGCTGTCAAACTAGATTAATCCTGTTTTTTTTTTTTTTTTTTTTTTTTTTTTTTTAACTATTCCGACACCAACTCGTCTTGAGCAACTTATAGTTACATACCGTGCGTAAAGATCATATATACTCCGCGTTGTGAGTAACGCGTGTTATTTTCCGTGGCATATGTTTTTGTGGCAGTACAGGGGTTGAAACTGATAGGGTAGAGAGTTGTTATGCAACCGTAGTATGCTTGTTTGCGTGTAAATCCCCATATAGTGTGTATTTTAGTGCGACAATAAGGGGATGGGACTCGGTAAAACGGAGAGACGAGCTAGTATACTAGTATAGCAGTTTGGAGGCCACGATGTTGTAGCGATTACAGGAGGGGTGGAACCAGATATGGATATCACGTCATAAGGGAGTCAGCTGATCGAATGGAATTAGTAACTTTCTTTGTCACACTGGCTTTCTATTCAATTGTATCGCTGCTTAGGTGATATCAAACCCTCACGGTCACAAAACGAGCCGTTCTCTTGTGTAACGGTATGACGCCACTTTTAATCCCTTTCTTATGTAATATTCGCATTAAATTATACGCACACATACTCAAGTGAGAACAGTCGACAAGAGGAGTAAGCCCTTTTATGTATTCACAGAGTCATGTATGTATTTACATCATTTAACTGGTATCTATATAGATATAATTGTTCAAACTATTAATGTGTATATGTGTACACGCTTGAGTATATGTTTAAGAAGTAAACCTGGATCCCTAAGGAATATTTTTTAAGGGGACCCCATTAAAAAAAAGTTGAGAAACACTAGCCTAGCTGAAACGTTCAGTTGTTCAACAGGTTGATAGACTGCTGTACTGTAAGGTCCTGAATGTTGGGCCTTAACAATTTGATCGATAAAACAAAACCGAAAGATCGGAAAATGAAATTTCTGAGCTCCGGGTAAATCTTACTCAACCGAGGATATTTTGAAGGTTTTAAACGTCTTCGATTTAAATGTAATTTTAAGAGTATAGATGTCAGTGGTAACAACATTTGCACAGAATTTCTGAGGCGGGCTTCATGTACACACCTGGAAAAGAGACGCTAGATGCCCTCGAAAGCGGGGTCAGATCATTTTTAATGAGTCCGGAACAGACCTTTGGCATTGAGCTGATGATGATGGTGATGAAGATGATTATGTAGGTTGAGTTTGTTTTGTGCTTACCAATCCAGTACGGTTTTACAAGACGGAAGGACATCAAGTTGATAAAAGTTTAGACATTTATCTGCACAATGCACGCGAACGGTTAAAGCCACAGCACGCGGCGTACCAAACGACTATATTCCTTTAATTAGTGATAAATTTCACGCAAAACGCCGGAAGGTGTAATTACATTTGCAAGGCTATTAATCCGATTCAAACCACCTCCGTGCAGGCAGACACCTTTCTGTCTTCCATCAAGTCGAAAAACTAATTACTCGCTGCAGAAAAGATCACGAGTAATTACTTCTCAATAACGCGAAAACAGTCAACACAGTCTGCTTCTGTAATGCCTTCCTGTGCACACAGTAGCCTATAAGATAGTGTCGTTTTTTACACTACAGGTTGACTTTTTTTCCACGTGTGTTAGAAGACGTAAGAGGTGACCAGGCGTTTCATGGCGAGTCAGACTTATTTTGTGTCGGATAATTTGCCGTATGATCACGTCGTGTCATTTCCCACATTTGTCTAGGAACGTATTATTATTTAACAAGCAAACTCTACGGAATTTCTCATTACCATTGCCCCTGTTTATCTGCATCGTTTTTTCACAGAATGGCACTTGCATATAATACAGCCTACTACAATGTACACTTGGTCATCCGAGGCCACTTGGGCTCCTCTACACCCGTTTGGTCATCGTGTGTAGTTACTGGAGCCAAACGGGGTGTATTTATATGCACATGTATCTGGACAAACATACACATCCTTGGGTAATAATGAGCGGCTGAAGCGTAGTGCTGGCCACACGACCTTCGTTGTATTCGGGACGGCTCACATAAGGGTACTACGCTGCCTAATATCTAGACTGCTTAAGCGGTAAAAGAAAAAAGTAACCGTTACTATTATTATGTCTGGAGAAATCTCATGTAAGTTATGTTTATTTTGAACAATGAAAGCTACTGCTATATGGACGGAGGCGGAATTGCACATAGACGAGCAGCGAATTGTGAAATATTACTTTCTCCTGACGTACGTGAAGTTACAGAAAAGTGCTGAATGTGGAGTGGCCTGTCCTGATCATAAGTATGCATGGCGTACAGTACATAATTTGTAAAATACGAACGTACACATATCGAATGTAGGCTATATCAAGCACAGTACGATACGTCCGAAAAGGATCAGATACTGATGAATAAAGTGTGTACTTACAGTGTTCTCCCCGTGAAGTCTACACTAAGACTGACTAAAACAAAAGAATAGACGTTGAATCGAGACACTTGTACTACTTGATAATTTGAGCGAAAGGCCACCACTAGCCGTGGAATTTATGCTTCCTGTGTTATTGAATGTTGACGTATTTTGAGGTTTAGATAGAATAAGTTTCAGTTCACAGTGTGAAGACTGTGGACATGAAATGTAGAAAAATTCGATGAAAACATGGAGCAGATAACATTTATGACTTGATTTTGGCTCCTGATAGATGTGACGAAAATCGCAGTGAACAATGACAACGGGTTAAAATTTTTATTATAACCGTTGTTACGCTAACTTTACAACTAACACTCGTACCTTATATCACCAGGGGCGTATTTACAGGGGGGGACGGGACCAGACCCCACCCAGAGGGTCGGAAAAGTTGACTTGTTAATTTGTAGGCTGTTTTATTATTTTTTCCAGCTGTGTACGCTAATACAGTATATACGATCTTTTTTAAAACAGGTGTATTACACAACATCAGCGTATACGTTTTAAATATGTAATATAGGAAAATCAATAAGTTAACAATGGTTCAATAACGCCTATTTTTATTGAGTAATGTAAGCCATTATTGGGATTGATGTAAACCACCTTTAATGGGATTGATTTCAGCCACTTTAAAGATAGTAATATTCATTAGTCTTAACTTGTTTTTACCTTTGTATGAAGGCGACCCGATCCCCCCCCCCCGCGAAGGCTAAATTCTATCAACGCCACTGTATATCACGTCATAGAATTTGCCAAACGTAAAATGAGCTACTAGTCTTTACATTATTCTACAGATTACTGTGAGAAGTCTGGAATATTTATATTTCCAAATTTTACAGATTTGTATGATAACATAATTAAATTATCCTAAGGAAATAATTAAACTGTTCAAAATTAGGCTAGGGTTCGTTACAATTACAAGGAGCAGACTGACTTCATGTGAGAGACAGAACAGTTTCAGCGGCGACACGTTCTCAGGACCCAGAGGGATGAAATTAAATTAACCCTACAGATAGCTGGATTAGAGCGCCCCCGTGTGCGTAGTAGTAGTAGAGTGTGGGCTACTGTGTACGGTACAACACAAGAGGGCGATGATTGCAAAGTGAATCACTCCAATGGGATATAATTATGGCGCGGAGCGTAGTGCAGGGGGACGCCCGCTTCCGGCAGTTTGCAGACCAGCTGTTTCCATATGTTAAATGTCCGCGTACACAGACGTTCCGTGTACTGTACGTGTACCGCATTTAGACGTTATTGCCACTCTGCTGCTGCTGAAATAACAATTTCTTCTCACCGCAAACGTTGCGGTGTACGCACGCACGCACGAGCCTGCGTTTCCGTCGAAAGTAACAACAGCTGCAAAGATATTTATTTAATAACAATAACGATCATGTTTTGTTGTTCAAGGTTAGCTCAACGCGGCGCGCAACCGTGAGACTACAAACGGCTCCGTTCTCACGTCGCTCTTGTGTAAGCCGCTGGAGTATTTACTACTTTCTGAACACGCCAATTATGAAAGCGTTTCTCACTTTATCTGTCATCTACACACACACACACACACACACACACACACACACACACACACACACACACACACACACACACACACACACACACACACACACACACACACACACACACACACACACACAACAAACGTTTTATTACTTACATAATGAAACATGTCATACAGATTCAATGTTGTATGTTGTCGTAGCGCCATGTTGTTGGTAAATTCTAAGACTTGATATAAGATACGATGATTAGTTATAAAGTTAGCGGCCGTCTGTAGCTTAGCAGGAGAATTAAAATTTTTAGTGTAATGTCAGATTTATAGCTCATGTAAACACTTATTAATTTCCAAGTCTATCTGTTAATTTATTCATTGTTTACCAGCTGTTCCAAATGTAGGTGTCAGGGGCGTGTTTTAAGTATAATCTACTACAAAAGCTGGGATCAAATCAGTTTGCTATTAATACAAAACCTTATGACAAAATGCGACGGGACTGAACCGACTGGGACACGTTCATCGTAATTCTAACAACTACGGACGAATTATTCGATAACTTTCATCTTTATTGTGCTTAGAGTAGTAGGTAGAAGAACTATCAATTGTTAACATTGAAAATGTTTATAAGGACGTGTCGCACATTTGCGGCCGATCGCTGGTGCGTGATCGAAAATGGGAACCGGTGAGTTTCCATAGGAACTACTTCTTTGTTGTCAATAACGTAGAACACATATAAAACCTCGCTTACGAATGCGACTACATTTAACTTATAATCTGTACATTGGTAAATGAAGAATGAATTCATTGATTGGTGAATGAACATAAATATATAGCCTATATATATATATTTTTTAGATTTATTGAAGCAATTTCAATGCCCTTCTCTGTGCATTGCATTTGTGTAATGCTTGTAAATTTTTTAATACGAATAAAAATTAACTGTTAATTAGTAAATTACAAAAAGGTTTTGTGACGATCGATCACATTAAGTAGACGAAGTTGCAAAAAATTTGTGTCGACAAAATTTATTGTTATCATCAGCACTAACAATTTATGACACCTCACACAGAACCATAAGAAATGTTTTAAAATTGCATCTAGTTACTGACAGACCTTCACAACACCCTAACATTTAAGACGCAATTCGTCTTAAGTCTGTGTAAAACAACAGGCAGAGAGTACGACTTTCATCTTGTGTTAGCTTAAAGCACGCTGCCTCGAAGAAAGCTTTGACCCTGCCCATTGTTTTCTTGACTTTTCCTTCAGGATCACCTTTCTTGTGACTTGCCTCCTGAAAAAAAGATGGTACACCCAATGTCATTCTGTCGCCTTGACAGTGTGCATACTAGTAATTAAAATTACACACTTTATCGAAAACGTTCTTTCTACACCGAAAACGTTCTCCTGCTTCGTGTAAAATAAATTATATCCGATTTGGTACATAACATTAATCGTTCTCCAAAACGTAGTTACACTGATTTACAAACGTAGTTGACCTTAAAGGGAACTAACCGATTTTTTTAAAGCAATTATTTTTAAATACAACTACCAACAAGAACGTCAACATTAGAAGCGTAACGTCCAAGATCCAAGGCGAGAATATAGGTGCTTTACAGGGATGACAAATATTTAACCGTTTTACACAATGGACTAAGATCCTAAAGTGTTTACTTAGCACTCGAGTAAGGGAAAGGACAAAGTAAGGGTAAACTGTCTTCGCGTCGTTAATAGAAGGGTTGTATTCTGGCAGAGCTCGACAAAAGCAACAACCCCCCCCCGCACTACGTCAGGTTTCTATCACGGGATTCACGAGTACAACACCTTGACAGTAAGAGAAATATCTACGTATTTCGAGTTCCTCCCACATTGTCTATGACCACGATATCACTTGAGCCATACTTAGGTAACTAATTTAAAAAAAAAAACGTACACATAGTCATAAGCAGATTAATGTAGTTTACCAAGAGTGAGAAAACACTGTTACATACGTGATTTATATTGATTTGGATAATAATATTGGGATATCCAAGATCGGTAATCATTAAGACAAAGTTCAGCGTTATAATTTTCATCCACATCTGAGAAGTACCGTGTTCACGTTTCTATAACCTACCTGAATTACTTTTACGAAGTTCTCAGAAGATAACTCTATATATACATACGTACCTGCGAACAAACAAAAAAATCAGTCAATACTGGGAATTAAAAATCAGATGTATAACTAATCTTAAACTTATATGTAACATATAATTAAAGAAAACACAAAAACATGACAACAGAGAGTTTTCCCAGGACTAACGCTCATACTGCCTGTTATTCATGATCGGAGTACGCTACAATATGTGCAGGTTTTGTTATCTCTATAATGAAACTGAAACATATCAGTATCTGTTCCCGAAACAACGTCGGTACCAACAACTAAAGTCAACAAGAGCGTGCATCAGAGTTTACTTAAAAAACGGAGGTTAATATCCTCTTAGTTAACGCCAATTAGACGTGTTAGTTCTTCGAACTCTCTCCAGGGAGTGCACGTGTACTTTCATCCACAGTGCGCAGGCAGAACTAAATCAGCGTCATGGCCATGAGGTTGGACATACTGTCGGTTATGAGGGATTTGTGGAGGCATTAATTCTATTTAACTTAGTTTCAGTATTTGGATTAAGCGACTAGGTTTAAAAGTAATTTTCTCGTTACCGTTTCTTCAAAACATTCGATACAAATTGTCGTACAATATTTCTTTGTCTTATGTAAACAAAGCATTGATGCGGTGAGTTGTCAAAAAATCCGTGTTATAGAATAGGCGACAATGTGGATTTAGCAACTTGTAATACTAAGCTTGAAATACTATGGCCACAACAAATAATTACAACGTCGTTTTGTTTGACAATTTGCTTGAATAAAGGCTATTACCATTTTACACCTGTTTTGTAATCTACGCACACTCATAATGGCTGTTCACTTCCACTCGTAATGTAAGACAAAAAAGAGCCACGGAACCACCAACGTACAGACGAAAGAGTGTTTTCTTGTTTCGGAAATTAATCATCTATCGAAAATCAACACACACGCACATCCTTTGCACGCCCTCCCGCGCGCTCACACACACACACACACACACACACACACACACACACACACACACACACACACACACTGACAGCGACTATAAAACTTCCTGCAGCAGTTGTCCGGTTGAAGATAAACAACACGTTATTATAAACTCACTCTGATGAGCCGAAACGTCGGACGAGGTGGGGAGGTTCTTTGTTCGCAGCAGACGGAGACGAGGCGAGGAGGACTTCTTGCAAGGTGTAAGGCCAGAAACCGGTCCGTAACTCATTCCTCCTCTCACCCTCTCTCTCATTCTCCGCGCCTCGCCAAAATGCACTCGCCGGCGTCATCCTTCGCCGCAGCACATGCAGTTCCTACACAGATACCATCTCAAACCGCCTCTCCTTTCGTTCTTAGCACGGCGTATATTATGTGTCTGCCGATTGAAGTACCAGATATGTACACGGGCGATTCGTCTGTGTGCGCTCGCGTGACTGAGAGTTTCACGTCTGTAACACAATGGATGTTTGCTAAACCCTCGACATTATAATTTGTGCGATGTCCGTTACAATGTTAACGTCTTATATAAATCGCCGTTTATAATACTGTTCGTCCAAAGACGGATTCGTGTAATAATCACGTTGTGTGCGTTTATGTCTTAGATAGGATATACGTTTTGATAGTTGAGGATAATAAGGTAGGCAAAGTATCCGTTTATCCACAAAACTGTTTCTGAACAAGTAAAGAAAGAATACGCATTTTCCATTGTGCCAATAACACAGTTTTTAAAGATGTACTTTTCACTTAAAACATATCTGACAAAACATTTAAAAATATCAAAAACTTCTGCAGTAAAATGTTATCAGTTCTGTGGCTACACGAAGTGCGATATTAGGGAAACTACTGGCTATTAGAAAAACAAACAGCGTATTCTTTTTTCTATAACAACCTGAATCCTAAGGATCCAACAACCTGGTAAACAAGAAGCTTTCTCCAGAGAATCAACTGTAGACGTTTGAAATTAATTCGCGTAACAAATTGTGGAGTGCATAAGTTTAAACTGTTTTACAGTTTACTGAAGATTTTTGAAATAGGCGAACAAATTTGGAAATACGCGAACAGGTGACTTGACTGTTAAGTCTAGCAAACAAGAGACGAAGTCCTGGAGGAAATAAGACGAAATCAAGAAACTGCAATAATTATTAGTAAACAATTTACCTGAATCTTAACAACACATTTTTAACTGACCATTTTATAGTTATGTATGGTAGTACTTCGAACTATCTCTACGGTACCATAATACGCGGTAGTTTATGAAATATACTCTTCTACAAAATAAAAAAATGAACAACAACAAAACACGTTAATAGTGCATCAGTAACCTATATTTCATCATTAACGCATTTGCTGCATTAGTAAACATGATGTAATCCCCGTCCCAGGTTTAATTTACAGCGTTGGCTCTTATGAGAGCTGTCGCGCTCTGTCTTACATATGTGTTTCTCTTATACTTCTTCTGTCCTTTTCTGTCGTTCCAATGTTGCCATTCGTACTAAATGTGAAGTACAAATTTTAAAGAGTTTAAAATTTTATTGATGTTCTACATGCTGTGCTGCACACTTCTGAATAAATTAGCCTACATGTCTGTAACACAATTACCGTCTTCATAAAAAAATATTTTATAAATTATGTTTACTTGTAGATGTTAGAGCAACGTTTCAATCAACCAGTGACTGTTACCCTATTAAACAACGACGACGACGACGACAACAACAATAATAACTATAATAATGCCTCCTATTTGTACCACCGAATTCGTTTAGGAGTTGGGCTAGGTAACACGTTCGGTTAGCAAGAAGGTAGTGTGGGCTTCACCCGCCCATTGTCACTTCAGGATTTTATCTTAAGGCACTCATTTCCACACACCAAGTTGACTTGGGAATTTTACAGTGGACGCGGGAATCTAAGCTGGGACTTCTAGGCTAGTAGCCAGGAGAAAGAGTCCTCTTTTTCGTATGAGTCACTGTGGACTACGTTTAGTTCAACTGGTTCCTCCCTTTTTCTCCTCTAACTTCCTCCTCTCCCATATCTCCTTCATTCTTGATCGATGTCTCTTCCTCTTTTCGTCAGTCTAGATGGCACCTGTTTTTCCTGAAAACCTTGGGCATTTTTTAATTTCTTTTTGAGTGGCATGCATTCTTCAATGTATTCTTGAGTAATCTGTAGCTTTTCTATGTATTTTTCTGTTTCTTTCAATCACTATTGGAACATTTTGAGCTTTCTGAAATAGTTACAAAGCTTCCCTGATAGTCTGTCAGGATTCATTCTTTGAACATGTCCGTAGAAAGTAATTTTTCTTTTTCTAATTACGTCTGTGATTTTCTCAACACGTGTGTACAGCTTCGTGTTGTACAAACAGTATTGTGGCGTCTTCTGTAATGTTCTCCATCTTTTATTGATCCCAAGATTTTTCTTAATATTTTCCTGAAAAAGAGTCTAATATTATTATTATTGTTGTTGTTACGATTGCTATTAGTACTAAAATGATTACAATTTGTAACACCTGCCGGAAAAACACATTTATAATGTTTCACTGAAGGACGTTCTGCATGAACAGAAACATGACATCACCAGTAGCGATTCCTCAGAGCAAGCAAGGCAAGCAGTGCTTGCCCAAAGAAAATCAGGCAAAAGTAAATGGTTACATATCGAACATTAATGTTGTCATCAAAAACTGTTTCACATGCCTTCTTATCTCTCATCTTTTGAAAACCGGCGGCGAATTCATCACCTATCTTACTGTCAAAATGCTACTGATGACTTGATTTGATCAAAGTCATTAATATCAGTATCACTTCACTTCCTGTTTTAACAGCTGACCGAGCGCTTCGCTCCCAAGGCAATCACTTTAAAAAGTGATTCGGTGCACTAACCGGTTTGAGGTTAGCTTTTGTATTGGAAGTTACAAGTAAAGTAAAGTGCCGGTGTGCGTCTGTTTGTATCCGTCCTGTGAATCTGTGTGAATTATGTGTGATACAAGTTCAGCAGCTTCGACGTCGCAGTGCAGCTGTGTTATTCACTCCCTTATACAGAAACCTTTAGAAACCTTTTAGAATGCGTTTATTTTTTTATTTTTTTTCTTTCTGGGCTTTGCGGTTGTGCGTCGCAGAGACGAACCGCTCGGTATCTGAGTTCCGAGCTACCTTCTGGAGCTCCTGCCTCGTGGCCCTGCCCAAGTGGGGCGTGTGCTCTATAGCAGGCCGATTCTCGGCTGTTGTGCTAGCCTACACTAGCGCAGTATACACCGAGGGCGTTTCCACGAATCAGCTGGACGTATACGGTACCTTCCCAGCCCAGTCACTAGAGGATTGCCTGGGAACCTCGCCGCACGTGCATAAAATTTGCGTGCAAGCCACCTGAATGTGTCGTCTAAGGAGAGGACGCCAAGTCCTCTCCTTAGAAGGCGAGATGAAAAGCGACGGGGGACTTTGGCCGCTAGCCGAAGACCCCTGTCGAGGACGCTCTGCAACTTCTGTTTATGCATTGCGGCGAGGTAACCCCAGACCGGACAGGCGTAGGTAATGACCGGCAGCAGATACGCGCCGACGATCATCCTGCCCAATTTCCTGGTCATGGCTGAGCTGATCAGGAGTGGAAACAGTGCGCACAGGCGAGTGGATGCTCGCTTAAGAACTGTCTGTGCGTGGGTACGCCAGGTGAGCCGACGGTCAAGGTGTAATCCGAGGTACTTGACCTCTTTGGACCAGCGCAAGTACGTTCTGCCGATACGTAGCTGCCTAACAGGGTTCTTCCGTCGCTTAGAGAATTCGACGGCTACACTCTTGGTAGCGTTGAGTTGCACTCTCCAATTCTCAGTCCAGTCCACGAGAGTGTCGAGCTGGCGCTGCAGTCGTAGGACGGCCCTTTCCACGTGACGATCGGCCGTAAATACGGCCGTGTCGTCAGCAAAGAGGGCCATCTGGACTCCAGGCTGTCTCGGCACGTCGTTGACGTAGATCGAGAACAGAAGGGGGCCTAGAACACTACCTTGAGGGACGCCGGCTGTGATTCGTCTCTCGGAAGAGACTGAATCGCCAACTCTCACGCAGAAGGTCTTCTCCGTCAGAAAGCTAGCAACCAGATGGAGGTAGCAGTCCGGGAGCTGGACTTCCCTAAGCTTGAATAATAGGCCATCATGCCATACGCTGTCGAAGGCTTTTTCAACATCTAAGAAACAGCCAACGGTCCGTTCTCTCCGACACCCGGCTTCCGTGACGCTTTCCACTATTCTCATCAGTTGATGAGTGGTCGAATGCCCCACACGAAAGCCGAACTGTTCGGGGACCAGCACGTCAAAATTGGTTAGATGTTCACGTACACGACGCTGCACGAGGCACTCAAAAACCTTGGACGTAGCGGAGACTAGGCTGATGGGCCGGAGGTTTTCAGAGCGGGTGGTATCCTTTCCCTGCTTCGGGATCACGATAACCGTCGCCTTTCGCCATTTCTTGGGAAAGTAGGCCAGTCTGAGATACGCGTTGAACAAATCAGTCAAGAATTGAACTCCAGGCTAGGGAAGAAGTCGTAGAGCGGTGTTCGTAACACCGTCCGGGCCTGGAGCTTTTCTTGGCTGAATTTCAGCGAGCCGATCTGAGACCTTTTCCAAAGAGATGGGTTCGGGCTCCGCCGTGATCGGAAGAGACAGAAAGTCTTCCACAGCCATCTCGAATTGTTCGTCGAAGTCCCAGTCCATGGGCGGGTTGGGAGCGAACTGTCGCTCGAAACACAAGCCCAAGTACTCGGCCTTCTCCCCGGGCGACCCAGGAGTCGTCCGAACGGTCCAACAATGGCGGGGAGTGGAGGTCGTCGCCTCCGACCCGTCAATGCGGTAGGTATTCTATACGGGTGACTTTGCGGGTGCACATCCCCCGTTCGGGCCACAGCGAGTTCCCAACAGCTACGTCGGAACGCCTTCAGACTGCCACGCAGTCGTCCGGTGAGCCGATTGTATGCTGCCTTATCGGCTGGATCACGGGTCCTCTGCCAACGTTGCCGGAAGTAATTCCTCTTGCGAGCGAGAAGAGAAACTTCCTCAGGGATGTGTTGGTAGTCAGGCGTGAAGCCAGCTCGCGTACGTGAAGACACGCCTATAGCCGAGATGATTGCCCCTTCGATTCCCGCTACTGCTTCGTCTAGGAGGCGAACGGAATCGAGTGGGGCCGCTGGCGGCAATCGACGGCACAAGGCCGGGCCGTAGCGATCCCAATCGATAACCTTCTTCTGGTCAGAACGTGCATAGGCGTGCTGGGTAGCGACGTGGACCAAGATAGGGTTGTGGTCGGATGTCAACTCCGTAAGTGAGAATACCTCGACCGGACAGACAACTCCTTGGGTCACCGCGATATCCAGAACATCGGGAGCCGTGTTAGGCCTTGACGGAAAGAACGTGGGTTGGGCTGGACCAAACACCATCGCCCGGCGCGATTCAACAAAACTGAGCAAGCCTCCCGTTCGGAGTAGTCAGGCGACTATTCCAAACGCGATGCTTGCAAATCAGATGCTTGCAATGCCGGCCAAAATTACCCTTCGATTAGAATGCGTTCCTATGAACAGAAAAAAGAAATAGCAGCGTGTCCACGACCACAGTCTGAATTAACTACCTTAACCAAAAAATTGAACAAAACGCAGGTAACAAGACATTTCAATACCTCTTACTACAAGAAATATTCTTGGCTATGTGGGTGTGCATCTAGTTCTTCTTTATTTTGCTGGCCTTGTATTTGTTTTGCTAATGCAAATGATATTAATAATTTTTGGTTCAACAAAGGTTATACTGACCTCAACAATTTAATTAATGCTAGCAACCGTCATCAAAAATCAGAAGGTCATGTCAGAGCTTTTTTGACGTTTAAAGAATTCGGTAAAACTCGAATAGACACCCAGCTTGATATTCAACGTAAAATTGAAATTACTAGGCATAACGAAAAAGTGACAAAGAACCGACTCATCCTTAGACGTTTCATTGATATTACCTGTTTTTTGGCCAAACAGGAATTAAGTTTTCGGGGTCATGACGAATCAGAATCATCTACCAATCAAGGCAACTACAGAGAACTTGCTTCTTTGCTTTCGACATACGACCCATTATTAGTTCAGCACTTGGATGAGGCTACCGTTTTCACTGGTCTTTCATGTTCAATACAAACGACTTAATTGATGCTGTGAAAGATGTGGTATTTAATAAAATAAAAAATGAAATAAATGCAACTGATTTCATTGCAGTAATGATAGATGAAACGTCTGACTGTTCAAAAAAGTCTCAGTTAACCACGATATTTAGGTACATAGATGAGAGTGGTACAGTGCAGGAAAGATTTCTAGGTTTTTCTGATGTCAGTTCCGACCGTTCTGCTAGGGCACTTTCAGAGCACGTCATTGAAGTTGTAGAAAGGTTAGGATGCAGTTCGAAAATCGTTTGTCAAACGTAAGACGGGGCTTCAGTTATGTCTGGAGCGTTGTCTGGCACACAGCAACGAGTCAGAACTCATTTTCCCTCTGCAATTTTCGTGCATTGTTTTGCCCATGCGTTGAATCTCATCTTAACACAGTCCGTAAGTTTTATCTCAGAATGTCGAACTTTTTTCTCCACTTTGGGTGGTCTTGTTTCATTTTTTCTCCCTCTTCTTTCAGAACGTATTTACTCGATTCAGTTGTCCGTAAAAGGCTTCCGCCCATGGCAACAACTCGGTGGAATTTCAATGATAGACTGGTTGAAACCGTGTGTCATTATAGGCTTGACATCATAAATTGTTTTTGGGAAATAGTAGACAGTGAAAGTGAATGGGAAAATGACGCTATTTTTAAAGCTAGGGGTTTCATTAACTTTCTTCAGTCTTTCGAAACTGTATTTCTTTTACAGTTATTCGAAAACATTTACTCAAAAACTGGTCATGTGTATAATATTCTGCAGACAAAAATCACTTGATATTTCTTACTGTCTCTCAGAAGTAACTTCTACCAAACAATATTTAAATGACTTGAGATCTTCTTTTTTCGACGACCTCTTACAAGAAACTACTGTTCTTGTTGGGCAGCCCACCACCACCACCAGGAGACAAGCTGACGTAGATCCAGTTTTGCGGTTCAGGAGATTGTTTAATGAGATCTTGGATGTTCTGATTGTCAATATTGATTCTAGGTTTTCAAACCTCTCTCAACTTAAGTTTCTCGAAATTTTGGATGCTACTAAATATAGTGATTTTAGGAGAGTATTTCCTACTGAAAGTTTGAACTGCCTGGCTACGAATTATTCGGGGAAATTTGACATACCCATACTTAGGACAGAACTGAACATTATTTATAGCCATGACAACTATCAGAACAAGTCACCAGTGAAAATATTAGAAACTATGTGCAAAACGACCTTCAAGAAGCTCTCCCTGAGTTGTATAAGCTCTGTAAGCTTGTTCTTACAATCCCAGCTACTTCTGCTAGTGCTGAAAGGTCGTTTTCAGCCCTGAAACGAATTAAATCAATTCAGAGAAATACAATGGGGCAGAACCGTCTGAGTTCCTTAAGTTTCTTGTCATGTGAAAAAGAGTTATTGGAGGCTATAAGAATACCTCGAGAAGGGTTTGATTTTTACGATTAAGTCATTAAACAGTTCATCAAGAAAGAAAGACGGATGGAATATATTTTCAAGTGATTCTGGTCAGTATCTAGTCGCATTGAAGAACTACTCTACTGACCAAAAAATGTCTCGGAGTATTTTCTTCTGTTTTCTCTTTTGATCCACATGGTTGGGAATTGGTTGGGGTGGATCGGGCAGGACACATGTGGCATACCTCCCCGCGGTGTGTCCTGGGTACTGGCTGCTGAAATCATAATTTTTGTAAAACTAGGTAGCTTGCTAAATGCCACTTTTATAATCCTCATACTAATTATACTTGAATATTTTTCTCACAACGATACAAACAAGTGTGTACCTGAATATTTTGTAATGGTTTGCTAGCACTGGAATTTTATGTATGTGTGCCTATGTTGTGCTTAGAGTCAATGCTTGCCCTACCCACTAGGCCAGGAATCGCCACTGGACATCACAGTCGCCTGAAAGGAAAAAAGCTTAATCTCTGACGATCCAGAACGCGCATCTGCTACACGTCCGTCACACGATATACGATGTACAGTACATTTCAATGTTTGCATAAGTCAGTAATTATTTAATGACTTGTTACATAATGACACAAGAAAATTACAAATTATATTTTAAAGTAATTCGCGCGCGCGTCCACACTTGGAGATAATATTTGGGTAAACACTGAGTGTAAAATTGTATCCTTGACAGAAATCATGGATACTGGTACCATAAAATCTTTTCATTCTGACTTAACCAAGGCAGTCGTCGGAACGGCCTTCCTTGGACGGCTTGATTATATTTCAGTAACCGATTCGAGTAGCGTAGTGTGAAGCAAATCTTGCCCTTAACTTTCAATCGCTGTAAACAGCCTCATTTACGCCGTTAACGTCACGTCAGCAGTCAAAGCAACTGTTATCAATAGTGATTAACTTTTCATCTCCACCATGCACGTTGTTGACAAGTTGCCGCACATTTCTGAAACAAAGGTTACATTGACAGCAGAATGACGACGACAAGACAGATAGGTTCCATTGAAGGTGATAAGCTGCAGTTGATGAATACTAATTGTGTCAACGCCGCGTCCATGTGGACTCAACACGATAACTTTTTTTTACTAACGGGACAATATATTTTTTTTACAACGGGTTGTTATGCAGAGACAGTGTCGGGACTGGACCACGCTTTTAAGAACACATTATCATAACAAAGACTTCCACCTGGCTGACTAACACATAAACCAGATAAGCTACGCTTAATTTTAGAATCTCTAACGGAGAATCGGAAATGCCGCTGTACGTTTTACTTACTTGAGAAACAGAAAGAAAACTGTCGCGTTCGACGAAAAAATAACGTTGTTTTTATTAAAAATAACACCGATTCAATCATCAGCAACGTCGAGCGAGTTCACGACTGAATGCACTCATATTATCCAATCAACATCCAACGCGATGTGTACAGCACGCTATTCAATTAAACCCAACAGCGGCAAATAATTAGCAGTTATAGTTGGCTGTTGTCTGTGCGTACGTCATTGCCGCTCACAGCCGGATTAACGCTTACAATGACCGTAATTAACGATTGTGTTTATCGTCATGAGACTTAGAGTTGAAACATTATAACTTAACGTCCGACAGCTAAATTACTTTAAAAAGAAATATTTATTATTATTATTATTATTACATCAGTAATTGAATTAAATTACATAGTTATATCATTAAGATGCCTACAATTTATTAATACGGAGTAACTATAAAGAAGTAGAACATTCACGCTATCTTATCTTCATGTAATCTTAGCTTGTTTCTGAATCAAATTAATACCTTACCATTTCAGTTTCTATCCGCAAGTAGCGAGTTACAACACTATGTGGAATGCAACAAAACATTACGACAAGGACTACGTAAGGAAGACCGCTACTACCAAATATGTGAGACATTAATAGTTAACACGCGTCTGGGAGTCCTGTCGGTGCAGAAAAGTCTTAAACTGCGATCAGTCTAGGGCGAATGCTCACATCTATACCTACTCGAAGGATCGGGCCCTAAAGTGGCGGGTGACGATCAAAACGGAGAAATCCGAGGCGATCTGTTTCACGCGTAAGTCCATTCTCCGATGCCAGTTCCTTTCCCTAGAAGTGAAACCCATCTTATGGAAAGAGACGAATTTTATACTTCATCGCATGGGTGAAGTATTTAAGCATCCGGCTCGACCGGCGCCTATGCTTCAACGCTCACGTGACGGAAATCCTCAATAAGGCTCGCAGCGTCCGAGCCAAATTATGCCAATTTCTCTAGTGTTGCAGTCGCCTGGCTCTGCGCGCGATGTTACTATTTATCTTTTGTTTCTCAGGCCTATACTGACATATGGTGATCACTTTCGTCAACCACCAACAGGTGTAGACTGGAAAGATTCCAATCGGAACCCCCCCCCCCCGTCCAATGACGGGTTTGTCAGAGATGATGTAATTCGAGGAGGTCTTCGAGTTCCTACCCTGTCTGCTTTTATCCGGTCGTTCGCTGCAACTCTCTTTGATGCTGGTGCGACCTCGTCCTTTCCATACCTGAGGACCATCAGCACCACAGAACTTCCACCCCCGATCCGGGTCAAACGCCCTCGGGCGATTCTTAATGACCCGCCAAAAAGCCATCCTCGTGTGTAACTTCGTTAATAGTCCCAAACTTGATATTTGAAAACTTTCCTTTCCTTCCAACTTAAAACTGCTTCTTCCTGGTACGCTGTGCACGCTGCTTGTCGTTGATACCCTGGTCACCGGAACGGAGGCTCTCTGCCTCGCGGAGAGCGACCGACGCCTCACGGCGTCTGCTTGCTGAAAGTAAGACAGGTGACATTTGTTGCCTGAATCGGTTCAGCAGCAGTGGCCCAAATAGAAGTTTCCTTTCTCCCCCGCCATCCAGCGAATAATCGCGTTGGCAGTCTGCATTCCAGTATTAGGTCGATTGTACCAGCACTAGGTTAACTTCTGACGGTCAGTGATTTCGACCCAGATGCTGCAATCCTGCCACGGGTGCAAAGACACCTCGCGAAACAAAGCTACAAGGTACTAAGCACACTCTTATGTTGTTTGAACATCATTTAGAAATAAAAAGTAAAATGTTGGACGCCTGTTGTAAAAATAAAATAATAAAACGCGAAACGTTCAGATGTATTTTGTTAAAACACGTCAGGTGGAAGTTAACAACACACACACGTACTCACTACAAACTTATTAAATAATGTAAAGACAACAAAATTTATTATTCTTCTGAAAGTCATAGATTTACATTACAACAATAAAACTGTGTTAATACGATGCTGCAAATATAGTAAGACAAACAACCCTCTTCCCACAAAAGGGTAATTAAACAGTACACCGTTTCCCCGTTTGATTTATACCGCAACCCTCCGCTGCTCGGCTATAATTTATCATCCAATTTCCCATTGTGTTGAGCGGGTACAAATTCCGCCCATCTCATTGTCGTATCCTCTTCTCGTTCTCGTCGATAAACTGCGAACCACTTCGATGTAACACAAGATGAGGAAAGAATGGTCTTGTTCAGACCTATTTATTTGAGCAAAGGCCTATACATCTTTTAATAAATCGAGGAAAAATATTACCGCTTCGCTTTTCGTATAGTACCCATTTTTCTTGTGTTTTGTTTGTTTTATAAGGTTTGATAGTCTAAACAGAGTTACGTTGCTAAGACTAAGCCTTCGGCGAGGTAGAGCTTCGGTGGCAAGGTGATAAATGCGATCAAATAGTCAAAGTAATTATCTAGAGCAGTTGTTCTCGTTCATTCGAGACAGCAGTCTGGTAAAATTTTATAAAATGGTGGCTTTGTTATATCTCAACAATTTTAATTTTAAATACCTTTTAAATTTTCTATAATTTCCTATACTGAACAAACATAACAATTAATTATAGAGTAATCATGAAGAGTGTACAGTACACTTTTGTGTGACTAATCCTTAGGAAGTATGGTGACAAACTCCAGATTTTGCATTTGCATTTGCATTAAATAGTGGGGCGTCTTTGCACCCATGGCTGATTGCAGCTTCCGGGACGTGCCCGATGGCTGCCAGAAGAAAACAGGAAACTCCAGAATCTCTCGAGTCTGGATATTGATCAGGGTCTAGTAGCGGTGACTGAGAATCATTGACCTAGATGTCGGGATTATTTAACTTGGCAGCTTCACCAGCACGAAGATAAAGGTGATTTAAGGTCCATATTTAGGTGAGACGTTCGTCACGTCTGTTGTTGCTTGTGGGATAAGGACTGGTCAACAAAACGTCTTCTCAAGATCAAGATATATGGATTTCCCAAGGAATCGGGCTGGTTCACTCTATAGGATTTCCAGCACCCGAACGAGGATAATTAGCATCGCCTGGGAGTGAGGTAGGTTAATTGTTAGGTTGAGGATGACAGTAAATATTCTACACTTGGGATCTCACGAGTCTAATCCTGGTTGGGAGGAGGAAGGTGACTAACGTTTGAAGGAATACAGATTCATTATGACTAAGAAAATAATAACATGAAGGATGTTCAATTCCTGGAAAGCGCGAGATCGCTACTCTACTCAAGGCAACAAGCAGGCGACAGGCATTCATCGGGTTCGCGCAGACACTGCGACCATCGGGGCACGTCAAGCCACTGCCCCGCTACTTGGACTTGGGAGGACTAGGAACGAGTGTAAGGCAATTCTTATAACACGAAGAAATGAAAATGTTCAGTAATGTCACGGTTATTTGCGGTAAAGTTTGAGATCCTGTTTAGGAGACTACAAGAGATCTGCACAAAGTAGTTTATACAAATATTTAATTTATTATAAATAAGTTAGCCATCACTATTAATTTTTATAAATGTTATGTATTCCTTGTATTAAACAAGTACCTTCACATACAGGTTGAAGTCACCTTAGTCAAACCGTACTTTGCGTAAATGGAAATAGTATTTTGCTACCACTGACATGTATTTTGAGGACGAGAAAAACAGTTCAGTGTTCGACCGACGAAAACAATACGAACGGATCGACAGAAACCTTTATTTAAAAAATCTGAAACCGCCTAAATTTTGACAGAAATACTTCAGATTTACAGTGAAAGAGAAAAAAGGATCTTCGAAATACACTTACGCAAAGAGAACAGTTATTATCCGCACAGTCAAACTAATTCTCCATCACACAAGACCTGATACATTCTAGTTGCCCGTGTATATATTAACTTTCTTCTCTCTTTGTTACAGATGACTGTAAACTGTGAAAGTCACCGCTTACGTAAACCAGACCAATGACAGTGCATCATTTTAAACGGCGACGGCGTCCACAAACAACACTACAAAAGCAGATGTCATCTGATCTGGAATCGCTTCCGCGGTCGGCTCGCGTTTCAGTCGTGTTCACCGGCGACACCGATGGTTCGGTTGTAGTCACAGCTTCCGGAACCTAGTTATGATATCGATACTGATCGAACACAGACTCGACAGACGAAAACGTATTTGTAAGTTGTTTAATTGTAATTAACAATAATTCATTGTTAACACGTGTTATTCGTTGGAAAAGAGCTGAATTATTTTTGACAGAAACATTTGTTTGTTATCTTACCAAGATATAACATATGGATTCTAAAGAGCAGAAGAAAAACTAGATATTTGACTCACAGTATGCTGAAGCAGTGGATTCGTAAAACAAATAGTCATAAAGTTTTCTGTGACTCACATCTCCTCATAATCTTAATACGGAGATAGTGATGGGCGTACTGTGAAATTAGTTCGTCCTGCTGTTGCCATCTGTTTAAAATCCCTATGAATCTACTTGTCCAGAAAACAGACAATCGTTTCTTAGATTCTATTGACAACTATCCGGGCTATTAGTCCGTAGTCCACTAATGCCGCATAGAACAGACGTTTCGGCCCCACCGCTGAAAGCCATATTCAGTGTAAACGAGTCGAGTAACTTCAACGATCTTCACCAGTTAACCATTCATCTTTTGTCACAGTACTGTGGTTAACTGGTGAAGATCGTTGAAGTTACTCGAGTTGTTTACACTGAATATGGCCTGTTCTACTCGGCAGTAGTGGACCACGGCCTAACAGGCCGGTGAGTTATCCACCGAATTTCAAAAGAATTGACGCCGGCGTGAAAGCCCAAGGTACCAACGATTTCTTAGGTTTTACTACCAACCCTGTTATAAATTTCATATGACATCATTCCGACACGAAGGCTAATTATGTGTATCTGCAAGTTATTCGTAATTTTCATGATCAGGCTTTTCGATAAGCTTCTTTTCTTATTTCCTTCTTCAACTGTCCATCACTGATCAGCCTATCCTTCTATACGAAACTCCTTAAGCGAGGTAAGATAGATACCGTACTAGTAAAGTAAACATTTTTCAAAAATCTTTTATAAAGGGTGTCCCATAATGTACGCAATATTTGAATTACGCGCCACTGTCGTCTTGTTAGGTTGGTAGCACTGCAACTGTTATATTGTTGCCGTTTACTCGCCATTAGTCGTCATGGAGCGTTACACGAAAGAACAGCGCGTTGTTATTGTGAAAACACATTATAAGAACGCTGAATGTTATGCGGAAACCGTTCGTAAATTGCGTGGAATTTTTGGACGACGAAAAGCACCTAATCTGTCAACTGTGCAGAGATTGATTAAGAAATTCGAAGAAACAGCTTCGTTATTAGACGTTAAATAGTCTGGACGTCCTCGCGCTACCCGTTCTATTGAAAACGTCGCGGTAGTGAGAGATAGTGTCGATGTGAGTCCAGGGAAATCAATTCGCCGTCGATCACAACTGGCCATTCCAAGAAGCACAATGCAGCGAGTTCTAAAAAACGATCTTCATCTGAATGCCTACAAAATCCAACTGACACAAGGACTCAAACCGTGTGACCATTTGAAGCGCCGAGAATTCGTCAGTTGGATATTGGGTAAACGTGAAACGGACGGTGATTTTTCCCACAAAATCATCTTTAGCGATGAGGCACACTTCCACCTCAACGGGTACGTAAATAAACAAAATAGTCGGCTTTGGGGTACAGAGAACCCTCGTATCATTCACGAGAAGCCTTTGCATACACAAAGAGCAACTGTTTGGTGCGGGTTTTGGGCTGGTGGCGTGATTGGGCCGTATTTCTTTGAGAATGAGGCTGGTGATGCAGTAACAATGACTGGCGAACGTTACCGGAACATGATAATGGAGTTTTTGTGGCCTCAACTGGAAGGTATGGAATTCGAAGATATGTGGTTTCAGCAGGACGGCGCAACCAGTCATACTGCCCTCGAAACAATTGCTTTGTTATCTGAAAAGTTTCCTGCACGTCTTATTTCACGCAACGGCGATCAGAACTGGCCACCGAGGTCTTGTGATTTAACACCATGCGACTTCTTCCTTTGGGGATATGTGAAATCACGCGCTTATGTCCGCAATCCACGAACAATTTTTCAACTCAAGGAACAGATTCAACGAGTTATTGGTGAGATTGAGCCGGAATTGTGCAAGAAGGTCATCGAAAGTTTCGATCGACGGACAACAGTGTGCCAGCAGAGTCGCGGGGGACATTTGTCTGATACTGTGTTCCACATTTAACCGCGGTAAGTGTACTTTGTATTAACATTAAAACATCTGATATTTTTCAATAAATAAAAGTTTTTACAACATTATTATATCTTGTGTACTTTATGGGACACCCGATATAATATCTACTGCTTCAAATTTATATCGTTTTAATAAGCATCTACAAAATGTCTAGCAGTTCTCCGAACAATCGCGTACCGACCTCAAAAGTGACATCAGTACACAAGAAAAACAACATTATGTATTCCTTTAAAATACGTGAACATAAACAACCCACAGTATTACAGAAACCATGTAAGCGCAACGGATTGATAGCGCAGTACGATTTATGCACGCGGCAACTCTATATGGCGGTAACACAGATGCTAAGGAAGATGTCCTCGAACGATCTAAATGGGTCGTGTCCTTGGTTAGAGAATCAAACGCGACTGCTTACTGCTAGGTACGATTTAAAGTGATTACACGAGACCGCATTATCAGCGTTGCATCGTTGTTCGAAAACTGCAATCGTCAGAGAGCGTCATCGGGAATTTTTGTCGTTCTTTTGCAGTCGTGCCGAAAAAGACGATACTTAATTAGGTAGAGTTATGATCAGATGACACATGGTTGTCGTTCATCAATTGCTGAACGTGGAATTGGTTCACAGAATATACTGAAAACTCCGTACATATAACTCGTATAAAACAAACTAATTTTTCGTACTGTACAGGCCACTTATACTAAATAATTCTATGATTCCGTACCGCAACAAGCGAAACGTAAGTTCTGATTTAGGACTGAAGTCATAGTTATTTATTGTAGGCCTACATATCGTGGGGTTAGTGGTAGCCTAAATCTACCCAAGTCCACTCATGTGAATTTACGGAAAACTGAAATTAAAGGTATTCAAGTGCAATGATAAATCATAAAACTGATTGTCACGGTTAATTTTTATTATTACTTGAGTTTTTGTTGATTACATAGCTGTTGAAAAATTTTTTTAAATGCATACAAAATGTCGTTTTTGGAACATCTTGAAACATCATTAAAACCTGGCCTTGGGTAGTTTTACTACTAACCCCTCAATATCACATCTACCTTCATATATTTGGATTTAGCCAATTCTCGAGTATTGCTCCACACTTTCTTCTACATCTATGTAAGGGCAACAGTAAGTTAAATCATGTTACACGAAATTGTTTTTTCCTGCTCCCTCAAGAAATTTATGGCGGTTGTTGGCGTTTCATTAATCTGTGACTTTCAACAGACAACAAACTCCGACGTATGACTTTCCGGATACCAAGTACTGAAACACAATTTTCGACTCGATGTCATTAGTCGGCTGCATCTTACTAAAGTTTACGAGAAACTACATTCACTGACTAAATATTCATCCAGCCGACCTAATCGACTGTAACGTCTCTAGAACATTACTGTTAACGTTTATCGTTCACCAACGCTATGACGTCCTCCACGATACCACCACGTATGAGTCAACATGAGGACACGACTCAGATCCCATCATTTCTGGACCCCGTATACCGACGTGAATCAAAACCCACAACAGTGTACGCGCGAATCTTGCTCATACCTGACATTGTCCAGGACAAGGACACTGCCCCCTCCAATTATAGCACCATGTTAAAATCAAAACGCAAGCAACTGGTGGGAATCCTATGTAAATATTTACTCATGAGGATTATTTACTTTAATTAAATCCGCCCTCATCCTTATTCCGTATTGGATTGGTGATGTCTTATAGAACGTCTTTACGAAGAGCAAGTTCCTCCATTTCCTGCGTAGATGATGTTCCTACACTCTTGATGACTTCTTCTACAAGTTTCGCTCTCGACCTTCTTGTAAAAATCCATTCATGTAGTTTTGCTTTTTCTACTGAAGCCACCAAATACTCGTTACCCTTTATTAAACGAGCTCTCCGTTTACGTCTTTTATAAGTTAGAATGTCCCATATTCGTCCCCCCCCCCACCTGTGTTCTTCACTACGCCTGCACTAGTCATTCTGTGCTTTCACACAATATTTACAAATTTACACTGTTAACCAAACGTTATCAGAGGTATCTTCAGCTTCACGTCTGTCCGTATTTTAGGAAAATAACGCTTTACGTTCTACGCATGGTTTTTCACAAAACTGTCCGTTAACTTTAAATAAACCTTTAATTTGAAACTGCTGTTTCACTGGTTCGATCTCCCAGTCGTTGCCACTACACTGTCCCTTTATCACGTGATCTGTGCACATTACTACTTCTACTCAGATTTTGACGTCCCACTCATATCCGATACAATATGAAACATATCGTATTCTCTATATGTACATACACACATGTATTACTTATTTTGCATATTAGATATGCAAATTTATATTTTTATTTATGTACGTGTGTGTAATCACTACTCTCTATCTACCCTACCCTACACTATCTACCCTTATGACACCAAATGTGTGATAATCTATCCAGGTTTTGTATTACTGCAAGTGGAGTCACAATGGGTTACCATACCAGGCATGGATCCATGGGGTGATGGGGACATCCCCCTCTAAAATGGTTACGTCAGACGAATGGTCACATTTTCGTTGTTTTCTGATTGTAGAATAGTTTTGTGATTGTAAATATGATACTACATTCATATCACGTTATGTAGGTTCATACTTTTTCTGTAAAATTACTTTAAATTGTAACTTTATCTTACCACCATGTTAATTTTTGTTTGATACATAACTTAAATGAGTAATGTGTACTTTAACCTGTAAATAAATGTTATTAAAAGAAAAATGAACGCACAAACACATTTATGATTCAAAGGTTATTTAACGCTGAAAGCTGTTTCAGCTTATTAAGCTACTGTCAAAGAGATCAGTGAACAACTAAACTAAACAAAGAATGTAAAGGTGGTGAACGTGTGCTTTTATGCCATGAACAAGTGTAAGTATAAATGATTTTATACTTGTATGTTAATAAATTTACTGTGTTGATAATAACGCGCTGTATTTTTATTGCACTCATTCCTATCATTTAATAATGATATCGTTAAAGAATGGTCCAACTTTCCATATTCCGCACCCAAAAGTCACCCCCCCTCCCCAAATTGCTTGCTGGATCCGCCACGAACCATACAACCGTAATATCGCACATACAATTAACTTAGGCCTACGCAAAATTTAGCATTTCGATATAGGCTTAACATTTACTGTAGAAGGTTCCTGAAAACTGATCACGATATAAACGTGTTTCTGTAACGGCAGATTTTTTCTGTATTGTTCACACTGTTCAGACGCACTGCATACAAAAGTTTCGGGAAATCTTCGAATTCGCCTATTGTGAATACATTCTAATGAGAGTATAATTGTACCAAATGTAGATATTTCAGAGGCATGGGGGGAAGGAGAGAGAGAGAGAGAGCGAGGGGGGGGAGAAAGAGACGAACCTCACCCTTTTGTGGTACGCGGCGGTATTGAAACGTGTGCGTGTTTGTACATAATGGCGCCCATAAATACACCTCAGAGTGATACGGCTGCGTGACACTGCAGGTTTAGAAAGCTCACAGCGCACCGCTCCGCCGGTGGTTAAATGTGAAATATAACACCGCGAAAAAAAATATGATTACCAACGCAGACTCTACTCTGGGTGTAAATACGGTTGCATAACCGGGAGAAAGTGTAGGAAGGGCACACGGTTCGAGAGACAAATGTCACGCCGGTCCGCAGTGCAGACCTGTGGGTAGGCCAGGCCATGCACGGCCCCCATCTGTTTGTTACGTAACTTCCTTCTCCACCCTCCCTTGGGCCCACCGGTGACCGGTATCGCCTTTCGTCGATCCCAGGTGGGATACAACGCCTGTCCGAAACAACGTGGGTCGTCGTAGTGAACGTTTTATGGAACGGACTCTACTTTTTTTTTCGCCAACGAGAATATAAAACCGTGTGCTTACGATCCGAACCAACACAACCTGAAGGACGGTATTTCCTTTGTTTGGTCTTTCTCTCGGCGAACGATTTAACAAACTGATACGATTCGTGTCTTGTAAGCGATGTCACGATCAGATAAATCGGAGTTTCTCAAAGGATGTGCCGCGACACTTGAGATGCCGCGTAACTGTCACGAAGTGCTCCGGAATTTTAGTATTAAAATATTGACAGCAAATATTATAAATAGAAGTGAAAACACAGCCTTATGCGGGATATAAATGCATGTTGAATTTAATTTCTATAGACTGTAATAACATCTTACAAATTATCGTTATACGTCAAGGGTGAAGTAACTTACGTCTGTTAGTATTCAGGATGCCGTAGCATTTCGCTGAAAGAGTGCAGCGAAGTCAAAAAGTTTAGGGAGAACTGAGATAAATGGTATAATATTTCAAACTTCTTCAAAGTAGAATTTTGTTTACAAAATGATCCCTCATTATATGAAGCTAGCCCAAAATTATTGCCAAATATTGTAGTTTAAAGTCATGACTTTTTGTCTAATTTTAATTCTTTTCATCTCATTATCATGAAATAAAATTGACCGACTTCGCGAGACTTGATTTCATTTTTTAATTTATACGCCAGAAGCTTCACACTGAAGCGAACACAGATAATTGTGATCTTTTGCTATCCCAGGTTCTCTCAACTGCACCAAGAAAACACGCTTCTTGAAGGATTGTACGGTATTGCCTTGCCCTTTGGTCCTAGAGCCCACGATAAGTCTTGACCTCCAACACGATCCGTTTTCGTTGATTTATATTATTACACTGTACTCTCTAGTTCCTGATACAAATCCTTATCATATCATCCTCTACGTCCCGCAGTCGTATCTTTGTTTATCTCTCTTTCCTTGGTCTAGTATGCTGCCAGGTACCGTTTTGGATGTTCTGCTGACTCCCTTTCTGTAAAGGTGACCCTAACTAGTTTCCCATCCCATTATTATATTGATATTTAATATTTTCTACTCAAATCTACCAAACAGGAAATGTGATTAAAGACAATCCAGATCTCTGTTGGATATTAATTATAAATATATAACTACTGACTCGGAACACTAATTTTTTTTAGCAAAAAAATACTTTTACTTATGTTTCTTCATAGTCTGACCAGTGCTCTGCATAATTTATTTTTGTATTTTTGGATATTAGTAATGACGAGAGTCGGTTTTCATACATGCAGTTACCTCTATTCCGCTTTATAATTCTTCTATGACAAGTAAACCCTCTACTCAGACTGACTGACTCTGGGCTGCGCGGTTGTGCGTCGCAGAGACGAACCGCTAAGGAATCTGATTCCGAGCTGCCTTCAGGAGCTCCTGCCTCATGGCCCTGCCCAAGTAGGCCGTTTCTCAGCTGTTGTGCTAGCCTACACTAGCACAGTATACACCGAGGGCGCTTCCACGAATCACCTGGACGTATATGGTACCTGCCCAGCCCCGCCACAAGAGAATTGTCTGGGAACCTCGCCATACGTATCCTCTACTCAGACTGCTTCCAGCGTAATATTTCTATTCTTGACGTTTCAATTCCCAGAATCTGTGAGTCGCGGTTAAAAGTGTTAAGGTATGGGTAAAAATAATGAATAATTTAAGTACAGGAGCAAACACACGCTTTATTGAAGGAACAGTTTAGTAGCAAGTATACATAAAACGGACACACGAAATACACATTACAAGAGCACATTTAAAACTGAACTGTACTTGTCGAGGGCATCTCTATTTATATAGAAAAACAGCTTCCAGATATTTCCTTTTATTTAAAACTTCGAGAACATTACTTTTCTAGACTCTCACAGTAAACGCGCATGTGTGCGGGTTGAGGCCCCGTCCAGGCAGCTCGACCTCCCACCGCACAATACAAACTTTCACTTCTACAATGACAGGTACACTTACTTAAAAATGAATGTAGAGTTTTCCAGTATATTCTCAACACCCTCCCTAAAACTCTACATTCTCACAATCACATTAATTTAAAAAATTCATTTTTACTCTTAAGTCCAAGTTTAGATCTTAAATAAACAAATTTTGGTTTTGACAAAGCTTTCGTAAGTATATCAGCGACTTGTTCATCACTTTTAACATAATGTACATCAATTTCTCTATTTTGAAAACAATCACGTACATAATTATATTTCACATGAATATGTTTTGTCCTTTGATGGAATTCAGGATTACTTATAAGTTTTAATAAACTCATATTATCTATATATAAATCATATTTATCAGTCTTACAATCGCATTCATTAAATAGCTTCTTTAACCACATTATTTCAGTTGTTGCTAATGCTGCACTTACAAATTCTGACTCGGTTGTTGATAATGATACAGATTGTTGCTTCTTACTTCGCCAAATAATTGCAGCATTTGCATACATACAAGCTACGTCAGAAGTTGATTTACGTGTAACTGTATCGCTAGCATAATCAGCATCACTATAAGCTTTAAAGTTGCCATCCTTACAATATAGTAATCCAAAATCAATCGTACCTTTTAGATAACGTAAAATTCGTTTAACAATTGGACCAATGAGCTACACTTGGTTTGTCTAAAACTCTAGATACAACATTTACAGCAAAACTTATATCCGGACGACTTACAATTTGCAAAAACATCAAATTGCCGACAGCTTCACGATAAGGTACATTACTTACAATAGTTTTTGATAAATATTCATCATGATTACAATCAATTGGCGTAGATACAATATTAGCTTCTGACATATTAAACTTTTCTAAGATTTTGTTAATATAAGTACTTTGATGAATGGAAACAGACCCATCATTCAATCTACAAATTTCCATTCCAAGATAATTAGTAACTTCTTTAGTACTAGTAATTTTAAATTTTTTACTCAAATCATTCAACAATTTATCAATCAAACTTTCATTTGAAGCTGCAATAAGTCCATCATCAACATAAATTGCTAACAAGATCTTATTATTATTTCTGTTATATATGTATAAACATGGGTCACCCGTACTTTGACAAAAATCTAAATTTACAAGAAAATTAGTGAAGTGCTCAGTCCAGCATCTTGGTGCTTGTTTTAAGCCGTATAAACTTTTCATTAATTTACATACGCGTGAGCTTCCATCATCAAAACCTTCAGGTTGTTTCATATATATATCTACCTTTAAGTCACCATATAAAAAAGCCGTTTTTATGTCAAATTTACCGATATGTAAATTTTCACGAGCAGAAATACTAAGTATCAATCTTATTGTATCAAAGCGAACAACCGGACTACAAGTTTCTTTATAATCTATATCTTTCTGTTGCGAATAACCTTTAATAACCAACCGCGCTTTATAACGTTCTGTACCATCTGGATTGAGCTTCTTCACAAAAACCCAACGACTGTTAATCACCTTTTTATCTTTTGGCTTTTCCACTAATACCCATGTCTTATTTTCATACAAAGAGTTCATTTCTTCCTGCATTGCAGCTTGCCAACTATCTTTTTCTTTACTTGTAATTGCTTCGTTATAATTAGATGGTAACTTTTCAGCAATAAACGTGATCGGACATCCATAATATTCTGTAGGTTTTAATTTTGTTCTATTGCGCAATTGTCGTCCAGTTTGATTGTTATCGCTATTTGAAGATTGTAAAGGTTCTCTTTCTTCAAACTCATTTGATTCATTTTTAAGTAAAAGTTCATTATTTTTAGGAGTTATAATTTCATTTTCTTCAGTTTCTTTATTATTTTTGTTCAAAGAAGTCAAAATAATTGAATCAGCTAATACTCTTTCAGGTTTAAAAAGTACATCTCTACTTATAATGACATCTCGCACTTCCGGAACATATACACGATAACCTTTACAATCCTCATGATATCCGACCAGATAACCCCTCATCGATTTTTTATCAAGTTTCTTACGCTTTTCTTTTGATATATGTACATAACACATGGTTCCAAATATTTTAAATCTATCAACAGTAGCTGTTTTTCCATTCCATAACTCATAAGGAGTTTTATTATTTTGTTTTGTTGGGCCTGTTCTATTAATTACATGTACAGCAGTATTCATTGCTTCTGCCCATAAGAATAGAGGTAAGTTAGAACTTGAATATAACATTGATCCAGCAGCCTCTACAATGATTCGGTTATCGCGCTCTGCAATTGAATTTTGTTCGGGCGTATATGGAACATTAATCGAATATTTTATACCATTACTATTTAAAAAAGAGATCACAGCTTTATTATCGTATTCTTTACCACCATCAAAATGAATTTCTTTAATATTTGTTGCAAATTGATTCTCAACCCCGATACAAAATGATTTTAGTTTTTCTATTACTTCAGATTTTTCTCGAATAAAATGAATTTCTCTATAACTTGAAAAATCGTCATTAAAAGAAACGAAATATAACTTTCTACCGAGAGACTCTACTTCCATAGGACCACAAACGTCAGTATAAATTATTTCGCGAGTTTTAGTGGCACGATCGATCTTTTTGTGAAAAGGCAATCTATGATTTTTGCCATAAGCGCAACCTTCAAAAAGAAATTTTCATCCGTAAATTTTATATTTAGATTTTTCAAAAAATTCTTCACATGTTTTACATTTTGATGTACGACGAAGTCTTTCGTGACATAATTGTAAAACATTGCCGTTGGCAATGCCCGATCTACTCTTTTGCTCTACCACGTTACATTCTTTTGGAATTAAAGTTTGAATGTCTAATTTTAGCAAACTACCAGGCTCATATTCGGAACCAGTTACAAGAATTTCATTACCATGCTTTAAAGTACATCTCGTTGCATTATGTGTTATTTCATAATCTATACCCCTTATACCCGCATATTTAACAGAAAACAGATTATACATTGAATCAGGAACATATAATACATTATAGATAGTACCTTCTACTCGTTCACTATTTTTATAAGTTTCAAAGTCAATATTACCTTTACCATATGCAGACATTGTCATACCGTTGCCCATTCTTACACTGACTGGTGTTGTATATTCTTCGAACGTTGAAAACCATTCTCGATGCTTCGACATATGAACCGTCGCACCCGAATCCACAATCCAGAGATCATCCCGATTGCCACAGCTGCCTTTGTCACCTATTAGTGCTATCCTCGATGTTGATTTCTTCTGTCCAGAAGACGAGTTACTTCTTTCTTGATTATTCGACCATCTTCGCTGTCCATTATTCTGATTCATGAAGCAATTGTTACTTTTATGACCTTTTCTTTTGCACGTATAACACCTGAAGCAGTCCCTTTTTAAATGACCTTGTCTTCCACAATTATAACACTGCTCTTGTTTCAAATCATTCTTCTCATATTTATAAGAGTCATTCTTCTGTTCCTTATGACCAATTTTCAGATTAGCTAGCAACGCTGTCGTCTCTTCGTGTACTTCCTTTTGCTCTTGTAATCTAAATTCTTCTGCCATCAAGCGCTCAGTCAAATTTTCGAGATTCTTCTTATCGTCAGATACCGAATCCCAAGCACTGTGAAAATGATTAAACTTTTGTGGCAAAGATGTTAAAACACGAGTCATCACCATAGTCTTTTCAATTTTTCCCCCGAGATTTTTCATTTTTCTAGCCAACTGTTCTATTTTTGAAATATTATACGTAACACTTTCACTCTCTGTCCACTTAAACTCAAAAAATTGTTTTTGAATCATCGACAGATTTTCATCAGATTTTAGATCATATGCTGTATTCAATTTGTCCCACATCTCCTTGGCAATAGAACGACCCATTATAAGTTCGAGAGGCTTTCTCTCCACTGTTGTAACAATTAACTTTCTGGCAATTTTGTCCGCCTTCTTGAACTTTTCCAACAACGCGTCACGATCTTCTGCACCTGCAGCTGGCTCGGCTAATCTTCCTTCGCAAACATCCAGCACATCATCATCCTCTTCATCAATGTGCGTACTACGAAGCGCCATTGATGCCAATTATCTTTGTCTCGAAGTTTTTCAATTTTTATATTCGGTTCCATTTTTGCACAAATATTTTATACTTGCACTCCAATTACACACTGCACTCCGATTTTAAAATGCCACTGGGCCCATAACCTATTAAGGTATGGGTAAAAATAATGAACAATTTAAGTACAGGAGCAAACACACGCTTTATTGAAGGAACCGTTTAGTAACAAGTATACATAAAACGGACACACGAAATACACATTACAAGAGCACATTTAAAACTGAACTGTACTTGTCGAGGGCATCTCTATTTATATAGAAAAACAGCTTCCAGATCTTTCCTTTTATTTAAAACTTCGAGAACATTACTTTTCTAGACTCTCACAGTAAACGCGCATGTGTGCGGGTTGAGGCCCCGCCCAGGCAGCTCGACCTCCCACCGCACAATACAAACTTTCACTTCTACAATGACAGGTACACTTACTTAAAAAGGAATGTAGAGTTTTCCAGTATATTCTCAACAAAAAGACATAACAACAGGCTCTTTCAACCACCACTCACAGCTTCTGAGGACGATCATCGTATCCAAATGTTAAGTATAAAAATATTACGATGTAGGCAGTTCGAACACAAGAGTTAGCTGATAGAAATCACCCATCTGTGAGGAATTTAAAAAAATGATTTCCTGAATCTGTATGAAGAATTCACTATAGAATACCAAGACAATGTGAAGTACTCAACGTAAAATTTGCCCTCCAGTTGCCAGAATACTCTTGCTTTGAGGTATTCTATATGTGTAGTCATTCTTTTAGTTTTCCACCAAACAAGGGGATGGAAAACGAAAACGAACTTCACACTCTCTCATACGAATAAAAATTCCATCAACAAACACGGGTATTCAGGATTAATACTGATTTTATCACTGTCGGCTAGCATGGGACGAGAAGAATTTCTCATTCGGTCTCGTTAGCTACATAAATCTCATTTCATAAAGTTTGAAAACGTGGTCAACTAGTCACCGTCAGAGTTGAACAATTTAACCGCTACCAGTCGGTGCTATCCACCGCGACTAGTTCATTATTTACCGCCCTTACGGCGGCCGGACTCGCTGATTTACCGAACTTCACGCGGAAAGCTACGAGCACAGGCCCCGAGCGAGCATTTTATGCATACAGCGTTAAATTATAATCATGTGTGCGCAAACGCGCACGTGTTTTGTCGGGTCGGAATCATTGTTTTTTCTGTATACGACGATTTAGTAACGTAACACAGAATCTTATATAATTCCCGGTAATGAGATTATTTTAATGAGGCAATTTGTAGGAACTGGTTGAAGCGGATCAAATTAATTTTAAATTTGATGACGTTTCGTGAATCGCAGCCACCGAGAATGTCCGTTAATTATCTCTCGTTCAGCCGGCACAGCACTTTTGATTTTCTTTCAGAAATGAAGAGACCCAATTAATAGATTATTAGCGATTAATCGTAGCGATTAAATGGTGATTAATTCTAGTATCACATTAACAATAAAGTTTATCGCGCCCAATGGTTGATACATGAAGCTGTGGTTATTCAACGATCAGCGATTTTAGTCGCATACAATTTTAATACCAAGTACTCAGTGTTTCTAAACACGTACAAACAATTAGGTACGTATTTCCCTTTTAAATTTTCATTTCGCTGTCTGTCGATATTAACTACGTATATAGCACCTGTATCAAAAGTGGTTATCACTTTATCATTTTTGTAATCCTTATCTCAGTAGTCACCTTCAACTTTTAATAGATGAAACCTTTTGTGATGTTCATTTATTAACAAGACAGATTTTTAAATCGTTTGTGTCGATTTGTGACAATTTTTTTGTCAACATCAGGACCATTGTAGTCGAGTTGCAAATTAGTTGGTGTCATAAAAACTCTTGCTATAATTTTCCCGACTTTGACAATTCATTTCGTGTGAATGCTTTAGAATAACTGTGCCTGTTAACGTTCGAACCTCATAAAACCTTTTATTGTTGTCAGTATTTATGATTGTTTTATGATGTATGATTTTATTTACGACAATGCTCAGTTTATTACGATTTTTTTTATAAGGTTAAGTATTTCCCTTATGTCAGAACTTAAAGTATCTGTCGCGCACCACTGTTTTGCAAACACGAGTGTCGAAAAATTAATAAAACAATAAATTCCACTCAGTTTCGTCTAAGTTTATCTTTTTGCAATGTTTTACTTTTTACTTAGGGCGGCTTTTTTACTCGTCGTATTTGGCGGCAAGTTAAAATAATTGTAACAAAACGTCGAAATACAATCATCGTATATTTTGAGTAATCAACAAACAATTCAAGCAAACGTAATGAACCCGACTACAGTCTGAAATTGTCAGACAAAAATATATCTTAACCAGATTAACTCGTTCCAAGTTATTTGATCTCATATCCTTGTTCACTAATCTACCGAAGGAGCAGGCGCGCGTGTCCCAAGTTCCAATACGGTTTCCGACCAAGTTTGAGTTTGGGCGTGGCAAGTTCGACGTGACCTTACATCAACTTGTTTTTCTGCTGTCAATTTATAATGTTAGAGTCAACCTCCGCGTCATGAAAAATGCACAATAAGTCGATGTTTTGACCCATTATGTCTCGTCTGTCTCATTAATCCTGCATGAACTAAACTTCCCGAAGCCGTTCAATGTCGACTCGTGTAGGAGTTTTATAGGCTAAAAATAAGCGTATACCTCTTTGTATCACATTATGAAAAATATAGTCGTAACGTGCAATATACCGTATATAGGAGCTCAGTGGTGTACTTTGTTAATTACTAATAGGCCTATGCATTACTTGGTTATTGAAGTCATTTACGTGCCGTATATTAAAGACCTTATCAAACTAAATTTCTCTTAATCCGAACAGCCATTTTCCCAATGCATAAAATTCTACAAAGTTGATGAGTTATCATACACTGATGTGGCAGGAAATTATCGACAGTATGATGATAGCATACCGTTCGAACAGGACGAAGACGACAAAATAAACAACAACAGTGAAACAAAACAAAATGTGAAATAAAAGAATAAAATGCCTGAAATTCGTTATCAGTAGAACGTTAACGAAAACACAGCTATTAAGAACACTGAGATATTTGCGGAATTGTGACAGCTAGAGTCAGTGATAAAGTAAACAACAGAACAGAGGTAACTTTTTCAAAACTGTGTGTGGTCTGTGATGTGAGTGTGGCAGTTCATTCTAAATCGGACAGAACGAAAAAATATCCTGTAACTAATATATTAAATTTTCCAACGGATTAATTTTTAATTTTTTAATCATATCTTCGCTTGAATATGATAGTTTTCTTTTTAATCCAACCACCTTTATCCGGAGCAACTTCAAGGACCAACTTCTTGTACAGTGCTTAAGATTACATTGCAAAGTGTGCTACAAATATTGTGGCAGCGATAAATCAGATTAACTCATTTCTATATTCAGTTTTAAAATATATAGTCTGTCAGCGGTTTAAATACAAATAAAATAACACTGACTGATATAATCGATCGGTACTGGCAACAGTTGCCAACGTTTGAAAGAGGTCATGCGTACACATGGAGTCCTTATTGGGTGGTCGTCTATGGCGCTACGACGTGTATATATATATAAATATTGTGTGTGTGTGGAAAATGATTCGAAGTGATCGGTAAAGGTTTTTTTAACAGTGAAAGCCAGATGGAATTCACCTGTATAATAGTCGAACATGAAATTAAATTCCTTGTGAAGCCACAATTTACTAAAAGTTAAAAATTAATCTAAAGTTTATTGTGCCATGAAATAACGATTATCATATAATACGCACGTGAAGTGGACAATATCAGAGCTCGCCCGGCATACATAACTTTTACAATTCAAGTAGATATCATCACTTTTACAATTCAAGTAGATATCATCGTGACTAGTGGTTAACCTATTTGTCGGATAATGGAATTGAGGCAGTGGATTTCGCTGCTACACATAATTACGCTACGCTGCCACGTACAAAACATTTGGTGATTTTATTGTAAAATTGTGTGTATTCGTGTTGGTGTGGAGAAGTCTGTGTTTGTTCTTCAATTTATGGAAGAAAGGCAGTTGAGTTGGTGGGGACAAGTATACAGCATATGGAGGAGTCAAGGCCAGTTAAACGAATTTGGATAGTGACCTATGCATAATGTACTGCATCTCTCCTCGCAGGGGGGGGGGGAAGAGGCGGGGAGTTTTACGTCTGGCACACTCACTGTCTATAGTAAAATCTGCTTCACTGTCTACTCACTATTTAGTTCCCAGAATAACTATTTTACAGAATCTGATGAAACTATACAAGCCTCGATTTCCACGTTACGGATAAAACGAAGAACGGCACTCAAGTGTTGTCTATCGTCCTCCCCTCCTTAGCTCTCCCTGTCTGTGTATCTCCGTACATTAATATCTGTTTCCCCCATCTCACTGCCTCTTTTTCTCTTTCTTAAATGAAGTTGTGAAAAATTACCATTTGTAGGATAACCAGTGACGAACAAATGGGGGGGACGGGACGTCCCCCCCAGGCTCCTACAACAGGAGGGACCCCTTGTATAGGTTCCAACAAAGTTTCACTAGGCAGAATTTATCCCTGTTTTATAGCCTATAACTGAATAAATTTATTCGATTTTATTCGAGCTTGAGAACGGGTTACTTTTAATGAGCAAACGATTCTGGATTCGCCCTCGAAATATCCTCAGCGAATTGGAGGTAACACGTCGGTGGTAGGGAAACTGCGTGTCTGTAACACTCGGCCATTCTGTTTACAGAAAGAAAAACTGAACATTCTTTCGAATTTAATGAAACAACAGATACATTCAGTATGATAAAAGCTCAAAAACGTAATTTAATTTGTATATGTAACTTAATTGTAAGTGAATAAAACGTTAATTTCCACGTTTTAAACGCCTTCTTTTTCAGTTTTCTTATAAACATTGAGTAAATTATTTATGTACGTGTTACTGAAGTCTATACAATATACACCTATAAGATAAAAAACTGTAGTTGGGGGCCTCAAAATGAAAGGCCGCCTCGAGTCTTTGGCTAGCCTTTGTCTGCCCCTGAGACAACTAACGAACTTAGCAAGATCCTTAATATCTTTAACTAATATGTTGATGTGATCGAATTTGAAAAAATGATAGTACGAAGTGACAGCAAGAGGACAGAAAGCAAAAATAAATTCGGAATACAATCTGAAAACATCATCAGATTTTCCGGTTTAACGATGGACTTGTTCACAGAGGCTGCTGGATTAATAACAAAGGCACCGTTTAATTTGGTGACGTAAGGCATATGATAGCGAACCAGTAGTTCAGAAGCGAGTGGTGGAATACCGTAACGAAACATCTTTACAAAAAACTCAGAAGATCTGAACTTTACCTTTGACTGGATATTTTGTTAAGTAAATAACGTTTGTTCCACTCTGGAATTTACTTGTCCGCTTGGATTTGTGTTTCAGACTGATTATGCACATGATTCTTGCATCATGAGTTGTAAAATTTCTCCTAATCCAGTGAAATGTCCATAAAATGCGCGTCAAACTGTATGCTGGCGCGTACACGCCCATGTTGTGTTGTGCGTACTACACGCGTGTGGGACATTCAATAAGATAACGTTTGACAGTAGCAGACCAGACCGCCACCGCCAGTGGGCGTCCCTTCTTGCTACTTCCGCTGGTTCAAGCGGCGCCCTACTCGCTCGCTCATCATTCACCCACACGTTAGACACGATTGTCGAACGCTGGACGAAATTTGTACAGCCGAAAGTTTTGTATTCTGTTTTTTTCAATAAAACTTACCCACCGATGTACGTTTTGTTGTACTGAAGGAATTACGTATTTACGGCAGTTTCGTTTCCAGTAAATAAACCGGAATCCAGGCAAAATACACTCGCGTGTATATACATGTACGGTACTAATATAATATATTTTGTGGATGGAATATGTAATTGGAATTTTTCGACTTGCCGCTTGCGTCTAAACTCGTAGTTGAAACGGGCCAAACGTATAACAAGGTTCGGTATAATCACATACATCAGCTTCTGGTCATCCGGCAACCGTTCGAGTGAGGTCACCTGAGACACATGAACTGGACAGCCAGAAGTTGGCCCATATGACCATGTCGAACCACAAATGACTGGTTATGCTCAGGGCCGTTTGCCGACTCTGACACGGGCGGAAACCCGGACATGCATATACGTAAATACGAATATTTGTGTGTGTGTGTAAAAAGATTCTATGTCAAGCCTGTCGTTTCCAATGACTTTTAAAGAAATAAACATCGAATTAAAGGTTACCGTTAGCATTTTTTTATTTGCTGCCATTCAAGTTTTTTAACTGGAAGAATTCCTGGTGTGAAATCCTGGATGAAAGTATTCTACAAGGATGAAAGTAGGCTACAAGTTACTCTGAAACAGGCAACATCTGTTTGAATAATACAGTTACTTTTTACTTATAAACAAAAAATTCTGGCAGGATGTAGACTAATCTCAGTAAACGTAGTAGGCTACGTATTGTGTGGACGTTGGACTCTTTAAGAACGTTTGTTTAGACCTTAAGAGTAGTATGATATTCTGAATAATCACTTATGAAATATAAATTATGCCACGTTTAATTACCCTTTTAATTAATTAAAAGCCCTTTTACACCAAAGTGTTAATAACAACCATTTTCGACTCGCATATAGGCCTACTATTTTCGTTTTATTGATAACTTAGTATTAGTACCAAACTGAAAAATCACGCTATATTTTAAAAAAGTAATTTTAAACACAGGACTATTGTACAAAATTGTTAATAACGACCCTTTTTTCGACTCACATACACGTTTTATTTATAGGCCTACCACTAATACCAAACTCAAAAGCCACAGTATATTTTAAATACAGGCCTATTATGCAAAAATTTTAACAACACTTTTTTCGACTCACATCTACGTTTTATTGATACTACACGTATTACCACCACTCGGATCTACCACTGTGTATGTAATGTCACATCATATGATGGGAGATTGGTGTTAGTAATAATATAAATAAAAACCCTGTTGAAAACTGAAAATTTGTCGTTTTTAAATAGTTCCTACAATGTATTATCACAACATTAACTCTGTCTGATAAAGAATAGTTGCCCCTCTGCTGTTGCGTGTAAAAGTTTGAGTCTGCGGAGATCTGTATGTGTCTAGCCAAACAGGGAACCGCTGCATACTTTAAATCCTGGCAGCTAAGGTCAAAAACGTAGCAGTAGATCATCATAAGACTTGCATGACAACAACCCACGAAAAATTTGGCTACTTCTGTTTCTATTATTATCAATATTATTATAAGTAAAACGATTAAACTGTTGTGTTCTGTAGTTGCTCCCCGCCATGAGGTCTGATTTATAATTTCCGCCACAAAAATTTTGTAAAATACAATACACCTAAACCAGTATCAACAATCTTTCGTGCTAGTGGCATAATTTATCGTTTTTGGATGTTTTTTAAACTTTCGATATTAAGTATCGTTCAGTGTTATTCAGGCTACTCAACGAAACGTAGCTAACTCTGAAAAAATTCCTGAGAGTCAATCGCTTTTACTTCCTTTGATGGCGAGGCCGTGTATTCAATTAGTTTGGGTGGGCTCACAAAGTGAACATCCTGAAACTCGAACCTATATGCTAAAATCTGGAAACTTAACCTTGGGCCGAACTTTGCCTAACCCATCTGGTAACTGACCCAATGAGTTAACCAATTTTTATACTGATAATTTACTCGTCCGAATCTATAGAGCCATAGCGAAACTTCATTTATTACAGTGGGATACTAAGAGCACATTAAGCATTAGTTTTATGGTGTAATAGAGTTAGCAATTATTGCGGTTTGTGGACATAACGGAAATTAAATGGCTTCTCTCGTTGTACAGTGAACACCTACTATGTCAGAACGGTGAGTCAGTCAGAGAATTCAGGGACCACTTTGAAGTCACAGAGGCCAACAGAATATAAACTACCGAATTTACATAATAATTCGCAATCCACAGTTGACGTGTTGTACTGGATGACGCGCACATTCTCTTTCATAATATTGTGTTTGTGATCACACACGAACCAAACACGTAATTGGGATGCCCCGTTAGATTCGCGCGCCTGACACTTTCACTTCTGAATATTTACGCTTCGTTCGGAACAAAACTTTCGTGGACAGTTTCAAAATAGACACATTCGGTAAATTAATTCACATGAAGTAATAAAAATTTATTGAAGGAAATCAAATTTATCTACAGATAAAATTGGATTTAGCAGAAAGAAACGTCCCTTTTTTCCTCTAGGTATGTAAAACTTGGATTAGGCTTCTCGCGTTAAGACCGTTACTTATTCAAAATAAAACTTGAATATCAAGAACAGACGAGACTATGAGATGTTACACTGTAGTAAACTGACCAGACTAAACAAATCGAGTCAGAGACGCGACTGTGAATAACGATTAACGGGACTGCCATATTATTGCCATCCGCGCTGCGCATTACTTATGACACAAATGTTTTCTATACGATAAGCCTATTGATTAAGTCTCCGTTAACCGTAACAGGAACATTTAACTGTAACGTTGGCTGACCACGCTTAACACGTATACCCAATTATAGAGGTGATTAAAAAATCAGCAACAACGTGATGAACGTGTAGACAATTTTGGGGACTAGAATTCTTTAGGCTTTACGGCCGGCGTCAACGTTGTTGGAAATATTATTTGCCTGGCTGTTAGGCCGTAGTCTACTGCTTGTGTGCAAGCCAGACGTTTCGGCCCCACCATCGGAGCCTATCTTCAGTGTCGGCACGGTGTCCGTCAGCGCTGGTCTCTACCTCAGCACTGGGCCTAACAACCCGGCAAATAATATTTCAAACAATTTGAGGACTCTCACGTTAATAATATACTTATAAAACACATTATTTATATAAATAAATTATATATTTATCAAAGTAAATAATATTATAGACTTAAATTAAACAATATTAATGCGTGTGCTCTTGTATATGCTGACTAACAAGTCCTAATATTAGGATGAGATAATCGTTTATAGAATGCATTTTATAATTTGGACAGTATTACTACGGAGTTCAATAATATATCCATACAGAGTGTCCAGGTGTCCAATAATATTAACACAGTGCTACTAACGTTTTATAATATTGGACAATAACAGTACAATAATCTGACCATGAAAGTTAAGTACCTCGTCTGAGGTTACTGTTTCCACTCCTGGTCACCTCGACTATGACTAGGAAACTGGGCAAAAAGATCGTCGGCGCGTATTTGCTGTCGGTCATAACTTATGCTTGCCCGGTCTGCAAAAAAAGTTGTAAAGCGTCCTCGACAAGGGTCTGCGGCTAGCGGCCAAAGTCACCCGTCGATTCTCTTCTCGCCTTCTGAGGAGCGGACTTGGCGTACGCTTTACTATAAAGCGACTAGCGCGCTCGTGCGGCAAGGTTCCTAGACAATCCTCTTGTAGCCGGGCTGGGCAGGTACCGTATACGTCCAGGTGATTCGTGAAAACGACTTCGGTGTACACTGCGCTAGTGTAGGCTAGCACAGCAGTCGAGTAAACCTGCTACAGAGCAAGATCGCCCTACTTGGACAGGGCCATGAGACAGGAGCCCCAGAAGGCAGCTCGGAACTCGGATTCCATGTGGTATGTCTCTGCACGCATCAACCACGCAGCCCAAAGTCAGTCATTCAGCGAGGGTCCGCTTCCCTGTAATATTTCCAAAACTTGTCACGTCGGCTACGACCGGAAAAATTGGTAAGAGGTTTGTTGGCGCGTATCTGCAAACGATCGCTACCTACGCTGGCCCGGTCGTCTTGGCATACCATGCCGCTACGCTCAGAGTATCTCGTTGATTTCTTTTTCGCTTGCTGATCAGCTGACTCTGTGTTCGATTCTTGGGCGCCACAATAAAACAACTTGTTCGTAAAAGTATTACGTACGATCGCAAGGGTCGAAGACAATCCTCACTCAGCCAGTCTCGGCCAATACGTATACGTCCAGGTAAAAATGGAAATGACCTCGGCTATACTGTGCTAACGTGACAAGCCGATGTAAGACACATTGTCCTACTATGACAGGGCCACGAAGGAGGAACTAGAGACTGCAGCTCGTAACTCGACTACCGAGCGGTTCGTTTCTGCATGTACAGCCGCACAGTAGGACTTCCATCGCGTATCTAAACACTTCAAAAAATAATAAACCGTGATGTAACGTAGCAAGCTGTGGATTACCAAGTAGTGGGCAAAAGAAAACCGAACACACCTTTAGATACATGATGAAGAAGCATATAGGGAGAAGTAGAGCTAACGAAGATGTTCTAGCTAAAACACAAAAGAGAAGGAAAGTATTTTGTAGAGCCCTGCGTTCCGAATAAAATAAGTAAACCCAAAAGTACAGCTGTTCTTAATAGTGAAACACAAACGCTTAGGATCAGGGATCCTAAATTTGCTTTAACTGGTAAGATTTAGGATTAAATTTAAAGCAATTCGCATAAAAGAGTGTATACACAGACTTTGGTAGGAATATTTTGAGATTCACATTTGTGACATATTCACGTAGCTTACTTTTGTTAATCTCCAATAAATCATAAAGTCTCAGTGAGTGCCAAATCATCATAAATTACAGCTGTAATTATAATAACCACTACCACAACGACAGCATCACCGCCAAACAAACACCATCCGTACCACATAATTAACATTTAGCGCTTTGTTTTGTGCACGGATCAATAATTTTTTTTATAGCGCTTGTTAAATGGTTAATGATGCAGAATTGTTTCGGTAACAAGACAGGCTCGGGTCGATTACATCTGTTCAAACTCACTGTTAATGGTGTTATTAACCTTGAAACCGGTCGATTTCGTTTAGAAATGTCGCCGCTAAGGTGCAACCTCGTTTGTAACACATTAATTACGTACGTACTTACAGCGCAAATGAACTTGAATTCAACGGACACGTAACAAAGACGGCCCGCCGTACAATCCGGCCGGCTCTCAACGCAGCGCGCTAACCTCTTCGTGGTGGAACTATTAATTACCGTATGTGACACGGGACGCGTCGCGCAAGGTCATTACGCCTAAATCAATTACTTTCACTGCTGTATCAGTTTTTTGGGAAAGGCCGGTCGAGCCGAGCTGCGACGAGCCGACTCGCTCGCCGCTACCAGAGCGGGTTGGCCACTTTCCCACGCTTACTTGCGCCGGTTGTGCTGCAACTCGACGTAATGCCGAGCGGGCGAGAATGAAACAAGAAAAAGCAGAAAGAGAACTGGTTTAAACTTAATTAAAAGTGAAGACTGAAGCCAACAGACTGCTTGGGCGGAAGTGCGCGCAACCGCACGTTCAAAACAATAACAAAACTGAAGCCGCAACCAAGTCTTTAGTCACTGACCGCAGTTTTGTCTCGAAGTCGTTTTTACAAAAAAAAAATCCTTATTACAAAAACTTAGTGTACGGTATCAAAATCGATAATGACCTATATTTTGTGATGTATCATATGGCATACGAGGGCTCACCGTAAAACAGTGCGATGTGACTACTGAATGAGTAACACCGGCGGCAGTTTGGAAACCGGCCGATCCGCATCTTCTCCCTCTTGCTGCACCTCGTTGCTTACGCAAGTGCACATAATCGTCTGTAACCGATTTTTTCTTGTTAACTTTTAAGTTGTTGGCATTTATGTTTGAAATACAAACCTATACGTAAACAATATTTTTATGTTACCTAGAATTCACAGTCCTAGAAGACTTTTTCTGCCATAATAATGTCCATAATTTTCTTAACGAAAAAGCTTTCGATTTCAAAACGCGTTTAAACTTTTACCGATGTAATTCCGATGACAACATATGTAACAACTGTGGCTGGATCTGCCGTGACACGACTTTTAAGTGTTCAGACTATTAAGACTAAAAACGTTAGAATGATATCTATTATTACGGTTGCATAATGCATGGCTCTGTACCTGCAACCATTAATGGGATAAAAATAAAGCATTTACCAAATTTGCTCTCTGAAAGGCCGTACGACCGTGTTTGTTTTTCAGTTCAGGTTTTGGGTATGTATGAATGTGCAATTCTCTAGCAGAGCAGAACTCTTTTTAGTGGAATTATTATTATAACTATAATTTTTATTACAATAATTCCAGAATGAATAATGAATAATATTAATGAATTAAAAAAAATTATACGCAGTAGGTGCTTCCACTGGAGTAACTCGGCTTCAAGCATGTAGGCCTGCTGTAGTAAATACTGTAATAATCCCTTGCTGTCAATTTCAATTTCTTTAAGCCACACGCTGTTGTTGCCAATTTGTAATAATATTTGTCGCTGACGATGAAGATCGCGAACGCGCTAATAACCAGTACCGAATCCTTTCCGTTCTTCTCCTTACCTGTCCTTAACTGATGTACTTACTTCCCGATAGGCGCCAAATTGTTTTACCAAAACAATTAAAAGTTTCGATCTGTGTCGCTTTCTGTGCGATGATAATAAATTCAGCTTACTCACCCGGACTGGCGGGAATTCAAATCTCGCGTATCGCCCGTCGTGTTGCCAACCTGAATTCTGGTAAAGAATTTTCTTCACTCTTACAGTACACAAATATTACAATATATATTAAATAAAACAAAGGACGGTTATTAATGTTCAGTACTAATTTATTAGTGTCCAGATTCGCTAATCTTTTATCATTTAAATACAAAATATGTTATTATAAAAAGGTTTGCTCCGGCTGTAAACAAATTATACCTCAGTGGTTGGCTATGTTGACTGAACAGTTTAACGAAACCAGCAGGGCCGCTGACATTAATTATTTATACAATTCATTCAGTCAATGAGTTCTTTTGATTACGAAAAATTAAACAAGATGTTATTAAAGTACACAACCTTACTTCAAAGTTACTTAAATACAGTACTATAAAGGTTTACATACAATTCGGTTCTTAGTGTTTAAAAAGTGTGTCAACCTTTTAGGTCTCGCACATAGGTTAAGCTACAGTTTACATACAGTTTTAATAAATGTTTTCGATTAATCCTTGAAAGAATTTAATATACCAAGTTCGGAGTGAGAGTTATTGTGTTGTGAAAAAGTTAACTAGTTTAGTTCGCAATTACTGATAATTCATTTATACTTAACAAAACCTTGTCGTTTCTTGTGATAAGTCACAGGTATTTATTCCAGATTGTGTTGATATATTAATCAATTCTTCATCATTTGGTTTTCCTCCTTTTTATGATTTCGATTTTAATTATTCACAGTTTTATTAATTTGGATTATTGGAATTTGGTTTCCAGTTTCTTCCTAGGTTTAAATGGATCTAGGTTCAACATCTTGAGTTCATTTTATTTTAATCTTGACTGCATTTCTCACTTTTTTAACTTTAATTGAGTCGAATTTAGTTTGGCTTCCGTCTCTCTTGATCGTCAATAATGGACTCCCCATTTTATAACGGTTTTCTATATAATAAAGTTTCGTTGTTATGGTAACCATCTCATACCTTATTGGTGGTAAACATTTGTACCTACTGTTATAAATCCTGGGTTTTTGTTCAAAACGAATAAATATTTTATAATTGCTATTATTCCTTGGTGTTATTCTCAATGTGTGAGATATTAACATAAATGTCTCTATTTTCTTTCAAAGATTAATTTGGTATCCCATAAAGCTGGGTTTGGTCATGTATTAATGTTTTGACAAATTTACTAATCTTATGTTATTACATATTTCACTTAATTTTTCTGTTTAGTCTTTTTTTGACATACTATTATGGTTAGCTAATTGAAATAACTAAGTTACTTGGTCTTAATTTTCAAATACAATGGTTAATTGCTGACAACTGGTTTTTCTGAATTTTGACAGTTGGGTATTTTATAGGCCTTAGCTGCAATTGTCTAGAATTTCTTATTTTACACAATTTAAACATTATTTATTACTTTCATATGTTCTGCTTACTGTCACTTAGTACTTGTTTACTTTTGAATTACTTATGGCTGTTTTACAATAAATGAATGTTATTATAATTTCACAAAATCATTCCTTGCCTATTATTCTTTTTTCTATCTTTACAATGATGAGTAATATTGGAATTGTTAAATTTATACAATTTCTTGCTTATACCTACCACTATCACTTGCACACTTTTTTATCTCTTAATCCTACTATGAGAACATATAACATAAAAATAGGTTTATGGTCTGTTCATGATCCAGCCATATTCCTTCTTATAAACACAACTCTTTTAAATAAACTAATAACTACTTTGTTGCTTAATTGCTAATACAATGAAATTGGTTGTCTATCAACATTTTTTATTATTGTTTCTGTTTTCTTACATTGTTCTTTTCTTTTATTAAGATTATAAATTGTTTATCTTAATTCCTTCTTATTCTCTTTATCACTTTCACTGCTTATTACTATCATTTCCTACCTACCTCTCACTCTTGGTTTATATTATTTTTTACAACATAATTGTCAAGTCAGTTTTTTAACATTTTATGTTTACTTTTTTATCTCTCAATAAGGTTATTACAAACACACCTAATATACTAACAATTTGTTTACTTATTTATTATTGGTAGTGTACTTCCTTTTACATAACTTATCTAATACTCGTTACTAAATTTGATCCACTATCTGTGTTTTTTATTAGTTCACATTTGTTTATTTTATAGTCTTTATCTGGCCAATCACTGGGGTTGGGTCATAGTCATTTGTCTGTCAGTCTAGTCTTTTCACTTATTTATTATTGTTTATCTGCTACGTTTTACTTTCATTCTCTCAATACCATTTTATATTTTTGATCATTATTATTTTTTTTTTATTTTAAATTAGTTTACTTTTCTTCAGCTATATAATATTTGTGGATCCCCTATAGGGTGTGAGTTCTGCAACGTTATAATACTTCTTAGGAATCACACATTGTTTGTAATGATCCACCATAATTTAAGAAAATCTATCCTCTAAAATCATTGCGTTTGAAACGTTTCAGTCTACGCCCAACACCACTGCTAGGTTGAAGCTTCTTGGCGACGACGATAGTTTGGTTTTTCGGCCTGTCGCTGTAAATTGATGCTGCGCCGCGTTATTTCTTCTAAGAGCGAACGCACTTGTACGCTAATGTCTGTGGATTAAAGAATTTCTAAGGCGTTCACGGCCGACGTCACCATTGTTGATATTATTCTCTGCCGGGCCATTAGACCGTGGTCTACTGCTGTCATAGCTTACAGACGTTTCGGCCCCACCATTGAAGGCCATCTTCATTGTATCAGGACGATTGAGTAATCGGCCAATCCCTTCAGTGCTTATGTTGAGCACATACGATGCGACCTCTGTTATGACTCTCTGGCGCTGGAATAGGCTATACCTAGGTTGAAGTTACTGGCGGTTTCCCACAGGTGTCATAAGTCCAGACAGGTTTTATGATTGATCTGTAAATTAGCAGCTTATTTTCCGATGCCATCTTGGACTTCCTGCTAATCAGCACAGTAGAGTTTCTGAAACTCTAGACCGAGCTGTTTCTGTCAAGCGAGTCTGGTCGACGTGCAGGCCGCGGTACTTCACCTAGTTTACCTGCGACAGTGTGTATCCATCAAAAGAAACAAACGGATAATCGTATTTTCTCACCGTAAAAGTTACATGAGCTAATATGGCTGCGTTGGCTTTAATTCTTTTTTTTTAGTCGGACAAACGATTTCTTCGGGGGGGGGGGGCGAATAGTCACGATTCCTTCATTAGCGCGCGCGCGCACACGTACGCACGCATACGCACACACACACTTAAAATTGTACAATTTAAAATTTTTTTTTATTTTTACAATAATTAAAAGTGAATATTAACAGTAGCGTATGTAGAATTTGGCCTTGGGGAAGGGGGTCCGATCGAGTCGGCCTCATAGGGTATAAAAGAAAAAATAACTGAAGACTAATCAATATTACTATCTTTAATGGAAAACGTGTGATAACGTGCTGAAATCAATCCTATTACCGTAAACAGTAATGACAATAAAAATACGCGTTATTCAAAATTGTTTAGAAGGTACTTTTTAAATGCATTGATTTTCCTCTATTATATGGTTCAAACGTAAGCGCAAATGCTGTGTGATAAACGTGTTTGTATATTTAAAAAAAAGTTATTACTGTATTATACAGCTCAAAAATTAAAAAAATACCTTAAAAATTAAGAGATTAACAAAATTGCTCGTCAACTTTTTCGACCCTCTGGTGGGGGTCCGGTCGCGTTCCCCCCGCCGTAAATACGCCCCTGAATATTAATCTTTACCTTACTTTGGTAGTTTTTACAATTATAGTACAGCATATATTATTATTATTATTATACAATGTGACCTGCAAAACGTTAAGTAGCTAGTTGTGTCCAACCGGATTGACATTTTCGAATGGTCGTACTACTTTCGTACGATTTAATGTCAAACAGTGTAAATCCTTACGCTGCAGTTTGATCGTACTGCAAACGCACGCACCAAAACTAGGACGGATTATGTAATTAGAGCACGCAGTTTGTGCAACACAACAATTTCTTTCACTGCACCAGCAGACGACGACCTCCCATAATGTCACGGTCAAAACGATATAAAAAACTTGTTCAACTGCTTTTTTGTTGAAGCTGTTTTATCCTTTTTCTTTATTTCATTATCAAATCGTATGTTTTTAACAGACTTTTACTTTCTACTGATCGCAACGTACTCCAAGGTAACAGCTAACGGCAGTTTTCATTCACTCTGGGGAAACTGGACTTCTCAAATTGGTTAACATCTTTAAACTTCTGGCCATTTCGCCGTACAGAATAACGACTTTCACTAGGTTAACCGTCATCGTCCCTACTTGAACAATGTTCTTTGTTCACAAGCACGATGCACGCGCGCACACTCACACTAAACACAAAACTCGTTATTGTAACTACACTCTTATTGTAACATTTACGTCTTCAGCAGTTTTTATCGTATTAATAATATATTTTTATTACTGATTTGACAAGATCAAACAACGCATTATCGAAATGTCAAAGCACGATTCAAAGCCGTACGTTCTCTTCACTGTCAGTGAATCGACAACAAAGCGTAGAAGTCAAAAGAAGGGCAAAAACGATTACAACGAAAAACTATATAAAATACGCCCACTACAGCATACAAAGCTCATTACATTTATGGAGTGTGGAAATCAACCAGCTCTGTGAGTAATTAAATTAAATCTTTCATAAAATGGAAACCAGTGCTTTAATCTAGACATATTTTAGTACCATCGAATACTGTGTAGGACAAGTAGACTAAGCTGACAGCATGAAGGGAATGCAGCACTCCTCAGCCATCTTATTATTCCGAGTATTACCCTATGGGAATTTGGTCAGACGTGGCGGCTTGGATGCGCGAACAGTGTTTAAGTATGGAGCAGACAACTGCGCATCTATTTGTCACTCGGCATGTGTGAGAAAATTTCTTATACTCACCTCCACAGGCTGTGTCGACCTAAAGAGGGTGTTAAAACGTATCTTTATATGCACGACGCTACTGAGGAAAGAACACAACCAGATTAGTTACCAAGCGCTCTACTCACTTTTCACCAAATTCCCAAACCGTCGTTGTTTTATAATAAAAAATAAATAAATGAATAATGATGTGTAACTTATTGAGGAGGGACAAGACAACAAAAACGTAAATAACATTAAATTAGATTTTAAATAACATGCACACGTGTTTGAAATAACTCTCTAAAACGACAAAACAGGTGTAGAACTGTTCGGGATATTTGAGGGGGGAACGATTCTGGGAAGAAATCTAGACAATGCAGAACGCTGACGGAAAAAACTGTACAAAAAAGTCAAACTTGACACGGCCGGGACATTTTCGAAGAACGGAGGACACAAAAACTATCAAAAGAACGGAGGACACAAGGACTACCAAGTAAATATTGCAAAGCAGGCCAAAAACTATTTTATAGTTAATTTGCGTTTATCACAAATAGTCTAAATTAAGATTATTATTTATTCTTCTAAGATTGCTTGTTGATAGGAATAATGCTGAATTCAAAACAGTTTGCCACCAAAACATTTTTTTTTTTTTTCATTTTACTATAGCTATCGAAAAATTAAATTACAGTAGAGTCCCGTTTGTTCCTGGTGGGACAGAAACCGGACAATTGCCGAATTAAGAGGAAGCGACAAAAAAAATCTCCCTATAATTACTATGTTATACCTCTATTATAACGAAAGTATAATCTCTCTGTATTTTCAAATGTAGATATTGGTCAAAATAGCAAAGAAAGTAAAAAAAAATTGATCTACATTGTTAAAGTTCATTTATTTTAAACGTTAATTAGGCCTACGAACAATTCAAAGATCAGAATTTGAATGACAAACAAACGAAAAATCAAGTAACTTATTGTACTTATTAATATAAAACAAATTATTTACATACTACAAATTATCAATAAGAAAATCTAAATAGCTAAAGAACACGATAGTAATAAAAAAGTACCTGAATCCACTTGAAATAATTCTTAACGTGTTTATATTGGTTGAAGCATGCTTAGTATGCTTAGTAATGACAGCTAAGTTACTAGCAGTAACATCGATATTATATTTTACAAAATAAGCTAAAGTTAAATAGCAAGCATGAAATAACTAACCATAATAAATTATTCCGACACGGTACACAATTATTTAAATAAAAATACTCAAATTTTTATCTCACTGCTTGAACTAGTTTTCGCTCGTTACGAGCCTCGTTACTCATCAAGAGGACTGTTGGTCGTGTTTTTGGTGATGGCGCCATCGTTCGAAAGATCATGTTGCGTGTGTGTTACGTAATATGTTCAAATAGTATGTGTGACTTAAATTGTGTCTCTTAACTTAGGATGTTGTTTCTATGCGTTTATGTGTTTGTATATTTCTAGTTGTTCGAAAGTGTCTAGTTTTCGGCGTTTCATGTGTACGTGTAGAATTTTATGGTGTTGTTAAACCATTGTGATTATGTGGTCTGCCTCAATGAGATGGTCTGCAAAGGTGGATTCGATTGTGGAGTGTAATGCTTTTACGTTCAGTGTATCTCTGTTTGAAGCTCCGTCCTGTCTGGCCTATATAGAATTTGTTACTCTCTGAACAGTTTAATTTGTAAACACCAGGTAAATTAAATTTATTTAGCTGTGTGTGGTTTTTTTGACAGTATGTGTTCTGTTTTGTTTGAAGTTCTATACGCAATGCTGTATCCTGCTTTTTTAAATTTGCGGGCTATTTTTTCAGTGTGTTTATTATTTTGTTCTTTGTCTGTTGTTTGCTTTTCATGAAATAACGTATAATTAAGATCACAACACGCTCACGTTACTATGATCGATAGTTAAAAAATAACATAAAATTTAGAAGAATTGCGTACAATAAAATAAAGTACAATACTTTCTTTGAGCAAGAAATGTTTTTTAAAATGGACTACGAATACGTCTGCAGCGTGTGTGTACAGGTTTGTAGTTGCTTCGAGGTGACGAGCAATCTGTTTTGAAGCGATATTGTTTAATACCTTGGTTGAAAACCGTTTTACATATATTCCTTGTCACAGTTTAACGACAATGATAAGTGATTTTTTTTCACCGGACTCCTCCAGACACTCAAACGGTAGTGTACTATCGATTGAGTTAAATAAACGGCACGCCCACCCTCGTGACACTCCTGAAAAACGACAGTGCAAAGGGTGCAGCAGAGTGAACAGTGGGTTCAACGACCTGCAATTGTACATACTATATTGTCCGAGCACAGTCCACAACTGACAGTAACTGGTACAGTTACTTTGAACCATGCGTGTTATCGACTTAGCTCTCTACTGAAAGAAAGGATTAAAGTGTAATTTTGCTACGAAAACGTCTCGCTAAACTCCGCATATGTCTCAGGTTTCACGCCTTCCCTCAGGCTTCAACGGCCAACGCCCAATTTTGATTAAAGAGCTTCTAACGACGTAGAAGACATTAGGCTTGGTGTTTCGCTGCACCACAATGTGTCTGATCACAACCCTTTCAAGACCTTTCGAAATCTTGTTAAACCGCTGTTGTTTGTGTGTCTTGAAACTGTCAACTAGATTATGGAACGTCTGATAAATACCCCCCTCCCCAATGTTTTATCGATCGGAGCCTAATACTTACTGCCAAATGCTAATAGCCTACAAAAATTCGCAGGACATGGTGGCCACACGACCCCACATCTCCATAGATAATTTCAAGAACGAACCATACCATTTCAAGAACCATTGTCCATTCCCCAGATGGTCGAATATAGTCGACATTGCCACTTCAATGATAATCGGTTTACATACTTTCGATATTCTGAAATTAAAAATTTTAAAGACCCAATTTAGGAAAACAATAACTAAAATCTGTTTCCTGGCACGATATAGAAAATCTAGATTATTTGGCATTTACTGTTTGATACCATTAGAAACCAAGAGGTATTTGCTGGTTCTAACTGTACACTAATAATAAATAACCAAATTAGGAACATCAAAAACAAATTCAAAATATTTATATATGGCTGTATTATTTATAAAATATACAACTTGAACGATCCACGACGTGTGTAAGTTAATCATCTTATTATTACATGTATAATTTAGATACACATAAGATTTATTGATTTTTGGTTTCCAACCATTAAATAGAGACACATAATTATACATTCAAAAGTTACTAAATTATGTGCCAGGTGAAATGGGGATGCGATACAGAAAACAGCGTTTTTCCTGCCGTTTCCAGGATTCATGGGAGACGTTTTCAGACGGTAACAATACAAAAACAGTGTATAATACAACTTTCGTCTTTGAGATTAGTAGACGAAGTAGTGTAATGTTTGTATAAAGTCATGAACAATGGTGACGCGATGCCAGAAATCTAATAAAATGCATCGCTCTTGGGAATGTGAACAATAAAATACGGTCATTGAACACCATAATGATACAAAACTTCTGACCTCTACAAAGATACAATGAAGGTACCACGCTACGCATAACAAAGAAATGGGAAACAAAATCAACCTAGAATAGACAAAATCATTTACAGAAAATAAAACGGAGGTGGACAGGATGGCGCGAGAAGTCAGAGGACGGTCAGGAAGGTCGTAGGTTGGAGAATAGGAGACACTAAAAGCTTAACAATGTCTGCAGATGAAGAGAACATCTTACTGTATTATTATTTTGACACTGGCATAATCTTAAGCAAGCTGAAGAAACTACCGGGTTGAATTCTGGATAATATTTGTCATGGAGTGAAATCATTGGTAGATGACTACTCTCACACACCCCTTCTCTTTTTCACTCCCACTCCTCTTCTCTCTCTCTCTCTGTCGTCAGCCGCCTGACTGATACATACGGTACTCCAAGTTCTTCTCTCCTGAGTATGGTTCGAAGGGATTCCAAAAAATATAAGAAATTGTTTATACAAAAAAATGTCCAGCATTTTTGTATAGTGATTAAATTAACGAATAATCTGTAAAATATGAAAATAAAACACGCACGTTTTTAAGAAAATTTCAGATCTGTGTCTTCAGTCTGAAATCTTAAAGACATGCCAGTTCATATTCTCAATTCCCTGTCGCAAGGGAATGTTAAAAAAGTATTTTCGCTCATAAACGATAAACGTCCAGCGGACAACAGAGAGAAATAGCCTGCAACAGCCATTTGTGAGAGGGCTGATTATGATAAAATAAGATTTTCACACAATGCAGTGTGATTATTTTCATAATTACATAATTAACGATAGGTATGGTGAGTTCTTTAGAGAAGTATATATGATAAACCAGGAATGTCATCAACAGAAAAAAAGGTAATAATCAAGTGGAATGAATATACGAGTATTTTTTTTTAATGCAAAAGATTGAATTTCTAACGATTTTCTGTGAAAGTATTATAATTTTCATACATTATTCTAATGAGTTTAGCAAATCTTCATTATATTTGATTTCAAATATTTTTACCTTTAGTTTTCAAGTTATGTGGCATAATACCGGGTAAACAGTATGTAATGCGCACTCTACAGCTTGTATCCGTATCATACTATAGAAAGCCCTTTTTGTTAGCAAACTTGAGCCATTGTATGTATCACTTTTGAGCCCTTGAGCACTTTTGATTCGTATCACCGGGTTCGGTAAACACAACAAACAGAATCCGATATTTGTCCGTTCACCAGATAAAACAATGAGTACATTAATTGCTTTGTTCATTTCCTTATCAGCTGATAATGTACTTATCTGTGAAATAATGCACACGTTATCACTGACGCACGTGCAACATAATATCTTATTGCGTGGACGTCTGATATAGGGAATTAAATGATTCACGATCGGCTCGTTCTTTGTTGTCGATAATTGTCACGCAATAATTAGTATGACATAAACACACTTAGTTATGACATAATATGATATTAACTGCTTTCTTTGTGTTTACGGTAAGGATTAGACTACCGTTGGAGTCTCTATTTCCCTCAGAATAAATGAGAAATTCTTCCCATGTAATTTTATAAATACATTTTATAAATTCTCTGCGTCTCAAAGTTTTTTACTAAACCGGCATGAAGTATGCTGAAAGTATGTACGTTATTTACTAGACGATTGTCATTATTTAGAAAACTCTATCTTTATTTTATTATTTTAAAAGTACTGTACTTCCTTTCATTTTTACAATTACTTAGAAGCATTAATTTAACATACGCAACTAACTTAGAAACAGGGCTATGTTAAACGACTATGGAATTACACTAAAAGTTTTAACAGCATTAGTAGGGATTGATCCCATGATCTTCTCCCCAGATATTTTCCTCTTACATAGTAATGTCTTCTGTATGTAGCGAATGTTGCCTATGTATGCGAATACACACTTGTATCGAAGATGCTTTCACCGTACGTGAACATAAATACACTTATTTTTACAGGATTGATGACAAAAGGTAAAAAATATACTTTGAATTAACGGTACGTTCAAAGAGGTACTTTAAAAAAAATAATAATAATCTTCCTCTTTCACAAACGCAGGCGCAATTTCAGTCACAAGAGATTTCCCGATTTCTTCAATTTATGTAAAAATTGAAATACTGACCAGTTAAGGAAACGTGTCGTCCATATTTGATTTTTATATAGTTTTTAACGATGGATTTTCACCGTGGATAATTCAAAAGTATTTCTTTATATGCAAATGTTACGTAAAGGCCGAGAAGGTCTGGGGGTGTTTCTGCCAAATTTCAGGATTTGGCATGTACTGCACTTTTCCTTGGCAAGGCAGAATAATAATCAAAAAGTGTAACACTGGTGAAAATGATCTGTTGCATAAAATGTTTGGTTTCGTGTCGGTATTGTTGTTAATAATAGGCCTATTCTTTTTTTTTAATACGAAAGTAAAGGATAACGTTTTTATTACTGCACAATATTCAATGTATATACAGGAATTTCAAGCTTTCCTTAACGCCCAAGGCCACAGGTACGGAAAAACTTTGAGCGCATTAAGTCACACAAATGCCGTATAACGAGTGTGGCCAATCAGCTGCGCGAAACGAGAAATTATCCGCGGTGGCTGGAACAGCTGATAACTATCGGTCACAGCTGTCCCCGTCCGGACAGTTATGTAACGTCTGTTAGCTCTGCAGTACTCGAGAGGTTTCTGTGATCCAACAGACAGCTGAATGTAGATTAAACCGTTTATCCAAATAAGAGACTTATTCTCTCATAACACCGGAGAATTACACGTAAACCAAATTCTTCCAGCGAATTTCAAGAACAAGAAACTATGTATTTGATACTGTACCGGATCTACGACTTCTTATCCAAGAAAATACAATTTCGTACGGGTTCTTTTACAGATACGAGGGAATTGTAAATTGTACGTTGAATAAACAAACTCAACGCTGTTGTTTAAAAAAAATTATGCTTATTCCTTAAAAATATGTTAAATAATTTTCCAAACTTTTGCGAAGACATACGTAGGCCTACTTTATACAGCAGTGTTATAAATACACATATCTTACTAAACGAAATCAAGAGTATTTTCAAATTACCTAATTATCTATTGGGACTAAGATCAATTGTTGATTGATGATGCAAAAATATTATCACATTAAACTCTCTTAATAAGATTTGGTTTTTGAATTGTATTCAGCAGAGAACTACATTTTATGAGCTGAATTTTATTACATATTTTTGTTGTACTTTGTTTATTCTGATCACGTATACGCATGCTAAAGTTGCTGGGCAGGCTGCTAAGCGAGAGCTTCTTAGGATCTGGAGGAGGATGGCTCATTGGTTTCTCCTCTGTTTGAAAACTAAAAACAGTTACATCTTACTTACAAATGTTTTCAAAAACAACATTCTTTGTGAAGTGAAATATTCAAATTCCGTCCATTTCATTTGCAACTGTACAACTGTACTCACTTCTCTTCCGTAGAAGCTACATCACAAAACCTGTTTCCATTCCTCTTACGTTCAATCCACTTCTCTTGAATAACCAATTTACAGAATTTAGCCAAAGATTCCAGCCGGAACGTCTGGATCTAACAACGTCTCGAGTATCGCTCTCCTCTCGTGATGCTTTATAGAAAACGTACGTATAATAAAAAACGTGTCCAACAAAGCTTTTCTCTTGAGCCTAAACTTAGTTGATACTCACGTCATCGCTCGAACTTCCAAAAGATCAATACCGTATTTTAACACATCCATATTCTCCGGCACATTCATTACATACATATCTTTTATCCCCTCCTTAGATTATCTTACCGTTTCCTAACAAACCTTTCTGATTGTTCTTTAAGCCAATTATTTTACTCGTTTTTATTCTTTATACGATATTCTCAATTATTTTCTTAGCGCTTTTGTGCATCTATACTGCCTTAACAAATTGCATTAATATATACTCTATCTATCACGATTTTTCTCTGTGTATCTTTTCTCATATATAAACGTCTTTGTTCGAAACTGTCCCCACCCTATCAACGTGCTAATACTTGAGCTGATCTGATATCTCAGCAACTCGTGAATCGCTGATCGAAATTACATAATTGTAGTTTTAAGGCGTTCATAAAACCGCTGAATGCACTAATTTTACCTATTTAAATACACGATTTCATCTACTGTTTTTCATTGAAACTGAAATTACAGCAAGTATCTCTCTAAAGAGAGTATCTGAATGCTTTCACAAGAAATCATACTGTCCCTCAGTTTTGGAAAACTTTTACAGTACAATCGTATTTCTAATCGAGTGAAATTCACCTGTTACATTAACTATAGTGATTGTAGTTTGAAAGAGACTAAACAGCACTTATAGTTTAAACTTATAGAATAAATTTGTAACAATAAAAGTTTGCTACGTAGGTTGTTTGGAACCAACAACGAATGACACGGTATTTAGGGCATATAACTTTATCGGTTCGAGCGAGCTGAATGACTGACTTTAAAAACTTTCCGGACGAAATTGTCCGTCATGACTTAGTCACATGTTTCCTTTACTACTGGACAGTACTCTTCAGCTGCGGTGTTGGGGCTTTGGATATCGGTCTGTAACAGTGATCGTCCCTCGCTACGAGTTGTCTTAATACGTTATATTTATTCCGGTTCGTGATACAATAAGAAATCAAGTATAATGATACAATTAAGGAATCTGATTAAGGCGACTGACCACTTTTGTTGTTAAATACAGTCGATTGTTGTTAGTATTCCAGGACTGAGAATACTCCGCTACTGAAGAGGACTGCCGCAATCACCGTGGAAACACGTTGAGCGCCATAGGGCAAGCCGAGTACACGGTTTCCACCCGCAGAAATTTCTGAATCCACGTGCAAACGACATCGTCTGACTAGGTTTTCGCTTTAACAGAAAGCTGTGTAACACGTGATGACAGTTCACACACAACTTCAACTACAATCATTTATTTTTCAGTGAAGATTATGAGAAAATTAATGTGAGATGAGTTGGGCTTATTCAGTTCTGAAACTTAGGACCAAATTACTTACAGAAATGAATTAGGAATACGATTAAATCTAACTGATAAGGCGGCGAGACAAGAAAATTACACCAAACGTTCAGATAAATGTCATTAAAGTTAAATAAGTTTTTACTAAACTTGTATTGGAACCATCACACACGCAATTATACTGTCCATAAGCGCTTTCAAGCCTTTCGGGTTATATTGCAACCTGATGGTTGTGTTCCATCTGAAGATGAGCCGAGAGGCTTGAAAGCGCTTATAGACAGTATAATTGCGTGTTAATGGTTCCAATACAAGTTTAGTAATAAATACACTTAATCACTAAATTGTATTTATTTTTTAATTAAACAAGTTTGTTATGGCATGGTACAGTCAAACGTGTAAACACTCTGATCACGCGCTCTCCACACGCTCAGAAGCTGCACAAATTTAGCGACAGGGCACGTTGGGAGGGCAAAGAGAAGGAAGAGGAGGTGAAGACGAAGGAAGGAGTATCGAAACGGTTCCATATCGGGCATGGCAAATTTTGATTATGCGAAACAGCACAATAATTCATGCGAATTATTTTGGGTCAGGCAGAGTCAATTTGCTTCCAAGAATAACACGAGGCATTGACTTTCTCGTTTGATTTATTTGTTTTCTTTTTTGTTCTATTTCGGTTTTAAATATTCATAAGCGTGCATGCCGTAAATATAGTCAGTGATTAGCAAACCGGATGAATTCCGCTTACAATACCTCCGCGCCGCTGACTTTGGGTACAGGCTGAGAATAAATAGTTTTGTTTACTAGCGAACTGACTACGTAAACAGTGTCCGTTTTTGCCTACAGCAGGCTGAACACGTAATCAGGAATGTCTGCGACGAAGTATTCCTAGACTCCGGTTCGCCTGTGCGTGTCTTAGCTAATTCCATTGTTATCCTTTATCTTGTACCGCTGAGACACGACAGGATTATCAGAGAAGCCTCTTCAGGAAATGAATAACATTTTTTTATAGTGTAATTCGTGTATACTAGACAATCAATTAGGGCTCTTCGATTCAGTCAAGGTTACGATTCGGTCTGTCGGCCCACCTCTACCGCTGAGGACAATAATACAGGGGTCTTGTCTGCCATAATAAAGGAAAACTTGCACTTTACTAGGTGACTGATTTCTCCCTGGTGGTGGTGAGATATACCACAGCCGAAGGCCCAAACAGACCACAGGCCTAATGTTTGAAGAGAGAAAAATAAACATTTTTTTATGTGCGGAAATCAAAAAGAGACCTCTTACGTACGGCTGTGTCTCTAGTAATATGCCATGCTGTTCTATAGAGCAAAAGTCTAATTCAAACATCTCAATATCGCTTCCTCCGCATGATATGGGAAATTTAACACAAAATCGTTTTATCTACTTTAAATCACAGAGTTTTACATATTTGTATAGTTTACTGTTAACATACACCTACTTACTGAGATAAACCATACTGAAGCGTCATTACTGGACATGAGGCACAGGTTCGGACGCCTCATTCTTTTAATAGGCCTAGATGTTATCTTAACATTTTTACCCTCTTGCTAAACCATACGTAAAGTTATGATTATTCAGTACTACTATGTGTTTATGTTTAAACTTATATACAATAGTGGAACTGTTTATCCCATTCAGATGGGTCTGTCATACAATTCTGAAAGGAGGCATCACTATAACGAAAAGAAGGACGCGAAGAGAAAACTCGATGGACAGAAAATTTTTTATTTACCTTTGGGGAACCCTACCTCACGCCCAATTTAACTGGAGATCTAAGGTCTTCTCCCACTTAATCACACCAATTACCCATCCAAACTGTTACTTTACTCACTTCTAATTCATGAACTACGCGTATTGTTGGACTTCTGACAAAATACTAAATTCTAGTCTTATGTTCTACAATAAATTTTATATTTTAGATCTTTTTGATTTTTAGTGTTTTACAATGGCAACTACTATCCCGGATATCAAAATAAAAAAAAATTTCAGTCTTCTACTGGCGTTAAAACCCAGTATGAGTTTGTCTCCATTCAGCTCTCTCGTTACATGGTCTAACAGATTTCAGTAAAGTTTCAGTAAAGTAACTTATATGAAGGACCTTGTAACGAATCGTCAAAACATGAAGTGAAGTATTTATCGGCACCAACAAACAAACAACCGCAGAGTTTTCTTTGTCTCTCCGAAGTGCTCAGAGAATGACGTCAATAAACACAAAAACACTGACTTGGCCAATAACGTTAAAACCCCTGAAGTCAACAGGTTTTGTCGTCTTTTTTCTCACAAAAAAAAGCTCACAAAATGCGGATCACCGATTTGGATGATTTCGATAAGGATGATGTGCGACGTCGGTATACGAGTTTTATGATCGCAAGGAATGTCCGATTTGTGGAAAAATAAAATTCGTTAAGAGAAAAATAGGTTTCACCGAACACACGAGTCTACATGGAAGATCTGAAGGAAGTAATAAGACTCTGAGAAAACACACTCAGCGATGTAATCAGTGAAGATCGGATGAATTGTTTGTGCTGCCATGCAAGCAACTGTAAGAGGAAGATTTTTGAAAAATCTCGACGAAGATAATATTAATTGCTGCCATTGACCTGCAAGGAAATGGCAGTAACAGAGGTGGACCACACGTAAATGAAGACAAAAATGCGTTTTTTAAATTTATGAAGCCGTAACGAACACTTATAGTGAATAAATACACTAATAATAAATATTATTTGGATGTTTACAGGAACTAAATATGATACACTTTTTGATAACAAATAAGCTTCTTATTATAACAAAATAATAAAAACTTTTAAATAATAAGCTTTTATAAGAACAAAGTAAGTTTTTTATTTTAGGTGTAATAGAATAAATTATATCAATCTATAATTACTTTTGAAACGGCATTAGGTGCTAAAGATTAACAATAGGCCTATCTAATGTTTTTTGTACGGTAGGTATTTGGAAAAATATCATAATATTATTTCGCCACGTGTTTGTCAGTCAACTGAATTGTTTCAGATGACTTACAGTAACAATTTCTACACCGTTTGTTTCTTTTCATTTTATGAGTATTTCTGAACGCCAATGTTAGACTTTACGAATTTACGTTCTGTTTTTTTTTTTCACCAACATATTTTACGGTTATGAATCTAGTACTACAGATTAGAAAAATAACTACGCAAAACAGAACAATCACGAACCGCAACAGCGAAGGTGCGGTAAGGAGGTGTCTTGGCGGAGCAGGTGAGCCCTGATTGTCTTTATAGCGCCGATTCTTTTCAGAACTGTACAAATGACGTCAAACAGACAATACTCAACACGCTGTACATTTACTATTCGGACTTAGATCGAAATAAAGAGATCGTTATACTTATTCTGCTAATGACTTCCCGGTTTTAAAGAGCCTCTAAGTTATTGGAAATCGCTCGAGTGTTGGCCGCGACCACCGGTGCGGAACAGAAGTTCCACGACGAGAAACGTTATTCATTTTCGATCACAAATCACACGCTCTGTTTGTGAACCCGTAACACTAGATTTATGGCGATCAACGCGCTGTGTGACTAGTCTTAATTGTTATTAACTAGGATTAAACAAGCCATGAAACTGCCAACCGTCGACGTGACTTGTAGCTTACATGTGGGGAAACTAGCTATTTACACACGTAATAGACTGCGAGAGACTAAACGAGCGCAAGTACAGATGCGAGAGAAACGGAAGATCAGGTAAACACGAAACTGAGAGAGGGAGAAAGTGAGAGGGAGATATGATTGTGTTTTTAATTGACAATCGTCAGACAGAAGATATGTCCTCCTGAAACTAAAATCGATGTTCACAATAATTTCACTTTCTTATTTCACTACTGAAAGTGGCATATTGTTTCCTGTTGGTTCGGTACAATCGATTTTTTTTAACAATAAGAAACGGAAACAGTCGAATCTAAATTTCTTTTCTTGATTAAGCATGAAGTTTGAAAATTATTTTTGTAGAAATAAAAGTAAGTAGGCCCTGACATAAGTAACAAAAAAGATAAAAAATTACATTATCAGTTCGATGTTTACTTCAATCGCAGAAACTGTTAATTTGAGTGCGTTTTCCCGGTATCGTTTTCCTCAATAATTGGTCTGTAAATATTGAGTGATAATATTTCATGCCTGTGTGAACGAGACACGTCAAGATTAAACACGACAGAACACGAGATTTAGTGACGTAAATAACGTTGAAAATAACAAAGGAAAACAGAAAAATAACCATTAAAATAAATTTAACATCTATTTTTGATTCCGATATCTTAAGTGTATTAGATTAAGACACTGGGCCTAATTAAATGTATTGAATAAAGACGAATGCGCAGCGGTTAACTAACGTATTTACACAAGGAAACTCGTGAGTTTGACAAGAATTGAAGGGAAAGACAAAAATGAGAGGTAAAATTGAGACAGGTATTCGACATGATGGTGAAAAATTGAGGCATGTCAAGACATTAAAATACCGGGCTAGCAGTTCTTGTAGATGAAAGAACCACTGATCATAATGAATCTACAGTATATAATAACGCTAGACAAAAATCCCTTCTATGAAAGTGTCGATGCTTCCTAACCTCTAGAAATATCGGTAAACTTTCATCAGGTGTTCTGTATGATATTGTATTGTTACGACATTACAGAACAATGTCGAATGTTCCAGAGGAATCCGGCTGAATGTTGTGGCGTACGTGATTTCAACATGCGCTCGCGAGACTTTTATGGACGTCCAGCCCCGCGCACGTGTCAAGGCCGCAATCAATTGCGTCCTAGTGTACAGCTGATGCGTAGTGTTTTCTAGTAGACGCCTATTAGCGATTATTCTGGAACCTCGGCGGGGTATAAATACAAGTACTCGGCGATGTTCAGTTTCAGTTTGAGTTGCGAATTATTGGAATGCGGTTTGTAGTATTGTGGCGAAGTATTACGTGTTTTATAATTGTGCGAGACTATTGTACGAGTAATACAATTGTCTTTTATATCAGTTAACATTTTTATTGCGTTTGAACAATTTTTAATTGATTTGTTGTAAGAGACTGTCTTGTTAATTACAAACCGTTTAATTGTGATAATTAAAGCTGGTGATCAGTGAAGTAACTGGTGTCTTGTATTTTGTTTTCCACTGTACCATACGACGATCAGTTAGATCGTCGTAACAGTATGATGGACGAAGTGATGTAGTATTACGGAGTACAGATAAAAGAGTTTCGAGTAATGATCGAAGAAATCATATAAAAAAGAAGAAACGTCTATACTAATTTATGCACGAAATAATAAGACAAGGTTTGTAAGGACAGAACAAGACGTAAGAAAACAAGGGTACTGATAAATCAAGGAATATACCTACTTTTGTCATATTAAACGATTTTTAGAGCAATAAAAGTCAATAAAAATTTATGAAATATAGCTTGGGAGATAAAAGATTATGGGAAAGTTAAATCAGATGGAGGCTGGAATATTTTATTAAGCAAAACAGTTGATGTGATCAAAGCATTACAGGCGTAAATTAAAGTGACGAACGATAGGATAATGTAAGAACGAGTTTCTGGGACCTCGTGGCTCCAGAAGAGGCAATACTGTCTCGATCAAAAGGACGACAGTCGGAAGATTTTTATATAATAGGCTTAATATTTTCCTAATAGCGCGACACTTTCCAACACTGTCTGCACCAATCAGACTCCACCGTTAGTTGCATGAGGTTACCGTTTTGAGTCCACGCAAGGACTCATCGAACGCAGATTATCATCTTCAATGGAGCCTACCGTCGTCATTCTGCTGTCGGTGTGTCCGTTATTTGATAATGTGCAGAAACATGTCAACAACGTAACTACATTGATGCGAGATAAAAACGTATTACCACTTGCTTTGATTCCGACTGGTATGGGTTTAAATGAGGAGTTGTAAAGAGAGGATGTTCAACAGGAGATGACGATTTGAAAACGCGGCTGTTCGCCTGTCTCAGGAGTAGAGGAGGCACGAAGAGAATATGACGAATAATACCAAAAATATAAACTCAATATTTATAAACTTCTTGACGGAATAGGTGGATGGCCTGATTAAATCTTTTAGTTGTTTATGTTCTGTTTGTTTTATGTTCGCGTGCGAAAGATGACCAAATCTCACAGAGCTACATTTTTATATACTGAAGTTAGACATGCCAAAACATGGCGCTACTGACTTTGATCTTTTTGGTCCTTCGGAACAGAGAAACCCTGAATTTAACAACTGATGCAATAGATAAAGTAATCACTTTGACCGTGACATTTGATTACACTGATAACCGATAACTTTTAACCTTTAGGAGGAAGACAAATGTTTATACGATGGTAAACAAAAAACGATTAACGAAATATTATAAGCTAGAGGGGCCAGTTAACATATAGGCCTAGGCGTATTCGGGGCCAAGACTATTTCATACCCGCATTTAACATTACTATAAATGAATTTTGTCTGTAGCGTGACCTGTTGCAGTTACTTCCGTTGTGCCTTCAAATTTTCTTCAGTCACGACTTTTTAAAATTAAGTCATATCGTACAGTTTAGAAAACGATCGTTCCGTTTATTATTATTATTATTGGGAATAATGCTTTAAATGACAAAGGAAACGTATGCCCGCTAATGGCATCGAAAACAACGGTATAAACAAAAGTAATAATTGTACAAGAGGAACAAGAACCACGCTGACAGGGCGCATTACACGGCGAGACGAGGAGGGGTGAGTTATGCCACGACTTACCCTTCTGAATCGATAATTCGAACACGGAAGCAAGGAGGAACAACGTTATTATGTTACTGTTGAAATAAAAAGTCTGTCATTCGTTCATGTACTGCGGCAATCGTGGCCACGGTGTAATGCAGAAATCAATATAGCCTACACTTTCCTTCTTATTGTCATTACTGGTCTTACTTTAAACACAAAATAAACGCAATCATTTACACTGCTCAAAGTTGAGGCTATAAATATTATGGTTAATTTGGCGTAATCTGGTATGTGACATATACCTATATTTAGTTGTATTAAAATAGGCTGTCCTAGCAGAATTGTTAATCAAATTAAATAATTGGTAGGCTACATTAAGCTTTTACGGCCGGAGTCAAATTCTGTTGAAATTCGTTTGGCAACTCTCCGGGCTGTTTGGCCGTGATCCGCTACTGCCCCATAAAACACACGGTTCGGCTTCACCGTTGGAGGCCGTCTCTTCAGTATAACGACTCGAGTAACGGGTACCATCTTCACCAGGCAAGAACGTACCAACCAGTTACTCGAGCCGTTACAGTGAAGATGGCCTCCAACGGTGCGGTGAGGCCGAAACGGCTGTTTATGCAGCAGTAATGCATCGCGGCGTAATCGTCCGGAGAGTTGTCAAGCGAAATTGAATAATGTTAGCAACGTGCTTTATTATGTAAGGAAGTGTTTAATAAAGAAACCAGTTGCTAGTGGCTTATAAACACAAACAACGCTGGATACAAACGATTTACTATTCTGTTTCCTTTCAGTCTCTACGACTTTAGGTGTATCGTTAAACGACTGATCTCTTTTAGCGGCAACCTTTCTAGACATCGCTACCCTTTTCTAGAAAAGAACGCGAAGTTGATTTTTCTCAGAAGTTCAGGGAGGAAGCCGGAACCCTACCCACTGTGACACTTCGTGGCGGAAGCCAAGCAGATGTTTTCCCGGTCTTTCTCTAGAAAGTTCAAGTCATATGAGTTCAAGTAGTATATTATATCCTGCCCTCTCTTCTACTGGAGATTAGGCCGGGAGGACGAATCGGAAAGATTGTTCATTTCCTTTATCGTGTTTCCATTAGTCATATCCTAAGACAGGCTCCCAAGCTCTGATAGTTTATCAAACTCTACTTTCTGAGTAATCTATTTTATGAACTCCAACTTCTGCTTTCCCTTCACTACTACGAAATAACGCTATGGAAAAGTGTTACAATACTAACAGTTGAAAAAGAGACCAACTGTAACAAAGCAGATCACTCACAGTATAGCTAACGTATATTTTAACCTTTGACTGTCAATAAAATTGTCAGGCGTTGTGGCACTAAATTATATTTCTTTTCCGCCTACGCTCAATAGTTTCAGACACTGTTTTTCATTTTCTGCTCCTATGATAAGTTAATATATCAATATAAAACAGGTTGATATTACAAATCTACTGTGTTGTTAAAAAAAAAATAGTTTTCTCGCCTACGATGAAAGTTTTTTGCCTAGATGGCATACATATTTAATGAAAGTATATGGCAAAATAAATAATAAAAATGTTATTATTTTATACACAAATTCGCGAATGTTAAAACAATCGGATGTAGGCTATATACAGTTATTACATTTATTAGACACAGAATGCAACAATTTGAATATGTAAACTAGGCCTATATGTAGTTATCTGTTGGTCATATTGTGCACGCTCGTGACTTTTTTGAATATGTAACTTTCTTTTTTAGGCTCTATAATATGTAAGGTAAGTAAATAATAATAATAATGATAGTAATAATAATAGAATAGTCGTCGTCGTCGTTGTCATTATTATTATCACCATCAAGCAGGTCATCATTATATTAATAATGATATTTTATTAGAAGGGAATATAATTTTCAAAAAATTATTCAATTTCTCATATTCACAATACGCAGTTTATGAAATTTCCGTCTGTATCTTTACTAACTTCAAACATTAAAGCCGTATTTAAAACCTCACATAAAGATCGTTCGAGCATTCAGGGATCGAGAATCGTTTGTGTACACTGTGATCATCATTATGCATAATAATAATGTAATGTTTCCCCAAACTAGTTCCTTAAAACAATATGCCAACTTTGTCACCACTTAGCCTATTGCAAAACTGCTAGACCAGTCGAGAGCGCAGCGACTAGCACTTTTGCAATAAGTGGTGACAAAGTTGGTGTTAAGATGGCTGCTAATAAAACTAACTGGACTGGTAAAACAATATGGATTATTTCTTCCACAGGTGGAGCAACTTATAAGCGCAAACGTTATGTCATCGCTTTTGAAATATTTTTTTTAATAGTATCCCTTTATTAGAGAAACGATGTTTGAGGATCCTCGAAACTAATTGATATCCCTGCGAACACGCCTATTTTTGCAATAACGGTATTTTTTTAGAAGACGTCAAGGAACTAACACCGACCTAGATCGTGAACAAGAAGATCGTAGCCTTCGACGTGCGAATGAGTGTCTGCCCCAATGATTACCAAATCTCCGCTACAAATCGGGGTCAGCGAAGACTCAAGACCACCGCGACGGGGCGATGAGAAACACCAAATACGTCCGAGCAAATAATAATCCAAGGAAAACATGGAGAGAGGCGTCGGATAGGACACCGAAGAAAGTCCCGTATCCAGCGATTACGTCAATAAACTGGGTTAAGAACACGATCGCGTTCTGTGAAAATGTGAATCGTATTCTCACCGTCAAGTCAAGGTCCTTTGGGGGGGGGGGGCGCAAAGAGACAATGCGGCACAACGATGTGAACAATACTGACGGAAGTAACGAGAGACTGTTTGTAATATTTTAGCCAATGGTTATATTGGAGCCAATGCTGTAGCATTGAATTTAAATTTGAAAAACTGTGTAGGATATTTAAACTTGAAGAACAATAGTGTCAGTCCCACGAATGAACTCGATGTGCTCTCGACTTGTTCAGTTACGAAATCAAAAATCTAAAAGTCACTGTAGATGATGCACTAGCCATATTACCGTAATTTGAACCCTGCCTCTGACTAATAAACCTTTCCTAATTCGTTTACCTTTGGAGAATAATATACACGGTATTGCTGTTTAAACAATATCAATCCAAAAGGGGACTAAAACCTTTATATACAGATGAGACATTTAGGTGAGTTATGAATGTGTTTGCTTGGTATATGTTTCTATGTATAATAATTTTTTACTGGCACTTGGGATAAGACATATTAAAAAGATAACGAGTTTTAAGTACTGTACCCAGATCCTTTGGCCACTGAACAAAGTTCGATATCTACAGAAGTTGAGGGGCGTGTAGCGGTAGGACATAGAACCTAATTTGCACTGCAACATGTAATGAAATCCAAGACTGTTAGCAGAACCTCAAAAACAAGAATTTATAAAACAATATTAAGACCAAATGTCATCTATGGGTCTAAAATGTGGACTCTAACATCAAGGGACAGATACATGGTATAAAGATGGGAGAGAAAAATTCTAAGGAAAATACAGTATACCGACCAATTATGAAGAAAGGAGAGTGAAGTAGTGAGCTGCAGCAGCTTTACAAGGAGCCTGGGATGTTACGTAAGTAAAAAGTGACAAGAAAAGGCAGGTCACCAACAACAAAGGACGACAGAATGAAGAATGCCTACAAGAGTATGCCAGGGCAGACCAGCTGGAAGAAGGCTGAAAGGTAACCAGACAGTATCGAAGAGGACATCAGAAGACTTGGTGTCCGTAGGGCACAGGACAGAATGGAATGGCGTGTTGTAAAAGAAACCCAGGCTCTGTATGGGTGTATCGCTGAGGATGGATGGATACTGGTTTTTCATTTTTTGTTTACTCTATGTTACGAGTACTTCGGATCAATTCATAGGCTTTCTTTTCATTTTTTATTCAGTCCATGCGTTCGTGTGGAAATGGTTTATGTATGTGTATTTAAAGATTTATCTATTTAGAATCAAGTTAACAAACTTTGTATTAACACATACGTAGTAGCCACTATGCTCCGCATCGTCGCGTCGTACTGAACCTTCTGTTCAAAGTTCTGATTTGTAACGTGTCTTGATTGATTTACTTGTAGTCAAACATTCTGTTCTTATCTTCTGAATAGTATACACATGGAAATTTATCATGTTATCATCATTTTTATTTTTATATTAAAATATTTATAACATTAAAATTTACTTACGATTTCCCCGAATGCCACTTATTAGAAATTAATTAGGATGCTCTTTCTATATCAAAGTACTTTTTTGCCAGTTTTCCTTAATAGACCTGTTTTTAAAAACGCAATATATTCTAACCCAATTCTAAACGCACTCAGAGCAATACCACGGCTAATAAATTTAAAATATTCTTTTCGTCGCTGAAGATTTTACATCCACTTCGGTCCTTCCAGGTTATTCGTATGAACAGTCACTGCACTGTTCTCTCGTGTAGTCTGCTTCCTCTTGCTGAAACACTTTTTCACAAGAGACAGTCGTCTTTTTGCCATCTTTATCTTTGTCAACTTCACGTACCTTCAACCACCGTGTCTGAAACGGGCAAAGTTTTGGGAAAAATCTACGTGAAAATGAAACGGATCATATTATTGTCTACATCTTCATTTTACAAGAATCTCGACTTCTTGTGATACGAACGAAGTTATAGGCCCCGCAGCACCAGTTCATAGGGAGGGGGGGCAACATCCAGTCTTGAAAGGGTGTAATCCTAGAGTTGCGGGAAGGGGCGTCGTCGCGGCGTCATTGATCGTTTCAACATGTTAAAAAGGGGTCTTCAGAATGTGACCCGATGCTTCTTGACTGAAGTCTTATAATGACATTTATGTTCTTTTTATACAGACTGATTTATATTTTCGAAGTTTGTCAGTAGCCTTAAGACTCTTCAACGGTACTTAGCAGACCGGTAAGCAGAGGTGAATTGTGGATAAGATACTCCAAGCAGATCGCAATAATATTGTTCTGCATAACAACGTATCATGTTAGAAAACGTGGAAGGTTTTTCACTCGTGTGTTAACGTTCTGTCGTTTCGTTGTTCGATTTGCGTATAAATAACATTTCACGTATTAAGTAAATGATATTAAAAAATTATACCGAGGTTAGGTTCGAGCTCGGTTTGTGAATTTCACTTCAGTGAAATCTAAACAAACACTATACTAATTCTACCGGATACTTTTTCAGTGGTCCTCAAACTACGTAACAAATCGGCTTCATCGTATCAGCCGGGAGAATCGTCAACCAGAAATCTGTGTTAGAATCAACAGAGTGAGAAACGTTCTTCAACCGAGAATACAATATGTATTTTACGTATGACAGCTGGTACAAAATATTTTAGGAATAAATAGAGATTTAATTTTCCTAAGCTCGATGTCGACTATAAACGTTAGTAATCTATAACGGGGGGGGGGCAAGAGTTCGCGATCAGAGAAAAGTTTTAAACAAAAAAATAAATAAATAAATAAACCTGGCAGTTACCCACAATAATGAGCTGTACACATGTGTTGAGAAAATCACAGACGTAATTAGAAAAAGAAGAATTACTTTCTATGGACATATTCAAAGAATTAATCCTGACAGAGTAACAAGGAAGCTTTTTAACTATTTCAGAAAACTCAAAATGTCCAAAACGTGGTTCAAAGAAACAGAAAAAGACATAGAAGAACTCCAGATTACTCAAGAAGACATTGAAGAACACTTCCCACTCAAAAAGAAATTTAAAAATGCACAAGGCTTTCAGGGAAAACCCAAGGAGAGGACAGATGCCGTCTGGACTGACGAGAGACATCGGTCAAGAATGAAGGAGATGCGGGAGAGGAGGAAGTGAGAGGAGAAGAAGGGAGGAACAAGTTGAACCAAACGTAGTCCACAGAGGTCATACACAAAAAAACAAATTAATAACTATACCTGGCACTCAATTAGGCCTATAGATTTTTTTTAACAAAACACTTACTAAAAATACAGTTACTTAATAAATTGAAGAACCATAATAATTAAAAGGGTTATGTTAAAACAAGGTTTAAAAATTCTCAGATAAAAGGGACACTAAACCTCCCTCCTACCACCAATAAAAGTTACCTAGTTACGCCGATGTTCAAAAAGTACTGTATATGCCTACGTCGATTACGATAGTTTCCAACTTAACAACGTCAGTTTCGTTACTTAAACAGGTGAACAAAAAGTAAATCAGATTATTTTCTAAGTAGTTAATAGTATGCTGTTTACCTGACATTTCAGTAACTACTGTACGCTCTTTGAAAATAACCTAAGCGAACGAAACGCTCGTCAGATCGTTATTGTACCTTTAATAACGAATGAAAAGTAAATATAAAACGTTATAAAAAATTCTTTGTTTATTTACTGAGCTTCGGCCACACGAAATCTTAAAATCTGGTGAACAGAGTAACGTGTCTTAATTGATGCGGTAACACCGTCTTAGTTTCACTTTTATCGAGCATTCTGGCGTACAAGTTTACTGCACAGCACGCTGTTCCAATTTTGACAGATGGGCCGATGCATTCTCCGACACGTACCGTATCATGTCTTCAAAACACACGCTTTGTACGTAGCTCACCATTATAGCGTTATCTCTATTTGAGACGAGAATTAGGTCAACTAAACATCGATTAGTGGCCATCATCAGCTGTCAGTCATTTAACTAGTTATTCACAATGCCAGCAGCGAACTGCACTTGAACTTAACACGGTTTTAACTAATTATCGGTGAGCAAAATGTTACACGCGCTTCAGCGTCTGGCCTCTAAACTCTTTATCTTTCGTACTCGGTTAAGTAATCGTCATTTTTATTTTGTAATACCTGACTATACAATTTTTCCTATAATATTTGAAAAACGGAAGTTACCCATCACTAATTAAACTTTTTACACCAACGTTTCGGCTATCTAGTATTTGTCCTTGCTGGGAGGGGAGGGGGTCGAGTCGGCTTCATACAAAAGAAAAAAACAAATTAAGACTAATCAACATTACTGTCTTTAAAGTGGTTGAAAACCGCGTAATAACATCCTGAAATCAATCCCATTAAAGTAAACGGTAATGACACAATAAAAATACACGTTATTGAAACACTGACAAGTGTTTAGTAAGATACGTATAAAATAAGTAGCCTATCTTTGCAAGATACGTATTGACTGAATTGATTTTCCTATATTTCATATTTCAAAACTATAACGAAATGCTGTATAATAATAATAAACCTATTCGTTTATTTTAAAAAGAGTTACTACTGTACTAGCGTACACAGGTGAAAAAAAATAACCTGAAAATTAAGAGATTAACGAAATTCGTCACCTTTTTTCTACCCTCTGTCGAGGGGGAGTCCGATCCCCCTGTAAATACGCCCCTGGTTTTGACAACACCAGAAATAGGCAATCGGGTTTACATATTTGTTCAAAGAAATACTGCAAAAATTCTTTTTAAATTTGTTTGCAACGTAAGTCAACTAAATATAACTTCTCTCTGTTTACGTATAACAGGACTTCTGTATTTGCAGTACAGCATATAAAACGCTGATTGTGATTTAAATACGATTGTTGCCATACTTAATTGTGAGGTTAAAAGTTGGTGAATAAATAAATTATAGCCTAATAGTCATCAAGTATTTAGCCACTGTCTGAATGCTTCAATTTGGTCAGATACATGTTAGAGTATAAACTAAAAAACCGTGTATTAATTTTTAGAATCTTTTGCCTTGTCAGCCCTGTATTCTCTATGTTATGTATTTTTTATTTTTGCAATATCAGTTACTAATCAGTGATTCCATAGTGTCTAATATTAACGTGGACGTTATTAACCTCTCGAAGGATAAAGAAAAAAATTGACAAATAGGCTACAGAGCTCCGTATCTTATCTTTACTCCCGACACGGATTAGCGCGACTTTAGCTAAAAATATTTTCTTTCTCGCGGTTCATATAACATGTAGATTTCGTTAACACAAAGTTCACGACAAGTAATAAAAAATTAATAACAAACTGTCCTCCCTTGAGAAGTCGCTGCAATCGTGAATCAGGGCCCTTCATATCACGATCCTACCCACTACCTACGGAGCTAAAAAGTCGTTCTCAGCTGAAATGTCAGCAGAACGTTTTGAAAACCCGCCGACTAATGCACTATTTCAATATGTAGTTTCTTTACATTTATAAGTCGTAGCTCTGTATAACCAGTTCATATAGCAATGCAACAGGTTGTTCATTGTTTAATAAAACTGGACGACAGTCTTAAACTAAGGCTTACACTTATTTTAGACAGTTTAAATATAATTATTTGTATGCTAAGAACGAGGTTAACTGTCCAGTAACTGTGAAATGAACAAATAAAAAATTTTTGTTAATCCTAAAATGAGTTATACGAATATTCTGTATTCTTTTAAACTTCTGAATAATAAATCCGTGTGGAAAAAAATTCTACATTTCACATATAAACTATTTTTGACGTGTCAAAATTCATACGTCAAAATCTGTCACTAAAATAAATTAAATAATAAATAACATCGTATTTACTACAATACGAATAGCGAAAAGGATATCTATAAAAGTTTATTTTAATCGACTTGTTAAATTAGAATCACCTGACATTTTATAACCTATAAGAACTTACACTACACTTTTTTGAGAAAACGAAACATGAACTGCACTAAGCACTTACCATAAACTTGTCTTTTTACGTGCTAAAGGTTAAGCTCTTACTGGCAGATGAAAAAATATATTAGAAATTTTTTTGTTTTAAATTGTTGATTCCGTTAATGAAATATAACAATTCCAGTCATTGTTTCACTGCACTGGCCAACAGCACCGAAACCGCACGCACAAGGCAACAATGAAACTGAAGTGTATAAACAGCTGCTTAACACCCACCCACACAATGGAATACATGCGCGCGCATCGGCCAACAAACTATCTCAGAGTCAAAGTCCTTTCCATTTCTTGTTCTCCAGACTACCAGCTGGCCGACCAACCACAAGGCTTTAGGCTACGAACTGTTACGAAGTATACCGAACCGACCAGACAGGATTCAAACCAGATCCTTTTTTTGTACTCTCGTATTTTACAATAATGTTTCACGGTAAAAAACCTAAGGATCTGAAGGCAATTATTGGGACTGCGAAACCTCAACAGCGATAAACATCATGGTGAGCAGATTATAAATAACGCGTCCGTTTCAATCGTAAATGTAACGTGTTATATCGACCGAGAACAACTTTTATTACGTGATGAGTGTAAGACAGTGTTGCCATGTCGGTGCAATATTCATGTCTTGGTTCAGTGCACTTACCAACAAACTGAAACGAAAAGATTGAATGCTACACACACACACCTGATATGCGAATGCGCGCGCGCGTATTGCATATCCTGGGGTTGGGGTGTTTCTCTAAAGGACGTAAAGAACAATCCATTGATGCATCAGTTTTACTTTAAGAAAAACAAAGTAATTTACTAAAAAACGAACTACTGTACTTCTATTTATATCCCTACTGTCTTATCTCGTACTATTAAATTGATTATTTTCATTTTTTTTATATTTCAATTGTGACCGTTAATAAACCAAAAATGTATCAAAAGAAAATGTTTTGTTAAATTCGATGAATGAGTATAGTTGATCGGCCTATTCGTAATATTATTTATTGGCGTCATAGAGATAAATAAGTTCAGGTTTTTGCCACTCGTACAAGTTTGTGTTATGACTTACAGGCCCGGAACCGCGGGGATGGAAATCAGGGAAATCCTCCCATCCCAAAAAGATTTTTCACAACTGTTTGAGGGAAAAAATTGTTTTCTTTTATTATAAATACAAAAAATGTTAGTCTTATGTTTTTAAATATTCATAAATATTTAGAATAGTCAAAAATTTTTAATTTAATTTCAAAGAAAAAAGTCTACTTCTTAAAAGAAAAAAATTCAAAAAAAAGAAACGTTTTTTTCTTCCTATACATGTTTCTCTCCCCATCCCCCATATGGTAACAGGGATATTACAATGAGAAATGGCTTGTAAATGTGTATTATTGTCAAAACGCGCGCGTCCACACACACACACACATACCCAACATTCATAAGTGTTACAAATATTACTTTTCTTGTCATGATATGTTTAATTATAATTTTTATATTTATGTCCAAAATTTTACTTTCACTGTAAGAAAGAAAATTATAGAAATTTTATGACTTGTAGGAAATGTATATGATCCACAGTGTTAATTTTGTCAGCTACCATCACTCTTCATAGTGTTTTGGAACTGTGCTTATTAATGTGAAAATCCTATTACACCGAAGTGCTACTAACTGTATTCTGTTTAAGTTCTTTCATCATATTAATTACGATATATTGCCCCTTATTACTCGGAATTCTTGACATACTTTGTTTATAAAAGCGAACGTACATCTGCAGTAACATTACGTGTTTGTCACTTGTTTTTTTATAGACGTTTATTTTCTTCCAAACGAAATCATTGCCTTTACGGCATAGGACTGCTAGAAAAAGGTTCATGGATAATCGTACCATTAATTACCCCGCCGTTCTGGGGTAATCGTAGATCTCACCCTCTTCATCAGTGTATAAGACTTTACATCGCTTGACAAAACAGATAAACTAAACACACACACATATCTAAATTTGTAAACATAGATTTTATTGTAATTTTTATAGGTAACTTTATACGATAGGCGATGGTTTAATGACATGTAGATACAAAGAAGTGGTATAGGTAACAACTAACAACTGAATATAAATTAGTTACCAAATCTACTTAACAGCATATAATAGTGCATGTTGATCAGATCACCACTATATCTCCCGTCGTACCGGTTTTTATGTGTTCCCTAATGAAGAAAGTGTTCTGCGCAAAGAATTAGTAGTCCGGAAACAAACAACTTTCATATCTTAAGATATAAATAAAACAAAACGTTAGTTAGGAGGTTGTAAACATTTTTTGTTGTTTTTACATGAAACACTGAATCACTAATTAATTAATTAGTAGATTTAAATTAGTTTTTAAGCTTCATAGAAAATATAAAAGAAATTCCCGGGAAAAGAAAAAATAGAAACTTACAATTTATTACTGTACATTTAATAATATTTTTATTTTTCTAGCAGGCGAAGACTCCAGCGGCAGGCCCGATTGTTTGGATTTTTTTTTGCTACAGCACAAATACCAAAACTAAGACGGCTTGTGCAGGCTGGTCGTGCCATTTCCTTCCTATTTAAAAAATTTGTTTGAAGTTTCAAAGTTATCTGATACGAAAAATATGAATGCCAGAGTCTCTTGAGTGTGCGAGAAGCATTTCTTAGTGCTCCGCGAAGACATTGGAAAGAATAACGAACAACGATACCAGTCTTAAAACCTGCGATAACCTGCTTCGAATCCGTTGCCTTCTTATAACATATCGCCTTGCCTTCTCAGACGTCTTGTTTCTCGTCAATGAAATTAAGTAAGTTTCTTATTTTTGTTAATCTGGAGAGAAAGTAAAATTTTGAATGAAATAAAACTTGAGGTTGTAATATGTCAAAAGGCTGAAAACCCCCTGACGTCACTCGATTTAAAGGTGATCCTCCTGAAAAATAGTGCTCCTTTATGTAACTCTCACCTGAAAAGTCCACTGTGACTAAAAAAGTTTGGGAACCACTGGTGGAGGGGCTAGAGTGTGCGTGGTTTCGAGTTATATGTTTTGTTTCACTGTTTATTTTTATCAGTCGAAAACGGGATGAATCCCATTACGCGTTAGTAAGACTTTCAGAAACAACCTTTAAACAGCCCACAAATACTCACGAATATTTTGTATACAATTAATTGTTAAAGGATGAGAACAATCTGTTAAAAAGTTAAATCCACTACTCTCCTAGAGAAAAATTAAAATCGCCTCGTACCAACAAAACATAGCCTAACTGGCAAATAAAAGCACACTTCTAAGACAAATTCGCAAACAACAAATACGGGCGTTTTTCCAAATACGAAAGATATTATCAATGTAGGCTAATAACGAATTACGAATTTAAAGTTTTGTATGATTGTTTAAGGAAAAGGAATAAGAGTTCTGATAAACGTAAATATATCTTCAAAAATATTTTATTATTTGGGTGCACAATTAATTTTTCTAATTTCATTCTTGATCGAGACTGAAAATTCAGTGTTCTGTATTCAGTAGAGGAAGGAAGATGCTTCACCCCAATTTGAATAGTTTCAGCGCCGCCTAGATCTATCTGTAGAAATGTCTCTTTCAACGGAAACCAGATAGGAAAGAAGTGGAAGCCGGTAATGAGAGGAAAAGAAACAAGATGCAGAAAGGCTGGAATATTAGACTGGAAGTCACCTAAATTATATACAGACCATGAGTCCAATCTACTTTAGCAGCCCAGAACCAACCATAATTGTTGTTTTTGCAACGTCTAGACGATTACATAATCACAAAATGTGTAAGACATAGGCTATATTTTAATAACAAATTTTTTTTTAAATACTTCTTAATCTAAATCTTCTATACTTTATATATATTGTACACATGACTGATTCGTTCATCCTACTGTCAAAGAACGTTAATAAAGATCAATATGAATAAAATCGATTTATTATCGGCAATTGAGAGTTCTTTATTATTTATACTGATGATATCAACGCTGCGCTTGAAATCTACTCGCATTTCTTACTGATAGATAGATATTAACGCGGCAGTTATTTTATCTGTCCACATTAAAGTATTCATATCATTTCTTTATTATTGGCGTTATCTTTGTGGTAGTAGAAAAATGGAGTCACACGAACACTACTGACTGAATTGGTTCAATTTTATTATACGTCATTACACTTCAAAAGCAGGACAAGAAGGTTGTGCAATTATAGAGACAAGAGTGAGAACAGATGTAGCATGTGTGTGTGTGTGTGTGTGTGTGTGTGTGTGTGAGTGGCAGGGGGAGATTATCATCTGCCAATTCTTCGATAGTTAAGGGGATTAAGTATAAAAATTAGTGAACATAAAATAGTGAACATAATTGTTCAGGAGGACTAAATCTCGTTTCAACAATTATAACAAGAAATGCTACTGAAATACAAACAGATTTGCCGGCGCAGTGGTAACGTTCGAGACCCATAATCTCAACGGCTGTGCTACCTTGGAAGCCTTCTCTTATTATACAAAATAACAAAATAAATGGAATCTCAAAAGAAAATTAAATCTGGACTGTCTCGTTGAAAATGTATATGTGTAAATACTAGTAAGCTCCCTGAGCTGCAGTACTCGCTCATTATTTTGAATAGAGTACATTTATTATGACAAATATCTATGTTAGATATTTTTTCAAATATGGGAAAGTTAGAAAAATCACTATTTCTCTAGTATTTCTATAGAAATAATACAACACCTGTAGAACACATATCATGGTATAAACACTAAACATTCGTATTTGGGTTATATTTCCTTTTACTCGTAGTCTGACACCTTATTGGATTTAAAAAATTTTTTTAATATTTTTACTTCTATTTTGGGCTTTGCGGTCCCAAATTTTGGAATTTCTAAAACTCAACACTACATTCAGATGTTAGTTAAAATTCTCTTTAATTTGATACCACTCATTGGCTTTTGCGATTTTGTCACAATTTTGACCCTTTCAGATTTTTGCCTCCCGCCCCTTTATTTTTTTGGGAAATCAGTTTCAAAAAATTAATGTTAGTGTAGGATGAATGTATGGACACGCATGCTTAAATTATTCATTCAATTAAATGTTTGATATATCATGTCATTACAGTCAGGGGATACGATGATTGATACGTGAGGAAAGTATGATGAGGAGCGGATGCCTGAGAAGGTGAAGAGAAGTACAGTGTTATGGATGAGGGGAGCACGACCGATATTTGGGTATCTAGTAAGGAGAGAGGTTCAGCGATGGAAGAGAAGGACTACAAATAGAGGCAATTCTGTAGCCTTCCACAAAGTCTGAAGAGTCAGTAGAGGAAGAATATCTTATTAAATTTAATAAGTTGCAAATTCAATAGTTTTCTTTGAAAAGTAGAAATATTTGTTTTTAAATCTCACTTTCATTTACTTATATAATATTCATTTTTATTTGCACTAATTTATTGAAAGGCTGTCGTACTTTCGGAAATACTGTAATTAAGTGGGTAACGCTGTTACCAGTTTTCGTATTTGTAGCTTCTTTTAGACTGGTGGGTATGGCGCCCCTGCTGGTTACTAACGTAAGGGTCCCGTGTTTGGTTCCCAGACGTGGATAAAATCAAGGTGCGTTTTTCAGCCCCCAGATCCATACTATACGGAAATGAGAATCTGGCTTAACATACTGAGGCAACAATGGGAATCTGAAGCGTTACCCTGGCCACAGTATAATTGTTGTGATGTGGTTATTATCGGGGACAATTCCATAAATTAATGCCACCTCCATAAATCTGGTCGTTTTCTAGTTTTCTTGGTCGTTTCAATTGGCGTAAAGTACCCGAACAGTATATTTTATTTATTGCTGTATCTATTGACGAAAACCCTAGTACACAAAATCACAATCTTCATCTGGCTGTCACAATCTTCAACTCATTTACGACTGTCGTTGAAGATTTTTTAACATTTCTAAACCGCTAGTTCATGCATATCGGACTCATAAACAAGCCTTTGCAACTATTTCTCCAGGATAGAACAGTTTATCTCATGCTTTACACAAAATTTCATCCACGTTCTTTAATCTTCCATTGTAGAATGTCAAAAAAAGTAGCCGAACAGACCAAACCACAGCCTACTCAGCTGCCAAAATTAAACTATGCATCCGATAAGACTAAAATTTTAGACGACTGTCACTAAGGTCTGTATCAACATCACATAAAACAGTTTTTAAATGCATACTTGTAGTACAGGGAATTCAAAGATTGTACGAAGCTTTCGATCAAACTTCTTACACATAAGCGGCTTGGGGCGTCCGAGAATGCTTTCCGCTCTTCAGCTTTTTGCACCATTCTCGCATTGCTCTTCATATAATGAGCACCTAACGAGCACACGTGTGTTAAAGATTTGTCTAACAGACACTAAGTAAGTTACAGTTAAAATTTTGTTTTCTTGTTTGAATCTACGGTTGAAGATTGTATCGACTATTTAGTGCAATTATCGGTAAATGTATATTTATCTCCAACTACGAGAAACAAGGGGTTGCAATTTTAAAGACTTTTGTTGCAATTATTGAAAAAAGTGACTTTTTCACAGAAAAAATAGCTGTTAATTAATGTAAGACTAAACACATGTGCATACGTATATTTTGTCACATACCACTCAAAGTATATTCCCAAATGTTAATCATATTAAGATATTTATTTTATTTGTTGATAAATTGAAAATTTTAACAGATTTCATATACACATAAAAATAAAGTCTTTAATATTGTCTGTAAAATCCAGATGTTTATATTCAGCCACAAATTAAATGACAATTGATCGAAATGTTTCCTTTACATAAATGCTATCTCTATGAAATCATAAATGCTATCTTATTATTTTATAAAATAATCAGAATAGTTTAGGTCTTGTGCAAAGCAATCCTTAGTATTTCAAAAAAAAAAAAAAAAAAAAAAAAATTATTATCGAGTCAAAGAAACTCGTTACAACGACCTATAGGCTACTAACAAAATGTTTTTGGACTTTACCTTACTTGAGTAGAGTACCATGAAAAATGACTGTGGAATTCTACAGTACAGGAATGTGACGTATGCAGTATGATGTTTATTGAGAGACAAAGAGCACCTGATACACGGAGGCAAAGCCCAAGGATACCACACAGGTGACGAAAACGTTGTCAAGCCGGTTGAGCGACATCGCCACCTCGGTGGCCGGGGTAGCGGTGGTATGTTGCTCCTTATAAATACAGTACGCCACGTGACAACGACGATTGTGTAAATTAAAAATTAACATTACACACGATACTGACTGAAGTAGAGCTCGATAACGTAGTCGCTGCATCCGGGGCGTTTAAAATGTAGTTAAAATGGGAAATAAATCATAAACTCATATTAATCATACACACATAATAAATCATACTAAGTAATGCTCTTTTATATCGTCCCGCAAAACACGTAGAAAGTGTGCAATATACGTAAAATAAATACAACTGCCAAAGCAAATCACAGTACAACACATAAACACATATCACAACACAACACATATTACATCACATAATAAAGCCTACTACTCACAATAAATCATATCTCAAAAGTCTCGATATACACTACTCTGATTCAGTCTTTTCACTTTCCGAGTATTTATACATATCATTTTTTTACACTCTATGTGGTTCTTCTTGCACCTCTTTCTTTATGTCACCCCACTTTATGACCCTCTTCTGAGTTTTCAATAATATCTCTAAGTTCTCCTTGGCCTTCCTCTTTCGTTTTTTCTTGGACGTTGATTTTTTTTTTTAAACTCTCTTCGCGGTTCTTCGTCTTTATCATCCAGCACAAAATCCAAACTACCTTAGCTATCCCTCTCCATTTTATCTACTTTGAGTTGATGCCCTGGGCCGTTCGGTTATTATCTCGTATTATATTTGGTCTCTTCAGGACTTCCCCCCGATTTTCTCAGAAATCTCAACTTCTCAGCATTGATCCTTGATATATTTTTCTCATGCAACAGACATGTTTCTATGGCTTACAGAATTGTTGGTCTCACAATAATCTCCACGATCTTCATCTTAAAGATTTCCATCTTAAATCCTTTGGGATTTTCCTTTCATTCAAAAAGTATTTTTCTTCACAATGTGTTTTCTTCTTTTTCCTATTGTTTCATTCGTTTATAGCCTACTTGACCTATCTTTCTCTTCTTGTATTTTTCTCATATGTTTAAAGGTTTAAATCTGTCCAAATTTTTGTTCTTTTTTCCAATAGGCTGGTCGATAAGTCTCTTGACACATACGATTTGTTTATTCCTACTAGTGTCTAGCGACCTAGGGCCTACTTTGTATTATGAATATTATTATTACCACGATTTTCATGTTCTTTTAATTTAAAGACCCGATCATAACGTTAAGGGTGAATTACAATATCTAAGTTTCCATCAATATAACTACGTCATCATCATATAATAGCCCGGTATTTGCGTTTCCTTAATTCTCAAGTTTCCTAACTTAACCTACTTCATCTTCTCTTACAGTAACATCTTCACAACGTCATCAATTACTATCATAAACTAGTATGCTCTGGGGCTGCAGAACTCGCTCACTATTTTAAACGAAGTACATTTATTATTACATAAATTTCGATATTAGATCATTTTCAGTTATGGGAAGAATTAAAAAAATTCCCTATTATTCTACTATTTCTTTAGTAATATAACAATTGTAGAACACACAGTCATATGATAAAGACTAAAAAATACTTTTAGTCTGACACCCTGCTGGATTTTCACAATTGCTTTTCAAATTGTTGATATATTTTTTAGACCTCCGCTTAACAAAATTTTTAAATTTGTAAAACTTAACAATGGATTCAGACAATTTTAAAAATTTTCTTTAATTTTAAAACCCACATTAATTCTTCCGATTTTATTAAAATTTTCATCCACTTTTGGCCCTGACGCCACAAAATTTTCAAAAATTAACATTATATTCAGACTGCGGTTAAAAGCTCCTTTAACTTTATACCCTACATGAGCTTTTACGATTTTCTCAAAATTTTCCCCTCACATTTTTGGATCCTGCCTCCCTATTTTTTGTGGAGATCATCTCAAAAACTGTAGGGTAAACGCATGCCAAGTTTTACGAAAATTAGTTGAGGCATTCAATAGTTATCGTGAGTCATGCCCCAAATAGACAAACAGACAGACAGACAAATGTCAAACGTTCGCGTTAAAAATGAGAACTTGCTTCGCTCGTTCATAAATTAATATACTAAACTCGATAATACAACGTGATCTAATTATATAATTGACAAAATATATAACATTATGAATGTGCAGGGGTACAGTCCATACATACTTAACCTGAAGTCTTTGATTTGTAGGAAACTGTCAGATTGTAAACTGTCGGAAACCCTTCCAGTTTACGGAAACTACTATCTAAGTTTTAACTTTATTTACTTCAGTTCAAGAAAAGTAGATTTTTTAAAACATACATTATTTAAACCGATATCACGGTGGTCACGGGTCAAAGTCGCGGCGCTGGACATCCCATAATGAAATTCATAACGGTAATGAAGCCACCATTATGCGTAACGGTACGGAGTAAAAGTCAACCGCTAGGGGTTTGTCGGACGGTGGTTGTATGTCCTGCGGTCGGAATTAATTGAAGATCTTTTGTTATCTTTTCTCCCGCAGTCAGAAATTACAGGTTGTGTTCTCTTATTATATACTATTTATTTTGGTCTAAATTATAATTTTTTACCCAACATATAATATCAGCCTAGATTAGGTCAGGAAAAAATATCAAGTATCAAATGTGGTGCGTTAATTAAGACGAAAGTTTTATTAAAAACAGAACGAAATAGATAAAAAGAAGAATACAGTATCTAAATTGTATATCACACAAATGCTGGATGTAATAACATTTTGACATATTTAATCTAACAGAGAAAACAAATAGCCTATTGAAAACTGAGCTCCTTAATAAAAATCTACATTTTGCAATCATATTGCATTCTTGATTGGGAAAGTCAAACAAAAAAAGAAAATACCATTTCCAATATCAACGTTTTGTATTTCTGTCCGTCAAAAATAATATAATATAATGAAACCAAAAGTATGTGTAAATAGGCTACATGGAATACAATATGTAGGCCTGCTTATGTGGAAAAAGAACTATAACATTTATGGATGCTTGAATCGCTTATGCTTGAACCACATAGACTATTTACGAAAGAATTACGTAGAACAACTTACGTATTAATAATAATTTTCATACTCTCGAAACTAATAAAATAATTAATATTCTGAAAAGTCAACGAATGAACATATACAAACCAACAGAGAGATAATAAAGTAGCTTTTCAAAAAAATGTTTAAAGTTACTATGGTCTTGCAGTTGGCAAAAGGGGTCTAAAGTGTGCTGTGAGTGATGAATACGGACAAACGTTAAGTAAATATAAATTGAATAGTAATTCATTAAATACAAAGCGAATATAAAAAATTTAATTAATAAATGGTAATTCCATCCGTCAAAATAAGAGTGCATGATTTAGATCTAATCAGGCCTACATCCTGCACGGCAGAGGTTTCAGTCGCCCCACTGTAACGTGAAAGATCTCGGAAATGAACAGTTAATGATAAACAGAACTCTGTCCTTCCTAAAGCAGCAAGCTTAGTGTATCGACTCTGAAGACATTGTATTGTGTCTTAGTGTGTACGAATTTTCACTTTTATTGAGAAACTAGAATGTAGGTGAGAACAGAACATACTGTCGAGCAACACTCCTGGTAAATGTCGTTGGGCGGAAGGCCTTAGTTGCCGAGCCCTCAAAACATAAAAATTTTAACAATTTTTGATAACGACTCTTTGAAACAATTTTTGAAAAGAAATCGACTTTAGCCTCATTCTGTATACCTTCTTGAGGACATTTATATTAATATTGCTGTTTAAATAAATGCAAGTCGTGTGAAGAATCTACTACTACTACTACTACTACTACTACTACTACTACTACTACTACTACTACTACTACTACTAGTCTACTACTACCACTACTGCTGTTGCTGCTACTGCTACTACTACTACTACTACTAATACTACTACTAGTATTACTACTAATAATAATGGTAAGGATATTAATAATAATATGGACACATTCAGACACTACAATACTAAGGTCAAACAGTAATGTTTGTATGCAGCTAATAAAAGATTCTCGGACATGGGAAAAAAATTTAAGAAAAATCATAGGACCCAGACAAGTCAGAAAACTGAGTTAAATTTTTGTTGAGACTACAGAGTTGTATGAAAAGCTTGAGAAAATCTCGACCACTATTAAGAAAATATATGAACGCATAAGAAGAATACTACCAGAAAGATAACAAACAATATCCTCAGCTTGGAGGAGAACAGTAAGACACAAGTACCATGGGTGAAAGAAGGTTATCAGGAACTAGTAAAATGTGAAATCAGAGGAAAAGGTATTGGAAAGAGAGAAGAGTTCAGAAAGGAAACTGCAGAGGTAAGGGATCTGTCCGAAATGTCCAAGGAGAACCGAGGGGGTATTATCGGAAGAAGAACGAGCAAGAGTGAACCAGAGAATGAAGGAATACTGACGAAGGAGAAAAAGTACTCCAGAAAGTAAAGGAAGTTGTGTAATCGCAGCCATAGAAGGCTGAAACTAAAAATAAAGGAATATTACTAATAATAATACAAATAATCATCATCATCATCATCATCATCATCATCATCATCATCATCATCATCATCATCATCATCATCATCATCGTCATCGTCGTCGTCGTCGTCGTCGTCGTAGTCGTCGTCGTCGTCGTCGTCATCATCATCATCATCATCAACAGCTGCAGCAGCATAATAATAACATATTATGCCGATGACGACGACGATGATGATGATGTTGCCGACGAGGACGACGACAACGATGACAACGATGATGACGACGACGATGACAATGATGGTTATGCTGATATTGCTACACCTTATACGTATTCTATATTAGTACTCCGTATTGCTTATTCTATACTCCTTTCGTACTATACAAGCGAGCACAGGTTGGTCTGAACTGTGCAGCAAATAAGAAAGGTGCTATGGTCGCCTATTATGACGGCAAGCGTTACTCTGGCTTAATAAATTTAATTTAATTGTAATAAAATAAACTACAATAGAATTTAAAAATAAGTATTATTTAATGACTAGCAAAATTAATTAGTTAAATAAGCAATTCTACAACAATCGACGGAGGCTTACACTTTTCATCGAAGTCATTTTGATTGGAAGCGTTTGTATTAGTTTGTTCGTTATCTTTAGTAAATTATTAAATATAGAACTTGACATAAAAATAGTCTATATTAGTCACAGAATAATCTAACATTACTGGGATGAAAATCATTGCTCAAAATATTAATTCGCTTAATGTAACTGTATTCGCATTTAGTTACAAGAAAAACCATTACATTTCAGGGAAACAAAAGATTCAGTGCAGTTTTCATGGAAAGAAATGTATGATTTTTTTTTTCGTTTCTCACTTTACCCAGAGTTCGATTTCCGCTTTGGCAAAAATGTAATCTGGTGTTTAGTCGACAGCTCTCTTTTTCCAAGGTGATGGTAAACCAGGCATACGAAGTATCACTAAGTATTAATGCTTAGTGACACGTCTCTAATTAGCTGTCTAAAAGAGACGCTAAACTGCAGGTCCTGTATAAGTTTATATGTAAGAGAATCGGTGGTCGCCGACTTCAGTAGTTTCAAAGAAGAAGATAATTAAACTCGTGCTGTTTCTAACTCTGCATATTTCATATTTCCTCGGTCTGCGTTTGTTAAACAGACTTTTAAAGAAAATGAAAAATGAATTATATTTGACAAACTCCATACTATTCGCCGCACTAAACAAAGCTCCATTTCAGCAACGCTTCGTTAAGGTATCAGTAAAGTACTCTCAATGTTATTATTACCATCGAACGTTTCGTCAGACTCTTATGTGACATCATCAGTGGTAAAGCTGAGCATATTTGGAAATGTGCATAAAGCTAAGACTCAAGTTTACTGTTTTAGTGACTGATAGTAAGCCTAATAGGCCTATGTTAGTATATTACAATGTCAAGCCAGAATCGGACATTCCCTTGTCGGGTATGAGCATTCCCACACCACGAACCGAAGCAATAGTAACTATTTTTCAAGTAAGACAACGTTTCATGCAACAGGAAAAATGTGAGGTTTTCAGATTTTCATTCTCAGTTTGATCAGAGTCTACCCTTTCTTGTTGATAATTAAAAAGTCTCGTTGTATTTTTTTGTTTTTAATAAAAATGTCACGAAATTTTACTAACAACTTAGTTTATAGAGAGGTCACAGGGTTACTTCTCCCGATAATTGTTCTAAAAAATTCCTAATTTAGAGGGAAGTTTATAAAATGTTATGTGACAACGAATAATAAGACTTTTTTAAACTGTGCACTGATGTAAATTAAAAGTTTTATCAAGATTACTAAAACGTTTGACCGCAATTAAACAACCTAATATTTTTGTGTAAACTTTAATTAATAATATTCTAAGAATAAAAATAAAAATGAAAATTATAACATTCTATATTTAAAAGACAATTAAAATTAATTAGAAGACATCTGAAAATAAATTAAATTTGGGTGATCTATTTAAAAGGTAATTATATTTTTTGCCAAAAAGCTACATGGTTGGTAACACTTATCCCTATAAACTCGAATGCTTCCTTTTCTTCAGCATACAAAAATGATAACTGCCTCACAACTTGTCGTCACACCTTAGGTACAAAGTGACTATTTGATAATTTATCATAGAAACGAAGCCAACAAATGTCACCTTTTTGCGATAGCTGCTGTAAATAATAAACGAAGAGACTCAGATTATTAAAAAAATAGGCCTATATTATAGTATTGTTGAGTATATTAACATCTCAATCGTAACGTAAAAAAATTTTGATTTAATAGCTCATATAGGCCTACGTTTTGACTGGCAAGAACCAGCAAGTAAATAATTTTGTATTCTCAAAGTAAAATTTTAAAAGCAAAAATCGAATTTTACGAAAGAAATAATTAAATAAACAGAATTCTTTATTAAATAAAATATTTTATCCAGGAATAAAGTATTTTGATGATAGTAAAATCAACATGAAGTAAGTCTAAACAAAATGAGAGTAGTAGTTCGAGCAGAATAATAACACTAAGTCAGCTGTTATTTTGGTTACAGAAGGAATTTATTAGCCCGTTGTGGATACCGTCACAACGTTTTGTGAATACTAATAAGACAAACATCAAGACAGTCGTTTCTTGTAGTTTCAAACTATTCAATTCTCAGGGGTACGGTATCATTTTGCAATCTGTACTATGTCCGGAAGTTTGAGTGTACGTACATCTTTATCGCAATCGTTTTAAACGTTTGTTGAAAATTTAAAAGCATTTAACGAGAACTGATTACTTTCGTACCAATTTGATGACTGTGTTAAAATGTAGAACGACTGTACGTGATAATGGTAGGTATTTGTTTAAACGAATGTCCACATTATGTGTACTGTAGTAGATGGTATCTGCAAGACCACACACAGAGTCGTACAATAAATATATGTTTGTGTGTGTGTACGTGTATAAATGTAAATGTGTACACGTTAATGTGAAATGTGGCTGGCAGCATGCTCGGAATTCCAGGACGAGTAGTGTGGCCATGCGAAGTAGAAGGCAGCTGAACTGATTCAGCTGATAAGACAGGAAGTCTTGAAAAACGGAAATGCTTTCGTTACGCCAGCAAAAAAAATTCTGCTCTCCCTTCTCATCTTTTTATTTGTCTAATGGAAGACTGTTTTAAAGAAACCATAATATTTCGAATAATTTCATATTATCTTCTTCCTATTGTTTCCATGTGGAAGGTTCTAAACAGGATTGTGTAAAACGAAGTAGCATACATTTTAATGTTGATTATTTAAAATTATTTTTTAGTTATTTAAACGTGTAGCTGTGGAATGAAAGAATTTCATAATAATTAACGGCTGTATCATCGGAACATGTTTTATTGAAGCAAATTAAGGTCTGCTATAATTAATTCAAAAGTCTCATAACTTAGTGAGGGAGGTAGGAAGGAAGTACAATGCCTTTAAGAAATTTTCGCTTGTATTGTATTACCCGAATTGAAGTTTACTAATACAAATACTTATAAAATTATAGCATTATAATTTTTAATTTTACGGCGTCAGATTGTTATTTACATCGCTTCGCATCGCAAGTGGTGAAATAATTTTGACCATAAACAAAGCTGTAAAACATATGAACGCAATAAATTGTACACTCCAACGATTTATTTACTTTTAAACACAATTTGTCGTATTTGCACTGTTAGTCGAACTAAATGGATCGTTTTTAAAACCAAGGGGTACTTAATGGTTTCTGTACTCTTGACACCTCTTAAAAAATTATATGTTAATTTTGATTACGATTTTTGATAGATAACATGTAGATGTTGACCTGTTAGAAACTTTTTTGTTGTCGCAGATAGATATCTAGTGTAAGCGAATTAAATTATGAAAATCGGTTGTACTTAGTTTTTATTGAGTCTTCAAGTCTATAACTTAATACGCTATCAAGATATAAAGCTTATATTGAACGCTTACCTATTGTCTTCAACAGTGTGTGTTTATATGTAGTTTGTTGAGACGAAAGAATGCCAACTTATCAGCTGATAAAGACTTTAATGAGCAATGGTTTCTTAAACACCCCCCTTTCCACTGTTAGCTGTCAAAACCATTTTTTAAACAAGAGAATCATGAAAGCAACAAAATACAACAACAAGTGAGATGAAAACGGCTGAATACGAGTTGAAAATTTTGAAAAGTAAGTTTATTTTACTGTGTGGGAAGTAAAGTAACAGGGATATCAAAAGTATATAGGCCTACTTTTGCATATCGAAGTGTACCTTGGCGCGTGGACTGTGCAAGAAGCATGTCGTAAAGGTGTATTTCGATTAAAATGCAGTCGAGTATGATATAGAAGAAGTATCAAATACCGACTTCGAGTTAAGAAGGAAATTTTACAATTTTATATTTGAGGTATCGACGATATCTATCGACGTTGGACAAGGCGATAGATCGACGACTAGAATCTAGGTGTTGTACGAAACAGTGCAGAATTAATCCATAAAGTAAGAAGACTGATTAAAGAGAATTAATGTCTAGGAAGAATTCAAGTTTTAGGAGAAATGTCACTAAGAGGACAGGCGTGATCACATAACATTACTTGAGAAATACAGTTTTGGTTCGTACACCGATTGAAGAGAGAGGAGAGAGAACAAACTGGACAGGAAGAGAGCTTCTGTAGTTCATAAAGCAGATTACTAAGACGTAATATGTTGTGAGTATGCAGAAATGGAGATAGTTACAGTTGATGGGTAAGGTTTGCCGGGTCATCAGTCAAGAGAGAAGACTTATTACATCGTAGCGTCCTCAACGTGTAACACGGTAACCTAAATTATGACATTTTCCCTCAGCAGTCTTTGCGTGACACCATTTTACTGGCTTCTGTACTGAACTTTGTGTTTAATCCCTACGAATGGCGGTGCTGTATCTAATTAAGTAGTTTTTGAAACACGATTCGTAGAATACAACGCAATTAATGCAAAGAGAGAAACAAAAAATATTTTTTTTTACCGTAACTAACACATTGCTAACGTTATTAAACTGTAATTATGTCACTAAATAGTTTAAGGAAGTCGTATCACTCAAACTTTGAATGGTTTTAGCTAGAGGGCCTTTTTTTCAGTGGCACAAGTCTAACGTTTCAAAAGAGAAAAAGAAGTAACAGGCGTGACTGAAGTAAAAGACCGTTTAGTCGAAACTAGTTAGTGGTTTAATCAACTACTGAAATTCATAGAACATACTATTATGTATTTATCTTTCAGGGCACCTACAGTTTGAAAGCGCCATCGTATTATTAAAAACAACTTATTTTCTCAGTTTAATTCATATCTTCTGTGTTTTTACTCTTCTGAAAGAGTTTCTCGCCCAGAATCTACTGGTGGTAACTCGCAAATAGTCTTCAACCACACGTCTGCGTTCAACAGTGGGTACCGCAAAGTGGAGACCTTGAGTGCCTAAAGATTCTTCGACGGTCTCAGTAAACAAATCCATCGAGCAGACTTGAGATACGTTGTAAGTTGCAAACGCGTTTATAATAACAAAATTACAAATAACAAAATATTTATTATCATGAATACGAACACAGACAGGTTTAGCCCTATTTAAATGAGAGTAAACAAAGGTACTGTTTTTACTTCCATGTTCCGTAAGGACATGGAAATATGATGATCGCGAAAAAAACCGTGTTCGAGATAAGGGCTGATTCTGATCGTACTACACTCAAAACATGTAGAAAAGTCATTTTACGACAAGTGCGTGTGTGTGTGTGTGTGAGTGTCTGTGTGTCTGGTCTGTATGTAAAATTTTTTCTATGGCAAACGATAACTGCCGCAAATTCAAACAGAAGCAAATAATATTTGCATATGTGCCCGAATTGTAGAGAACTGAAGGCTTATTGATTTTGGTGAAGATCGGTTAAGGGGGGGGGGAGTAGTTTACCTGCAACATTTTAAACAAAAGTAAAGTAACAAGAGTAAAGTACTTAATTTTGATAAATAAAATATGCCGAAAAGAAGGTCGTAATAATCCACTGTAGAAAGGAATGTGAAATATTTATAAATTTAAAGGGTAGTTGAAGGGGAGGGGTAATTTTTTGAAAATTACCTTTCTGATATCGAATAAACTACTTCAATTTGAAGGATAACACACCTCAGTAATTACATATAATGAAACTATTACTCAATAAAAGTGTAAATATCAAAAATGGGGTTGTTCGGTTAAGAGGGAGGGGTAGTTTACCTGCATTGTTTTGTGTTTTAACAAGAGTAAAGTACTTCATTTAGATAAATAAGTGCCCCGAAAATAAAGTAATATTAATCCAATGTAAAATGGTACATGAGATATCTATAAATGGAGAGGGTAGTTGAAGGGGAGGAGGTGATTTTTTAAAATTACTTTGCTGTATCAAGTAAAGTAAGAGTATTTAATTTTGAAGGGCAAGAAACCTTAGCAATTACATATGATAAAACAATTACTCTATGAAAGTTTAAATATCATTAAAGGGGGGGGGTCGGTTGAGGAGGAGGGATGCTTATGTGCGTAGTTCAGTTTCTTTATAAGAATAAAGTTCCTAATTTTTATAGATAAAGTGACTTGAAAATAACATTATATTAAACAACTACCCCATAAAACAATATCTGTAGGCTAAATAGTGAAAATAGTATGGAATGGGGGATACTTTTTTTTAGAAATTATGGAACCGAATTCTAGTAAACGATTTTAAACATAAATCCTAGAACATGGGAAGTCATGTATGGTTCTCCAGACCGATATTTTTTAAACACAATTTTTACCAAAACAACTTCTAATAAAAATAACTTTTATTTGTAATTTCACAAGTTGGAATGTCACATTATTGAATATATTCTTGCTGCAATACTGTCAATTTATTTTTAAGTAAACCTATGTAAGGAAGACATGAGTATAACTAATTATCTGTTAATCATAAGTAAATATGATATATTACAAGGAAAATTATGTTTCTTGTATTTGACGTTCGTGTAACGTTGAAGATAAATTTATAAAGGCATATAAGGCTAATACAAACAACGAACATTATTGCTTGATTTAAACAGTAGATTAATTGCTGAAAATATCTAAAAGCAGAGGCCTCCTGCAGGCTCAAGCTTACCAGAACTAGGAGTGTAAAACTGTATCGTCATGGTGAAGAACTGCTGTGTTTTTACACGGTTACTGGACTTCAAACATTAGTCAGCTAGGAGACGTTAAACCCACTAGGGGATTTAATTTCCCTCATCACTGTGGTCCGGAGTTATATGATATTGATCGAAACGTCGGCTCAGTTTGAACACGCGATTAAGACAATCTCACTGTCACGGCAGACAAGGATCTGAAGTCGGAGAAACAGTTTAGGTCGAAATCATTAAGCGCGGTCTTGGCGGCCTTATGAACGCCCAGGAGAAACACAATTATATTTGATAAATGTTTCGTTGAGAACTGCACAGTATAAAGCACCCCGAGGGAAGCACACATGACTGGCTTGCGACCGGTAGTCTCCACGCTCGTGATTTCTCTCTATGTAGCCTACGTACGCCGCGATATTCAATTCATATTGTACACGCAATAACAACCGCTCCTGGTTGAGTGTGAATGTAAATATTGTGTTTTAAAAAGAGATGGTTTGTTTTTTTGCACGATTTAGAAGTTCGAAGAGCTGTCGCAGAGCTGTCTGGAATAAAACTATACGCCGGCCTTCTGAAATGTTTGTGGTAGAAAACAGTAATTTACGACTTTTCAGACAGAAAGTTTCATAAGCCATCATTAAACTCCGGCTGTAAAAATATTATTATTGTGAAAGTGAATATTAATATTATTGTTAAAGGTAATATTGTGAGACCGCTTAAAACTAATATTACAAAACCTAATAGGCCTATTATGCAAACTAACAAAGCTAATATTGTGAAACGCACAGGCGAAATATTGCTTCTCTTAGATGAATGGTTGGAACTCGGAAGGAGGAACCATAGTATGTCTGTTCCATAAGAAATATCATGCGGAGTAATTAATTATTCGACGGTTGTACACCTTTACGATATTTTCTAGGCATACAAAAGTAAAAGAAGATTTGAAACGCAGAAGTAATTATGGTTTCTGTAGTTGAACAGATTACTCCGAGCGGATGAATACTTCTCTGTACACAGCCATATAACATAACCAGGTCTCTTCATTAACAGCACAGTGATGGTGGCACTATAAAATATGGAGCAGGATTATAAAACTTAATATATATACCTACACTTAGGGTATGAGCTGGGACATAGTCTTTTCTAAGCGAAGCTACAGAGCAAAATTGCTTTACTACTGATGAACAAACCCGTAGCTGTTAGGCGTTGTTTTCTTGTTTTACTGAGAACCACACCGAGAGCTTCCTTTAAACTAAAATGACCATTGAAACGTATTCGACTGTGTTAATTGTTGATTTCACAAGCGGCTACAATTCTTGAAAGAATTTTTAATTTTGAATAAAATATTTAGTAAAGTAGGGTGTACTGAGTTAACAAATTTAACATACAACTTGTAACGCCATTCACACATTACGTAAAAATTCCTGTTAATCAATGTCAAGAAAGTTAAAAATTAAATTAAAATATTTAGAAGAAAGGAAAGACCAAAACCAAACTATAGCATATACAAATTATTATCGTATTTAAGTAGAGCAAGGAAATAATACGCAGTTCTTATGAGTGAAACAGGTCAGATCTTTTGTTATGAAATAAATCCGTTATTTTTATTCAAATTTCATAAACAAAATATCGTGGATTAAGAAAGAAAGGGCTAATTTTTTATGTAATTAGACATTTTTTGTTATAAGTACCGAATTTTGAAAAATTTAGAATTAAAATTTTAATCAGCCGCCATTCTAAAAATTTTGAGATATCAGTTTGTGTTTGTTTAGTTCTTATAAGAAATATAAACATACTGAGTATAGCAAATTTCAACTCCACATCACATCTCGTTTGGCAGTAGTCATAAAGACATGCAGGTGGAAAATGTAGCATTTATCGAAGTATGTTTAGCGGACGTTTTTCCTTCAGTGAAGTGAGTAGTATCAAGCCCCGAAGTTTGACACCAGCTTTTGTAAACTCTGTATAGAAGGGCCGCCTCTGGTGAGAGCTGTCTCCAAATGGAAGAAGTAGCAGAAATCATAGCGAGTAACCGCAGTGGCAATTCCTTGTCTTTAGGTGATGATGATGATGATGATGATGATGATGATGACGACGACGATGATGATGATGGTGATGATGATGACAACGACGACGATTATGGTTGGTGGTGGTGGTGATTGTGATGACGCTGATACCTCGTATATCCACCTGATTCATGCCAAAACTGAAAATATGCGCACACTCGTAAGAGATAGCAATGCCTAGGGACACTGCACAACGGTGGTCTTAAGCGCGTAATAATCAGATTCTTGTGTTAATTCTTCCGCATTAACAACGGCGTTGGCCCCGCGCGTGCTGTCGGGACTGTGTAATTATAACGCGGACGGTATTCAATCATCGCTTACACAGAGTTGAAATCTCACACAGAATTTAGATTAGATTTTATACAGACTTGGTCTGTAAATTGGTAATATATTTTTACATTAAAATGTAAATTAGATTTGAATCAAAATTACTAAATTAAAAGACCATTAAAACCGCTCTTACTCGCTTTTTCAATGAAACCGCAGAGAGGGTTTAAAAAGTTACAAGAATGTGAAGGAGAACTTGATCAAGACTAAACAGTCACTCAGCAGATGAAAAATTTGGACATAGGATACGAGATTTGGAAAGCATGAAAAAATAAGAGGAAAGAAAAGACAGAAGTTACTACTTGGTAACACCGAAGTACAGACATATAGACGACAGGACCGTATTTACGGAGAGGGGACGAACGGGACCGGATGTCCCCTCAAAGAGTTGAAAAAGTTTAAGAATTTTGTTAATCTCTTAATTTTTAGGCTGTTATATTATTTTTGCAGCTGTATAGCTAATATAGTAGTAACAAGTTTTCAATATACAAACAGGTTTATTACACAGCATTAGCATATACTTTTGAAATTTCAGTTGTTAGTTGGTCAGGTGTGTTTGATTATTGTTACAGGTGGGCAGATGTCGTGTCGGGTAGTAAAGGTAACTTGATTTGGTACATTGATTTGTATACCATTCGGTGAGTTGGTGTAAATGCATATGTAGGTTGTCAGAAGAAGTACCTTGGGAATTTACGTTAATGTACAGCACAGGAAAAGATGAAGTGGGGGTGACGTTTGTTTCAGGTATGTCGGCCGTGTAAATCATGAACACTAGGGGACCAAAGACGCTGTCTTGAGGAACACTGATTCAACTGAACTAGCTAGATTTGTAATCATTGTGTCATAGTGAAAAAGGCTGTGATAATTAGCTACGACTTTGGCAGAAGGTATTGGATGACAATGTATTTTAAATCTCTAATAAGGTCAGGATGCCATACTTTGTCGAACGCTTGGGAGATGTCAAAGAGTACTCCTATACAGAATTTATTTTCTTCGAGACTCCTGGATTTTTTGTTAACTATCCTGTGGACTTGTTGCGTTGCCGAATGGCGGTTAAACAAGTGATTAGGTGGAAATGTAAGTGTTAGAATCTCGTGATCTTCTTGAATACTTTTTATGATAGTCCCTCAAACACTTTACTCAATATGGGCAGAAGAGTTATAAGCAAGTAGGAATTTTGGTTGGTTTCGGGGTTATTATAATTTTGGCATTCTTAATATTTGGGAAAGTAGGCTAATTTTACTTTCAAAGAACAAAATGCTATTGAGAGACTAGCGCATTGGTAAAACGGCTGTTAAAATGATAATAGCTTTTCCATGTAGCTCCTACAAAACTTGGTACGAGAGCAAGTCGTATCCCGGAGGTTTGCGTATGTTTAATTTTCTTATTTCTGGCTTAACTTCAACTGGTACAAATACTCTTATAGGAGGAGACATTTTGCATGGTACATTAATGAAGTGTATTATTCATTGTCATCATCCTTAGGTTGAGCTTTGAACACTTCATATGTATATATGTTCGGCAAATGTATCAGCTTTTCCCTTGTTAGACCTTGTCCATTCACAGCCCGGCTTACGATTTGGAGTATGCGTGTAAGAGATCCTTTTCAGCTTTCCTTTTGCTTTCCATAGTGTATTATCGTTTGGGTAAAACGTAGTGATGAAACTTTGGAATTTAGAATTCTGGGAGTTTTTAAATGTTTTTCTTAATTGTCTGGAAAACATATACGAGAACATATAATGTTGATTGGTCATATTTCTTGACCTATGCCAAAATCGCGTGGCCGGCGTGTCCTTAGATTAACTGACGGATGTGTAGTGGTAGGCCTATACCGACAGTATGGTGTTGTTTCGCGACTACTTTTATAAGTGGAGTGTGGAGTGCCAGGCTGCCTGTTGTAAGAGTAGTGAGCTACTGTGCAGCTTCGTCCAGATCCTGGCGTCATTTCAGTCGTAGCTTGTACGTACTTTACGTCTGCTATAATAACTTTTGAATATACCCCAATCTGTATGTGTTGACATTAACTGGAAGGGGGGACGTTTGTTGACGACAGTTCTGCTCATGCTAGCGAAGTCGGAAGTACGATCGGACAAAAGTCGATCCAAGATCCGACTAAATACTTGTTATAACATAATAAATATTTATTTTTCCTTAACGATAAGCCTAAAATTCACATGCGAGTTTCAACACCCATCCGTTACAGTTACTTTTTCATTGTTTTTGATCTTTATTCTTCATGATAATTGGATAGAATCTTTATTTTTAAAAATATATTTGAATTATCAATTTGTAGTACATATTGATAAAACTGTTAGGTAATCAGTCACTAGGATGTAGAACAATTTTAAGATCTTACAAACTTACAAAAATAAGTTGTAATTAAAAATATCCAATTAAATTAATGGCTTCAGTTTCCTGTGTTCATTGTTTATCCTGGATCCTTGTTGTATTCGTACGGTCATATTAAGTACAGTGAATAATACAGTTTTTTGTAATCAGCCTGTTTGAATAGGATTTCGCTCTTGGAATGTACAATCGGGTTGTTCCGATTGTATAGGCCTACATACAGTGATTTTAAAACGTTCTCGTACTTTAAATACTTCAGATACTGTTTGGTAAAAATTTCTTCATTGATAACAAAATACAACTATAGAGCTACCGTAACGTTTTTCAACGACAATTACAGAGGCACTAATTTTAACAAACTGTTGAGAATTATAACTGTTCTACCGGAATCGAAGCAAATATATAGACTTACTGGTTATAACGGGGATCGAGTGCCTTCTTCGCAGTGCACCAGTGTCGAAAGAACAATTCTTCTCGACAAAAACGTTGATTAAATTAATTAACGGGGCTTGAGTATCAACTGTTGCAAGCAAGGCGGGCAGCGCACAGGTTTCAACAGGAGGACATAGCGAGCCCAGCAGTAAACGATGATGACTCAGTATAGCAGCTGGTCCAGTGTTAATGACCTTTCATTGTCGGCTTCTTCTATTTACAACTCGCTCTCTCTGTCTCTTTCTCTCTCTCGCATAACAAACAACTCTATCTCGAACTGTTGTTTAACAGTTCACAGAAAATAGGCTTTGTATTCAATATTACGTGATGTGGTGTAAGTATTATGTGTTACAGAAGGGAAACAGGCGTGGTGTTCGCGCACATAAAACGTTTATTTTTGAAGATGTGATGAGGAAATCTATAAGGAACGTTACGTAGGAGCACGTAAACAGCCTGTTACATTAACGTTCGTCAGAACTTCTGTTAAATGCCCAAGTGACCTCAGTAAACGTAATGCAAATTTTGTACTAAAGAAAAGGCAAAAAATACCCATCGAAAACAGCAGCGTATAATAATAAAAAATTATAATAATACGATTATTATTATCTGTAAAAGAATAAAATTTAATTGAAAAGTTATTTTGGCCAAATCGGAATAGTTTTTTTTAACGATTTGTTGAGCAAATAAAATATTAAAGACTGCTGTAACCTTAAAGAGGTCTAATCAGACCTCGGCTTCCGTACTTTTTACATCTCGTTCCCAGTGCGTGGGATATGATAGCTCTGATGTTACTCCATTTACATTATTACTGATGGGTGTTTGGTGCGCAAACTGACTAAGCCGAGTCTAGTACAGGTGTCGTATACCTTGGAGTATCTTGGGTATCTTGGTACCTTGGAGTAGATGTATTTTAAAAACTTGCTTGCAAGTTGTATTTGGGATATCTTGGTTGCAAGAGTTTAGTAGCAAATATATCCCCTGGACATGTTACTAGCATATCGCAGCGTAAGACGATGGTGAACCCCACCATTCGGGCTTATGTCCAGCCCGATTTTTTTGTCTGGGTTGTCTCCCATAAACTGGCTCTCCCATAAAACGGTTGTCCCATAAGTCGGACTAACAGTTTTCCTGTTTAAGATATCTATCCATAAGGACCTTTAATGTGGAGGTCTTTTCTTGGCTCCCACATTTTATGCCGTAGACCAACAAAGGGTTGCCCGCCTTTGGGGCAATTTCTTACCGCAAGTTCAAGAGGGTGTCCTAACCTCTATTTGGTGACAAGTAGAGGAGGGACAGCTTGTTCCAGCTGTCACGCTATCTTCAGAGGAGCGTTAACTTGTAGGTGCTTCCCGTCCACCCACCGCTTGGAGGTGCGTCTAGATATTTCCGTTCAGCAAGGAATGAGATCATAAGACATTACACATCCTCACCAGTATTTGTTGTAGATGGTACTGTACTAGAGCTGTCAGTAATTTTAAATGTACGGGCTGTAAAGTGTCTTACATTACGAACAAAGAAGTGGTGAAGAAGCCACATAAGATCAATCATATGTGTAGGAGCACAAGGAAAACTAGTAAAGAAACAAGCCTGAAGTTCTACAAGGTGATCGCTCTCCCCGCACTTCTCTATGGTTCTGAGAATTGGACTTTAACGAAATCCCAGGCCAGTCGTATTGAAGCGGCTGAAATGAGATTTCTCAGGCAGATCGAAGGATGTACTTTACAAGATCGCAAAAGAATTGTAGACGGACGGCAGAAACTGAATATTATGAGTAGGCCTATAGTCGATAGGATTGCCCAATATAGGATAAAGTGGTTGGAGCATTTTAACCGAATGGTGACTGCCGCATCCCCAAACAACTATGGAATTATAAGGCAAAAGGACGGAGAGGTGTGGGACGTCTGAAGAAACGTTGGAGTGAGCAGGTCTAGTATATCCGCTTGGGACCGGAACAAACAATTTTTGGTTTAATCCTCGCTGAAGATGACGATGAAAGACTGGAACATATGCATTACGTCAGACTGTGTTCCGCACATTCCAGGGCAAAATTACAAATATCTTCCCTATAAGTGAGAGTAATGGGTAGAAAACGAGATATCAGTAAACCCATGGCGCTATTCCAAATTGCTATATCCATGCAAGCGGATTCGTTTCGTACCACATTTCAATGAACTTTAAGCCGGGGTCAACAAATGGAATTTTATAAACAGACGTATATGTTTATAAACATATTTATATACGTCTGTTTATATTTATAAACATGTTTACTTTCGGCTGAAGTCTTTGAACTTTACGGCAGTATATTAAGTAAAATATTTTGTGAAATTACATTTCTAAAGACTGTATGTTACGGAAGACTCTTTAAGTATTTTGCTTGAGACAAATTAAACTGGGGGTCGGTTAGGTTAGGTTAATCCCTAAAAAGGACTTGAATATGTAAGTGACAGAGAGTGATTCCCTGCAGACCCCGTACATGTATTAAAGTAAGTGCAGCCTCCACTTACCGGTAATACCGTGTAGGGTAGATGGATTGGAGTAGTCCACACTTTCACTAAGTGTGCGGCACGGGAGGGCAATTTGTTGTAACTGAGAGCACACAGCCGTTCGCGCGGCAGACATGATGCTTGGTTTTTAAACCTTACAAATGTCAAACCATTAAAATGCGCGTGTTTTTCATTACCGATATGGTTTTTCTCCCTTACAAAAGTACGACATTCATCTTCTTAAGTGTTTTAATATCTTATAACATGATAATCAATATAAATTGCGTGATTCGAATGCACGTTTTTAATCCGATACACTTATTTTTAGTTGTGTGTGTGCGGCTCTGTTTTGACTCGTGTGCATGACTGAATGTCATTAAACAATGTTATAGTTTTCCATATTCAGGTCCTTGTACTTTTTAAAACGCGATCACATCGTTTATATTAAAACGAGAACAAGCCAACTGTTTCCTGCCTTGTTTTACGTGCAGAAAAAAACAAACAATGACCAAGCTTTTGAAGTTTCAACAAGCGAATCCACGGATACACGAAAGTGCAATATACAGGGTGGCGCAGGGAAACGGGAAAATTTGAAATAATTAGAAAAAAAATGAAGGAACGTTACAAAACTTTGTTTTGAGGCTCAAAATATGTTCTACAAGACTGGCAATTACATCAGGCATCACTTTTTAAAAATTACATCAGTTAAATGCTGCCCATTTTGCCGTACACATTCAGTAAGTCTTTTCTGTAGGTTTTGCATAGCGCGGCGCAATGTGTTACCTGGGATTTTGGCGATTTCCTCTTCAATCTGTGTCTTGAGCTGAGCAAGGGTTCTTGGTCTAGTCTGGTACACGATGCTCTTGAGATGTCCCCATAAAAAGAAGTCACAGACTGAAAGGTCTGGAGATCGGGGCGGCCAAGCGATGTTAGCATTCCTTGAAATTATGCGATCCCCAAACAAACGTTTCACTGCTGCCATAGACTCTCTGGCAGTGTGTGAGGTGGCTCCATCCTGTTGAAACCAGGTGTGCTGAATGTCAAGATTTGGAAAAGTATGGAGTCTTGGAGCCAAAAATGTCTCTAGCATGTTGACATAACGTTCAGACGTCACAGTGACAGCAATGCCTCGTTCATCTTAAAAAAAGTAAGGGCCTATCACCCCATGACACGACACTGCACAGCATACGGTAACTTTGGTACTGTGTAATAGACGCTGGTGAAGCTGAGCAGGGTTTCCTTGAGCTCAATAAAGGAAGTTCTGCTTATTCACGTATCCACTTAAGTGAAAATGGGCTTCATCGGACATCCAAAGATTTTGAATGACGTTAGCATCCTCATTGATTTTAGCCAACAATTGTTCACAAATTTGCAGGCGCAATTCACAATCATTGGGATTCAGTTGTTGCACAATCTGAAGTTTGTACGGATGAAATTGAAGTTCATGGAGTATTCTTTGAACGCTCTGATGTCCGAGCTGCAATGACGAGGCAATTTTTCGCACCGAACAACGAGGACTCCTTAAGATGGCAGCTCGCACGGCATCAATGTTTTCTGGGGTACGTACAGACCGTACACCCCCACTAGGCTTTTTCTTCAAAGCTGAACCAGTCTCTTCAAAATTACGAACCCACGTTTCGATTGCGTGTAACGAAGGAACTTGACCGCGGGGCGGGATCTGATAGTGGCGCAGAAACTCTCGTTGTGCAGCTGTCAAACTGTCACCATGTCGGTAAAACGCCCTTACGGCGACCGCACGCTCTACACCGCTCCACTGCTCCATGGTAACTAAATGTCTGTTACTGCTAGACAGACAGTTTCACTTCTGCTACATCTACAGGGCTGCCAACATCAACTTCAAATTTTTCCGTTTCCCTGCGCCACCCTGTACTTAGCACACTGTCGATCAGGAAACAGTACTCACTCTCAAAAGAAAAAGGCCGACAATTATTTTCAGGGTACTGGTGTTGTTTATGTTTGAAAATATGATTAAAAAAGAAAGCAGCCGAAACGTCTTAACACAAACTATAAAATCGTAGAATCGTAATTTTGTTTCTAAAATTAACAATTGCATAAATCACCATAAAAATTCTGAAAATACGTAAACGATGAAAGGTTAATAGATTTAATGAAAGTATGAATAAAGAATAAAACCGTCAAACTTCATAAATGTGCTGACATTAGTAAAATTATAGTTTTAAAGTAAATAAGGCCATATGGGCCTACGCTAAGAAGAGTTTTGCGTGTTAACCCCCCCCCCCCGAAATTTCTCACTCACTGATAAAACCATAATATAGGGTACGTGTCATTTTTATTGTCTTTTTAAGGTATGTATAAATATTATTAGCAATAAACAGTAATTTAACGAGTGAAGGGAGTTCTCAGTTTTAACGTGACCGTTTGGAATTTTGTCCGTCTGTCTGTCTAACTATAGGCTTATATTTGGGGTTGCGTCATTATCAGTTTTGAATACATCAACTGATTTTTGTAATACTTGGCGTGCGTGTTTACCCGCTTGAAACGAATTGTTTTTGAGAGTTATCAGCCAAAAATATTATATTTGGGCTATCCAAAAAATTGGGGTGCAGGGCAAAAATGTGAGGGGCAAAATTTTGAAAAAATCACAAAATCCTTATGGGACATCAAATTAAACAGAATTTTAACTACAATCAGAATATAGTGATAAGATTTGGAAATTAAAAAATTCTGGAATGCCATAGGCTAAAAGTAGCCAAAATTACGAAAAAATCGCAAAAATCAATGCTAGATATCAAATTAAATAGAATTTAAATCAAAATCAGATTATAGTATTCAGTTTTGGAAATTTCAAATTTTTAGGAAACCAGTTCCCGAAAAAACTATAAAAGCTGTACAAAATATATAAAAATCCATGTGGACGTATCAGACTATGAACTTTTAACCCAACTCCGAATGTAGTGTTTACACTGAAAATGTTCTAATTTTATAACCACCACGGGTCAGAAACGTAAGTCAAAATTAAACAAAAAAAAGTTGTAAAAGTCTATGTGGAGCACCAAATTGTGATATATTTTATTCAAAATACGGAGTTGATATGTTTCTTAATATAACTAAACTAATGTCTCTCAAAATCTGTTGCAAATTTTGGATCGCCTGTAAAATCGATTTTAAGCTAAGTTGGCAAATAACTTTACATATTATCATCAGTTACATATAGGCTTATTAGTAAAAACTATTACATATAAGCCTATGCAAACGTATGGAAACATACATAAACTCAAAAACTAGGACTAAATAATTTATCATTTAGGCATTAAAGTTATAAGATTAACTAAAAAAAAAAACAAAAAAAACAAGTGTGCTTCTTGTATTCTTGTATTCACAATAATAAAAGTAATAATGATCGTATGCTGTACAATTGTTATTTTACTAAAACAATATTACAGTAGGATATTTGGGGTTTTCGTAAATTTTCTTTTACTTTTTGAAGGAGAGGAAAACGTTCATTATCCGTGGTAATGACGTATGATCACCTACTCGTGGTGTTTAACGCCTAACACTAAGAATCATGGACAGATTACTTCATTACGAAGAACCATACAAAGAATCTTACGAAGAACTTTACTCAAACTTTAACAAAAATTAAATTTGATTTGATTTTACCTAATAATAAATATATTAGTTCATGAGCTATTTCTGTAGCCAGGGAGCCTACTAGTGAATTATTCTTTGCACTTACACAGAATTGTTAGGAAACGGGTGACCGTAATAATTATGCTCCCTACGTTCTGTTGAGCTCCCTATCTGAAATGACATTCTGAGTACCCATAACTAAGATAATAAATAATTTGTCTCCATTTTTCTTACACGATTTGTCCTTTACGAGTTTAAGGTATTGCTACGGAGAACACATGAACACACGCAGTAAGTCATTAAATTCTAGAGAAACTGTTGAATTTGTATTTCTATAAAACAACTATACCGGTATTAAAATAATTATTCAGTACACACAAACAAAACAAATAATAAAAGCAACAGATTTACTTAAATTGACGAGTTCGCTGTGTGGAACCGCGTTTTGATTTAACCCTATCAGCTGAGTTTGTCAGTTGCTTTCTGGTAACCTATGAAAAGCGATGCATGTGGGACACTACATTCCCTGTTTCTTAGTTATCTGGTAAACTGAAAAAAAACAAAAAAAAAACACCATCTGTACAAGACTTGCCCCATTTTGTTACATTACAGCTATTATTTACTTGAAATTTTAAAGCGTACAATAGTTTTGTTGGAATTGCTGTTTACCGGACTGTTAGTCCGTGGTTAACCGCTTGTATTCAAAACATACATTTCGGCTCCACATTTGGAGATCATCTTCAGCGTAGAAACGACTAAAAAATTGGCACGAAGTCCGCCAATTCACTTCAGCACTCTCGTACTCGTAGCCTGTACCTCAGTATTGGGGTGAATTGGCGGACATCGTGCCAACTTTTCAGTCGTTTCTACACCTAACATGGTGGGTCCGAACAATGCTGACGCTGGCCGTGAAAGCCTAAGGAATTCTGTACAATGGTATGTTACTAACCAACCAGGCAGAACATAACGACATCTTATCAAGCCTGTGGAATCGACAACTTCGGGTACGAATTGAAGCTATAGGCCTACACACGATTCCTTAAGTGGTATAGGTCTACACATGCATCTCAGATCATTTGATCAAATGATTTTTTTATCAAATCATATTTTTCTTCATTTAGGGGTATAGTAGACTTATTATAGTAAACTTTACACTAGCTGCTGTAAAGATATTCAAAGCTTTAAATGAAATCAGACTTTTTTGACTGAGATCTCTGGCGCGTGCTACTCGCAGATGAACGGATGAAATCAAAAGTGTTTAAAGTTAGGCCTATATATTTATAGAAATCGTGGAAAAAGTAATAGTCCAGTCTCTTGGAAATTATTTGTTATTGTTTCAAATTATTTTGAATCGCTTAAAAATCTTTATTTTTAATTAACAAACACGTGTAGAAATTCAAGAGGGAGTAGCAACTGGATGCGCACATTATATGTGTACAGAACTGGTACTTTAGTTAATTTATGGAAACGAAACCCGATGTTTTTGCGAATGCTAGTTGCGTTGTGTGGCCACATCACCCACGTCAACAACACTACCGGAGTAACGGTAAACTCGGGACACGTACATATATTGTCCGAGAGAGCGCTTATCTCACTCACTGCGTCCGTGTTTGTGTGGTTGTCGTTGCCACTGAAAGCGACTGACCATTATCACGAACGACTCTCAACAACAAAATTAAACATAAGGTAAGAATGGAGATTTAAAAATGTTATCAGCTACTGACATGGGCAAGAATCGCGACGACGTCCAATCAAAGATTAGTCAATAAAGAATGGAAAACGATCAGCACTATTAAGAATACGAAATACGCTTGTACAGCATATGGAAAACCGGTATATAATGACTAACGACATCATATACACATACATTAAGCAAACGGAGAGTTATTCAATATGAACTGAGAGACCTATGCTTTTCAAAAGGTTATATAACATTGTTAAGTTGTTAATACAGCCTTGGCCAAAAAGATAACAGTCGGCATAAAACAACTGTTATCAGTGGTAATTAATTTTTTATCTCGCTTCAGTGCAAGTACGTTCGTGACATGTTTCTACACTCGTTAAACCACGGCTATACGGGTACAGGAATGTCAACGACACGACGGGTCGGCTCCATTGTAGGCGATAAGCTGCGGTTAACGAATACTAATTGTTGCAACGCAGCGACATCGTGGACTCAAAAGGGTAATCTAATCTAACTAACGGTGAAATCTGATTTGTGCGACTGTCATCATTTTGGCCTAGGAAGTAATAATTACATCGAGCTTTTATTTTAAATCATCTCCCCCGCTTTCAATTCGAAAAGCCCAGTCACTACCGGTCAGTGAAGACTGAAAAGTGATCAGCTTTAAAACTACGTTTATTAAACTGTGGAGATACAATTATTTTATTTATTTTTTAAATAACTAGTTGCCAGTTTGTATAGTAATTAACATGTTTCTAATAATTTTTCCTCCATATTTTGTTATTAGTTTTAGTCATTTGTGAGACATGACGTTGATTGAGAATGAGACTTTTAGGAATGATCATTATTGCACACCACTAATAAAAAATTATTCCGATTAGCGCTTTCAAGCTTCACAGCTCATCGTCAGACTGTCTATTCCTGATCTGACGATGAGCTGTGAAGCTTGAAAGCGCTAATCGGAATAATTTTTATTAGTGGTGTGCAATATTGATCATTCTGATTGTGGATTTCAACCACTAACACAAATTTCTTCATTAAATGAGACTTTTGTAGGAAACGATAAAAAAAGTTTACGCGCTATTATAGCTGAAGAAAAAGGAACCTGTAGTCTCATAGATACAGTACTATGATTTACTATTTACGTGTGTTACCCCCTCTCTTACACTTACTTTCCTCCCTACACTCTGTCACTAGCTTTCTTCTCCCTCTCCTCTCTCTCTCTCTCCTCCTCTCTTCCTCTCCTCTCCCTCTCTCTCTCTCTCCTCTCCTCTCTCTCCTCTCTCTCTCTCTCTCTCTCTCTCATCCTCTCTCTCTCCTCTCCTCTCTCCTCATCTCTCATCTCTCTCTCTCTCTCTCTACCCCCCCCTCCTTCTTACACTCTGATGATAAAACATCTGCTTACATCGAGCTCTTCAAAACATTGTCTCTTTCTATTGCCCGCATGTGGAGGAAAGACATAAACGCGTGTAGATAAGAATTTTGTCTTATCGCTCACAATAAAACTTACTCTCTACAGAGTTCGCTTCATTCAAATGTGACCTTTATATTTAAAACGTTCTACAGCAATAATATAGGCTATTATTTCTTTCGATTAAAAGGAGGTCATTGCCTTTCCCTTTCATTAGGTTTTTATCAATAATAATTAGCAGTATAAGTTCAATCTGCAATAATAATAACGGCACAAAAGACTTCATAAATCTAGTGTAGCACCGTGACATGTGACTTGTTAACAGGCCCAGCAAACAAACGTAGCAAAACGATATTAAAATGGATTGACTGGCCGAGTCGAGAACTAAAGTTCTGCCACAGAAACGGGTGGAAACAAAACGAGGAGAAAAAACACGTGAAGCGATCCTGAGAAGTTTAAACGCGTATATTTACCCATGTGACGCGTAGAATGGAGATAACGTAGTGATTTATACAAATCGGACAACGGTAGCTGAATATTCGTCTGAAGGAAACTGGTCAAAATGGAGGCGATACTAGAAAATACGAAACAAACTGAGGATAATACGGTACGAAATACAAACTGAGGATAATACGGTACGAAATACAAACATCTGCAGGAAGAGGAAATGACGTGAAGAATAAAAAAGTGAATGACTGAACAGTGCAGACAAATCACAGGATTGACAGCGGAAGCAGAAGATGATGAAGTGTTCTTTTATTGAATCGTCCTACTTAACTAGCCCTTCGCCACATATCCTTAATAAATATGCAGAGGCGAACGATTATAATTTTTTTTTCGTAGGTGCCAAAAAGGTAAACTTCTTTGTCATTGAGTTAGCTATCACACACACACGCGCGCGCGCACGCACGCACTACTGTCTAGGGTAGAGCGAACAGGGTATCTTTATCTTTTAACTACTTTTAGTCACAAAAAAGTGAAGAGGAAACCGTTCTTTCAGTTTGAAAACATTTCTAATTACCTACGCTTTATTTTTGAAAAAATCTGAAAAATAACAAAACTAATTTAGTCCGTTTTTAAAACTTATATCGCTGATATCCTAATTTTTTAAGTCTTTAAAGAGACAATAAAAATAATAATGATTTCTAAAATATATAATGTATTGTAATTAATATATAAAAGTTAAAAAAAATATCGTCAATGAAACAGTGTTAGTCTCCACGCTAAGTATTGTTTATAGTGTTACACAGTGCCAAGCACATAAGTAAAGTTGAATCTTAAAAAGTCAGACTTCATAGTTTGACTTGAGTTTCCATTATGAGGACTTCAGCTTCACATAGTGAGTGAAAAAAAAATAAAACAACTACAAAATTTCACGAGTTAAGAAACGCTGTTAACAAAATTAATGAGACTGTGTTATTTCGTACGACGTGAAACACGTACCGGTATTTTACAATTTTTTCCTGTCATCTTGTCGTCTTTACTGGGGAGGGGTTGCTTCTCTTACCAAACTTCATACTGTACTCTTGTGACTACGAAAACATGCGGTCGCTGCGTTCGGCTTGCATATACGTTGGGCTTATTTACTTCGAATCGGATAGTTTCGTCAAATCATGTGACATGTGACGTTAAATTTATTTAATTGCTTGCCTTAAAAAGATGAAAAAACGCTCTCTCGGAATTGGAATTCGAGTTCAGGTATTTTCAGAGTCCTTGTACGTATAATTTCAGAACAAATCTGGAAGAGTGCACACGAGAATAGCGGTGATGAGGTCGCAGAGGGACAAACAGGACGTGACACAGCGGGAGACGCCGGGTGTGTTAAAACTGGGAACGAACAAATTGGGGTCACAGCGTCCGGGCGGGTGGTCGCGCAGCAGAAATAATAACCGCGGTCCAAACGGGTAATAACCGAAACGTATACGCGACATGTTCACTTTACACTACTGTAATGCCACCTCTACGGTACTGCATCATATGGCAAGCAAACGCGAGTGCATTAAAACTAATTAATTGCAGCATTGCAAATGTCTGCCGTTGTAACCGCGCCGAGAGTATACGAACATATGTTTATGTATAGTGTACGCAAAGTATATACGCAAGTAGATGTTAATCATGATATAACCAGTAATTATATTTTTACTATTTCACTTCAATAGTTACAATGGTCTCACACCCCTACTGTTGCTCCGAGATAGGTTTGTAGGCATACTTTGCGATATCTGGACAGCGATCTTGACGTTCTTTGAAAGCATTAATTCATTGTTGCAATAGACATGTATTGTGCCCTCGTTTCCGTCCTTGCTGTTATAGTAACGCATATGGAATCCTGCAATTAGCAATTGTACGCTGTGCGTGACTTTGTTTGCAATTAGGCCTACAGTCTACAAGAAAGGATCTTATTATTAATACCTAGTGTTATTACTACCATAATAAATATTTGTAATATTCTTCTTATTTTAAATAGGACTATCTAGCCGATAACGAGATATTAGCCGAAACGGGCCAATGCTTAGTTTTAGAAGCAAACTCATTGAGTGACTAACCATAGTTAGAAAATATGCCTTAAAAGTACAGTAAATTCATAATGAAATTAGGTGTATAAATGAGAATAATTTGTTTTTTAGTTAGCAGTTAACGTAGAGATAGAGTAGTAGTTAACATGTATTTTTGCAAAATATGTGTGCCCACCGCGCACGCGTGATAGGTAATCAAATATTATTTGTAATTAGACAATTACGACCGTATTGTTACGGGTGAGGAAACAGGTGACATGCATGGCTACCTGACGCTTTGCACGCCTTGTGGGAACATCAGGATGACGCAACGCCACCCCATCTTCTCAATCTTTCTCCGCCTGCCATTCGGTGGTCGATTAATATACCGGCATCTCGGGCAATCGTGTAACCTTACTACGCCGTAGAGGCGACCTTACTTAGTATATGTTAGCGATGTTTCGGACGCGGCCGGGCAATTTTGAGATTCGATTCAGTGTGCGTTATTGAACAGCGGTAGTTTGTATAAATGGGTAAATTGTTGGTTATTGTGTTAGGACGTTTGTAAGTGGCTGCATTATTTGTTTGTTTCGATCTTATGCTTTGGACTATTGTAAACTTGCAAAATTGTTGTATATAAGCGTTTTTGTTTAGTTAAATAGATGTTAAAGTACAGAGTGACGAACTCTCTGGTGGGTAATTATTTTTTCCATTGTCTAAAGACGGCAATCTTTGAGATAGCAATAACAATATTATTATGATAAGTAGAGGGAAAATAAGGGTTCAAACCCACAAAGGAATGCCGCCTTCTTAAAAAACACTAAAAAAACACTAAAAAACATGATCTCAGAGATGACGCCGCCACCGCTGGACCCGCAGCATCCCGATGGACCACAGCACCGCGAATTTCCGCGAATAAATTTTGTATTTTTTTAATTTTATTTTTTTTTATTTTTTTAATTAAATTGATTTGGTGGGATGATGTTCAATGGACCACCAGCATCCGTGAATATAATTTTTTTATTTTTTTAAGAAAGCTGATTTGCATATCAGTGGGTGGTGTTGGGTGGGAGGTTGTTTTTTTTTTTCATATCAGTGGGTGGGGGGTGGTTCCAACTCGAAGCATTATAGTGTATACTAAAATATATGATCAGGTGTACCAACCTTTGCATGAGTTCAAATTTGTTGTGTTTTATAATGTATATTAAATCTATATGATCAGGTGTACCAACCTCTGTAGTATTATTATAGTGTATAGATATTTTATATGAGCAGGTTTGTCAACATTTTCTGTGGCGGGGGGAGGGAAATTCAAATATGTGTTATATTGTGTATGTATAGAGCAGATCTGTCAACATTTTTTTCTCTTCTGTGGTGGGAAATTCAAACTATATATGATCATAATTGGTACTCTCTCTCGCTCTCTCACACGTTGTGTATGTCTCTCTCTCTCTCTCTCTCTCGTTGTCAAACGTTATGCTCACCGGCATTATAGTGTATATTAAAATATATGATTAGGTGTACCAACCTTTACATGAGTTCAAATTTGTCGCGTGTTATAATGTATATTAAATCTATATGATCAGATGTACCAACCTCTGTATTATTCGTCCTCTCACTCCCTCTCTCTCACTCCCTCTCTCTCTCTCTCTCTCTTGTTGTCAAACGTTATGCTCAAACCGTTCTCCTCTCTCTGTGGTCAGTACCGAACGCATGTATATGAAATTAGAAAGTTTATTCGACAAATATTAACGTCCTCTCTCTCTCTCTCTCTCTCTCTCTCTCTCTCTCTCTCTCTCTCTCTCTCTCTCTCTCTCTCTCTCTCTCTCTCTCTCTCTCTCTCTCTCTCTCTCTCTCTCTCACTTTCACACGTTTCAACTATGCAAGGTTTCATACCCTTTCTCCTGTCTCCCTCTCGTACATTGAGTAGTCGGTGTGATGAATAAATAATTTTAGCCCTCTCTCGTTGTCAAAACGTCGTCTTCATTTTCAATGTATTAAATAATTAATAGTTTTATAATGCAGTCAGTGTGATTGATCCTTGTTAGAAATATATATATATTTGGCGTCAATGAACTACTTACCTGTTATGTTGTTACAGACAATACTTCTGTTTTAAGGTTGCAGTTTACACACACACACATAGGTTCAGTAGTGTATAGCGAAATAAATTAAAATTATACACACACATGAAAACGGCGGCTGAAATTCATACAAATCTTCTGATGTAACAGTTCACAAAAAATAAATTAATTGTACACATGTTCAGAGGTGTAGAGTGAAATAAAATAAAGTCATAATTTGTTTAAATGATTAAATATATTTTAACATTCACAATATAAAATTCACAATTAAATAAATACATTAGAAATTGATATTTTTCGAAAGTTTGTATATAATTGTGTGTCGTACTTGTAGAAGAAGCAACCTGCAACATAACAATACAACAACAACATTAAAATCATGTTAAATATCACACACACAGATGCACACGCAACGCGCGCACATACAGACGCATACGCAACGTAATCACACACACACACACACGCATACGCAACGTAACCAAACACGCAACGCGCCCACACACACATACACACACGCATACGTAACGTAACCAAACACGCAACGCGCCCACACACAGACGCAAACGCAACGTACACACGTTTGGGTTACACCACACGCGCACGCACACACACATTTGCACACGCACACACATACGCATACGCAACGTAATCACACCCATACATACAACGTACACACGTAATACATAAACTTACGCGTAATCACACCCATACATACAACGTACACACGTAATACATAAACTTACGTTTACTGCCGTCCGAACTGAAGTGTGAGGAGGCAATAACTATAGATATCACAGTAAGAATTTTTGTTGTTGTTGTTTTTTTGTTGTTAACCAGTGGTGTAACGGGGAATTTTAGCAGGTGGAGGAGCAGAGTCGTCATCGTCGCCGGCATGTATCCGATAATGTCCGTACGCAAGGGTATCACGACCACTGTCTAATATATAACGCTTATCATCATACGGTGACAACGCTAGCTTATTTACACGCATCGTGTACAACGTATGATGATCGCTACGTAAACACAGCGCACTGACAGAAAACGGACAATGATCAGTGAGACACTTGCGATACATATCGTGTCGCAGACTCCTCTTAATCGCAACTCGAGGCACACCTTTACACACACGTTTTTGACTCGCATTGCTAGAATCTTCGTGGGCCACAAGGAACGAATAACATTTCGCTCTGAGACCTACGAATTCTCTAATAGGACGACCACACGTTTCATCCTTGAACAGTCCAACAACCTTTTTGTTCTTAATGCTATAACAAGGATGAGACGTAGGGTAATCCGAGGTGTCAAAAACGTGCAAGTCCTTCTTCATATCTGCATACAAGTCTGATGTTTGAATATGATACATCAGACTGTCTGTATCAGTCATTAACAATTTAACGTTGCGGCTGTACTTGGCGACAGCATAACGATAATGAAAGTCGTACATTATTGTTTTGCTAACGTCAAGCACCGTGAAGCCGACATACACGGGACGAGAAAGAACAATGGATTTTTTACGGAGTGAAAGCCCCACCAGATCGTTCGTATAACGAATCATACGTTTTAGCCTGGGTGTGGAAACTAGTTTTTGAAGCCGTCGTTCATTCGAGACTAGTTCAAAGTCTATATGTTTCCGTACGTTCTCCAGCGACTTACCGTATACGGCGTTGTTCATCAGTTTGAAAAGGTCTTTTTCAAAGCTGTTGACGGCTGATTGCCTCTTGCGGGTGTTGAAATCGATAAACGGTTTCAACCAAGCGCTTTGCTTAAAACACAACACCCTATGAGTCGCTTTCAGCTCTAAACCAAGACTTAAATACAATTTCAAATTTCGATAATGGAGAACGTAATTTTGTTTGTCCTCCAAAGTTGTTAACAACTTCTCTACGGATGACCCTGATTCGTTATACGATGATCTGTATATACTCTCGTGTAAACGTTTGGAAAAGGGAGAAAGGATATCGTGTGTTATGCGCTGACGCACAGGTGCAAGCGGGTAGTCGGAATGCAGGTCGTGTAAGGTATTAGGATAGTGTAGGTCGACTTCGAGGATGTACCCGATGTCAGCATCATCACTCACAGTACGTACGTCCAAGGACTCGATTTCGTTACGATCGAGCCATCGGAAGTCTGCGTAAGGGAGTGGTTGCGACATGGCTGCACCGTATAAATTGTTACAGTCTGTATACAGAATGAAGGAGGTCGGTTTCGATACATCGTACTGATCTGGAATCAGAGGATTGTTAGCGACTGCGTGACGGTTGGATATCATCGCGCAGCCTCCGCGGATCCCAGATTCGAGGAACAGATGTAGATTTATTTCTGTCAACAGTTCTAATTCGACCCCGGTCATTTTTAGCATCGCGTTCCAAGCGAGTCCGGGAAGCGAGTAAAAATGACATGGGTCCAAGCAGTAATCGCGTAAGGCCATGTCTCGGAAACTTTCAAAGACATCGGCCAGCAGCATTACGTCTGTCAACAAATACAAATCATGGTAATCTCCAAACGTACGCAGATTGAATGCACTCCACACGTTTTGCGCGTGCTCGTAATCTGCGTCCGAAATAGATGATTCCATCAACCGGTTATCAAAGTGTTCACGAGCGGGTAGACTTGTTTCGTTGAACCGAGCAATACTGTCAACGTACTCGTATGGGTATACCCCCTTGCGTACGAGCAGATTGGTCTGTTCATCGAAACCCCGTCTAAGCATTTCCTCTCTGAGCAAAGGAAATTGGCTCCCGGACGCGGACAGATTGGTAACGAGTGTGTCCAGAGAGCGATTAAGAAATTGAAAGGAGTCTACGAAACGCAAGGGACCCAGGGAGAATGACACGTAACGCTCACTGGATGTTGCGATGCAGGATACGCGTTCGTCCTTATATTTCCCTAAACCCTGCATTAAATGGTGACAGTCGTAGCCACGAAGGTTGTGAAAGAAGACGGGGATATGACGAGGCATCTTGTAACTCAGATTACAACTATTATGGGCTGCTCCCAAGAATTTCCCCGTAAGATGACAATGATTGCGTACCTTGTCATCGTCTGTCAAAGGGCGCTCACACAAATGACAAACGGTGGCGTTAGTGAACACAACATTGTCATCATCGGACATAATTAATTGTACGTTATGTCATACCACCTTCATCATATCCTCGGCGTCTTTCAACAACCACGAGAAGAACGTGTCTACAACGTTTTCACCCCGATAAACTTTAGCCTCTCTCCAAAGGCTGTGCGTATGATCGACGATAGCATAGGAGAAACCTGACGGGATATGCATCGCTTCGTATGATGTGGACGATACAGGAGGAGGAGTTAGTTTCTGACGGGCACCGCTGCTATCGACGGAGTAGAATTCACCTAACTCGTGCACTGTCGTCGGGACGTTGTTACCAGGTGAACACGATTGAAGCGGAGTGATGAGGGACTCGAAGTCGGCGTAGACGGTGAAGGGTACTTTAAGACAGTGCGCGTAATTTTTAAAGGACATAAACTTCTCCTCCTCCGTGGGCATTTTGGTTTTCTGCTCGCCGTAAGGTGTGCAGTAGGGGAGATGATCGGACAGACCATGTTCTGTGGTGAAACGATGCAGGCAGTAGTCACAGTAAAATGATTTATTGCTACATTTTGTTAGGGATGATAACAATCTACTCATGTTACTGATAAGACAGTAATGTTTTCGGCTATTCGTATCGGTCAGAAGCAAAAGATTAACGTGATGCGACCTGTCCTTATTCGGGGTAATTCTCAGAGGGTAAACCTCATTTTTTGATTCATTTTTGATATTGTCTTCTATATCATAGCCGAAAACGTTTATAGAAATGTTAGGATTCTGTGCTTCAAATTTGGAAATGGACTTTAACGAAACAGGGTACTCGATACCGGACATATTTAATGTGTTTATGAATGGGATGTATTTTGAAGCACGGTCTCTATGACGTTCTTGAGGGTGTATGTGGGCTAGAACAGACCACAGAAAACACATTTCATCGTGGGGGTTCCTGATGTTGACTACTGCCCTGGTGTGTGAGAGTTTTCGCGGGGTTGGAAGGTAGGAGGACGCTGCTAGAGGCTGATACCGTCCAACAACCAGTTCCAGCTTCAGTACAGCATCCACCGACCATCCGCTCCCGTCACGGGTAAAATTAGATATGCTATTGAAGATTTTATCGTAGGATTCATCGAGTAGACAATTCAACTCGTCGCTGTCGTCCGCGAGCAACGTGCGACAACGTCCGTGGAAGACGGCGTCTTTCGTTACCTCTTTCTCCTCACCACTGTCACCATCTACCACGGTTTTGGTAAAACGTATCCTGCACGCAATATGCCACTTGATATTGCGTAAACGTGCCTGCTCTGCCTGAATATCCTCAAGCAATAAAGGACGTGCCTCAGTCATTACGAATACTACGTCATGATCCGACTCGTTGACGTTCACTGGAATGTAGTCGAAGGTTGTGATGCACCCTCGGACACTACTGTTCCTCTCGATATAAAACCGAGTCACAACTGAAACAATAGAAACATGAGTATTAGTAACCAATAGGAATGATAAATAACGTGTACACACAAATTCATGTTTGTAGTAAATAAATAACACTCGTCGGGGGGTAATATGTCAGTTTATTACAAACCGTGAAGATGTCGGCTACTCCTGAATTTAGTATTGAAAGTGAAAGAATAAAATCATTCAAGTATTGGGAAGTGACGTTTATCAGCCCCGACGAGTTAGCGTTTGCGGGGTTCTACTTCTACCCTAGAAATTTCGATGTTTGTGGACATAGTATGTCATTCGTAGACGATAGAGTTAAATGCTTTTGTTGTGGAATTGAATTAGTTGATTGGAAAGAAGGTGACAAACCTATGAAGGAACATGAAAAATTTTCATCTACATGTCAATTTCTAAACGATGTTAAGAGTGAGACTTTTCATACACGCACCAATAGACATAGTATGTATGACTCAAACGTTAATTCGCATCAGCAAGTTTGCACGCTACATAATTACAAAAATAATTTCTTAACTGTGACAATTGGTATTGGACTTTTTACCTTGTTCAGTCTGCTCCTCCCCACGTTCCTGCTGAAGGTTAGCCATGATCTTCAAGTGAGAATGAATGAATACTGAAAAACAAAAGGTACTGTTATAACGCTGGTATTATGTTAGTGTATCGTAAACGTTTTATATATCAATTTGTACATAATACATGTACGCTTAGACCAACTATTTGCTAGATCGAGAAAATTAAGTCTATTTTCGCGCACACACACACAAACAGATTTAAATAATACTTTCATGCTTACAATATACAACCGATGTACACAAACTTATAAAGCATCAAACTATATATATCATTCGTTGAGTTGTAATTATTATTAAACAGTAAATATGCTTAGAATGAAAATATTTGCTATGATTTTAGTAACATATAACAGCGTCTTACATACCACTCGAATCTATATATACTGTTCTGTTTCAGATAATAATAATAATAATTTGATCACGCACACACACACACACACACACACACACACACATACACATACATGTATTAAATCAATAAATAATGCTCACCAAACTAGCGTATGTTGAATACACACACAGGAACTTGTGTATACTGAGACGTACAATAATTCAAGCAGTTTTTCAACTATTAAAAAACTGTTGAGATAGATTTATCAACGCACGCAAGCAGTCAGTGTGAATCCGATAAAATTCAGTTATACCTAAAAATATATATATCTTCAATTAGAAGTGTAATATAAAAGGTACAGTAAGAATATATTTCAGAAAATTGTATTAAATTCAAATATATATCTTCAATTAAAAGTGCGTTAAGAATAAAAGTACGTTAAGAATATATTCAGAAAATTGTAATTTGATCATACGCATACGCTTACACACACATGTATTAAATTAAAATATATATATCTTCAATTAGAAGTGTAATATAAAAAATATGGTAAGAATATATTTCGTAAATTGTGGTTTGAACATACACATACATGTATTAAATAATGTTTTAATGCAAATAATTTTTACGTTTAATAATAATAATAATTTGATCACGCACACACACATACATGTATTAAATCAATAAATAATGTCTTACCAAACTAACGTATGTTGAATACACACACAGGAACTTGTGTATACTGAGACGTACAATAATTCAAGCAGTTTTTCAACTATTAAAAAACTGTTGAGATAGATTTATCAACGCACGCAAGCAGTCAGTGTGAATCCGATAAAATTCAGTTATACCTAAAAATATATATATCTTCAATTAGAAGTGTATAAAAGGTACAGTAAGAATATATTTCAGAAAATTGTATTAAATTCAAATATATATCTTCAATTAAAAGTGCGTTAAGAATAAAAGTACGTTAAGAATATATTCAGAAAATTGTAATTTGATCATACGCATACGCTTACACACACATGTATTAAATTAAAATATATATATCTTCAATTAGAAGTGTAATATAAAAAATATGGTAAGAATATATTTCGTAAATTGTGGTTTGAACATACACATACATGTATTAAATAATGTTTTAATGCAAATAATTTTTACGTTTAAATAAAATCTGTACATACAATAAATTATACTCACCAAAACTATTGTATGTTGACTACACACAGGAACTTGCGTATACTGCGATTGCACAATAATACAGTCTTCCAACTATTAAAAATGTCGTGATAGATTTGTCAGTGCACACAAGCGAGTCAAATGAGAATTTATCGTTAAATTTGTTGAGTATATATTGGTCTCTGGTGGTAGGGGAAAGCCGATGTTTGTTTTGTACGTGAATACTTTCTAATCGATAATTACTTGTGATGGGTGCAACTAATGAGTGTCATGTGTCATATTAGAAAGTGAAAGGCGGATTTAGCGAATACACACACACAATGGTTTATTTCGGTAGAACCATCTGAACATACATGCAATTAGTTGTATAGTAATCAGAATGTGTGTGAGAGAGACAATTTAATAGTTTGAATTTTATACCACAAGGTAAACTATATTTTTTTTTAAGTCGGGGGTTGTTTCCGAAAATTATTATTTAAAAACTGTTAATTGTTTTATTAAAATCTCACGTACGTGCCAAATTAATTGCCGACAGCGACTCTGCTCCCCCTCCTGCTAAAATTCCATCTGTTAAAAACAAAAAGAATTCTCACTGTGATATCGATAGTTATTCTCTCTCCACGCTTCAGTTCGGACGACAGTAAACGTAAGTTTGTGTATTATTATTGTAACGATCTTTGTGTTTATAAATATTAGTTTGTAATGTGTGGTTCCTTTTTTTTTTTTTTTTTTTTATAGTATAATGGAAAACGCTGCTGTAATAATTGACTTTCACTGCTTTTATGATGACAACGGCAATTATATAGTAAAGGAGTTGTCGGTTATGGACGTAACACGTTTTGCATGCAGACATTGGATTTTCGCCCCGCCTGCTACAGTCGTTACGAATTCGAAATACACTAGAACCAACTGCTGGTTAACGACAAACTATCATGGGCTAAGATGGGATGAAGGAGAGACACCGTACGACAATCTTGTTTCAGTGTTAACAACGTATACGAACATATATAAATATGTGTTTGTGAAGGGTCTTGAGAAAAAACGTTTTTTAGAATCGAAAATAATTCATTATCATATAATAAATCTTGATGACATTGGTTGCCCAAAAGACGTACCAAAAGACATTCCTGGGGCGTTATGTCTTACACATTGCAATTCTTCTTCTACACTATGTACAAACCATAATGTGCACGCACTTAGAGAGTGGATAATTAATGATTTTTCTGTTATACAAACATTTTTAATGTAAGTGTCTCATAGCATTGTTAATTTCATTAGGTAAACTTGTATATGGCTGCAGGCGATAACTATTTCTGATGACTTTCCTAATATATATTATGTAACAGCCATAATTCTACATGTATGTACATGCAAAGCTTCAGGGGATGAAAAACACCATCTGTTAAAAACAACAACAAAAAGTCTTGCTGCAGGCGATAACTATTTCTGACGACTTTCCTAATATATATTATGTAACAACCATAATTCTGCATGTATGTACATGCAAAAACACCACCTGTTAAAAACAACAACAACAAAAATTCTTGCTGCAGGCGATAACTATTTCTGACGACTTTCCTAATATATATTATGTAACAGTCATAATTCTGCATACAAAGCTTCAGGGGATGAAAAACATCACCTGTTAAAAACAACAACAAAAATTCTTACTGTGATATCTATAGTTATTGTCACTCCATACTTCAGTTTGGACGACCGTAAACGTAAGTTTATGTATTATTATTATTGTAACGATATTAGTTCGTAATGTGTGGTTTCTTTTTTTTTTTTTTTTCAAACGATAACTATTTCTAGTAGTCTGTGGGCTTGACTTTCCTAATATATATATATTTTGTAACAGCGCTAATTCTGCCTGTGTGTATGTACATGCAAAGCTTCGGGCGATGAACGTGAACTTTCCTGATGACCACATCACCATCATTACTTTCACTTCTAATAAATAATGTCGTTTATCACAAAATTCAACGCAGTTTCTGCTATTGAGTACAAACGGTGTGCAGAATTAACAGTGGACAAGCAGTATCCGATCGTTAACATGTTGCATGTGAACACGAGATATGGGAAGTCTGTGCTTGTAACGTTGGAAGATTGTGAGCTACACTATCGTATATATCTACCTAAGAGGTATGCTGACGTCTTTACAGATGAAGAGCTCCGTCATATAAGCCCCAGCGACCTACATCTCGTGTTTCGAGGCATGAGGAATCAAACAGTACATATGGAAATCGTACCACGTTAAGGTAACAAACTACATTTAATAAACAATTTTTTTATCATTGTGTGTGTGCGTATGTTTGAATGTAGTGCAGATTCTAATTTACAAAGTTTTGATGAATGGATTTTTAATTTATTTCACTATACGCCTCTGAACCTATATGTAATTATTTGTAACTGCTTTACCTGTTGCAGCAAACGATAACACTAGAACGATTATATTATTATTATTATTCAGTGATATATACATACATACAATTTACTTATTAAACACTTCAATGATTGTAACGTCTTACAATGACTATAGCATATTTAAATCTGTTATCTGTTTATTGGCCCTACATGTACACGTTGTATGTATGTGTATGATTACGTTGCGTTTGCGTCTGTGTGTGGGCGCATTGCGTATGTGTGCGTATGCGTATGTATGTGTGTGTGTGTGTGTGTGATTACGTTGCGTATGCGTCTGTATGTGCGCGCGTTGCGTGTGCATCTGTGTGTGTGATATTTAACATGATTTTAATGTTGTTGTTGTATTGTTATGTTGCAGGTTGCTTCTTCTACAAGTACGACACACAATTATATACAAACTTTCGAAAAATATCAATTTCTAATGTATTTATTTAATTGTGAATTTTATATTGTGAATGTTAAAATATATTTAATCATTTAAACAAATTATGACTTTATTTTATTTCACTCTACACCTCTGAACATGTGTACAATTAATTTATTTTTTGTGAACTGTTACATCAGAAGATTTGTATGAATTTCAGCCGCCGTTTTCATGTGTGTGTATAATTTTAATTTATTTCGCTATACACTACTGAACCTATGTGTGTGTGTGTAAACTGCAACCTTAAAACAGAAGTATTGTCTGTAACAACATAACAGGTAAGTAGTTCATTGACGCCAAATATATATATATTTCTAACAAGGATCAATCACACTGACTGCATTATAAAACTATTAATTATTTAATACATTGAAAATGAAGACGACGTTTTGACAACGAGAGAGGGCTAAAATTATTTATTCATCACACCGACTACTCAATGTACGAGAGGGAGACAGGAGAAAGGGTATGAAACCTTGCATAGTTGAAACGTGTGAAAGTGAGAGAGAGAGAGAGAGAGAGAGAGGACGTTACTATTTGTTGACACAGTTGAAACAAGTGAGAGTGAGAGAGAGAGAGAGAGAGAGAGAGAGAGTGTGAGGACGTTAATATTTGTCGAATAAACTTTCTAATTTCATATACATGCGTTCGGTACTAACCACAGAGAGAGGAGAACGGTTTGAGCATAACGTTTGACAACAAGAGAGAGAGAGAGAGAGAGAGAGAGAGAGAGGGAGTGAGAGGACGAATAATACAGAGGTTGGTACATCTGATCATATAGATTTAATATACATTATAACACGCGACAAATTTGAACTCATGTAAAGGTTGGTACACCTAATCATATATTTTAATATACACTATAATGCCGGTGAGCATAACGTTTGACAACGAGAGAGAGACATACACAACGTGTGTGAGAGAGAGAGAGAGAGTAACAATTATGATCATATATAGTTTGAATTTCCCACCACAGAAGAGAAAGAAATGTTGGCAGATCTGCTCTATACACGCACATTTACCTCCCCCCCACCGCAGAAAATGTTGACAACCCTGCTCATATAAAATATCTATACACTATAATAATACTACAGAGGTTGGTACACCTGATCATATAGATTTAATATACATTATAACACACAACAAATTTGAACTCATGCAAAGGTTGGTACACCTGATCATATATTTTAGTATACACGTAGATTGCACGTGAATGGTTGTACGGGTTGTGTCAGAGAACACGTTAATACTGGAAGAGATACAGAAGAAAATAATGTAAAGCTGAAAGGTACAGAGGACAGTTAAATAGATTCAAAAACAACGTGGTAACATGTGTTTCATTTAAGAAGAATTAATTGAATATAGGCTGACAGTTTTTTGGTTAAAAGAAATGTTTTGACTAAAACATCTGAAAATTATGTTTCACAGGTTCAAAGAGCGATGTCGAATAATTTTGTCGAACAATTTTGCACAGCTGTTTTATATTTTGAAGGATCATCATCTAACCTTATAATACAAGAAATATTACTCGATAATGCGTCTGTTTTTGCATAATCTCGTTGTTTGAAAATACTGGCTTTGTAATGGCGTAAGTAGAAACGCCGCTAATGACAGGTTAACCAATCTGTATGGTCAACGTGATTTTAAACTCAGACATATCGAATACAATGTGAATCCGCCTAGATAACGCTGACAATTAACAGAATACTGTCTATGTCTACTGTCTACAACATGAAACGACTGCAGTTCGATACTGTGATCGAACAACAGAATAAAAAAAATAGCATGATCGCAAACTAATGATTTCTACAGTTTTCTTAAAGATACTTTTGAGCGACGGAAAGTTTAATTTATTTAAGAAATAAAGCTTACAGATCGGTAACAGTACCGAAATATAATCACTATCTTCAGAACACACCATCATTATCTTTTGAGAACATAATGACTACACGTTCGCTAAGCACTTAACGAGGAAACAGTGTATTGTGATGTTGAGAACTGCTGATTTATACGTGCAAAACCAATTACTTTCGTTAAATTATTTCGCAGCGGAAACATAATGTGCTGTGTTCGTTTTCGTCGGAGATGAATTTGCTGAAAAATTGGGGGCGTATTCCTTGATCTCTGCACGCAGAGGACCTTCGGCGTTCGATTTCAATGAAGGCATCGCGAAACTTATTGACTGCGAATTCTTATTTGTAGACAGATAAATGACTGCTGGTCACTACTTTTTTTATGAAAACACCCTCTGTAATTTTATGTAGCCTATAAGCCGAAGAATTGAACCTGAATATAATTACTAAAACAAATGTTACTAATAAGCGAAGTATTAATGAAAACACACGCACAAACAAGAATTTTGTAACTCCAAGACAAGAGAGTTGTTGACAAAAGATTAACGACAGATAAAACGAATATCACAGTCGCTAATGTCAATGAACAGAAACGTGGTGGCGCAGGATTTCGGTATAGCTCAGTAAGGTAGCGATTTCACAAGATGCAAACGATTGGACGCATGAACGGAGATAGAAAATCGTAGGCCTACAACATATACGTTGCAAAGACTGCGCAGGTACAATGTGGATCAGTCCGGACAATGTAAAGGATAAATCAACAAACTGGAGAAAAAAAATCACGCGAGAAGCTGGTTCACCGCGGATTACCGACTGGTTATTCTGATTTAACTATAGGCCCTACATCCTAGGATGTGTAACGTTGTGGGTCCTCTTCTTTAAGTTGTAATTTGCTATTTATGTTTTGCAACAATGTTTAAACAGACTTTATAATTCTTATATTTCTGGCAGTAATATTAGCTAATTGTAATTGTTTCCTGATTTTAAAGTGACTTAATGATAAAGGAATTCGTACCCGAGCTGTTTGGCCGTGGTCGACTGCTTCGTTCAGTCATTTCCTAACGTTTCGGACGCCCACCAGAGATCTTCTTCAGTAGAAAAATATTAAAAGTGTTCGACAAAGGGTGGAGAGCTGAACGTACCCCTACCCGACGTAAAAGCAATTACTTTGTTTTACAAAGCAAGGCTCTCCACCCTTCGTCGAATACTGTTAAGTTTTATCTACTGAAGAAGGCTTCCGGTGGGTGGCCGAAATATTTAAAAAATGACTGAACAAAGCAATCAACCACGGCCAAACAGCCCGAGTATTATCATTGACTCCTGCCGTGATAGCCTACGTAATAAATTTAGAGCCACTTCTTGGTGACGGCTACAGACATTTCGACAACCGAAAGTCGCTTTTAGCAAGAGTGCAGTAACAAAGTTGGTTTTTAATAACGAGCTATATAACTGTTTTTATTTAATATGGTGATTTAACATTTATTATTTATTTAGTAACATTTCAAATAGCTGGAAAGTATTTCAGAAAGTTTATAACGAACTGATGACAACATTCTTTAATTAAATATAAAATATCCGAGCGAACTTGGTAGTCTGATGACAATGTGAATATTCAGCGTCAGCCATAAGATAAGCGTTAGAAAGAAAAGATATTTCTTTCAGATAAAAGACGTATATGACAATGACATACGGCTGATCGAGATAGAGATTTTGAATCTGTTCGTTAGATATGTTTAATCGTTCTTCTTATTCGAATAAAGAATTCACTTTTGTGTTCATATATATATATATATATTGCAACACATCTTTTTATGATTTCTTTCATTATGGATTATGAGTTTTACATGGACCTGGTTAGGGTATACCATGCCAACACTTACCTGCAGTATATGGTACTTTTCTGCTTTGCCGGATATTAGGTGTGGGATTTGGGCTTATTAGGTATCAGGTAACGAGTTGGGACGATGTGTTTCCAAAAGAATTATTTTAGGAAGCTGAGTTGTATAAATTGTGAATAAATGAAAAACTACCTTTTTAGTCTATCATTCCAATGATTATAATTGTCACCCTCAAGGTGCTTATCTTTAAACAAATCATAATAATAAAAAGAATTTCAAATATTTAACACAATTTACGACGGGTTCCACTAATTTATATTCTTTCTTGAATATTACTTTACACATATTTTCTCTAGTGATATATTGTTATAATGCTTACGTCTAACAATCACATATTAAAATCATATATCTTAGTACATCATTTATAAGTTCCTGAAAATAAGACATACAATACACAGTATATACACAAAACATATAACATGGAAATATACACACATATATGGGCAGTTTCACACTGTCTGCCTGTAATTATAATTCATTTATAAAAATCATTTTTTTTGTTATATTGAATTTAATTATTTAATAAAATGGAAATACTGAATTGATTTCATTCTATGAAATCCGTAACCCTGTTCTTTATACATGAGAAAATAAAATACGAACTTTTTAAATGAATATAACAAGGGTTATAGTTATCGTTATCTCTATGGTAATTATTATTAATATAAACACTTTTATTAAGGGTAACTCCCTTTTAATTATTCTAATCTTCAGCCTGCTTGGCTATCAACAATAATTAATGTGAAACAATAAAATTTGTGACATCTACTATCTTGAGAACACTCTTAGAGCTTCTCTGCACTCTCCCTTAATTTATCACATTTAATTTATCAAATATAATTTTTTTATACAGTGCACAATCTCATGAAAACATTTGCTTAGAGTCTTTCTGCACTCTTATTAACATATTATTATAATAATCACACATTATCTAAATGTTCTGTCTTTTTGAATAAATGTCTCTATATGATATACAGTACAACATTTAAAAGTGTCTTTAGGCTTTAGTCATACCGCCTATATAAAAAAATGTTTATGAATTATTTAAAACTGTTTAATTTCGCTTATAGCGGCTTTTCATTTACTTGTTGTGTTTTACAACATTATTATGAACCCTGAACCATATCAGGTCACCTGTTTTGATGATTTCATGTTACACAGATGTACACGGGTCTCAGGCGTCGGCGTTGAGTACAGCTATTCCTCTCGAAACCTCCGTCAGCGTCGTTTAGCGGTGTATGAACAGCTAGGCTAGGCGTCGTTCCTTTATCGTCATGGACACAGCGTCTCTGGCCTCGGGTATAGTCTGATGTCCGTAGTACGTAGTTGTAGTAACTCAGGTGTCTGCCGGTCTCATTGAAGCGTCTTCTGCAGCGTATCGTTCCGTGTGTACGACTCAACGAATACTTTATGAATGAGCCAGATGCTCGTTTTGGCTCACTGTTTATAGGGCAAAGCCACGTGTGCAAATGAGTTTCTATCGGCGAATATCTCAACAATCCTTTATTTATTTAGGTAACAAAGTTGTTTGTTAGACGTGTCTTGAACACAGTTATTAGCTATGTATACACGCGATCTTTAATTAGCACCGCGAAAGGTGTGAAATAGTAAAACGCTTATAGTTCACGACACTCTCACTATCTCGTTATGTGTTTGGTGTCTAAATAAAGCTACATTTCCGCACTATTCACTGGTCAACCTAGTTCTTCTTAATCTTTTGTCATTTTTTTTATTATTTAAGTTTTAAAACACTTCTGACATGTGCCTACAAAATTATACATATTTATGCAGGTGGACTGTTATCTGTTTTGTTTGCTATATAAAATCTTATCTGTACCCTTCTAAATGTACAATTGTAGCAGATAACGCTTATTATGCGTACTCCAGTTAGAACGATAAACATTGATAACAATGTTTCGTTATAACACTCCCCCACTTGCTTTAAAAAAATTGTTTGTGCTTTACAGAACATTTTTTTTTTTTTTTTTTTTTTTTTTTTTTTTTTTTTTTTTATCTATGTATAGTACATACACAGTCAGTTATATTACATGTTTATTAGAAAGAATATAAAATCTTATCTTACAGTAACAATCACATATGGGTATTATTGGATATAATGACGCAGAGATGACGCATGGTACTTTCCGACGTCCTTTTTCTTCACTGGGTCATATACCATGTAGGTGTGTGGTCCTAGACGACTCCTTAGTTCATATGGGCCACAGAATAATCTGAAGAATTTCTTGGAAGTGTTTAATATACTACTTCCCACAGGATTTGTCTTTATCAATACCTTATCACCAATCTGGAATCTTGTCAATCGGTGAGTTCTATTATACCGGTCTCTCCTTTTACCTGCTTGATGATATAGCTGTCGTTCAGCTCTGTTTATTTTTATTTGAATTGGCCAATCTACATTATAATTTTCCGGTTTATTAATCATGTTGTGCCAGAATCTTTTAGGTATTTTATTCTCACTTAATTCTAACGGTGTGTATCCTGTAGCTTCACTATAATTGTGATTCATTGCATCTTCGAAAAATTGTAGATAGTCAGGCCATTTACTCTGTTGATTGTAGCAATATAACCTCATGTACTTGCCTAACTCTCTATTTATTCTTTCAGCTAGATTAGTTTGTGGATGCCTTATGGATGTAAGTATAGGTTTTATACCTTGTCTTGTCAATGCGTCCTTCCATAATTTATTACCAAACTGCTTACCTTGATCTGTCAACACTTTATCCATTTTTCCATACTTTGGTATATACTTCTGGGTGATGACGTTCAGAACAGATTTCATGGTGGGTCTTCGTACAGCATATAACTTTACTAGCTTGGTAAACACATCTACCGTCACAATTATATGGCGGTACCCATGACTTGATCGCGGGAGTGGTCCAAGGAAATCAAGTGCAACTATATCCCCCTTCTTCTTAGTTCTGATACTCCCCATTTCAACGCAAGTGTTTAAATTCGGATGTTTGGCTGTTTGACAATCATGGCATTTCCTAACAATTATTTTAGTTTTTCTGAACATATTATTACAGGTGAAGGCTTCTTTCATAGTTAAATAGCACTTCAATGGAGATGCATGAGCTAGACTACGATGACATGGCATAATTAATTGCTGTAACATGTCATGAGATAGCACAACTTTCCAATCATAATTAATAAGCTTAAATAAAATTCCATCTTTCACACAATAATTTATAGGTAACGGATTATTTTTTATATTCTGTAATCGCTGATCTTTATCTTGCTCTCTAGCGAGATTACGTAGTAATTCTTGTACTTCTCTCTCGGGTTTGTATGTTATGTTGCTAAGTACCCTGACATCTTGTGGTTTAGCTTCATGTGTTTCTTTACAGACTCCAGAATGTAGTCATTGATTTTCAGTCTTCGATGTGGACGGTTTATTACGTTCATCAGTGTTTCTCGGTGTCTCTTTCTGTTTTTTCTCAACGGTAATCGCCTGCGTATTTGCATTCCTATCGGATGTCCATGGTTTCGAAAATCGTTTCGACGAATTCGGCCATCGGTAACCTCCTTTGTAATTACCTCTTTCATTATTTTGCTCCTGCTTCTCATATGTTCGTCCATCTTCATGGCGTCTATCATATGATACATTTTTGTTTTTCGAATATTTTTCATTGTCTGTACGTCTATCTTCTCTGCCTTTATCTTCTTGGCGATATCTTTGCGAATACCACGTACCTCTATCTTGATTTTGGTTCCGGTTATCTCGCTGAACTCCTCTTGGTGGGTCTCGTTCACGGATTACACCCTCCATCTGTGTTAAAAGTACTAATAGATCTTCAATGGTAGCTATACCCTGAACATGTATAGCTAGTTGGATGTTCCTGCTGAAATGATTAGCAAGCTTAATGACTAATTCTTTTTGTGTTAACGCGGGACGTAAATGTTTACTCCTCTCTACTAACATAATGACGTATTCATCTTCAGACAGCTTACCTGGATTATATTTACCAAATTCCAGTGTATTTCGTATTCTCATTTGTATGTATTCATTCCAATACCTCCGTTCGAATGCTAGTTTAAATTCTTCATACGTTTTTAAATCGTCATTCACCATCGTGAACCAACTGGCTGCTGCATCTTTTAAGTAACGGCTTACAAAGTCTATTTTATCTTTGTCACTGAGAATAGATCCAATACTATCTATTTCTTTCTCACATTTGATACGAAATTCAATGGGATTTTCCCCTCTGGATCCTCTAAAATAGTTAATGGGTCTCTCTTCTCTAGGTACGGTCGAGTATACTAACGCTTGTGTTGGTAGTCTTCTCACTTCTCGTGTAAGTCGGTCTACTTCACCTTTTAACTTGACTTCCAGCTGATCTACCCTGTTGTCATGGTGTTGGATAGATTTCTTGATGGTGTCGTCTGCTGCGGCTAGACTTTTTGCTTCTTCTTCAATTTTCATGGTCTTCCTGACATTACTCTGCACCAACTCGCTGATGACTTGTATCTTGGTATCTTGTCGATGCGTAATTTTTTCGAGTTTCTGGTCCAGTATGTCGGCCATAGATTTAAAATTTTGTTGTAGTCTTTTTCGCTGCTCTTCGAAATTTTCATTCATCACCACCGCTTGTTGTTTTAGAGACTCTTTAACTTTACCTTCTAAGGTCTCCATTCGTTCCATAATTTCTACCTTACTTTCAGCATTATACGCGTATAGTTTCTGAATTTCTGACGTGCTTGCTTCCAATCTTCTCATAGTTTCAGCACCACTAGTTTTTATTTCTTCAAACCTTTTTACGTTTTCAGCGTTGCTGGCTTCCAATCTTCTCATAGTTTCAGCACCACTAGTTTTTATTTCTTCAAACCTTTTTACGTTTTCAGCGTTGCTGGCTTCTAACTTCTTCATTATGTCGGCTAAACTGACCTCTTGTTTATGTGCCATGTTTAATTTTAATTTGGTGAACCGATTTTAAAATATTTATTATTAATTTGTATATTATTAATTATTTGGATTATTATTAAATACTGTATTGGTAGTCATTTATTCATCAACATACAACCATTATCTTGGGCGCCTGTAGTATCAGTTTCTGATAACCACAATATTTATCTAAGCTCCCCTTTGTTTACTCTACTGATAACGCTAACTGTACGTTCTTATCAGCTACATTCAACATATAAATGCACGTTTTATAATAATTACACATCAACTCTAAATATTTGTTCTACGTGAATTTATATTTATTTAACTTCTAACTAATTTTTAATTTTTTTCGTATTATGTTTTTTTTTTATTTATTTAATCGTGCCCCACGTTGGAAGCGACATTTTCTTTTGCAACACATCTTTTTATGATTTCTTTCATTATGGATTATGAGTTTTACATGGACCTGGTTAGGGTATACCATGCCAACACTTACCTGCAGTATATGGTACTTTTCTGCTTTGCCGGATATTAGGTGTGGGATTTGGGCTTATTAGGTATCAGGTAACGAGTTGGGACGATGTGTTTCCAAAAGAATTATTTTAGGAAGCTGAGTTGTATAAATTGTGAATAAATGAAAAACTACCTTTTTAGTCTATCATTCCAATGATTATAATTGTCACCCTCAAGGTGCTTATCTTTAAACAAATCATAATAATAAAAAGAATTTCAAATATTTAACACAATTTACGACGGGTTCCACTAATTTATATTCTTTCTTGAATATTACTTTACACATATTTTCTCTAGTGATATATTGTTATAATGCTTACGTCTAACAATCACATATTAAAATCATATATCTTAGTACATCATTTATAAGTTCCTGAAAATAAGACATACAATACACAGTATATACACAAAACATATAACATGGAAATATACACACATATATGGGCAGTTTCACACTGTCTGCCTGTAATTATAATTCATTTATAAAAATCATTTTTTTGTTATATTGAATTTAATTATTTAATAAAATGGAAATACTGAATTGATTTCATTCTATGAAATCCGTAACCCTGTTCTTTATACATGAGAAAATAAAATACGAACTTTTTAAATGAATATAACAAGGGTTATAGTTATCGTTATCTCTATGGTAATTATTATTAATATAAACACTTTTATTAAGGGTAACTCCCTTTTAATTATTCTAATCTTCAGCCTGCTTGGCTATCAACAATAATTAATGTGAAACAATAAAATTTGTGACATCTACTATCTTGAGAACACTCTTAGAGCTTCTCTGCACTCTCCCTTAATTTATCACATTTAATTTATCAAATATAATTTTTTTATACAGTGCACAATCTCATGAAAACATTTGCTTAGAGTCTTTCTGCACTCTTATTAACATATTATTATAATAATCACACATTATCTAAATGTTCTGTCTTTTTGAATAAATGTCTCTATATGATATACAGTACAACATTTAAAAGTGTCTTTAGGCTTTAGTCATACCGCCTATATAAAAAAATGTTTATGAATTATTTAAAACTGTTTAATTTCGCTTATAGCGGCTTTTCATTTACTTGTTGTGTTTTACAACATTATTATGAACCCTGAACCATATCAGGTCACCTGTTTTGATGATTTCATGTTACACAGATGTACACGGGTCTCAGGCGTCGGCGTTGAGTACAGCTATTCCTCTCGAAACCTCCGTCAGCGTCGTTTAGCGGTGTATGAACAGCTAGGCTAGGCGTCGTTCCTTTATCGTCATGGACACAGCGTCTCTGGCCTCGGGTATAGTCTGATGTCCGTAGTACGTAGTTGTAGTAACTCAGGTGTCTGCCGGTCTCATTGAAGCGTCTTCTGCAGCGTATCGTTCCGTGTGTACGACTCAACGAATACTTTATGAATGAGCCAGATGCTCGTTTTGGCTCACTGTTTATAGGGCAAAGCCACGTGTGCAAATGAGTTTCTATCGGCGAATATCTCAACAATCCTTTATTTATTTAGGTAACAAAGTTGTTTGTTAGACGTGTCTTGAACACAGTTATTAGCTATGTATACACGCGATCTTTAATTAGCACCGCGAAAGGTGTGAAATAGTAAAACGCTTATAGTTCACGACACTCTCACTATCTCGTTATGTGTTTGGTGTCTAAATAAAGCTACATTTCCGCACTATTCACTGGTCAACCTAGTTCTTCTTAATCTTTTGTCATTTTTTTTATTATTTAAGTTTTAAAACACTTCTGACATGTGCCTACAAAATTATACATATTTATGCAGGTGGACTGTTATCTGTTTTGTTTGCTATATAAAATCTTATCTGTACCCTTCTAAATGTACAATTGTAGCAGATAACGCTTATTATGCGTACTCCAGTTAGAACGATAAACATTGATAACAATGTTTCGTTATAATATATATATATATATATATATATATATATATATGTGTGTGTGTGTGTGTTATTCCGTTTATATACCTATAAACCGGTTCAGAAGCAGTTAATGCTTGGGATGTATCGTTACGCATTAATTAGATTATATTTTTAACAGGAAACAGAAGCAGGAAACCCTTCAAGACAACACAACGAAGCGATTTATATAAGATTCATAGCTGAAAGTCCATGTTTACCTATTTATCCAGAGCACAGTGGTGAAGGTTTTGGTGTTAACCCTCCTCCCCAAATAGATATAAACAAAAGGAAAAATAAAAAGTTAGAAAAAAGTTTCCTTGTAAAATTGTGGTTATGCAAGCAGAATTAAATAATTAAGTTAATTACTTCTGTGAATAGGAGCATTTTTAAGTGCACGCCATAGCCGTCTTGTGAGAATGAAGTTGGTTCGTTTAAACGTTTACTGGTTGTCTGGTGGTTCAGGGTGGTTCAAATTTTTATCCTCGTTTTTGATGATATGTTCTATTAGCGAGTAGGAAAAACCGTAAATTTCGAATGTTTACTTAAATCATTATGAATCCAACTCGGTTTACGATATATGTAGTGCAGTAATGTATATTGCACAGCAAATTAAAACATTTGTATATTAAACAGTTTTTGCTTGCTACTCGTATATTATACATACGTAGCCATTGTTGTACATGGGTTTTCGATCTGTATTTAAACTGTCTGGTATAGACCTATACTTTAACTACAATTTAATACTTTATTACAGTTTTAGATAAACGTGGCTGGAGAAAACGTAGGCCTAAGTAGAATGACCATGTTTTCAAAGATTTGAAGTAGTTATCAAGAAGCAAACCACATATAGGCCTATTGTTTTAGAACAATTGATTCAAACTTCAATTTTAAATGAAAGACGAAAGATTACGACAAGAATAGCTAATATTTCGATTGTTCCGTACAAAGAATTTTTACCGTCAATTTTATTATAAAACGCGAAATATGACTATAAGTAGTAGGCCTACAAGCAACAAGGAGATAATTTTCGATTTCGAAGGGGAGAACTGAAGATTATACCATATTTTGTAAGTAATAGGTTTAACAAATCCTCAGTTTAGTAGTGACCGTCGATCAATAAATTTTAACGATGGAATGGGTTAGGGAAGATCAGTCAATAAGTATTACACAAATTTTACATTATATTTATTGTCAATTTCAACAAAAAATTGTCAATTATTGTACAAAAATTCGACAATATACTGTCATCATCAGGACCTGTGTATGGATACAAGAGAAAATATCAAACACAAGACTGAAATACTGTAATAATTATGTTTTGGAGTGTTATAATTTTGTCTATGTAGTGAAGTAAAACAATATACAAGGAATTTAATTATTTTTATGATGTAAAACAAACTGTATCAACCCCCATCTCCCCCACACACACGCATGCACACACTTTCATCCAATTAATTGGATATTCACTCATTTTCTCTTGTATTCGTACACAGGTCCTGATGATGATAACAATAAATATTATCAAAATGTGGACACAAATAATTTAAAATTTGAGTTACCGGTATACTTTCTGACCGATCCTCGTTAAACCCGCCATCGTTAAAACTTAATAGATTTAACGTTAACTACACATGCTATTGACATGTCATCGTTTGCAGGAACTGAGAGCGATAACTTTGTAGAAACTGTCAATTCTGTTGTTGGGTTCACTTGTTGCAGTAATTCTGCGAACAAATGTTTGTCCTTTTAGCGGTATCGTTTACAAAGTAGTAGGACGATGTTTAAACACAATGGTGCGGGCGGTCATCACGTCTGGGGTGCTGTGAAACATCTGGCGCGAGCGACGGTGGGGAGAACAAACTTGAAATGCAGTACTATAAACAAACAGTCATGGGGTAGGGCACGCACGAGAGTAGATCCCGGCCGACTCCGCCTTGTCACGTACCACTTTTAAAACTAACATAAAGCGAAAACTTCCAATGCGACGTCTTTCATTTAGTTAATGTTTGAAAAGCTGAGGTTTGAAGCGGTCTGCTGTAGAGGACATAAGCTCCGCCTGCAGCACGAAAGTAACTAATTGTCAAGTAGGCCTACTTGTTTAGAATAATGTGAACAACATCCTTGAGAGTGACGCGTACGTCACACAGCCACGAGCGCGAACGTTCAATGGTTCAGATTAACTGCGTCAGCCGTTTTTAAAGATCGTGAGTTTTTCATGGATTGTGACGTGACGTGAGTTACGGCCACAAGCGAACATCCAAATCAACTTGAGCTTCAAATTTGTTTTTATAAAGGATATATATATATATATATATATTGTAAAATTAAAAAAGATCTGTATCTTTTTTATTATCGTTTCTTCATATAATATTTTCTATTTTTTGTTAAAAGCTTCTAATGATGTCTTTTGCCCCAAGTTGTTGGTGCCAATTAGTAAACACCCGCGATCTATTTGTGTAAACACATATACATGTGTATACACATGTATAACTTCTGATAAGTTATGTATAATATACTTACTAAGTCGTTACGTCTTTGTAATCGATAAAATATTTGGTTATGTCTTTGTAATGTCGAATCTGGTAATATTATTCCATTGTAATGTTTTGAGTTAATTGATTATATTGTCTTTGATATGGTCTCCACTATCGAAATTGATTTAAGAGTGGATTTAAATTAAATTGGGCGCCATATGGAACCTGTGCTTAGCATTCCATAAATTTATTGTTATTAAAGAAATTAATAATATATTTGGTGTTTTGGAATCATTAATTTAATATAATTATTCTTGGTTAGTATGACGTTAATTCATTTGTTTTGTTTGGATAATTTAAATAATACGTAGCGCCTCCAGATTCGGCACTGCCAACGTAATCGTTAAGGTTGCTTGAAAAATCCAACTTTAGTAAATAAAAATATCATTTATGAAAATAACAAGTCGTTTGAAATTAATTTGATTAACAATTTATTTATTATTTTCTTTCAATTATTTTTTGATTGTTTCTAATCTCATTTAAATAAAATTTTATTCGACAATAAATCGACCTGGTTTTTTAAAATTCTAGCTCAGTAGGAGGCAACACTACTTTAATTAAAGTTCACTAAATATTATTTATATTTTTTCTCAGGCATGAATTCTTTGGATCTACAACAATACTAACGAAATTAACTGCCACTAGTTATTAAAGTTTACAACAATTACTTGATTATGGTGGACACCAATAATGTCTTACGTCTAACAATGATTAAATGTTCATATAGGCCGGACAGTGGCTAAATAGAGGTTATCTTCCTTTGAGAGTATTAACTAGTTTCTAACATGAAACTCATTGAATAATAATTAACAACTTAAAAATTTACTAGTGTGTTATTCTCTAATATGCCTAACATTGAGTTGGGTCACTATGACTATTTTTACATCTTACAATAAATGGCCTAACTATTATACTTTGTAACAATTGATACTTAATTCTAATATACCTTATAATCTTTTGAAATACATTTGGTTACTTAATACCTGTTATATATTTTACAATCTCTTCATTTGTCATACTCAGTTTAGGTAGGGTCACCAAATACCTATCTGGTTAATTATCTTCTCATGATTAATTTACTAACATTTTTAGATTAATCATCTCTTAGTCTAATTACATACTTCTTTTCTTGACATATGGTACATTGGTTATTATAGGTTATATGCATTATATGGTTCCTGTCCTTCTATTAATTAGAAGTATGTTGTTGTTAGACATTGATTTCTTACTATACAAGTCATTCTTTATTCAAAAACAATAATATTGGGTGATTTAACCTTATTAGCTAGTAGCCAGTTCAATTGCCATACTTTATACTACATTATTAAATTAAATTAACACTTTTACAACATTCTTATCATGTAACGTTATCCACTATACTTGTCTCATGGTATATTATTTACTCACAGATATTATAGTATCTATACCTTCAGTATATTTTATATTTAATCAAGGATTATAGTCCCTTGTCATATATTTCCTTCAAGGTTATGATACCAATTACTAGTTATACATTGTTAATAATCCTTTACATTTTATTTATTGGTTGTACTGTGTCATTTCACCTTTTAATTATCATTGTTTATCAATTTTTCTTCTTAATACATATTATTATTATCATAAACCTCTAGTTTTTTTATTACAATTCTATTCTTATGATAGTTTGCAAACTCAGTCTTAGATCTGAATTCTAAGTTAATTGTTATTCTAGCTACGTGACTGATTTCTCTTATTCTCAAATATAACTTGGTTTATATACTAATCATTTATGGTTTCTACATTGTAATAGGCTATTATGTATTCTCTCACTCTACTAATCTCTTGGGTAACTGTTAAGGTCAAAGTTATAGTCTAGTCTTGTCTTTTAGAGGTCTGTTTGTCTAGTTATTTCATACATTGACTTATAAGGCTTAGAAGGTTTCATTCTGTTCATGATTCTGTAACGATTATTTCTTTATCTATTCCTGGTTGATAGACTTAGTTAATAATATTCTTCCTTTACTTAGTTATTCTTTGTTCTTCATTATTGTGGTAATATTCTTATTTAGATTATGGTATTTTCTTTATGTAGAGGAAAACATCACGTTACAATATATATATATATATATATATATATATATATATATATATATATAAAGTCATGCTAAATAGTCGTGTGCAAACCTGATACACTGCCTGTAAGTTAACCCGATGTTTTCACGCCGACATGATTTCACTGTCGCGCCGGTCGTGTTGAGAAAGTGGGCTAATTCCTTTCTATACGTTGTCGGAATGTAAGTAAATCTGCCATTTATAGATTAACTAAACGTAAAAAAATTAAAAAAAGAAAGAAAAAGGTACCTAGGAAGTTACGAAATCTAGTTGTGGCGAAGAATGATTAAGGTGAAATGGACTGATAGAGTGAGAAACGATGACGTACTGGTGAGAATAGGAGGAGAATGAAAACTGCTGAAAGTAATAAGAGTGAGAGAACAGTTTTTCTTACATTACGAACAATGATGTGGTGAAGAAACTGCACAAGTTCAAATGTATACGTGTGGGACCATCAGGAGAAGTCTAAATCAACGAGTAAAGAAACACGTCTGAAGGTCTTCAAAATGATGACACTCCCTACATTTCTATATTTCATTATATTTATTGAAATCACAGGCCAGTCGCATTCAATCGGCCGAAATGAGTTTTCTCAAATACGTGGCAGTATATAGGCCCTACGCTTTAAGATTGTAAAAGAAATGTCGATGTACGGCAGGAACTGAATATTATGAGTATACTTGGTAGGATTGCCCAATAGCGGCTAAAGTGGTTGGAAATCTTAACCGAATGGATGACTGCCGCATCCCCAAACAACTATTGAATTATAAGCCAAAAGTACGGTGAGATGTGGGCGTCCTAAGAAGCGTTGGAGTGGCCTGCTCTAGTCTATCTGCTTGCGACCGGAACAAATCAATTTTTATTTAATCTTTGGTGATGATGATGAACAACAATTTGGCTGTGGCATATACTGCAGCTAAGGATCATAGAGGAAAAGATGGTAGGAACGAGAGGACAGGAAAGATGAAAAGTTGGAATCCTTGTTCACATCAAAAACAGAAGGTGCTATAGTCAGATGAAGACAAAAGCACAGGACCGTAAAAAATAGCGAGCATCAGTTGGAGCCTAGTTTACTAAAGAAGAAGGACGTAAAAACGGAAATGGCTCACCCTGTTTCACCCATGATGCGAGCCGCCAAACAGCACACGATGTATTTATTCACGGTTTCGCTTTAAGAAAACGGGACATAAATCCAACAATCTTATGTGGTTATTTCTTCATAACTCAATCATAGAAGGTTGCATGATGACTAAAGGTAAGAAAACCTGCAGAATTTCCAGAATTCATGCACGAGGACTGTTTAGTCAGGACAGTGTGGACAGAGCAGCGTTCGCAGTAGACCAACTTGATTGACCTCTATGTCTTTTCACAGACGATAGACCAACTTGATTGACCTCTATGTCTTTTCACAGACGATAGACCAACTTGATTGACCTCTATGTCTTTTCACAGACGATAGACCAACTTGACTGACTCGATGCCCTTTCACAGACGAATCAAAATGTACACAACCAGATGGAAATATTCGAGTGTGAAGACGCCCAATGAAAGGTTTGTTAAGTGATGTGTGCAAGAAGAACATCTTTTTGATGGCGGCTCTGTTATAAGATAGAGTGAAATGTCCTTAAGAGGATGCGCTGAACTTGTGCTTATCGGTCACAAAAATACGTTAGAGCTGGACGCAAACAATGTTTTGCTCCTCTCTGTTGTGCCTTTTGCCAATGAGTTAGTGGACGATTCATCCCACTAGCAAATGGGATCTTCTGGGATTCATCGATTCATCCGACTGGACGACAATACTCGTCCACACATAGTAATTAGAGTGAGGTATTTTGTATTTGACGAGAATACAGTCCGAATGTATTCCTGCCCCTCGAATGGAATCCAAGTCGAACACCTCTGGGATTACATCTGAGCAGATATCTTTTGAAGAATGAAAACCTTCCGCAATTCCAACATCAGTTTAAAGGTGTGTTAAACGAGTGTGTCATGAGTGCCGGAAGGAATTGTTAGAAAAAAAATAAGCAGCCTGCCAAAGAACTGCTCACGTAAGTATTGACCCGACCCCTCATATTTTGATCCACGCTCGCCTATTTTTGGGGAGATCGATCTCAAAAACAACAGGGGTCTGCTATTGTAAGGAGTCAAAAGTATGGTGACTCCAAAATCGGTTGATGTGTTCAAAAGTTATAGTCAGACATACTCCGAAATGATAGAAAGGCAGACAGACAACCGGTCGAGTTAAAACTGTGAACGCGCTTCACTCTTCCAATTAATAAAAGTAATAATTATGGAAATGAAAATATAAAAAAGTAATAATAAAAATAATAAGATTATTGTAAGCAAAAACCTGGAAGTGAATCTACGTGAGCTGAAATTAAATGAAAAAAGTATAACAGCTACAGTCTGAAAATCGTTTATTCTGGAAACACGTCCAATAGCAGGACACGCTTAAATATAATAGCATAAGGACTGTGTTAGAATTTGTTGTATACTCGAACGTAGAATAATCACCAGTGATAGCAGCTGTTGTCAAATCATCGAAGACACAATTTTCTTTGTTATCGTCTTCAATTTACGAAGAGACTACAGTAGTAGGCTATAGACTAAAGTGAGAAACGCCACTGCCGAGTACGGTGAAGACAGCGCACAAAAGAGGGGGGAGGGGACAAAGGCAAAGAATTGGCTAGTGTTTCATTTTGTGTAACAAGTTAAATTAAATCAGACAAGTGGCTGGAGACTCGAAAAGTTAACGTTCCAATCAATTTAGGTAGTTTAAGCCCTACTGATGTAAATTGTTGGAGAAAAGCTTTTGTCCTTCAAAGAGTTATACAGGGTAGATAACGAAAGGGTAATAACGACAAAAGGAATGAGGGAGAAGGATGGCAACGGATATTGCTTTTTATTTTATAGTGAGTTAATATAAAATATTTTGTGCCTTTTACAAATTTCAGGTCATTTATATTAACACTCATTCATATATGCATTTATTTTGTTTCGATAAAATTATGAATTTGTTATTTTTAAATTAATTAGATAATTTTAAATTTTAATAATTTCAGCCTTAGTCCCTTTGCGATATAAAATGTGTGTGTGTGTGTGGAGGGAGGTACATGTATATAAAAATAACATACAATATACATTAATTAAGGATGAAATGTAAATTAAAAGTAAAAACGATACACTTTTTATACTTAATTTTAATTAAAAAAAAATAACAATATAGGTCTACAACATTTTATGTACGACGATTTAGTTTAAAAATATGTATTAATTGTTTTTTTAACAAAAAACATGTGTAAATAAGTAAACATAAATATTTTGCCAGTAATGTTTTTTGTTCTAATGATGTTCGTTTTTCAGCACTTGAATACGTAACAAATTGTAATATTTTCTGTAAATTGGGTGTATTTATGTTTACTGAAATAAAAATGCAGTAGTGGGGTTTGCATAGCGGGCGGTGTATGTTTTTGTTACAACGATAAAGTGATATGAAACGACTGTCAAGGTATTCTTCCTCAGACGTTTCGAGCACCATGCCATATTCTTATCGTCAGCCATGTTGGTCGCATTTGTGACTTGGTTGTGCATTGCTCTTGGTTAGTATTGGTGGGATGTTGTTGGTTGAACTGTCGTGATTTGTTTGGTGAATAATTTGGTGTCTGTGAGTGTTAGTAATGTTTATTGTTTTAAAAATTGTGGAATTTTTTTACTGGCTAGAATTTTTTCACCTATTAATTTGTTTCGTTTCCCCCCACGGTCATTTCAGTGATTGCATGGTACATGTTTTGTTATAAGTCACATGTTACAATGTCTGGGAATTATGTTCTGTATTTATAGTACGCGCTTTTAAACTAAATTTGTAAATTTTTAGTTTAACTGTTCAAAGTAGCGTTTCCAATTTTTTTTCTGTGTGGCTGTTGTGAAATTTGGTGAACTGTAAATTCTATTGTTTCGAGCAATGACTTGAATCTGAGTTCCGAGCACCTTAAATAGGCATATAAATTAACTGGCATCCATATAATAATTATAATTATAATTATTATATGTATGCAGTACGTGATTATTTTTAATATAGGCCTATTTATCACACAATAATTTAAAAAACTACATTACACTGTACAATACGTACTTAGGCCTACATATGTTTGTATTCTGATTATTGAGTAGGCAGTAATGTGGATATTAAAAAATGAAACACAGTTCTGAAAAATATTGTTTGATTATTTTACTCAATTTTTTGGCATGCAAGGAAAACGTAATGAAAATTTGCATTGTAAATTTTATTTTAGACTTTATTTTTTATTATTTACATCTTCTTCTTCAGCACTACAGCCCACGTAAACCCTGGCTTCCAATACCAATCTTATGCAATGTCTCCTATCCATTGCCATCTCAGTGTTTCCCCTTACTTCTATTCTTCTGAGATCTTCTATCACATTATCCAAACATCTTAGTCTAGGTCGGCCCCTGTTTCTGGTTTTATAGACTTGCGCCCTCATCCATCCGCTCTAGGTGACCCTGCCACTGTATTCGTTGAGCCTTTATGAATCTAACAATGTCATCATGCTTCAACAGCATCTATCTCCTGCTCATCTATCTCCTGATTATTTCTTATTGTCCATTCGTCATCTTTAAACGGGCCATAAACACGTCTTAAGATCTTTTTTTCAAACCTTCTTAGTGTTTTTTGTTTTAATTATTTACATAACATCAAAAAAATATCTCAATATGAAACTAGTGACTGTCGTGTAATAGACCTAAATCTGTTTGATGTTCAGACGAATTTTTGATAGGCATACTCTCGTCTCTCGTTCCACAGATTGTAGTCGCTCGTTCTTGTTATTTTCAGTTGTTCGAAAAGTGGAGGCCTCGATTTCGTACAGGTAAAAAGTTGAAACTGCAGTAAAACTGCTAGTGCCTTTTCTCCAGTAGGCCTATTTGAGTAACTGCCTTTTTATTAGTTAATGTTATTCCAGGAACTGTCCGAAAAAAATAATTTTGATAAACAATCATTTCGAAGTTGAATAAGTTTTTTCAACTGTTTTATTTAGATAGAAATTACCGATATTCAGTTTCTATTTAAAACGTATTCCTCAGTTTGTGGCAGCCCCAGCTGTGGAACTAGGCACACCGGTTGGTAATAGAGCATCGATCACAAGGATGACGGCCAGAAGCCTTTGATGGAATAATCTGTTTATATAAGTGCGGTTTTGAGACTTTGCACCAACAAGATTACACCGTTAGTAACAAGAGTGTGTCCACGTTGTCAGAATTTGTATTCATCAACCGTGGCTCAGTGGAGCCGACTCGACTTGCGCATGATTCTTCTGTTGGTATAATCATTGTTTAATGATGTGAACAAACACGTAAACAACGTAACTGCAATGATACGAGATTAGAAGAAAAACAAACACGACCGATAACAGTTGCTTTGATGCCGATGTGTAACGAATACATTGAGGGACCTATACCATTGGTTTAGAGTATCATTGTTGTTGTAAGAGTTATCATAGGAATAATATCCAAGTAAGAGTAAATATCTCTGTGGTGCATTCGTATAATTTGACTTTATATTATTAATACATAAAGAGAAAAACTGTATCATATCGATGTACATGTCAGAAATGTTAGGTACAATCATGGGCGTAACTTGGCGCCTAACTTTGGGGGGAGGGCAGGGTAAAGCTTCATAAATTCAAGTATGTAGTGAGACAATCTATACAATAAAATTAATAAAAAGTTTTATATACAAAATTAGGAAGTTTACTAATAATTCTTAGTTAGTAAATGAGGGACAATTTCATTTGTTAATGATCAACAAACCTTTCTTCATAAGTTGTACTTCCACTTATGTTTACCTACAACAAATATATTGTAGGCCTATAAACATAAACAATTTGTGTGACAAAGAGAGGAAAGTAAAGAGAGCAAATTACTAGAAGTACAGGTGCCCTTATTATTTCATTACGATGTGTTCCAAAACAAGTCTTTGTTTGTATAAAAGGCACGCATTGTATTCCAGTTAATTAGGTCTCTAGCGTTTATTTTATTTTTGGAACAGAAATTTTGACGAATATCATTCAAATCTGTCAGACACTCCCCTTACAAGTTTCTTCTAAAGATATAAGAATAATAAATTTATGGCAACTAGTCGTCTGATAACAGTACAGACGTTGATAAATAGCGCGTACTGTGCTCGCAAATAGAGAAACGGTCTCCTGTTTGACTATTTGTTAGTTTTTATTTATAACAACTTGAAACAAAATTTTATAATGCTCGGAACATTGGGGGGGGGGAGAGCGAGTGCCCCCCTTGCCCTTCAAAGTTACGCCTATGGGTACAACCATTTATTATGTTACTGTTCAACAATCGATTACTTCTGCAAGTGTATTTCAATTTTTTCAGTACACATAAAAACCTGACGCACATTTCACAGACTAAATCTGTATCATCAAAGGTTTCAATATGGATTTCACTTCAAATTTTCAGTTTCAGTATAAATTGTTTCAAACCTCTGATGCTGAGGATTTATTCTGTTAAACTGTGCCGTGTTTTGGAAAAACTCGGCGGTGTTTTTTTTTTCAACGAGAACGAACTGAGTTGAATTATTAAATTACGTATGATCGGCATCTTGCCGTCGTAATAAATTACGTTCGCCGCGTTATCTTGCCACCGGGCCGATCCGCGCGCGCTCTGAGTCCAGCGTTTCATACTATTTTTTCAGCAACTGTACGGACGAGTTCACCCTTATCGTTCAGCGTAGCAGCGTCTGTGTCCGGCTGACAGCCTCGATTTGAAACTTTGTCTACTATCTGTTACTATGTATAAGTAGAAGACTACGTGACCTTCCGGGTTTCCGAAGTAGACGATGATCTGTCTCGCTCCAGAGGATGGCCGAATACCTGCTTTCCATGAAATAAATGCAACCACTTCCGTCAAGCTGTCAGGCCGGATGGACGGACACACTCGACAAGATCCTCTACCCTTATGCTGCTAACCAGGTGACATTTAAGCTTTTTTAAGAAACAAAATGTTTGTGGCCGATACACTTTCTTTGAGACACTTTGGAGATGCTCCAGTTTGGGACTTTGTTCCGCGCAAGTACAATGGGACATTTGGGTTTACATGTTACCTTTTTATTTTTTGCTAAGGCTTACGCCTCATTAACATATTAATGTTTATCTCATTAAGAGAATTGTAAACTCAGCCAGGGTCATGCATCACCCGAGTTGATGTTAGTTTTCTGTAAATATGGGCGGCACTGTCTGCCACTAAATGATTTCAGTGTTGGGCATGCATGCACGGGTATCTCGGTACCCTGTAGGGGAATTTTCATGGTTAATTACTTTTCCATTTAATTGGGTTGAATTGGTTATTAATTTAAAGGTTGGGGGCGGTGCTTGAGCCTGTGGACGACACCTGTTGGTGCCGTTAACCACAGGACAATAACATGTCATAGTTTGTTGGATCTAGTCCGGGCGCATGACCGTGCCTGAGGTCAAGTGGATTCTTTATGAACACCTCAAGTAGGTTTTAGTGAATTAATTCCATCTATTCGGCTTTTAGAAATTCAGTTCTACTATTCAAATAATTTTGTAACCACTACATTTTGCCATAGCCAGCACAAGAATTGTTAAATTTTTTTATTGTTCATAATACTAATTCATTAATACATGTTAAAGAATGTAAGACAAATCACTACCAGTTATGAGTTATTTATGGGTGGTCACGTTCCACTGATTTTGCTAAGATTTTTTTTGTGTTGAGAAAGTAAAAGAAATGAGACTATGCAGTTATGCAAACGGGCATCCATGTTGATCTCGTGATGACACTTATTATTATTATTATTATTATCATTATCATTATTGGGATCCGAAATTGATAATTACCTTTTGCTTGGTACTTGTGTGCCGTTCGGACTATTTAGCCAAATTGACTTTGGCTGTTCACATACTTAGAATTTTTGGGGCATGTCTACTCTACCCTTTTGTGATTTATTATTTGGGTTTGAGTTTGTTAATTGAAAATTTAAGGTGGGCCGGATACTCTATCTGAATAAGAGGGTTTGAGGGTGTTACGATGACAATACTTATGCTGTTAACCAGGTGGACATGGTGTATGCTATTTACATGTATATGTGTATCTATGTTAACTATATGTTGTGTGTTATGCCTTTATGTGATGGTTAGATTGTTATACGTTATTATGCATATATATATATATATTTTTTTTTTATGGTTATGATTTATGTGACCTGCTGGGCGGGTCGATACTATGTGCCATTTTACATTATTTAAAGTAACTGTATTCTGCTCAGTAATATCAAGCTCAATTATTTGGCGATGCCTATGTCTAATGTGAATTATAATAACGATTGTGGTTTTGAAATTTGAGCTATTCTTGATTATGAAAACACTTGTAATATTATCTTACTCATTCAAAGGCGCAGATATTGTACACTTGGGGAGTTAACTGTACAAAAACATGAATACAATAAATCTTGTTATTGTTATCTTAGAGCAGAGGTTCATTTGCAAGTCCCATCATACTGGACCCAGCGCATTTTTGGCTTCTCTAGGCTCTTGCCTAGTTCTAAATAACTAGTGGCCTCTCTTTCAAAAAAAAAAAAATATATAAATAAAAAAAATAATAAAAAAAAGGTTTTCTTTATATATATATTAAGCATAAATGGAAAGAGGGGTTACAGATGGTAGCAGAGCGTGGTTCATTCTAGGGTTGAACCCTTGGGTCCTTTGGTGTGATGGGGCTTGCAAACTCGGAAATGGTTTGGAAAAACAATAATATTTGAAAATCCTTGAAAATGAAAATAGATAGATGCAATGGCAGGGTTGATGTCCTATGTAGGTATATATGTATTATGTATGAATTATTGCTATGTGGTTTGAATTGTAAACCTGGTGCCGCCACGGGCATGTGTTGTAGTTGGGCTTTGTTGTTTTTGAGATTGGACCTTACCGGAGATCGCGTGGGGATGGGCTCCCTTATTTATTGTATGGAAGTAATAGCGCGTGCGGTTAGTGGGATGCGGTATGGCCCGACTGGAAGTCGGTACCGTCCGACTGCAATTGTGATAATGTCTTGCTTGAAATGTCATATGTTGTGGTAGGTGTTCGGTGGTGTGGATTGTATGTTAGTGTTAGTGTCTGATGTCGTTTCTTCTTTTGAGTCTGGCGACTGACGAGAGTTGGTTCTGGAGCGGGTCAGGTTTTCGCAGCGCTAGGAAACCCGGGGGTCCACTTGATGGAAGAGAGAGTACTCAAGTTTTTCTTTTTGTAGGTCATGTTTGTGTTAGGTGTTTAGTGGGGATTTGTTTTATTATTGTTTGTTTTGAATTGTGCAATTCTGGCGGCGGTATGCTATCAGAAATTGCCCCACCCTCTTTCAGGAGTTCTCCAGAAACTTTCAGTGTTAGATGGAATAGATGAGGAGCAGTTGCTAGTTTTCTTAGATCTTGTTCTGGAGTTGGCAGATTTCCCGGGGGTGTCCGATGGGGAGGTCTTGTCCCTTATATACCCGTATTGCCGGGGTTCATTGGCAGGGTTGGTCACCAACACTCTGCGTCGGGGCGGCAGTGTCGACACTTTCCATGCGGAGGTGTTGGACTTCTTCATACCCCGTCGACGACGTGATCAGTTGAAGTTTAAGGTATTCTATCGTCTACAGGCCAACGGAGAGGCATTGGGGGACTTCGTGCATGATGTAAGGAAAGCTGCCCGTATATTAAGGTTGGGGTTGCCCGAGACGGAAGTCGTACAGGTAATACGAGAAGGTCTGAATCCCCAAGAGAGATCCCGGCTAGTTTTCGCAGATCCTCCACGTTGTTTTGCGGACCTGGACCGGTGGTGTGCACATGCCAGGAGAGTGCAGGAGAATGATGAGTCCCGGGGAAGAGATGCTACGGATGTCCAATACTCCAGTGGTTTGTTAGGAAGATGTAAAAAGACAAACATGGTGGTTGGAGGAGAACACAAGAGACGTTTAGGAAGCCTGAATATTCCGGAAGTAATGGAGGCTACAAGGGGGTGGCAGATGAGAAGACAGTAACAACAGTTACAGTAGAGAAAACCAAGAAGTATGAATTTAACAGGGGAAGAAGAAATTATATTAGGGAACAAACATCGGCAAGTAGGGAGCCTGTAGCTAGGCGTTATTCTTATTTGGAGAAAAGTGAGACTTTAAAGGTTCCAGAGCAAGTACAAGTGCCTAAGAGAGTAGTGGATGAAGAAGGTGAAGCAGAAGAAGAAAAGCGGAATAACTTCTGTGGATCAATACAAGAGCCTAAGAACACGTCAGTTAACACTGAGTTACAGGACTCGAAGAGGACGTCTTGGTTGAATCCAGATGCCGCAGAATTTGTTCTGGTATCTCCATCTCGGTTCGTGACGGATCCAGATCCGGTAATATCGTCATCGCCTACGCAGGGATATGAGAAGTCACTTGATGGTGTAGCCTTACCATCGCCAGTAGAAATTAATTTAGTCATTGCACATGAACCTGGACAGCTGGATTCCAGGGTGGAAAATGTTGAGGACGTTGTAGTTGCTGAGAGTGGTGAAGGAGAGGAATCGAAGCAAGAGTCAGAAGAGCGGTCTGCAGATGCTGCGCAGGGGAATATAGTGGTAAGTGTTAGTCAGACTGAAGAGTCTGAGTTTGCAGATGGACACGGGGATGTCCAGGCTGCAAGTGTTTCTGAGGTTGTGGATGGACAAGGGGATGTCCATGCCGCAAGTGTGGTAGAAGTAGATGAGGTAGAAGTTGAGGAGAAATTTGGTGGCAGCGTTGTGGAGTGTGTGAGTGAGAATGATGTAGTGTGTGAAGATGTGCAGACGCCTTCTGTAAGTAGTGTTGAGGATTCCGAAGAACGAAAAGAAGTTTGAGGTGGACCAGGTGAGCAACTAGAGGAGGACGAGGATGTGCAGTGTTCGGATGGTGGTAGTGGATGTGATGGCGATGATGTTGATGAGGAAAGTGTTGATGAAAATGAGATCGGAGAAGAAGTTAGTGAAGGAACTGGTGGCGAGCGTGATGAAGAAATTGGTGAGCAGCTGGGCGAGGATGCGGTTGAAGAGGGATCAGATCAGCAACGGGAAGATGGTGAGGATGTGCAGCGTTGTGAGGTTGATTTGGATTATGGGGACGAAAAAGGGGAAATTGTAGAAGAGCAGGAAGAGAAGGAAGGATTGGAAGAAAGACAAGTAGAGGAGTTAGATGATGAGCATAATCCAAAGCGGAGTGAAAGTAGTGAGGTAAGTTGCCTTGATTCTGATTCCGAGGAAACCAGTCAGTACAGCTCAACGCAAGATAATTTCTCAGAGAGTTGTGTCCGAAAGGAACGAGTACCCAAAGTCCGTCACAGAAAGGTAAGAAGAAGAGGTTAACAGGTAGCGGGTAGATGTTCCCCACAGTCCCCACAGTAGATGTTCGTCTACTTCAGGGTTGCGCCCCTGCCCACGCGAGCCTTGGTTTCCTCCATTCATCCTTATTTCCGGAGGGAGCCATGGCCTTACCCTTACTCCTAGCTATTGGCCTTTAATGATCCTTGCCTCTTTTCATCTTCCCGACTTTCCTACCCCTCCCCTTCGTAAAAAAAAAAAATCTATCAGTAAGGAGTTAGAGAGACTTGCCGGAAGAGATTAGGTTGTGGTCCTGGAGAGTGTCAGTTTCCCCTGTTTTAAAGGTAAGATGGAGAGTGATAGCGTGCTGTTGTTTCTGATTAATGGTGGTAAATTTTGATTGTGGGTTATTGTAGTGTCGAGCCATGCGCATTCTCCGGTTGTTTCCCTGGTGTTCTTTTTTGTTGAGAGAGAAAGTGGTGTAGACGGTGCTGTAGAAAAGTAAACCCCCTCTAGTTATGGTGTATTCGAACGAGTACTTATTATAGCACTTATTATTATTATTATTATTATTATTATTATCATTATCATTATTGGGATCCGAAATTGATAATTACCTTTTGCTTGGTACTTGTGTGCCGTTCGGACTATTTAGCCAAAGTGACTTTGGCTGTTCACATACTTAGAATTTTTGGGGCATGTCTACTCTGCCCTTTTGTGATTTATTATTTGGGTTTGAGTTTGTTAATTGAAAATTTAAGGTGGGCCGGATACTCTATCTGAATAAGAGGGTTTGAGGGTGTTACGATGACAATACTTATGCTGTTAACCAGGTGGACATGGTGTATGCTATTTACATGTATATGTGTATCTATGTTAACTATATGTTGTGTGTTATGCCTTTATGTGATGGTTAGATTGTTATACGTTATTATGCAAATATATATATATATATATATATATATATATATATTGTAGCGTGACAGATAATCCACACAAATACATTACTCAATGATCATTAATAAAGCTCTAATATATGGAATATCCAGATGAGAATCAATTAAAATGCACTATTTAATAATATATTCACAAGAAAGGTTGAATAAAGAAAATTTCTGCAAATAATATAATATAATACGAATTTAAAAACCCAGAAGACTAAAAATGATAATAACAAAATTACCCAGGTAAGATAGAAGCAGGCAATTAATATACCCCGACAAGGAAACCAGACTAGAAGAAACAAAGGCATACACAGCGAAAAACTACAGAAGAAGGAAGAAAGAAGAACAATAAAAGCTACTGAAGACAGAAGAAAGAAGAATAATATAAAATCAAAGAAGAAAGAAGACTAGTTAAAACTACTACTACTGAAGAAAGAAGAAAGAAGACTAATTAAAACTACTACTACTGAAGAAAGAAGAAAGAAGACTAATTAAAACTACTACTACAGAAGAAGGAAGAAAGAAGAACAATCAAAGCTACTGAAGACAGAAGAAAGAAGAATAATTAAAATCAAAGAAGAAAGAAGACTAATTAAAACTACTACTACTGAAGAGAGAAGAAAGAAGAATAATTAAAACTAGAGAAGAAAGAAGAATAAACCAAAACTACCACTACTGAAGAAAGAAGAAGGAAGAAAACCAAAACTACTACTACTGAAGAAAGAAGAAAGAAGAACAATCAAAGCAACTGAAGACAGAAGAAAGAAGAATAATTAAAATTAGAGAAGAAAGAAGAATAACCAAACTCAAAGAAGAAAGAAGAATAACCCAAAACTAAAACTACAGAAGAAAGAAGAAAGAAGAACAATCAAAACTAAAGAAGAAAGAAGAACAAACCAAAGCTAAAGAAGAAAGAAGAACAATCCAAAACTAAAGAAGAAAGAAGAATAATCAAATCTACTGAAGAAAGAAGAATAATAAAATCTACTGAAGAAAGAAGAAAGAAGACTAATTAAAACTACTACTATTGAAGAAAGAAGAATAATCAAAATCAAATCTACTGAAGAAAGAAGAAAGAAGACTAATTAAAACTAGAGAAGAAAGAAGAATAACCAAAACTACTACTACTGAAGAAAGAAGAAAGAAGAACCACCAAATCTACTGAAGAAAGAAGAAGGGAGAATAATTAAAATCACTGAAGAAAGAAGAAAGAAGAGTAATCCAAAACTACAGAAGAAGGAAGAATAACCAAACTCAATGAAGAAAGAAGAATAAACCAAAACTACTACTACTGAAGAAAGAAGAAAGAAGAATAATCCAAAACCAAATCTACTGAAGAAGGAAGAAAGAAGAATAATTAAGACGACCCATATAAAACAAAAACCCCATAGGGATAGAACCCCAAAAAACCCCAAAATCAATGAATGTCCAAAGAGAAAGTATAACATCCTAAAAAACCATATCACTGTAAAACTGACAAAAAACTAAGTGTTAGTAGTATTAAATATTAGTGCATTCAAAAAGTTATTGTTTAGTTTGTATAAACAAATCTTCACAGTTCCCCCCATGGTTGAATATTTCATGTTAGAAACTAGAAAAAGACTAGTAAATATATTGATAGTTCACCATAGACAAGTGTAAGTGATCAAATTATAACTAATAAACTTTAAAAGGTGCATGAGTTACAGTACAAAGTAATAAACTTTAAGTTTTGTGAACAGTGTCTACTTTGATAATGAAATAGTAATGTTACTAATAAAAAGCTACTAAAGCTGTATGAACATTCCATAGAATGGAATATAACTTAGATAGCCAGGGTTATACTTAAAGAGGGGGCATAAATCCTGTAAAATGGGGAATTACAAAACAAACTGTTAATGTTGAGTAGTAAAAGATGATAACCATTATATGTAACCAGGATGTCAGATTCCTATTACATATAGTAATTAGATAAGTAAGGATTATCCATAAGAAATGTTAGTGTTATAATTTGTTATTTTATTGTTCATTTTAATTTAGGAATGACATATCTAAAAATAGATACCATTCCAATGTTATAGAATATTTTTTATTTATGTTATTAGGTGATATACAAAACAATGTTATTCAGAACACCAGTTTTGATATAGAGAGATGTTATATGTTAATTATATAATCAATAATTACTGTTATACCAGTCAGAGAAGGATATAAAATAACTACATTAATAAAACATTTGGAAATTAGCCACACATCAGATCTAGGCCAAAGAATAAATTTAAACTGCAGAATAATTAACAAACCTAGTCTTATAAACCAGATAAAATGACAATATTTAGGCAAGATAAACTCAACATATTAAATACTATGTAAATAAGGCTTTCTAAAGATATGGTCATTATATGAGTAAAATTATTTAATTGTCTAATAAAATACCATTAAAACTGAAATAGATTCACTGACATTATCCTAGGGGGAGTCATATACAAATGAATTATATTAAAAAACCATCATTAATATACTAAATTGCAATAAAATAAGTGAGAATTGATAATTATACCAATTTCAGATTTAATAGAATAATAATTATATTAGGGAAAATGGCTATTATTTACTTAGAAGACAGGAAGTATAATTTTAGGCCTACCTCCCAAAAATTATAAGAAATATAATTTTCAGATAAAACTTTGTAATACTAACTTAATTACTATCAAAATGAGTAGAATAGAATAGTGAAAACGAATATGTATTTAATATTTCAAACAGTTAAATAATAACGAAATTACATTCTGAGCATAATGTACGTTTTTAAAGTGTGTCGGAAGTTATGACAATTCGAAACAATGTATGAGATATATTATATAGGCTAAGATTTTCATGAGACGAAGGAAATACAGACAGTTCATTATTATACCTCGAAGAGAGCACTTCATGTGAATATTTGATAGAACCAACCTTTAATGGCCGTTACGTTATAACGGAGTTCGGAATCAGTTTATGTAAAATTAAATTTTTGAACTATTTTAATTAAAGTGAAGTGGTGAAGTTGACCCATGAACTACATAACACCAATAAACGAAATCACATATAACTAATTAAATGAAATAACACTGAAATCGCACCAAACACCAAGTGAAAATTCGAGGTTAAACGGACACGCATAAACACCAGTAGATATACCCATTTGACAACATTTTTACACAAGTGAACTATTCCATTATACACCAGTGACAATAAACTATACCCCAGAAGATCATATACAATTGCGAAGAACATTTAACCGAAGAAAGGACATATCATCTCAACAAGTACTTTGTCAACATTAGAAGCTATCAACGCGCATGCGTCAGGCGGCCATTTTGATCCAATATCGTCACCACAATAAGACACGACTGTAGACTGCTTTCTGGTTCGAATAAAATTATATATAAACTTTTATTATTAATAACTACAATTGCATTGTTTAAATATAAGACATTTTTAGAATTGTAAGTGTTATACTTTCATGTCCCTGACCTTCTCTGGCTTTTTATATTAATAACCGTTCAAAGAACCTGTTTTTATAATACAACTGTAAAACTTCTAATATCGACCGACCCTGAGCGAGTCGATACGGCATTGTAACCTCGATTAATTAATCGACCAACTTTATTATTGTGTTTAATAAACGTTTTTGTTTGTTTTTTGGTAAATTGAAGTTGATTTCTCTTATAAAAGGACATAATCATTAATTAACCAAGAAAACTAGATAATCTTTAAAGGCAGTATATGCGAAACTACAACATTTCAAGAGTAAGAAGAAGAGAGCCGTTTTCGCCTAACTTGAAGTTAATTGGATTGTCTTTTTAACAAATTTACAGAACAGAAATTTATTACCAAAATAAACACCATACCATTATAATTATAATTACAATCCACAACCTCGATTTATTCCTAAATATTAAGCACATAAATACACCGAAAACATTTTTTCCGAAATTATTTTTTTTATAAATATAAATATAAATTTTAAATTTATATTTTATTTCAAATTGCTACCACAGCAATATACACCGAGTTTATTTAATAACAACAAAGACCAGGAACTTTACCAAATCGACGATTCCCAGAGCGGAACGTCACTACTACACATACACACCATAAAAATTATTCTGGGTAATATTATACCAGAACACTATACAATTACAATTATAGTATGGTTTTATTACAAAAGTGAAGATCAACAGTGAGAGATAAAAGAAGAAAAGAAGACATTAGCTACGTTACTACACACATTCTTACATTGAAATAATCTCGTTATATTACAAATTTGGATAGCCCAACCAGTGGGGCTAACAGGAGAGCACAATTAACATACAGCAATATTTATTTTATTATTCGCACCACAATATCATCACCGTATTATTACAATATATATATATTGTAGCGTGACAGATATAAGCATAATATTGAATGGCAATTGATCATTAGAATAATAAAGTTATAATATTTAAATTTGGAACAAAGCATTAAGTTTAATATAAATAGATTAATTCATAGCAACTGTGGAAAGAAATCATTATTATAAAGAAAATACAAGTTCAAATAAAAGGAGTTACTAGTGATGAGTCATTCAAGACCAGTCTCATAACCAAAGGTTTTCAAGGTATAACCCAGGAAGGTAAAATAGTAAATAACAAAGCAGTACAGAATATGACCAAACCCACAACGAGGGAGAATAAATAGAAGAGAAACCCTAAAATAAGCCAAGATCAACCAATACAGGTTGAGTATTTCTGAAATAAAGAAGAAGATGGAGAAGATCCCAAGAAACCTGATGGCAACAAGAAGAAGATGGAGAAGATACCAGTCCCAGAAGGCAGGAGAAAAGAAGACTGAAGAAAGAAGAAGAGGGCAGCATCCTGAAGAAGATGTCATGCTCTTATAAAAGACACCCAAATCCCTATATCCCCAAAATAAATATCTAAAAACAAAAGTATAACGAAATAAAAACCACATGTATATAAATTTAAGAGAGAGAAGTGTATAAAGTAAAAGTTTCCTGTGAACTAAAATGAAACAATAATATAGTACCCATGGAACAAATCTCCATTGAAAAAACGCTAACCAATTTATTATGTTAATAAGACTATACGACCATTTAGCATTAACATAATATATAAGTGCAAAGTGAACCAGTGATAGTTTTGGGTATTATAAAAAATGAACCTTGTGTTTCATTCTTGGCAATCACAAACATTGGATGCAATGAAATATGCATTTTTCAATGACTTAAAATATGTACTGTGACAATATGTTGTTCATAAGACATGAATCTGTTTAAAATAACATTTTGTTTTACATGAAAAAAGAAAAACAGAGTTCATAATACCTTTTGAACAATTAATACTATTTATTTGTTAATGACAGGGTACAATTCCCCAAAGACAATGTAAAAGACGGTATAAAAACTGTAGAATCCTACTTATAATAATAGTTAGAAATAAGAATATAAATATAAGGTTTTTTATGTATATAGTACAAGAATGTTTAAAAATGTATTAGATATAAGGCCATTTGTTTGGGTCTGAAACAACTAACATCAGAACTATAAAAATAGTTACCACTTGTAAATAGTAGAGAGTAATTAAGATGTTAGTTAGTAAAAAACCTTTTTTGTAAGCCATATTTCCATGTTTAGAAATAAGGATTGTGTTGCAAAATGTCTGACTTGAAGACAACCATTTATTTAAAAAAAAAAAATTCTTTATTTGTTTTAACTATTGTTTGTATTGTAACCAATACTAATTGTTTTTGTGTAATTTAAAAACATGTTTAATTTATAATACTATTTGTAAAAGTCAGAGAGGGTATCACACATCATATATTGTTTGTAAATTATTTTGTAAGAAAAATTGTTAAAAAATCATAGGCCAAAAGAATGGAAACCAAACTTCATCAAAACAGAGAAATTGCTCAATTAAATGCAAATAAACAAAAGGGGTTTAGACAAAATAAACTTGAGATCATGCCATATAATTGCACATACCATTTAGAGAGATTTTAATAAATTATATTCAGAATTATGAATAAAAATGAAAATGACTAAACTCAGAAATTTAGACATGGGAGTCATATATTTCAGAATAATGTTTCAGAATACAACTAATTCAATTAATTACCAGAAAATAAGGGAATAGGAACCTTTTAATACAATATAGGATTATTAATATTAAATATAACTGATAAAATGGCTGAATTTATATAATGACAGGAAGTAAATTTTAATGTTTTGACCTTTCAGAGTATACCTAACTGAAAGTGAAATTACTATTTTTTGGACAGAAAACACTATAAAATGGCATTATTTAATCTGAAAATAACCAGAATGAACTGAAAGATTAATTTAAATCAAATCTAGTGAATAAAATTGACAAATAACCAAAGTTTAGGCATTCATATAGTGAAAATGTAAAAGTGCACACAGGATGTGAAAAATATTTGAACAATGTTAAGGATAATATTATATGGGCTAAGAGTTTAATTGAAACTGAAGGAAACAGTTAGTTAATTATTGGTAGTTGAACGGTTAACATGACATACGTTTGATAACGTGGATAACCTAACCTATAATCGTCATACAAAGCGAGTGTATAGTGCGTTATTGTGAAATCGCGAGTGACTTGTAAAATACTTCTGAAACTATCATATTATAACAGAAACAATCAAGTAACACTCCATAACACAGAACAATATAAATCTACTCCGAAAAACACCATAAAACACTAGAAAACTGTATAATACATTAAACCAAATTAGTGACGGAATCGGAGAAAGTGTTTGAACTAATAATTATACGGATACACTAAATACAACTCAGAAACAGTACACCAATCACTACACAACATTTAACAAGAGATTTGCAGAAACAAGAACACAAATATTGCCAGAAAATACATTATTTGGAACACGGCAGGAACGAGCAACATTTTGATCGACTTGACGGCAGCCATCTTTCTTTGACAATTCCAGTGCCTCCTCTTAGTTCAACAGCTGTTGGGTGAAAACAATTATTATATTTACAAATTATTATTCAATGTCTGTGTTTATTAATAACTATTAATTTGATTGTAACGTTATACTTTTTAAATATTAGCCCGATTTCTCTGACTTTGGTAATAACTGGCTGTTTAAAGAACCCTATTTAATTTTTATATCATATACTTGTAACTTTTTTCGATATCCTGAGAATCGATACTAATCGATAAGAGTTAATATTGCTATTACTTAATAAAATATTAATACTTTTCAATACTTAATAGTTCTTTATTTCTTCAATAATACTAATTACCAATAATATAATTCTAATTGATAATCTACAAGAACTTTACCACCCGTAAGTGAAGATAACCTAAAAAATAAAAAGGTAAACAAGTATCGATTGGTTTACAGACAGTCTTATGAGTGGTGATAGCTTATTTAAAATATACTAAAACTTTAATAAAAATTTTCAGAAGAGCATTACACTGTTTAAAACTTCACAGCCCTATATTAATTAATTGATCCTAATTAATTAATTAATAAAATTAAAATAATTTTTTTTAATTATTTTTTTTTATAAACATAATTTTTTTTAAATTTCCTTCAAAACAATAAATTTTGTTTTGAAACTTTCGGCGAAGCCGAACATATATATTCCTTCATCAACTTTACGCTACTCGACCAGTCTTGCTACCATTGGGACTGGACCAGCTGGGAAACTTAAGGAAGTGTTTCAGGCCAGTAAGACGTCGAGAGCCACACCAATCACACCAATTAAACACATTACAACTTACAACTTATTTATTAATTTATTACAAATTGGCTAGCCCAAAGAGAGGGGCCTGATTGCATCGGAATCTCATACTCCACAATAGTTTATCATCAACACAACACAACATCATTTTTATTATTATTACAAATTGGCTAGCCCAAACAGAGGGGCTTGATTACAATTTAAGAACACACACATCAATTTTATTTATTTTATTACAATATATATATATATATATATATAATTTGTGATGTTTTCAATTTGTTTCTTCTGCAAGTAGATAATATTGTATATTCTTTTTAACACCTGACGCACGTTTCACTGAAAAATATCAGTATCATCAGAGGTTTCTAAGTGAATCTACTTGCAGAAGAAACAAATTGAAAACATCACAAATTATATAATTACTGCAAGAAACATCGAGTTACTTATATAGAAAATGATGGATATATATATATTTATGGTTATGATTTATGTGACCTGCTGGGCGGGTCGATACTATGTGCCATTTTACATTATTTAAAGTAACTGTATTCTGCTCAGTAATATCAAGCTCAATTATTTGGCGATGCCTATGTCTAATGTGAATTATAATAACGATTGTGGTTTTGAAATTTGAGCTATTCTTGATTATGAAAACACTTGTAATATTATCTTACTCATTCAAAGGCGCAGATATTGTACACTTGGGGAGTTAACTGTACAAAAACATGAATACAATAAATCTTGTTATTGTTATCTTAGAGCAGAGTTTCATTTGCAAGTCCCATCATACTGGACCCAGCGCATTTTTGGCTTCTCTAGGCTCTTGCCTAGTTCTAAATAACTAGTGGCCTCTCTTTCAAAAAAAAAAAAAATATAAATAAAAAAAATAATAAAAAAAAAGGTTTTCTTTATATATATATATTAAGCATAAATGGAAAGAGGGGTTACAAAACGTGGTAGGCTTTTTATATAGGGCTATACTGATAAAAATTAAAATACACTTGCAAAAGTAATAAATTTATTGAATAATAACACAGAAATACTGCAAGAAATTTGAATAATAAGAGTTATTTGAAAATAAAAAAAAAAAACATTTATTAAAATAGGGTTTTTACAAGCTACAGCCCACCTTATTAAATGTCGTCGTTGAAGAATACGCTTAGAAATAACTATGCTCACTTTAAATACCGTTCATTAATGAATGGTATGAGCAGTATTAAAATATCGTCATCATCATAATCATCATCATCTTCAAGGATTAAACCAAGGATGGTTTGTTCCGGTCTCAAACAGGCAAAAATTATAGCTGGTCACTCCAGCTCTTCCTCGGACGTCCCACACCTCTCCGTCCCCTCGGCTTATAGTACCATAGTTGTTTGGGGATGTGGCAGTCATCCATTCGGCAAAGAAGTTCCCACCAATTCAGCCGATACTGGGCAATCCTATCGAGTATACTCATAATATTCAACTCCTGCCGTATATCTGTGTTTCTTCTATGATCATGGAGAGTATACACTGCCACGTGCCTGAGAAAGTATTAAAATATGTTTTTAATATTTTTATATGAGAAGTTTAAAAACCATTTGATTACGATCCGTTTCCACTGCTCGTAATAGATTTTCTTCAGAACTGATCGATAGATAAATTTTCTTTTTAGAAAAATTCGCACTGCAAATTGCGTCAAACAGATTTTTGTTTTCACTGGTAAAGATTACAAATTAGCTTCTGAATTTATTGGGTCACCGTTCCTCAAATCGGAAAAGGGTTGTTTAGTTGACAGCCTGTGGCCTGACCCGATCTCATTGGTGTATTACAGGGACTCTGTGTTAGTGGGGTTCTCGTTTATTCCAGTTAAATCTTCTGACCCCATTCCGACGTCTATTGTTTCATAATAAAAATGGGATTATTGGATAACACGAGGTTGAGGTGTTGCGTAATCTCTGGCCGTCTATTCAACTCTTACCCCATTGTTTCCTTCCGCCCACACCCGTTATCGCGCGCGCGCACACACACACACACAGGTTGTAAATTATAAATAAGAATAAATTAAAGTATTACGTTATTCGCTATTATAAATAAACTTTTATAATTTCTAATAAAACATTTTTGAAAAAAAAAAATTAAATCATCTTGAAATATGAGGAAAATATTTTAACACACCTGAAATCAGTTTATAATACGCTCTAAAAAGTGAAAAATATTTTTTACATTCAGTGCTGTGCAATATGGAAATTATGAAATTTCATAAAAAGCTTTGTGCCACAACATTTATTATGAATTTATGTACTTAGTATTTTACGCTACGTGGCTGAAAAAACAAGCTTTCACATAACTTATCCCAGTACACTTTTTGAAGTTGGTGCAAGTTACTTTTTGAAGTGAGAACTTCATACATGAACTTCATTCATGGTGCCCGACTCTGTATGGTACTGGCGATGAAGTAAAATTGTAGACGCTAAATAGTTTATTATGTATAACGATAATAGAATGGATAACAATTTCACTGGCACTAATAAAACATCAGAGACAATGAAAATTAGACTCGTAAAAGTTTTAATTGGAAATTCTACAACTTTATCAGCATTCACTATCGATCGTATTCGGATAATTCTCGTTTGTTAATACATGTACCCATAATGAGATAAACCAACAAATAATAATAAACACTGAGTCAATAAATTTACAAGTCAGCAATAAATGCCCGAAGTCTACAGGAAGAGGTTCCTTTGGACCAAGACGCTTGGCGAAGAACACACACGCGCGCGCTTAAACTCGTGTAATCTCAGAATTTCCTAGGACATTTTTTGCAATCAGTGAAGTACGCCAATCTATATGTCTTTTTGTCATCTCGCTTCCTAACAGGCAGAGGGATTAGTTCTGTCAGAAACTACTCTGCATTTGCTTAGGTCTCAGAGGAGCCTGGAGTCGTATGTATGCCCAGAGTCGTGCCAGTTTCTTCGAAGTAACGTGCCCTACACTCACACGGAAGTCTGTATATTACATTGTTAGTATCTGATGTAGAAACAGTTGGTGTGATTCTACTTAGCAAGTGCCTATGGTATTACATCTGATCTACTGTTGTTTATGTTACGCTGTCCTTACAGTCTTGATGTGTAGCAGAATCTTGTTGGACAGCAGGATTGTGAGCCGATTGCTCTAAATCATATGATCGGTGGAAAACGTTTACCTTAATACATAAGACTTAAACTGGTAAACACTAATACACCGATCACATTAATTTCGGTACAAACATATAATTTTCAAATATATGTCATATCACTTGGTGATGGTTTTCAAACTTTGCTGTAGCCGATATTGATTTCAGAAATGTAACGCTGAACGTTCAGTAGTTGCCGATTATGGAACTTTACAGGCAACGTGCAAAAAATGTGAATAACAGACGGTGAAAGAACCTGTTTTGTATCAGAAATCTGAATTCTCTTTAACAAAAATTATTTAACGTAGGCCTAATATGTTACGACGAGAACCAGTTACGTTGCTACTTGTGCAGTCCTGAAAAAGTTATTTTTTTCGTTAAAGGACAATATAAATTTATGATACATAATATGTGTAAAAAGACTGTAATTAAAGTTGCAAAGTAAACTCACTTATCACTCTAGTGTTTGTTTACGACGTCTGCCTTTACACTGAATACCAAAGGATTTCACGTCTTACCTGAAACAGAAGAAATATTATGTTGTAAAATTAGCAGCACTTACAAGTTTATACACCAATGCTTTGTGCTCTTTGTAAATTATTAATATGTAATGTAAAAAAAAAATGTAAAAAATATAATAAAATATATGTAAAATTTAAATATGCATTACATCTTAGTTTAAATTTGTACCGCTATAAAAAATGGAGCTATATTTGAGCTATCATGTTACAAATTTTGTCATCCAGTGCTTGTGATCCATGTAATAATTGCTTCATTTATGTTGTTACGGAAGCAGAGTCTTAAATGTTTCCTATTTATTTAATGCCTTACATTTCGATTTTGTTCAAAGTACTGGTGTTCTAAAAAAATCGTTTCCAAATTGTAAAGGTAAATCTTTGTGGAGAATTTACAGCATACAGTTGCTGAGACTTTCACAGCCGGTGTCAACAAAGTTGGAAACATTATTTGCGGGGTTATTAGGCCGTGCTCTATCGTTATTAGGCCGTGCTCGGTCGTTGTTAGGCCGTGCTCTATCATTGTTAGGCCGTGCTCTATCATTGTTAGGGCGTGCTCTATCGTCGTTAGGCCGTGCTCTGTCGTCGTTAGGCCGTGCTCTATCGTTGTTAGGCCGTGATCTATCATTGTTAGGACGTGCTCTATCGTTATTAGGCCGTGCTCTGTCGTTGTTAGGCCATGCTCTATCGTTGTTAGGCCGTGCTCTATCATTTGTGTTTACAGACGTTTCGACCCCACCATCGGAGGCCATCGGAAACAATTGACACGGTGTCCGCCAATTCATCCCAGTGAACCACATAGTCTCTCCCTCATCACTGGATATTCAGATCAGCAGAGTCAGATCAGCATCTGAATAAGATATTAGTATTATGTAGAAAATGTTTTCACTACAGAGCACTTCGTCGAACGAAGAGAAGTAAATTATGTCAGAAAATAAATTACCGTTTTGAAGGGCCGTAAATAGAAATCAAATAGAACTCAAAGAGAAATTCTTCTCTCTCTCTCTCTCTCTCTCTCTCTCTCTCTCTCTCTCTCTCTCTCTCTCTCTCTCTCTCTCTCTCTCTCTCTCTCTCTCTCTCTCTCACACACACACACACACACACACACACACACACACACACACACACACACACACACACACACACACACACACACACACACACACAATCACGTATGTCTGTATGCGTGTCTACGTAGGCCTACAATATTGTGTTTGTGTACACTAGAGTTCAATCAGCAAAACTGGTGTTGCACATTTATGTAATTGAAAACATTTCGTGTTCATACAGTTATCGATTAAAGTTTTTTGCGGTTTAATTGTTGTTCTCAGCGTACGTGACGCTTTCAACCCAGTCAGAAAAAATGAAAAATTAATTCCTAAATGAAAAATTAATATACAAACCAAATAACCTTCAAATGTTCAAAATCCATCTGCTGACCACCTGACGTAAAGAAACATGTTTTACTGCGCAAATTAAAAAACAGACTTCTCTGACGAATTAGTGAAAATTCTTGTTTTACGAATTTGAAAATTTATGTACGACGAAATTTAAATGCGAGACTTGCATTTAATTTTGAAGAATAATATTGACGTTGCATACGGTACTGGAAAGTAAAGCAGGTTTCGTCACAATGAAAGGTAATCATCCTCTTAGATGAAAAGGGTTATTCTATTACTATAATAAGCATATTTACGTGCGGACATGTTATTTTGCCTTAATCATCTTCATCACCATCATCATCATCATCATCATCATCATCATCATCATCATCGTCTCCACTTCACGTTTTGGGCATTGTTGCTCGTTACGGTTCCCATATTTTTCTCGGTCGATCTTCCATTTAATTCTGTTTTCATTTGTTTTTTTCATTCGAATTAAGTATCTGCATCTCTTCTCTGATTACGTCGTTCCTTTCCATATCTACATCCTTTGATTCTCCTTAAAAACTTCATCTCTTGAGCTTGTATGCTTCTCTCTTGTGATTTTGTTGTAACCCAGGGCACTGCTAGCGTTTTATACACTTTCAGCAAGGTATCTTAGCTTGTTTTATTTTCAGATGTCGGCAGACTGTACCGCATATTTAATTAAAAACTCCTCACTTTCGAACTAGATCTTAGGAAACATCGTATCCTAATACTTAAAACGGCTTCCTTCTCTAGCGTTTTGTTGGCTAAGATAATCTTCGCCCTTACGGGTTCCACTATCCGAGAAACCCATAATATTTGTTTTAAGAGCTGACATTTTAAAGTTATATTTAACGTTTGTTTGTTGTTGTTGATATAGGCCTCTTTGAAATTCATTTTCTGTCTTTTCGATCACAGTCAGGTCGTCAGCGTATAAAGTCAAGATTAGTACGACGTTATCGTCTTAATATATGCCTCCTGTATAATTTTCTCTCCAATTTCTTGCAGTACGGTATATGTACCTATTTAATAAAGTTGACGATAGGACGCAATCCTACGTTACACCCTTATTAGTGTGTACCGGATTCAATATTTTACCATTTGTGTTGGTATGTATATGACTGTTTCTGCGTAAAAGCTTTTTATTGCTCTTACCACGTACGGTGGATATTATCTAAGGTTCATTATTTCCCATAATTTTTCCATGTGTACGAAATCAAAGTTATTTTGTTTTTTCCAATATTAAGTTCATTTAGTTTAGTTATACGAGACGTTAACGTATATAAAAATATTAGATAAATACAGAGATACAGTAAATATACACACACTGATTTAAAATATGTAAATACAAACAAACGTATCCTTCAATAATACGCCGCGTTAGGATTTGTACTAAAATAATCATAAACGTAGTTTAATGAATGCCACAGCGTGTGTTTTCGCAGTTATTATGTCGACGTTTATTTCATCAATACTAATGCATATTCGTTGTTTACTGTTGCATATTCATAAACAACACCGCAGTGCTCAATACTCTGCAAATTAGTTTACAGGTTTTATGAGCTTGCAGACCTTTTACAGCTGGCTTCACATCGGTTAAAATCTAAAATTTCCGCGTAGTGTAGTGGTAAACTTTCAAATTGTTTCAGATGTTTCGACTGAATTGCAGAATCATCCTTAGTGTCGGTATTGACGAACTCTGCAGTGAATGAGAAGAGAATTTAGAAGAGAGGGCGATAAAATTGATAAAAATGAGAAGGTTTTAGAAAGAATAGAATATTTTTATTCGCCTTTAGTCTTTTTACTAAGAAATAAGTTTCGTCAAGTCAGTGGCAGCGGAAGTGTTGGGGTGGAGGTTAAAAATTAACCTTTTTAGTCCCCACAGGGATAAAAAGTAATTGTCTAAAAATAAAAATAAGAGCCTGTAAAAATGTATTCATATAAGTCGAATTAAATAATTAGGCTAATTAATTATCTGGCTACCAACATTTTTAGTTGCGGAACTCTATTTCTAAACCTTGCGAGTAAGAAATCGCGTCTAGTAAATATTGCTACAATGTTTATCCATCATTTTTTTATAAATAACTCTTCGAGATTCTTGCAGGATTCTGATATTATCAATTGTAAATACTTCTGGAAGTAAATTGGATTATTTTGATCGTTTTAGTTAACCTAATTTAATTTAAAATTAAGTTAATTAAAATGATTAAAATAATACAGTCTACTTGAAAAAGTAATTACAATTTGATAATATAATGTATATATAATAGTTTTCTGGTTGCTGAGGGATGGTTCAAATTTTATCCTAATTTTTGATATTAATGTCCTCTTAACGTGTAGAAAAGAGGTTTTGGAATCGTTTATTCATCCGGTAATGAACACAAGTCTTGTTTACAATATTTACAGAGCAATAGTTTCTGCCACAACAAATTAAAAAACATTCTGTACAAATCAGTTTTTTTTTTTGCTATTCGAATGTTGTACACATATGCCTCTTGTTCTACACAATTTGATAATTGTTTTTAATTTTTAATTCAGTGTGTAATTTAATATTGATAATTTATTATAATTTCGAAACCAAACCAACAATTAAAATCTTAAAATGTGTTTGTTATTCCGTATACGTAAAACCCAGACCGTTTACAAATGCTCTACCTCCTCAACGTCTTTTAATGAAAACCTTATGTTTCTACAGTTACGATCTTGTTTAAAACAACTACAAAAAAGAAGGCAATCAACGAGTTCTTTTCCTTTTAATTTTTATAAATTAATAAATTACCTTAGATCGTCGTATCACTTCGTTTTTTATTTAAAATGACGCGTTTCGGAACACATGTTCCATTCTTAAGATTAATTCACAAAGTTGAGGTCGTTAAATGTTAAAATCATATCATTTTGCACTTACACACGTCCGTATGTAAGGGTGCGCACCCATACGGACGTGTGTAAGTACAAAGTGATGTGATTTTAACATTTAACGACCTTAATGAGTGAATTAATCTGAATATGGAACATATGTTCCGAACGCATCGTTTTAAATAAAAATCTAAGTCACCACGACGGATCCAAGGTAATTTATTAATTTAGAAATAAAGAAGTGACTTGGATACCAATAACAATATGCAAGTTTAATTTTTGTAGATTTATTCACAAAAATCTACCCCTCCCCCGCAGAACTCGCCAGAACCCATCCCCAAAATTCCTAATATTTATACTGGTATAATTTGATTTATGAAAAAAATAATATCGAAAATCTGTTTAGACAGTAGAAATATTCTTCGCGAAAAATAACTTTGATTCTATTACAAAACACTTTCTACCTACTTACGGACCTCAGCTGGGCCGGTTCTCATGAGTTTAGACTGTTGTATTCGAATACATAATCTTTTATCGAAAGTCAAATACATAATGTTTGGAGTGTACAATGAACGGTTGAACTGACAGACTGACAAGTAAACATAGGTAACTGGTAACTATCACTTTACCTAGTTTACGGATCATTGCGGGGTGAAAAAATCGGAAACAATTTAATCCAGACTAGCGAGAGCAGACCACCTGTTGCCCCTGTTTACTCACAGTGGTCGTGTATAACGTTTTCGTGAACAAAAAGTTACCATTTTTTTATTACTGTGATTGTGCTTGTTCTACATAAAGATTATAATTTTATGACTATTGAAGACATGTCGAAGAGTATGAAATTTATTAAGTGATAATTCACCTAACTTTCGTTTCTTTCCCATATGATACAAGAATGTTGGAAACGTGTTACCGATCTTATTGTATACAAGTCTGTAATGCAAATAGGCCTCTTTCCCCCGTTGGTCTCCCAATTAGGAGAGACACGCCTATAATCACCACAGTTAAGCGTCCATGGCGGATATTGAGGATACGATTTCGTGAAACGCATTGTTTCTGTGTAAAAATAACAACTCGTATTGGAATTAAAGTATTTCTCAAAAGTCGGCGAGACCGAACGGAAGGAGAACTGAGTCAGCAGACACATGTCATCCCATTGTGAAACGTTGCACACAGTACCGCCGGAAACGAAGGGAATTGGAGCAGGGAGGGACAGGAATTGAGACATAAATTAGGGTTGCAATAATTTATGTTGACTTCTCAACTGACAGCTACGTTGGTGATTTGTCTATGCGTAAGAGGGTATAATACCAGCTTCAGTATACCGACACTCGACTCCTCTATTTGATCTGCTGTCTGTTGTTTTGAAAGACGACTCAGCACAGTGACAGTCAAAACGATGGCGTATTGTTGGCACTAAATGATTAATATTGTAGCTTATTACGACCCCCTATAATAATAAGGTAATGCACTTTGTATACAAAGTATAATTTGTTATAGAGTTTTTCGTACAGTTTTTGTAGTATCTGTAGCAGTTGTTCAAAATGCCACAATTTTGTGTGCGCGTAGGTGACCACAATTTTAGGTTGCTGAATCGTAGTATTTCTATAATATAAACGACAGAGAATAGATCTATTCGAAATTTTTATTGTAACAACAACAACAACAACAACAACAACAACAACAACAACAACAACAACAACAACAACAACAACAACAACAACAACAACAACAACAACAACAACAACAACAACAGCAGCAGCAGCAGCAGCAGCAGCAGCAGCAGCAACAACAACAACAACAACAACAACAACAACAACAACAACAACAGCAGCAGCAGCAGCAGCAGCAGCAGCAGCAGCAGCAGCAGCAGCAGCAGAAACAGCAACAGCAGCAACAACAACAACAACGATAATTTTTTAACAAGGGTAGGTGGGAAAATTTGGCAAACAAATGTCCGGAAGGGTGCCCACTTCCGGGATCTGTGGGTATGGATATTACATCTGACACACTAAAAAAACCACCTCCCTTTCCTCGTTTCTAGGACAGTAATTAGGACTGCCCGGGAGCCGCTGAGAATGTCAGCCATAGCTTCTTCGTCCGCGACAGATGGGAGCAACACAGGAGATCGTTGCAAGAGAATATAAGGCAGGATATCTCCTCGGATAACATTGTCGAAGCGGTGTTTCGAGGAGAGGACACCTAGAACTATGTGAGACCTCCCTTCGCGGGTGAGGAAGAGAGACTTGGAGAATATAATACAGAAAAAGAATAACAAGCCAAACGTGGGCCCTAGGACTGAGGAACAATAGCATAGCCCGAAGTAATGCGTCAAACGGTACAGGTTAGTGTCGTATAGAAGAGGAAAGCGTGGTGGCTTTTAGCGGGTAGGGTATAATATCCAAACCCACATACTCCTGAAGTGTGCACCCTTCCGGATATTTATACCGCAAATTTTTCACCTGCCCACGTAAAAAAAATCATATTAACACTGAACATATTCTACTGATGTGCTCTCTCTCTCTCTCTCTCTCTCTCTCTCTCTCTCTCTCTCTCTCTCTCTCTCTCTCTCTCTCTCTCTCTCTCTCTCTCTCTCTCTCTCTCTCTCTCTCTCTCTCACACACACACACCCACACACACACACACACACACACACACACACACACACACAACACACACACACACACACACACACACACACACACACACACACACACACACACACCACACTCACACACACACACACACACACACACACACACACACACACACACACACACACACACAGAGTTAGTTACTCACTAATCCACAGCTGCTTAAATAGACGTTCACAGTTACATCAGACTTAATTGAAATTAATGATAATTATTATTAAATAATAATTAACATTAATTATATTATATTTTTGGGGTTGACGGTACTGGACGGTGCCGTCAGTTTCCGCTTACCTGTTTGTACCTTTAACTTCAAGAAAGGTTATTTTTATGGCCACTAAAAAGGTGCATCTATTGTTAAGAGGGTTTTACAGTAGAGTTACTGAGGCGGTCCCGTCCAGCGGATTGAAGTGAAGGGTACAAAAAGGTAAGCGGACGATGACGCCTCTGTACAGTACCGACAACCCTATTTTTGTTATAATGCAGCTATCTGCACACTTCTACGAGGATCATTGAACATGTAAATAGACAAATGACTGCGGTTGTAATACGATTTATTCAATATGTAGCAAGTTTCATATTTTTCAGCAAAATCCGTAGACATAAATTGTATACTTTCCCATCGTTCTACTAATTACTAGTGCGGACTTGCATTGTCCAGGAAGAAACCAAGCCATTACTGTTTAAACAGCTGACGTAATGGTTGTTGATTGTTCTGTAAACTGTCGGTCCAAAAATTATGAAAAATTAGACGTTTCCAATCCCGAAAGGTGTTTAACACCATTTTACATCTGTGATTGGTACTTAAATTTCTTAGTAACAAGACTGTTTTGGTTGTTAACCATGTTTTGTGATATTATTAGATTTTAATTGATAGACTATTATTAAAATCAGCACTGAGGATACTAATCATAGCGTGGGCTAACATTTGATATTAACGATATTATAAATAAAAACGTTGTCGCCGGAAAGTATGTTGTTACCAGCAAGTGTACGAGTAAAAAAATCTTTACTTTTTTTCTGACTGGAGAAGTGGCATGCTCTCATCCTGAGTTGTCACATAATTCTGGGTCTAGGCATCTTCAAAAATTACGAATAAAAAAAGAATATTGTTGTAAACCCTCTAAAAGTAGAAACTTTATCAACGTATCGTTGTTATTCTTCAAAAGCGTTCTTTCAACAGGAAAAACAAGAAATATTTTTAAATTACAAGTAACGATTTTAAAAATATCATAGGGACCTACTTCTTATTTAGATATTGTTTAAACTAAATTGTTTGTCCCTTTCCTTAGTTAATAATCCTCGTATTTAGTTATCGCCGAAACTCATCTCAATATTGGTCAAACGAATCGTCAGGCTCAAGCCGAGGCGCAACCATGTGGCGAATAACTATGCACACAGCTGTTCAAAATTTGATAACCAATCGGGATGCTCGATTACTCTTGGAAGACCGCTTTTGTCTCCAGACTCATCCTTACGTAGCCAGTCACTTTTCTCATTATTTTATTCGTTCTGCATTTGAACTATTACATATTCTACTGTACCTAAACTACCTAAACTCTTACTGTCGTGCTATACCATATCTTAAGTCTTCCTTGAATTAATAATATTTTATTAAAATTGAAAACTTCCAGGAAAATTATCAGTTCGTTTTCTTGTTTTTTCTTGTCACTGTGTTTACGATAAGAAAACAACAATGATGATAACAACGAAGCCAGGAAATAAGTATTGATAACAGTGATAATGAATATTATAGAACTTTATAATAAGAAAATAAGAGTAAAAGTAAGAATAATTACTATTTATAAAATAATATTTTATAGTAGAAATATTGTTATTCAAAGGCCATCACTACAGGTTCCAAAAACTACTGAAAGGTTAGATGGTACGAAATAATCCAACTAAAGATTAGTTTAATAGAAAGCATACGTTAATATGATTTGTAAATATAACTGACAAGATGAATTTGTCATCGAGAACAGTGTGTATACACGGTTATCGCTCAGCCTGTGCAAGGTCTCCAAATATCGCGATGACATCACAGCTCTAACTGTCCCAGTCGTTTGTCCGACTACATTTCCTCTGCAATCTGTCTACCAAAACAAACACTGTGGGCAAGAACCTTGGTTCATTCTGCCTCCTACGAAGGCCGTCGTTTAGACTGCACGTGGGAGAACAGCCAAGTGCACATATAACACAGACTCAAACGAAAACACCCAAATGACCTTTAACTTTCCATTCGCAGTTCATCAGGTATTGTACTTTCTCAACATACTGATGAGCCTACTTTCATTAACTTTGAACTGGCCAACGCTTAAACAATATTAGATCGAGAAAATTAGGCAATAAGATTTACCTCATGTACGCTCTCTCTCTCTCTCTCTCTCTCTCTCTCTCTCTCTCTCTCTCTCTCTCTCTCTCTCTCTCTCTCTCTCTCTCTCTCTCTCTCTCTCTCTCACACACACACACACACACACACACACACACACACACACACACACACACACACACACACACACACACACACACACACACACACACACACACACACAGGTAGGAGGCAGGACAAGTAAGGGACCGAAACAAAAGTATTTTTGAAAGGAAAGTATTTTTAAAATATTTTTCACCTGCTAAAGCTGGAAAATCAGGAAAAACATTTTCACCTGCTATAGCACAGACAATTATTAGAGTATTGTGAATTAATATTACAAATGTATAAATCAGACAACAAACGTCACTAAGATCAACTGTCATGAGTTTTCGGTCAGAACTTTTATTTTTATCCTTGTAGAGGAAATGTTTTTCATCATAAATAAATCGTCTACAGGAATTTTAAAATTAGAGTATTTAAAACTGAACTATTAGACTATAGAGCTGAACAGACTATTTAGAGATGAACAAAAACTATGAAGTAAAATAATTCATAGTTTCAGTGCCATTAAAATATTCACATAGCATGGTTCACGATGGAGACGTGGGAATACGTTAACGTCTTAGGCTCTCACAGCAACTAAAAGCGTGGTTTCTTAGCGAAAGAAATCCTGATAAAATATTGTTACATGACGTTTTGCCATGCATCTTGTTGACAGAAATATACTTTACTACTCCTACCAAAAGTACCAAGAAACATGATAGTTTTGTTTCAAGAACTAATTATTTAACTACTTAGTTAAATACTATTTATTTCTTTTATTATTTAATTAATGTTAACTAAGACTCTAATAATTATGTTTATTAAAGTTAAAGAAATGTTAATAATAGTTATGTAATGAGGACAATGTTTTGGTAACTACTTACAGTGTTGTGTTTATAAAAACTGTATTGTATACAGTAGGTTAATAAGAATTGTCATAGGTTACTAATAGTTATTAGTAATTGATTTTGCTATATTAATTAATATTATATGTTGTAATATTAATAATACCAATGTTAATATCAATAGGAGAGTACCAAAATAATAGTAATAGAGATTTGTAAAACCTAGATAGTTAAGGGATTTGGAATAAGAATTTATATTAAAATTAGAATAAACAATGTCAGGTTAAGTTATATTATTACTAATGGTGTCCAATAGTTTTAATAAAGTGAAAAGTACAAGAAGAACTAATAATAAATAATTTTGGGACAAATAATTAAAAGTGTAAAATGGTAACTCAAGAAATATTTAATGGAAGATAAGCAAGAGTGGTATCAAAATAATCAGTGTTCCATCAGAAACTCAAAGATACTAATAAATTGAAGATCAAAGATCTTATAAAAAAGTTATAACTATTTAAAGAAAATGAAAAATAAAATATTAGAAGTTTGTTTATATTCAGGCTTAGAGAGCTCCATAGTAACATAAAATGTTATATTTCACACCAATGAAAGCTAAGATAGGCCTTAGCAACTGAAATGTTATACATTAAATAAAGAGGAGTGCATTATTGGATCTAAACGAGAAAGGTTGATATTAAAATAAGAGTGACTAATCCAAGATATTGTAAATTTCATATCAGTGAATTAAATTAAAGTTAAATAATACTACTAAACAAAATAAATAGAAGAAAGGAGTAGAGTATCATTCTAAAGAAGTAAACCGAGGAATCTATGAATAAATATAATCAACCTATCCAGGAAGAGAAGTATTTTTTGATAAATAACTAAACTGAAGCAATTTCTTTCAAGGCCTAGGCCACACTTCTTAAAGACACTGTTTACACTTTTATCAAAACAATTTTGAACTTTCACAGTGAAGATAATCAATGAATAATCTTATTTTCAGTATAAAAAACTATTAATATAGAGTAATACTATCATATGAAGTGAACTAGACCTGAAAAACACTTAAATCAACATAACCTAGACACTGAACATTGTAAAATTATTAATATAATCTTAAGACACTCTGTAATTTATTGTAATCCCATGTATTTTGGTACTTTTCCTAACAAATCTGTCGTTTATATCATAGTCATAAACGACCTAACGTCAAAGGACCTAACGTAAAAACATACTATTTGTATTTTATTTAGTAATTATACAAAAAATGCAAATGTATTGTCCCTGGGACATTAAGAGCTACTGCTGCCATTCTGAGCATATTTAAAGAACAGCCGATCAGACTTGGTTAATAATTATATTTGTCTTTTAATACAATTTAAAAAAGATAATAAAGGATTTGAGTTTAATAACTACAGATAAAAGGTTTTCGTTTCTTTATTTAATGGATAAATAAATATGTATGATATTATAAACCAGAGCATATTTTAAGGAATTTTCACTGGGCGACACTATACTCCGGCGCCCCTTCTACGCCCGCTGAGCGCCCACCTCTCCCAAAGTGTTCATCGCTTTAGGGTAAATGCCTCACCAGTCACCAATACATTTGTACAGTTGTAGTATTGTACTACGACATAACAAGAAAAATAAACAATACTAAAAGTAGTAATTTATAGGTAAGAAATAAAACTAAATTTGAAAGTAAGTATGGCTGCTTTATTAATTAGTGTCAGAGGTAAATTATCTCTTAAATAATATTTCATTGAATAAATGCAATGCAAAATAATTTCTTGTAATATACAATATAACAGTACTAATTGACAGATTAAACAAATTAAGTAATGCTCAAGTAAGCCTAAATATATGACATCCTTTATTAAAGGTATACCAATATTTCACCAAATAATGTTAATTGTTTATTTGTAAAATTAAATTAGTAATTTAATCGTCAACGAATAATGTTGCTGTAACTACATCAAAAAGGCTAAAGGCTATTAAAAAAAAAACATCTGAGGTCAGAACAATATTGTTAGACTATACTATACCCTTATGCGTTAGACTCTTTTGTAAAAAACGTTTTTGTAAATTTCTGGTTTTGATAAATTTCTTCATCTGGAAGTTTCCTTCTTCTTTCTTTGACCTATAAAAATTTTGCTACTGCTGGTCTTGGGTCAAACAGCGCAGTCCCTACGCCATTGAGAGCTATATACATTCTAGAGTTGAGAGCTTTTCTGGAATATGAGGACTGTTTGTTAGTCTTGAGTGTTGTGTGAACAGACACTGCCCGTTCTGGTGCTGCCCTGTGAGGCGTCACGCAAATATATGTCTGGACCAGCTTGGAAAACACTGAGTGGGTCTTAGACACTTTGAAGTAATGGTACAATTTAGCTGACGCATCATCCATTTCCAGGGGTGCAGGTAATTTTTTACTGCAGAATAAGCAGATTACATCGTCAGTAAACGGCGAAACGGCGTCATCACCAAACATGTCTTTGACTTCACTTCGTACTGCATTGATCATATCTGGTGCAGTTCTTGTACTGAGAAACTTGTTCATTGTGTTCAGGATGTTATGCTGGTCGTCAGCAAGTCTGACAGTGAGGAACTCCTTACAGCTGAGAACTATTTCCTTCCTCACTGCAGACCAACATCTTCTCATGGATGTGGATACTAAGGAGTTAACTGCTCTTCTCTTGCAAAACTCTACATCAGGTTTATCATCATTTCCGTTTTTTACTGCATTCTTTTCTAACAGTTGTTCTTCATATCCTCCCGGATAAGGTTGACTTTCCATCAGCGAGAGTGAAGTGACAATAATTTCTTTTGTGGTTTCAATATCAGGCAGAGTTACCATTGATCGTTGACTCTCTTTCTGTAGCCTTTCAATTTGCATCAAGATATCGAGCATGAGGCTTGTTAAGAGTTGCTGGTCACCCTCTTTTTGCCAGAGTCACATAAATCCTCTTGCAGTGGCTTTTTCGACTTTTGATGAATCAGGGTTATCAACTATTGACTTCCAGTGCTTTTCTATACACAGAAGATTATTCCATACTGCTTTTGTTAAATTAATTAGATGTTCTACGAATCTAACTTCGAAGTAAGCTGGGAATTTGTAAACCTTAAGATTCTCAGCTTTGGCTATTTGTTCAAGTTCACTGAATCTTACAGATGACCCTCTGTAAAACGTAGCCACGGCCTTCAAGTTCGCTTTCCAGTGTTTAACTTCCATTATACTTAACTCAAGATCGGAAAGTACGAGGTCAGATCTGTGGGCAACGCACCAGATGCATAAAATGTTTCTTTCCAGATAGTTCTTCATTCTGACCCACAGACCACTATTCTTACCTGTGTTAGCATTTTCGCCATCCGTTGTCAAGCTCGTTAGTTTTTCTTTTGCCAAACTCTCAATTTTCAGATCTTCAAACAAAATTTTAACAGCATCAAGAAGGCTTTCTGCTCCTCGTTTGACGGATTTACTCTCACCTAGAAATATCGACCTCATCTCTTTGTCTTCAGAAATAAATCGGGCGGTTACAAACTTATTATCAACACCATATTTGTCACATGATCCATCTATCTGAATTGCGAAACAGTCAGCTTTTTCTAGCTCTTTTATGACTTTTTCCATCGTCAAACTACTGACAACGTCTAGCATTTCCGTGTAGATTACAGGATTTCTATACTGCAGAAGTTCAGGGGAAGGATTCAGTTTAACAAACTGTGCATCCACTAGTGTATATTAAATCTATATGATCAGGTTTACCAACCTATGGTGGGGGGTTCCGACTTGATGCATTATAGTGTATATGTTAAATATATGATTAGGGTTACCAACCTTGCATGAGTTCAAATTTGTTGTGTGTTATAATGTATATTAAATCTATATGATCAGGTTTACCAACCTATGTATGGGTTCAAACTTGATATGTGTGTGTATTATAGTGTATATTAAAATATATGATCAGGGTTACCAATCCTGCATTATTGTGTGTGTGTATAGAACAGATCTGCCAACATTTTTCTTCGGTGGGAAATTCAAACTATATTATAGTAAATTGTTGACGACGACTTCGATATCAACTCTCTCTCCCCTCCTCTCTCTTTGTCTCTAGACACAGTTGTCATCAGTTTTACATAAGCGTCGTGCTACTTATGGATTATTGTAATTAGCGATACTAAAATGTAATCACCAGGAAATATATTTATCGGCTACCTCATTGTGTTCTACTTCTAATTTTGGTACATGACAGTCATTGACTGCGATTTAGAAATTAATATACTGTCAAGTCTGTGTGTGGTAAAGTGTTACGCATAAAATATGAAAAAATATATAATGGGTGAGGCAAAACAAAACACATACAGCCGAGTTGCTTCAAACTTGATATGTGTGTGTGTGTGTGTATTATAGTGTATATTAAAATATATGATCAGGGTTACCAATCCTGCATTATTGTGTGTGTGTATAGAACAGATCTGCCAACATTTTTCTTCGGTGGGAAATTCAAACTATATTATAGTAAATTGTTGACGACGACTTCGATATCAACTCACTCTCCCCTCCTCTCTCTTTGTCTCTAGACACAGTTGCCATCAGTTTTACATAAGCGTCGTGCTACTTATGGATTATTGTAAGTAGCGATACTAAAATGTAATCACCAGGAAATATATTTATCACCTACCTCGTTGCATCCTTTTTTTGACACATGACAGTCATTGACCACGATTTAGAAATTAATATACTGCCAAGTCTGTGTGTGTGGTAAAGTGTTACGCATAAAAAAATCTCCTTGAAATAAGGTATTTTCAAAAGTTTTGTGTACACACACATTGTATAATAATTTTCGTAATTGTAAGATACAACCTGCAAATTATTAAAATGTCTCTCTCACACATTTCTGATTACTATACAAATAATTGGATGCATATTCGAAGATTTCCCTTATTCAAACGATTTGTATGTGTGTACACGAACTTAAATACAGACGATTGTAATTTTAAAAATTCATTTTTTGCATTAAATATATATCGTAAACAATGAAATAACAATATTTCGTCATTGTAAGATTTTAATAAAACAATTATCAGTTTAAATAATAATTTTCATGATTGTAAGATACAACCTACAAATTATTAAAATGTCTCTCTCACACACATTTCTGATTACTATACAAATAATTGCATGCATATTCGGAGTACGTTGACAGCATTGATCGGTTCAGCGAAACAAGTCTATGCACACACACACACACACACACACACACACACACACACACACACACACACACACACACACACACACACACACACACACACACACACACACACACACACACACACACACACACACACACACACACACACACACACACACACACACACACACACACACACAACGATACTGAATTAGATATAGTTATTATTCGCTAAATTAAACCAGAGGTCATTAACCTTGTGTACGACGTCCTACATTCTAATTTCACACCTGCTAGTCATTAGCAGTGCTGACAGTAATTAGGATTATAAAGTATTTACTCTAAAAACGGACAACTCTACTTTCTAATTTGACACCTGTCAAGCATTAACACCGCTTACAGTAATTACTCTAAAAACGGACACACACACACACACACACACACACACGTGCTTTCCCCACTACAGAGTACACTATATATACGCTAAGTAAGTTAGCGGCAATTTCTTATTTGTCTACTTGTACATCCTGATACTGCACGTATTACGTGGCTTCCAGTATACACATCTTCTTTTGAAAGACTGTTTGTACGTCTTCAGTGTAGACAACGCACATACTAGTTTGGCTGATACTGTACGTCTTACGTGTCTTCCAGTATACACATCTTCTTTTGGTAAGTGTATAGATTTTATTTAAACGTAAAAATTATCAAGTGCATTATTTATTGAATTTAATACATGTGTGTGTGTGTGTGTGTGTGTGTGTGTACGCGTGTGTGTATGATCAAATTACAATTTCTGAAAATATATTCTTACCGTATTTTTATAGTGGCAATTTCTCACCAACGTGTGCTGATACATCGTGAAATCTCTGCATCTTTTTTAATAGTTGAAAGACTGTTTGTACGCCTTCAGTGTAGACAACGCACATACTAGTTTTTTGGTAAGTTGTACAGATTTTATTTAATTTTAATTTTAATGTATGTGCAGATTTTTATTTAAACGTAAAAATTATTTGCATTATCAAGCGTGTTATTGAATTTAATACATGTGTGTGTGTATGATCAAATTATTATGTCTGTTACAAATTTTCTGAAAAATTGCTTTAAACAAACGTTTTTAATGTAAAAAATTTAGAAAGTAGGTCACAGCGTATGATGACATTTATATCTCTCTCTAATTCTGTTGTGGACATACATAGCTGTAAGCAGTGACTATCTCCTTATGAATGCGGAATGTAGACTTTCCTAAAATTATTTGCATTAAAACATTATCAAACGCATTATTGAATTTAATACATGTGTGTGTGCGCGTGTATGTGTATGATCAAATTATTATGGAGTGGGTTATACAAATAATAATAAAGTGTGTGTAATATATATATATATATACATTTATTAAAATACATACACACAGCTCCAAGATTATATTAAACAGTTTTACAATTAAAAATACATACACAGCTCCAAGATTATATTGTTACAAGTATGAAAATATATCTAAACTAATATTTACAATTTAAAAAAAAAAAACATACACAGTTCCAAGATTATATTGTTACAAGTATTAAAATATATCTAAACTAGTTTTACAATTAAAAATACATACACACACATAGCTCCAATATTATAATGTTACAAATATGATGAAAATATATATATATATTTAAAACTAGTATTTACAAAATATGTATAAAATAAGACTTAAACACGTCTATGTATTGTGTTGGACAATGGCGTATATTCTACAAGCGTATCATACAGTAGGCGGTTGTCTGTCTAGGAAAATTCATTGACGATTCAAATTCTAAACGTACATCAACTGCTGAAGACTTAAGTGTATCGTCTTGCTTGCTACAATCGAAAACAACCAGCGGGGCTTTTGATTTGAATAATTCCTGTGTCAGTACTGGGCTGCCGTCTAAACGGTGGTAATACGAACTTTGAAAACTGACGTACATATTGTACAATAATGCAAAACGATCTTTCCCAATATCCAAGTTTAAATTATCGTAAGGATAATACTTGTCGTTTAGAAACAGTCTCACATTGATCACGTTACAGTGATCGAATTCATCAGCGCGTGCTGGCAGTACATTTTTCTTGCTGTCTGAAACGCTAACACAACAAAGCGTGGTTTTTCTAGCTGATTTCTTTCTATAATCAGAAAGAATATCGGTATTACCACACCTACGTTTTAACATTAAATTTCGAGTTTCATTATATAACTTGCCGTCAGCAGGTAATTTGTAATATTCTTGAAATATAAGGAGGGCATTGGAAACATCTGAATCATTTACTAATTGCAATGACGTTTTATCTTTCGTATAAAGATATCCATATTCATATAAGTAACGTTTAACCTAATCCAATTGAAACTGTGTTGTGTTATCCGTTAAACATTTTGTCCATAATGTTAAAAAAAAAAAAATATTACAGATTTAAGTGGCGTCATGGTTTCCGATTGTACTTTACAATGACAAATACCAAACAACGTTGTTAATAATTATAAAAGAAAAAAAATATTACAGACTTAAGTGGCGTCATGGTTTCCGATTGTACTTTACAATGACAAATACCAAACAACGTTGTTAATAATTATAAAAGAATATGTTATTATCCCTTCTCCTCAATATTTATAAAAAAGATTTTTAACAAAAATATGAATTAACAGGAATCGAACCTACATACTTACCTTCTTTACCTTCACATTTACCATTACTAGTCTAACCATTTAATCGATTAAGCTAATTCATATCTTATTAACGAACGATTACTCACGAAAGGAAAAACAGTTTACGTGTCAACGAACTCGGAATGTTTACATTTTAAGTGTGCAATGTTTACGTGTCAACAAACACCGTTTGTTTATGTTTACATTTTTATGTTTGAGAGTCATTAAATCGGCGGAGATGTCAACTAGAGAGCTCCCCCCTTTCAAATAGTATTCATCAAAACTTTGTAAATTAGAATCTGCACTACAGTCAAACATACGCACACACAAACAAATTAAAAATAGAAATTAATTTCATCATATGTCTGTTGGTTGCTAGTAGTATGGGCCTGTATTTCCTCATATCGTTCTTATTGTATTTTTTCGATAGTTTCATAAACAAAAGTTCATACAGACCAGGTGTACCCTCGTAAATTTTTCCTTTGACATGAAAGTTGTCGTTATCATCGATTGATTTTAGAAAGTTTATATATATTCGATAAATATTAACTGTGTACATACTTACAACGTCCGCTCTCTCTCTATTTATCTCTCTGTCCGTCCGTCGTCCATCCGTCCGACTGTCTGTCTGTCTGTCTCTGTCTGTCTGTCTCTGTCTGTCTGTCTCTGTCTGTCTGTCTGTCTGTCTGTCTCTCTCTCTCTCTCTCTTTCTCTCTCTCTCGTTGTCAAACGTTATGTTCAAACCGTTTCTCCTCTCTGCGGACATTACCGCGCATGTATATGATTTTAGAAAGTTTATATATATTCGACAAATATTAACTGTGTACGTACTTACAACGCCCGCTCTCTCTCTCTCTCTCTATTTATCTCTCTGTCCGTCCATCCATCCGTCCAACTGTCTGTCTGTCTGTCCGTCTGTCCGTCTGTCCGTCTGTCCGTCTGTCTGTCTGTCCGTCTGTCTCTCTCTCTCTCTCTCTCGTTGTCAAACGTTATGTTCAAACCGTTTCTCCTCTCTGTGATCATTACCGCGCATGTATATGATTTTAGAAAGTTTATATATATTCGACAAATATTAACTGTGTACGTACTTACAACGCCCGCTCTCTCTCTCTCTCTCTCTCTCTCTCTCTCTCTCTCTCTCTCTCTCTCTCTCATCGTCAAAACGTTGACTTCATTTTTCATTGTATTAAATAATTAACAAATATTAACTATGTGTGCGTGTGTGTTGTCAACTACTTACATGCGCGTTCTCTCTCTCTTAACATAACGCTTCGTGTGAAGCGTTTTGTAGAGCAGGTTTCAACTGTGGAAGGTTTCATACCGTTTCTCCTCTCTCTCTCTCTCTCTCGCTCGCAGACGTCGGAAGCAATTCCTAGTTTATAATGTAATTCTTAGACAGGGTTTCGACGAACAAACTCGTGTATTGTGTTTATATTTTTGTTTGTGTCCGTTGGTTGCTAGTAGTATAGACTTATATTTCCTCATATCGTTCTTATTGTATTTTTTTCGGTAGTTTCATAAACAAAAGTTCATACAGTACTACAGTGCAACCACTTTTATATCATCTCTTTTCAGTCATCTACATATATGCATTTGTATTATTTACGCATGCGCATAACAGCTTTTTTAGTACAGTTGCACACACACACACATCAACGCATGCACTATATATTGTCACCGGACAATATAGATAGAATGTGTCCACACCGCTATGTCTCCCCATAGCAAAATACTTTCGCATATTGTTTTGTCTTCCACACGATACATCATCGAATACGATAACAGAGTCGAGACCAGTGATTTCACTCGGTAGCGGGACTTCTTCGTTCTCGCTGTATGCATGCACGTATCCTGCATTGCAACATCCAGTGAGCGTTACGTGTCGTTCTCTCTGGGTCCCTTGCGTTTCGTAGACTCTTTTCAATTTCTTAATCGCTCTCTGGACACACTCGTTACCAATCTGTCCACGTCCGGGAGCCAATTTCCTTTGCTCAGAGAGGAAATGCTTAGACAGGGTTTCGACGAACAGACTCGCGTATTGTGTTTATATTTTTGTTTGTGTCCGTTGGTTGCTAGTAGTATAGACTTATATTTCCTCATATCGTTCTTATTGTATTTTTTTCGGTAGTTTCATAAACAAAAGTTCATACAGTACTACAGTGCAACCACTTTTATATCATCTCTTTTCAGTCATCTACATATATGCATTTGTATTATTTGCGCATGCGCATAACAGCTTTTTTAGTACAGTTGCACACACACACACACACACACACACACACACACACACACACACACACACACACACACACACACACACACACACACACACACACACACACACACACACACACACACACACACACATCAACGCATGCACTATATATTGTCACTGGACAATATAGATAGAATGTGTCCACACCGCTATGTCTCCCCATAGCAAAATACTTTCGAATATTGTTTTGTCTTTCACACGATACATCATCGAATACGATAACAGAGTCGAGACCAGTGATTTCACTCGGTAGCGGGACTTCTTCGTTCTCGCTGTATGCATGCACTTATCCTGCATTGCAACATCCAGTGAGCGTTACGTGTCGTTCTCTCTGGGTCCCTTGCGTTTCGTAGACTCTTTTCAATTTCTTAATCGCTCTCTGGACACACTCGTTACCAATCTGTCCACGTCCGGGAGCCAATTTCCTTTGCTCAGAGAGGAAATGCTTAGACAGGGTTTCGACGAACAGACTCGCGTATTGTGTTTATATTTTTGTTTGTGTCCGTTGGTTGCTAGTAGTATATTAGTAGTCGGTGCCACCGGTGCCAGAGGTTCGGCCACCACACCGACGTCTGCCGCAATGCCCCGGCCTGTCTACGATGTTCTCTGGGACATTCAACCCAGGCCTGCACTGTGGCAGACAAGACCAAATTCCGCTGCATCAATTGTGGCCTAGGCCATGCAGCAAGCAACGTAAACTGCCCGGTGTATAAGGCGGAGCTCCTGCGGAAGCAAAGGCCGCAGGGGCCCCTCCCGAAGCCACGGCAGCCAGCTATGCAGCCCCAACCTAGACAGCCTAAAATGCAGGCTAGGCCTAAACCTCAGGCACAACCGGCACGGCGCGCGCCCTCTCCGGCTCCACCTCCAGCCCCTACAAAGGCAACTAAACGTACCGCGTCTCCTTCCACAGCAGAGACACGCCCAGTAGCTATTATCTCGGTTTTGGAGCCGGAGAATGAACCCTCCACCTCCGCGGAACCTCCTACTCCCGCCTCTGAACCAGAGGTAGCCTCGCCGCCCCTGCCACCTCCGCGATTTCCGCGAGCAGGCATCAAACCCAGGAACAAAGGGATACCCACACCGGATGCTCGGCCCCGAGCTCCTGCCGGCCCACAGCCCAAGAAAAGTCCTGCTTCCCGGTATAAGTCCGACGAAGCGCAACAGCGTACTTTTCCTGCCGCTGATCCAAAACCGTCTGGCCCTGGTCCTATGGCTTCCACCATGACCCGATCTGCCGTAACACCTGGTCGCTCTTATGCGGCCTCAGTTTCCAGGCAAACCGCCCAGTCCGTCAGTTCCAATGACGCACAGTTCGTCCGCGGCTTTCTGTCTAGCTACGACCTCCCGAAAGTCGCATCTACCTTCAGGTCCATCCGAGACCGCCTGGAAACTGCTGACCCAACTGAGAGATTCATGCTCTTGGTGGAAGCCTGCGAAGTCATAGGTCTTCTATGAACCGACCCCTTAGACGAGATCTCTCGCTCGTAGCCTGGAATGCTAACAACATCGGTACCAAGCATTCCGACCTTCTTGAATTCCTAGCTCGGTTCAAACCCGACGTACTTCTCCTCGGGGAAACCCACCTGACCCCGGCGAACCGGTTTCGATTACCAAATTACGTGGTCTATCGGGATGACCGAGTTGGCCGACGAGGAGGCGGCACGGCGATCGCGGTGAGGACCTCCATAGGTCATCATCGTGTCGCTTTGCCGCAGCTTACCAACCTAGAGGCCACCGCCATTGAGGTCCACGGAGCTCTTGGCGGCGTCCTCGTGGTCTCAGCTTACAAGCCCCCACAAGCTGAACTCCTTGTCGGCGACCTGGACGTCATCTTCGATTCCCATCGAAGGGTAATTTTGGCCGGCGATCTGAATTGCAAGCATCGCGTTTGGAATAGTCGCCTGACTACTCCGAACGGGAGGCGCTTGCTCAGTTTTGTTGAATCGCGCCGGGCGATGGTGTTTGGTCCAGCGCAACCCACGTTCTTTCCGTCACTGCCTAACGCGGCTCCCGATGTTCTGGACATCGCGGTGACCCAAGGAATTGTCTGTCCGGTCGAGGTATTCTCACTTACGGAGCTGACATCCGACCACAACCCTATCTTGGTCCACGTCGCTACCCAGCACGCCTATGCACGTTCTGACAAGCAGAAGGTCATCGATTGGGATCGCTACGGCCCGGCCTTGTGCCGTAGATTGCCGCCAGCGGCCCCACTCGATTCCGTTCGCCTCCTAGACGAAGCAGTTGCGGGAATCGAAGAGGCAATCATCTCGGCTATAGGCGTGTCTTCACGTACGCGAGCTGGCTTCACGCCTGACTACCAACGCATCCCTGAGGAAGTCTCTCTTCTCGCTCGCGAGAGGAATTACTTCCGGAAACGTTGGCAGAGGACCCGTGATCCGGCCGATAAGGCAGCATACAATCGGCTCACCGGACGACTGCGTGGCAGTCTGAAGGCGTTCCGACGTAGCTGTTGGGAACTCGACGTGGCCCGAACGGGGGATGCGGACCCGCAATCTCACCCGTACAGAATACCTACCGCATTGACGGGACGGAGGCGCCGACCTCCACTTCTCGCCATTGTTGGACCGTTCGGTCGACTCCTGGGTCGCCCGGAGGAGAAGGCCGAGTACTTGGGCTTGTGTTTCGAGCGTCAGTTCGCTCCCAACCCGCCCATGGACTGGGACTTCGACGAACAAGTCGAGATGGCTGTGGAAGACTTTCTGTCTCTTCCGATCACGGCGGAGCCCGAACCCATCTCTTTGGAAGAGGTCTCAGATCGGCTCGCTGAACTTCAGCCAAGAAAGGCTCCAGGCCCGGACGGTGTTACCAACACCGCTCTACGACTTCTTCCCGAGCCTGGAGTTCAATTCTTGACTGATTTGTTCAACGCGTGTCTTAGACTGGCCTACTTTCCAAAGAAATGGAGAAAGGCGACGGTTATCGTGATCCCGAAGCAGGGAAAGGATACCACCCGCTCGGAAAACCTCCGGCCTATCAGCCTACTTTCCGCTACGTCCAAGGTTTTTGAGCGCCTCGTACAGCGTCGTGTACGAGAACATCTAACCAACTTTGACGTGCTGGTCCCCGAACAGTTCGGCTTTCGTGTGGGGCATTCGACCACTCATCAACTGATGAGACTGGTGGAAAGCATCACGGAAGCCGGGTGTCGGAGAGAACGGACCGTTGGCTGTTTCTTAGATGTTGAGAAAGCCTTCGACAGCGTATGGCATGATGGCCTTTTATTCAAACTTAGGGAAGTCCAGCTCCCGGACTGCTACCTCCATCTGGTTGCTAGCTTTCTGACGGAGAGGACCTTCTGCGTGAGAGTTGGCGATTCTGTCTCTTCCGAGAGACGAATCACAGCCGGCGTCCCTCAAGGTAGTGTTCTAGGCCCCCTTCTGTTCTCGATCTACGTCAACGACGTGCCGAGACAGCCTGGAGTCCAGATGGCCCTCTTCGCTGACGACACGGCCGTATTTACGGCCGATCGTCTTGAGGAAAGGGCCGTCCTACGACTGCAGCGCCAGCTCGACACGCTCGTGGACTGGACTGAGGATTGGAGAGTGCAACTCAACGCTACCAAGAGTGTAGCCGTCGAATTCTCCAAGCGACGGAAGAACCCCGTTAGGCAACTACGTATCGGCAGAACGTACTTGCGCTGGTCCAACGAGGTCAAGTACCTCGGCTTACACCTTGACCGTCGGCTCACCTGGCGTACCCACGCACAGACAGTTCTTAAGCGAGCATCCACTCGCCTGTGCGCACTGTTTCCACTCCTGATCAGCTCAGCCATGACCAGGAAATTGGGTAGGATGATCGTCGGCGCGTATCTGCTGCCGGTCATTACCTACGCCTGCCCGGTCTGGGGTTACCTCGCCGCAATGCATAAAAAGAAGTTGCAGAGCGTCCTCGACAGGGGGCTTCGGCTAGCGGCCAAAGTCCCCCGTCGCTTCTCATCTCGCCTTCTAAGGAGAGGACTTGGCGTCCCCTCCTTAGACGACACCTTCAGGCGGCTTGCACGCAATTTTTATGCACGTGCGGCGAGGTTCCCAGGCAATCCTCTAGTGACTGGGCTGGGAAGGTACCGTATACGCCCAGGTGATTCGTGGAAACGCCCTCGGTGTATACTGCGCTAGCGTAGGCTAGCACAACAGCCGAGAATCGGCCTGCTATAGAGCACGCGCCCTACTTGGGCAGGGCCACGAGGCAGGAGCTCCAGAAGGTAGCTCGGAACTCAGTTACCGTGCGGTTCGTCTCTGCGACGCACAACCGCAAAGCCCAGAGCGAAAAAAAAAACAGCGTCTTACTTACAACTCGTTCGTGTTGCTGAACACTACTGTGCTACAAATTGTATGTTACAATTGATATTCTAATTTACTTTGTGCGATATAAAGCGTTTAAGATACACTAACATAATACCAGCGTTATAACAGTTTCTTTGTTTTTCAGTATTCACTCTCACGTCTGAATATTACCATGTCTGACCTTCAGCAGAATCCAGAACATCAGCAGGAACAGGAACATCCTCAACAAGGTAAAAATTTACCAATTGTCTCTCTCTATAATTATGTAGCAAACCAAATTTGTTTGATATGAATTAACATGTATAAGATAGTCTCTTGACGTTGTTTAGAAATTGATATGGCGGAGAAAATTTTTTTTATGTTCTGACATAGGTTTGTCACCTTCTCCCCCAATGTATTGTCTCTTGACATCGTTTAGAAATTGACATGACGGAGAAAATTTTTCATGTTCCACCATAGGTATGTCACCTTCTCTCCAATGAACTAATTCAATTCCACAACAAAAGCATTTAACTCTATCGTCTATGAATGACATACTATGTCCACAAACATCATAATTTAGCGGATAGTAGTAAAACCCGGCAAACGCTAACTCGTCGGGGCTGACAAACGTCACTTCCCAATACTTGAACGATTTTCTTCTTTCACTTTCAATGCTAAAATCAGGAGTAGCTGCCATCTTCACAGTTTGCAATAAACTAACGTATTACTAACGTGTACTATCTATTTACCTCAAACATGAATTTGTGTGTGTGTGTGTGTGTATGTGTGTGTGTGTGTTATTCATCATTCCTATTAGCTAATACATGTGTTTCTATTGTTTCAGATATGACACGATTTTATATCGTGCGAAACAGTAGTATTAGAGGATGTCTCACAACTTTTAATTACCTGCCTGTGTACACAGAAGAAGAAGATCAAGATATAGTACCGATAATGACCGAGGTGCGACCTTTATTGTACAAGGATATTCTGGCAGAACAAGCACGTTTACGCAGTATCAAATGGCATATTGCATGCAGGATACGTTTCACTAAAACTGTGTTAGATGGTGACAGCGGCGAAGAAAAAGTGGTAACCAAAGACGCCGTCTTCCACGGACGTTGTCGTACGTTGCTCACGGACGACAACGACGAGTTGAACTGCCTACTCGATGAATCCTACGATAAAATCATGAATAGCATATCCAATTTTACCCGTGACGGGAGCGGATGGTCGGTGGATGCTGTACTGAAGCTGGAACTAGTTGTTGGACGGTACAGGCCTCTAGCAGCATCCTCCTACCTTCCAACCCCGCGAAAACTTGCAGTCACCAGGGCAGTAGTCAACATCAAGAACTCCCAAGATGAAATGTGTTTTCTATGGTCCGTACTAGCTCACATACACCCTCAAGTAAGAGATAAAGAACGTGTTTCAAAATACCTCTTATTCAAAAACACAATAAATATGTCCGGTATCGAGTACCCTGTTTCTATAAACTCACTTTCTAAATTTGAAACACAGAATCCCAACATTTCTATAAACGTTTTCGGCTATGATATAGACGACAATATCAGAAACGAATCAAAAAATGAGGTTTATCCGTTAAGAATTACCCCCAATAAGGACAGATTACATCACGTTAATCTTTTACTTCTGTCCGATACAAATAGCCAAAAACATTACTGTCTTATCAGTAACATGAGTAGATTGTTATCATCCCTTACAAAACACGAGCATAAATCATTTTACTGCGACTACTGCCTGCATCGTTTCTCCACAGAACATGGTCTGTCCGATCATCTCCCCTACTGCACACCTCACGGCGAGCAGAAAACCAAAATGCCCACAGAGGAGGAGAAGTTTATGGCATTTAAAAATTACGCGCACTGTCTTAAAGTACCCTTTACCGTCTACGCCGACTTCGAGTCCCTCATCACTCCGCTTCAATCGTGTTCACCTGGTAACAACGTCCCGACGACAGTGCACGAGTTAGGTGAATTCTACTCAGTTGATAGCAACGGTGCCCGTCAGAAAATAACTTCTCCTCCTGTATCGTCCACATCATACGAAGCGATGCATATTCCGTCAGGTTTCTCCTATGCTATCGTTGATCATACACATAGACTCTGGAGAGAGGCTAAAGTTTATCGAGGTGAAAACGTTGTAGACACTTTCTTCTCGTGGTTGATGAAAGACGCCGAGGATATGATGAAGGTAGTACGACATAACGTACAAATAATTATGTCCGATGATGACAATGTTGCGTTCACTAACGCCACCGTTTGTCATTTGTGTGAGCGCCCTTTGACAGACGATGACAAGGTACGCAATCATTGTCATCTTACGGGGAAATTCTTGGGAGCAGCCCACAATAGCTGTAATCTAAGCTACAAGATGCCTCGTCATATCCCCGTCTTCTTTCACAACCTTCGTGGCTACGACTGTCACCATTTAATGCAGGGTTTAGGAAAATATAAGGACCAACACGTATCCTGCATTGCAACATCCAGTGAGCGTTACGTGTCGTTCTCCCTGGGTCCCTTGCGTTTCGTAGACTCTTTTCAATTTCTTAATCGCTCTCTGGACACACTCGTTACCAATCTGTCCACTCCGGGAGCCAATTTCCTTTGCTCAGAGAGGAAATGCTTAGACGGGGTTTCGACGAACAGACCAATCTGCTCGTACGCAAGGGAGTATACCCTTACGAGTACGTTGACAGCATTGATCGGTTCAACGAAACAAGTCTACCCGCTCGTGAACACTTTGATAACCGGTTGTTGGAATCGGCTATTTCGGACGCAGATTACGAGCACGCACAAAACGTGTGGAGTGCATTCAATCTGCGTACGTTTGGCGATTACCACGATTTGTATTTGTTGACAGACGTAATGCTGCTGGCCGATGTCTTTGAAAGTTTTCGAGACATGGCCTTACGCGATTACTGCTTGGACCCGTGTCATTTTTACTCGCTTCCCGGACTCGCTTGGAACGCGATGCTAAAAATGACAGGGGTCGAATTAGAGCTGTTAACAGAGATAAATCTGCATCTGTTCCTTGAGTCTGGGATCCGCGGAGGCTGCGCGATGATATCCAACCGTCACGCAGTCGCTAACAATCCTCTGATTCCAGATCAGTACGATGTATCGAAACCGACCTCCTTCATTCTGTATACAGACTGTAATAATTTATACGGTGCAGTCATGTCGCAACCGCTCCCTTACGCAGACTTCCGATGGCTCGATCGTGACGAAATCGAGTCCTTGGACATACGTAATGTGAGTGATGATTCCGACATCGGGTACATCCTCGAAGTTGACCTACACTATCCCGATACCTTACACGACCTGCATTCCGACTACCCACTTGCACCTGTGCGCCAGCGCATAACACCCGATATCCTTTCTCCCTTTCCAAACGTTTACACGAGAGTATATACAGATCATCGTATAACGAATCAGTGTCATCCGTAGAGAAGTTGTTAACAACTTTGGAGGACAAACAAAATTACGTTCTCCATTATCGAAATTTGAAATTGTATTTAAGTCTTGGCTTAGAGCTGAAAGCGACTCATAGGGTGTTGTGTTTTAAGCAAAGCGCTTGGTTGAAACCGTTTATCGATTTCAACACCCGCAAGAGGCAAACAGCCGTCAACAGCTTTGAAAAAGACCTTTTCAAACTGATGAACAACGCCGTATACGGTAAGTCGCTGGAGAACGTACGGAAACATATAGACTTTGAACTAGTCTCGAATGAACGACGGCTTCAAAAACTAGTTTCCACACCTAGGCTAAAACGTATGATTCGTTATACGAACGATCTGGTGGGGCTCTCACTCCGTAAAAAATCCATTGTTCTTTCCCGTCCCGTGTATGTCGGCTTCACGGTGCTTGACGTTAGCAAAACGATAATGTACGACTTTCATTATCGTTATGCTGTCGCCAAGTACGGCCGCAACGTTAAATTATTAATGACAGATACAGACAGTCTGATGTATAGCATTCAAACATCAGACTTGTATGCAGACATGAAGAAGGACCTACACGTTTTTGACACATCGGATTACCCTACGTCTCATCCTTGTTATAGCCTTAAGAACAAAAAGGTTGTCGGGCTGTTCAAGGATGAAACGTGTGGTCGTCCTATTAGAGAATTCGTGGGTCTCCGTGCGAAATGTTATTCGTTCCTTGTGGCCCACGAAGATCCCACCCAAGAGTGTCAAAAACGTGTATGTAAAGGTGTGCCTCGAGTTGCAATTAAGAGGAGTCTGCGACACGATATGTATCGCAAGTGTCTCACTGATCATTGTCAGTTTTCTACCAGTGCGCTTTGTTTACGTAGCGATCATCATACGCTGTACACGATGCGTGTAAATAAGCAAGCGTTGTCACCGTATGATGATAAGCGTTATATATTTGACAATGGTCATGATACGCTTGCATACGGTCATTATCGGATACGACAACGCATCAACATGGAGAACGACGACACCTCCCCACCTACTAAAAAAATTCGTCTCCATGTATAGTAACCCCCCTCAACACTTGTTTCTTTCGTCAGTTGACGTCTCTCGGTGCTTCAGTCCAGACGTCTGTAAACGTAAGTTCACATATTAATATCGCAACGATATTTGTACGTTTAAACATAATATATACATATATAGAGTTTGTAATGTGTGTGGTTTCTTTGTCTTACAGTATTATGGATAACACTGCAGTTATAATTGACTTCCAGTGCTTTTTCGACGACAACGGAAAATATATTGTGAAGGAACTGTCAATCATGGACGTTCTGAGATTTTCTGGTAGACATTGGATTTTGACACCGCCTGCTACATCCGTTACGAATCCCAAATACGTTAGGACAAACCACTGGTTAACGACAAATTATCATAGACTTAGATGGAGCGAAGGAGAGACACCATACGACAATCTTGTTTCATTGTTAACATCACATACACGTATATATAAATATGTGTTTGTGAAGGGTTTTGAGAAAAAACGTTTTTTGCAATCAAAGATAATACACAATAATATCATCAATCTCGATGACTTTGGTTGTCCTAAAAACATACCGTATATAATTCATGGAACAGAATGTCTTAGACATTTCAATTCTTCTGACCGTTGTGCCAACTATAAGGTGCATGCTATTCGGGAATGGATGATTCATGATTTTTGCTTTAAACAAACATTTTTAATGTAACAAATTTAGAAAGTAGGTCACAGCGAATGATGACATTTATATCTCTCTCTCATTCTGTTGTGGACATACATAGCTGTAAGCAGTGACTATTTTCTTATGAAAATGGACTTTCCTAATGACATTGTTATATTTTGGTGTCTCTAATTTCGTCTGTGGGACATGTTCATACATGCAAATGAAAGTGGGACACCGACGTTACCACCACCACCACTATCACATTCTACTGTCCTTTTGTGTCGAATATTCTGTCATTGTTTGGTTCTCACTGGTTTGATACAGACGTGTTCACTAGTGTCTTCTAATAATGTCGTTTCTTGTAAAGTTTAATGCTGTAAGTGCTATCGATTACAAACGATGTTCAGAATTGACAGTGAATAAAAAATATCCCATCATGGTCTTAACAAATGTGGACACAAAATATGGGAACTCTGTGCTTGCTACGTTGGAGGATGGCGACCGTCAGTATCGTGTCTATCTTCCCAAGAGGTATGCAGGTGTCTTCACGAATGAGGAGCTCAGACATATCAAACCTAAAGAACTACATTTAGTGTATCGAGGGACGAGAAATCAAACAACACAAGTAGAGATTGAGTCCTAACGTCGTAAGTAGCAATCGTGTTAACAAACAATTTATTGATGTGTGTGTGTGTGCGTGTGTGTAGTTTCAACTCTCTGTACTTAACACTTTAATAATTGAATTTGTATGTACATGATAAATGTATCATTGATTCTACAAGTTTCGTTGAATAATAGTTGGTTCGATTAGAAATTATTTGAAAGTACATTAACTTATGCGATAAATGTATCATTGATTCTAAGTAGTATTTACAAATTTCCAGTGAATAATATTTGGTTTGGTTTGATTAGAAATTATTTGAAAGTACATTAACTTATGAAAAATGACATATACTTGAAAAAGTTTACTTACTTAACGCATTTGATTCTTTCCACTAACTGTGTGTGTGTATGCATGTGATAATTGAATATTATCGTATCAGTGATTCTAATATCGACTGTATTGTTATGTTACAGATAAACTTCCTTGTGAACTGTATCTACAGCCGTGAAATTATTATTTAAAAATCTTACAATGTCAAAAATTATTTTATATAACAATGTTTGTTTGTGATATATGTATATTTAATCAATGTAAAATGTATTTTGAATAATTGTATTATAACGGTTTGTAAACTATATTTTAAGTTTGTGTACAGTGCTGTAAATATATATTTAATCATTTAAAACATTATTATTAATATTGTATTTATTTTATATATAACAATGTTTGTTTGTGATATATATATATATTTAATCAATGTAAAATGTATTTTTTGAATAATTGTATTATAGCGGTTTGTAAACTATATTTTAAGTTTGTGTACAGTGTTGTAAAATATATATATATTTAATTATTTAAAACAAATTATGGTTTATTTTAATTTATTTCGTTATAAACCTCCGAATATGCATGCAATTATTTGTATAGTAATCAGAAATGTGTGTGAGAGAGACATTTTAATAATTTGTAGGTTGTATCTTACAATCATGAAAATTATTATTTAAACTGATAATTGTTTTATTAAAATCTTACAATGACGAAATATTATTATTTCATTGTTTACGACATGCGCGTTCTCTCTCTCTCTCTCTCTTAACATAACGCTTCGTGTGAAGCGTTTTGTAGAGCAGGTTTCAAGTGTTACGCATAAAAAAAATCTCCTTGAAATAAGGTATTTTCAAAAGTTTTGTGTACACGTGTAAAACTGATGACATAAAGAGAGAGAGTTTATATCGTGATCGACAACTGTGTCTAGAGACAATGAGAGAGGAGGGGAGAGAGAGAGTTGATATCGAAGTCGTCAACAATTTACTATAATATAGTTTGAATTTCTCACCGAAGAAAAAAAATGTTGGCAGATCTGTTCTATACACACAATAATGTAGGATTGGTAACCCTGATCATATATATTTTAATATACACTATAATACACGCACCTATCAAGTTTGAACCAAGATGTGAAACGTAAAACGTAAAACGTAAAACGTAAGACGTAAGACGTAAGACGTAAAACGTAAGAAGTAAGAAGTAAGACGTAAGACGTAAGACGTAAGATGTGAAACGTAAAACGTAAAACGTAAGACGTAAGACGTAAAACGTAAGACGTAGTGTGAGATGTGTACTGGAAGTAGCGAACTTTAAATACGGATGACGCGAGCGACGGCATACCAAGAAATCGGGCGTCCGCTAGTAACAGTCACGGTGAATCTGCAAATACGCGTCTGCAACTCGGCTGTATGTGTTTTGTTTTGCCTCACCCATTATATATTTTTTCATATTTTATGCGTAACACTTTACCACACACAGACTTGAAAGTATATTAATTTCTAAATCGCAGTCAATGACTGTCATGTACCAAAATTAGAAGTAGAACACAATGAGGTAGGCGATAAATATATTTCCTGATGATTACATTTTAGTATCGCTAATTACAATAATCCATAAGTAGCACGACGCTTATGTAAAACTGATGACAACTGTGTCTAGAGACAAAGAGAGAGGAGGGGAGAGAGAGTTGATATCGAAGTCGTCGTCAACAATTTACTATAATATAGTTTGAATTTCCCACCGAAGAAAAATGTTGGCAGATCTGTTCTATACACACACACAATAATGCAGGATTGGTAACCCTGATCATATATTTTAATATACACTATAATACACACACACATATCAAGTTTGAACCCATACATAGGTTGGTAAACCTGATCATATAGATTTAATATACATTATAACACACAACAAATTTGAACTCATGCAAGGTTGGTAACCCTAATCATATATTTAATATATACACTATAATGCATCAAGTCGGAACCCCCCACCATAGGTTGGTAAACCTGATCATATAGATTTAATATACATTATAACAAATTTGAACTCATGCAAGGTTGGTAACCCTGATCATATATTTAATATATACACTATAATGCATCAAGTGATAGAAAGTGAAAGTGATCTAAGCTCGCGAAAGGCGGCATATAAAAAAATAAAAAAATTATATTCGCGGATGCGGTTGGTAAACCTGATCATATAGATTTAATATACATTATAACACACAACAAATTTGAACTCGTGCAAGATTGGTAACCCTAATCATATATTTAATATATACACTATAATGCATCAAGTCGGAACCCCCCAGCATAGGTTGGTAAACCTGATCATATATTTAATATATACACTATAATGCATCAAGTGATAGAAAGTGAAAGTGATCTAAGCTCGCGAAAGGCGGCATATAAAAAATAACGTGGATGCTGTGGTCCAGATACGCGAAAAAGTCGCGGATCTTGACACAGATCAGCGAAAAAGTCGCGGATGCTGTGGTCCAGTAGAAAGTGAAAGTGATCTAGGCTCGCGAAAGGCTGCATATAAAAAATTATATTCGTGGAAATTAGAAAGTGAAAGTGATTTAGGCTCGCGAAAGGCTGAATATATTCGCGGATATGCAAATCAATTTAATTAAAAAAATAAAAATATCAAATTAAAAAAAAAATAAAAAAATTTATTCGCGGAAATTCGTGGTCCTTTGGGATGCTGTGGTCCAGCGGTGGTGGGGAGAACGTGGGAAAAAATCTTGGACCGTGGGAACGGCGGCATCTCTTTGATCTAGACCGTGGGAAAGGCGGCATCCTTTGTGCGTTAGAACCGGCATTTTCCCTCTACTTCCACTCCATTGTCTTTATAAGACGCTATCTGAATGTCAGTGTGCATTTTTGCTAGAGATCTTGACGGCCAAGAATTGGCACTAAGGGTTAGCTGACGACTATCATTATACACATCGACAGCCATCTCAATCAATATTTTAATTTTTTCTGCATTTTGAGATTTTAAACTTTTTACCCACGGGTGCTTTTCAGACTGTAACATCCATCTCTGCTGCATTTGTTCCAATTGTTCTGCCGTAATAAGATTCTGAATGTAAATGACCGACTATCCTTTCAAGTTCCCTGCGTCCGTCCATTCGAACTCCGTCAGCTATTGGAACACTACCATTCTTTGAAAATTTTTTTGCTTCTTGTATTTGCTTAAAGCAGGTTGTACATTTCATCCCACTCCATTTTCCCAGTTTTACTTTTTCAAGGCATGGGTAAGTATTAAGTATCCAGGATGACTCTAATTTTGTCCCCTTATACCATTCACCAGTAGCGTCTTTAGACTCTGAGGCAGAATCGTGAGCGGGAAAAGTTTTGGATAAATTATTACATTCTCTAGAGGAATGAGAGGATAATGTTGGTCTCGTAGCTGTTACATTTTCCTGTGTATTTTCAGTTTGATGTGTTTCACTTTGAGCTAGATCCAAGACTTCATGCTGGCGTTTGTTGGACCCAAAATTAAAGAAATCTATTATTGTTTTTGATACTTTCACGCCAGAAGTTTTAGCCTGCAAAGCCCAAAATACAATTAGTAAAACGAAAAAATCATGCCCTGTAAAAAAAATTTGTGTATAATTGTAAACGTGTAAATAATTTAAAAATTTTATAATTTTTTAATAATTAAAACCAAAATTAAAAAAAAAATTTATTTCTATGGGACACAATAACTTGAGTAAATTTCATTAGATTTGGGTGAAATTTTGTATATGTTTTAATTATTTACATTAAAAAACAATTATTTGCAACAATAAATAATTAAAAAACTATATTTTTTAAGCAGTTTTAAGCTCGACATTTGGACAAATAAAAATAATATATTTATGTTAAACAATAAGTTACAAATGAATTTTTTTTTATGTTTCAGTATTATAAAAAATTAAATAGTTTGTTTAGTTAATTAATTACATTACATAATGCAATAAGACATATTTTCGAGTAGCTAGTATTTTTTATAATAATTATTAATATTGAAATCGTGTGTTTTTGTCGTCCTCTATTTTTCGAATATCCGTTCCTCGAATTTAGAGATGCCCGCTTTCAAAACAATCGAGGTCGGGGGACTCGAGTTTTAGAGGTGCTACACTCCTAAACTCGAGTCAACGCAACTCCATAACAAAGCGAACTGCCGCAACTCTAATTTAGGCTTATTGTTATTCCAAATTAGTAAATCTTTAACTCTGTGGAATCGTAGAGGTAAATTTTATCTAAAACATCGAAGTAATGCATTTCGAAATTTCTCTGAGTGTAGACTTTCAGAGTTTACACAACGTGACGTAACTGGAAAGAAACCGAGTTGTGAGAACTCAACTCTTGGGACTCAACGATATCACTCGACTCGACTCAGTTTAGTAGAGGGCACAGGATTATTTTTCTCCGTGTTAGCTGCCGTGATTTTTTCACCAAATTATTACGTCTACTAAAAAGAACTGATTTCTATTTAAGGACTTGATGAAGCTAGAAAAACGTCAACAGGAGAATTGGAATAGTAATTATAATGACCCAAAAGAGTTAATATTTAATCTAATTGAAAAATAAAACAACTTACCACACAAGTATCAAATTTGGCAGCTTCATCCTCTTGTTCTGTTTCTGTTGGCTGATCACTGCAGTTTACCTGAGGTTGTGATGACGAGGGAGAAATAGATGGTAATGTAACAAACCTTTTCCATTAATTTAGCTTGTTTTTCTTTCTCCTTAAGAGCCTCGGCTCTTCTTTTTCTATAAAACGAACCCGAAGGTTTCTTTTTCTCAGGCATATCGTATTAGTAAAGTTTATGCACTATACACAAAACACATTACATTCGTACATCCAGACGAAAGGCTTAAGCACCAAAACGCACTAACAATTTAATTTGCATAAATTATACGTGACACTTGACAGCGCAGTCCGCGGTGACTGATGCCTGGTGGATGGCGGTGGTGGAGGGAGGCGGGGACGAACAGATACGGACGAGTCTATTGTTTGGAGACTTGAAAATGTCCAAACTAATGTTATATTAAAAATATTGACCAAAATTATCCCTCAAATATTATTTTACAAATTTCAAAGTCAAGTTATGCCAATTATATATTTAGACGTCATAGCAAAGTATTTTAGACGTAATTTGGCACCCCCCCCACTATTGAACTCCTGCCACGGCTAGTAGTCTATGCTTAGCAGCTAGAGACACCTAGTAGTACAAAATTACTGCGTTGGTTGGATGCGTTTAAGAACGCTTGCTTAGTTGAATTTGCTTTTAAAAAAAAACACTGTTACTGTGCAAAGTTATGACTCGTATGTAGGATTAATAATTGTTCAGTTGCATCGATTTGGTAAAAAGGTAATATATTGATATTAATAATAGGAAATAATAATGTAATATTTTATTTAATAAAATTGAATAAAACTTTTTGTTGGGCTTCCATTATATATTTTTTTTTATTATATACGTATATCTTAAAGAATAAGTGCAATAATATATAGACTACTAATAACTTTAAAATTAATAATTTTATTAGTATATATTATTGGACTCATTCTTTAAAATATACATATGTAATAAAAAATATATATATAATGGAAGCCCAACAAAAAGTTTGATTCAATTTTATTAAATAAAATATTACATTATTATTTCCTATTATTAATATTAATATATTACTTTTTTACCAAATCGATGCAACGGAACAATTATTAATCCTATAAGAGCCATAAGGTGGACTTTGCACAATAAGTGTTTTCTTTTAATAGCAAATTCAACTATGCGAGGGTTCTTAAACTCATCCAGCCAACGACAGTAACTTCGTACTACTAGGTGTCTCTAGCTGCTAACGGTCATAGACTACTAGCAGTGGCACCCTGTTCACCCAACCCTGGTTGGAGTAAAATAACCTGAACAACAACCGTAAATTGCAACGATGAGCACCCTTTTTCGGTGCAGTAGGCTACTGCCGCTACCGGCGTCTCAGCCCATCACTGGGCGACATTTATGTCGCCCAGTTAACATGTTAAAATATGCTCTGTTATAAACACCATATCAGTGACTGTTAATTTGCTTCATCAACTAGCTTAAGTTGGTAACACTCCGAACCAGGAAGTATGGCATCCGATTTGAATCTGCCTTGCTGAGCTTTAGTTATCACAGTCATCTATTAAATAAAAGATTAAAAGAGATTGAATAATAGCTGAAATAAGAAACCTTTATGATAGTTTAAAATAATACTTACCTGTTTAGAAATACATTTTATTTGCAACTTTTGATTGCAAATTGGCGCTCAACTAATATTACCCTGACAACATACTCATCCTCAAAACACTAACAAAGTACACATTAGACAGGTAATGAGCCTTGTCGTTACAATATATAGTTCTTAAAACTCAACACGGGTAAAAGTGACACGTGTGGGGCCCTTACTAGGGTGCAATAAAATAAACCCAAGAAGGGTATTTTACAACCTCCTCTATACCTGACACATCTGCCCACAGTCACTGTTGTAGGAAACAGTTCTAATACTGAGCCCTTAGAAACTAACAGTTCACAATTCACGCTCAATATCAGGCGCGAGGTTCACACACGCACAAATACACAACATCTAACAAATGAATAAACGATAACAGTACGAATATTATTTCTTTTATGAATTTGCTAACTGCTATAATTTTTTATTGTTTGACTAAGCTTTTCGTCATTACTGACATCTTCAGGTCTTAAACAACGACCTGACTATTTCATAAAAGAAATAGTAAAGATGGCTGCTAATTTAAACAATACGAAGAGTACGAATATTGTTCTATTGGCCTACACAATATACGTAGTGTAGCTCGTACCGTTAGACTGAATTCTTTGTGTGCATCCACATGACGAACAGATTCCCCTGTCAGATATTACCGGTAATTTATATGTTAATAAAAACTGTAGTAAACCAGCTCCAGACAAATAAGCAGAACACCGTGACAAACTATCTAAGAATTCTATCCTAAATTACGAGTGAATGTAACATAGCGAATATTTGGTACAAAACGTCGAGAGTGTGTCGCAAAGCAGCAAACAAGCAATGGGCCACGAGTGAAATAAATGTTTTTCTTTACATGTATATTACATGGTGTTGGTGGGAGGATAGCTTGAGGGTAGACGTGAGAGAAGTAGTGGGTACATTACAGAGAGAGAGAGAGAGAGAGAGAGAGAGAGAGAGAGAGAGAGAGAAGAGAGAGAGAGAGAGAGAGAGAGAGAGAGAGAGAGAGAGAGAGAGATGTATATAATTAATTGTGTGCGTTTGTAAACGGTAAAGGAGAGTGTACTTATACGTGATCTAAACAATGACTATATTCAGAGACATATCGGCTCAGTATATAATGCACTAGTTCTTCCGTTTCCAAAATGATGAGTGTAAGGCAATACTTGCAGGTAGGAGAAGAGATTGTGAAACTGTTCCCCAAGACCTCTCGAGGGTCATGTTTATTGTAGGCCTATTTTTCGCGCAAGGAACACTTTGGGGCCCCACACGTATCACCTTTACCCCTCAACACTTGTAGTAGTGACCATAAGAAGCACTTGTCAATAACATTTTTCAGTAGAAAGCTTTTCTGGCAACCCGTATTAGCAGCAGCAAGTAGCGGTGGGAAAAATGTGCCCAGAACCCTCATCAGACATTTACTTTGCTGCGATTTGATAACCGTGTACAGACAACCGACAGATGATGGGCGGGTCGTTTTGCACCCTGGTATGTGCACTTTGTTCAGGCAGTAGCTCGATAACGTTAGCTTCTACCAGTTATTCACTCAGTACAAGGAAATGGAATGTGGGTCCCCTTTGAACAATACGATGTCTTTGCAGTTAGGAGTTCATTGATTTCTCCAACCTAGCTCCACGTCTGTGATGACAACTCCATGGCTCACTTAAGGATTCACCCACAGCGTGGATGGTAGGTTCGGCCACCACGCCTACCGAGGCGTGGGTCGGATCAGTAAGCTGCCACGTCTGGGCGGATCGCTCCCGCAAGGAGACAGTTACACACCTCGGGTTTCCCGTAGCGACTCCAGCTGATACTGGATTCTGTTCAACTTACTTCTGGCAGATGCTGAACTAGCAAGCCAAGCATGAGAAAACCGTAAACGTAGATCGTCAAGTGGCCTCCGAGAGCGTCTGAGGAGTGCCAGGGGCGGTGTGTTGTCTGTATCTCTAGTTGACGGATGGGCGGAAAGGAATTTCCCAGCTTTTTCGAACAAATTAGCCAGCCATCGGATGAAATCCTCCAAGGAAGGAATTCGGAGCCCCGATATAAAACATCACTTCTGACTCACCACAAGGTCTTCGAGAGAACCGGAGCGTACAACTTTGGAATGCTGCCAGCCTACTCTTGCTATACATGCGAGCGTCGCGTACATGGTTGCAAAGCGTCCCGTACGAACAGCAGATATAATGGAAATTTTATGCGGACAGTCAGGCGGCATGGGGAAGTATTTGGCTCTGACGCCTCGAGCCTTTCTAGGGTGTCAGTCACGTGGTCGTTGAAGATGAGACGCTGGTCTAGCCGAACGCCCAGGTACTTCATCGATTCGGTCCATTGGGTGAGTCTTTTCCCCAAGATGAAGGATTGGCATTTGGAAGTAGACATAGTCGTAAAGCAGATCGCTTCGGAATTGACTGCTACGCGTTACTTCCGCAGTCAGTCTGGAAGCTTGTCCAACTGACGTTACATCATTATGCTCGCCTGCGCCGGGACAGAAGACGAGCTGTAATGTAAAACGTGACTCCAGGAAAACTGGTAGGTTGTACATGTGGAGGGGTTACAGAAGAGGGCCGAGGACAGATCTTTAGGAAACACCGACATCGATAGGGCGAACCCGAGAGCACGCCCCACGTCCCATCGATGGTCATCCTGTTGGCATGTAGGTCATATTGTATATCAGCACGAAACAGACAATGAAAACAAATGAAAAAGATCGAATGGATGTAGATTTTAAATTGTTTAAATTATGACGATTATAATTAGTTTATAGATGATTTAATGTAGACAAATTGGCAAGTCATCTTACACCTGTTTCAGTTAGTAATCAAATTATATATTAAGATAGGTACAGGAAAATATAAAATATAGAGATAAAAATTCTCATAGACAATTAAGATGAAATACGAGAAACCAAATATAAAAAAAATACAAAATAAGATAGAAAAAATAGCTAAAAATGTTGAAAATTTAGGTTAGGTACGGAGTTAGAGTAACAACTACGTCATATAAATAATTACCATAATAATTAAATTTAAAGATTAATGTTAAGGACTCTCTGGCGCTAAGCACGACAAGACTCGGCTAGGTTCAGCGACACTCGCCAATAAAACTGCAACATAATCCGTTGTTAGTTGACCCCAATCAGACCAGAGGTCACAACGCATCAATCCCAACAGTAATTGTGTGAACTGATAATTAGTGTTAAGTGTTAGATGACCTGAAAACATAATCAAACGCATTGCTACCAAACGGAAATAGAAAGGCGTTCCACAATTTCTCCCATTCGTCACCATTCGCGGTCGTAGAATTTTAACTGCACTTTCCTATATTTGCGTAGCCTGTTCGTAAAGCTTATAGGATTTACGCATAAGGTTTTATGTTTAAGGTATATACGTCTATCATTTGCCTCACGAGTAAACGTGAATATTTGAGGAGAAAAGAACTTCACGTTTGGGTACGTTTAGAGAATCTTCTCAACACGTAGAATTAATACATTTTGTGAGACTTGGTTTCCATTGAATTTTCCTTTGCAGGGAAACGAGAAAACAACATGTTGCTAGTAACGTGACAGTGTGTTATATTAATAGAGTAAATATGAATATGCATATCTCTGGTTGCCACGAACATTAACGTGAATATACATCAGTGGATAAATATACACACAGCGCATTTGAGTTATTTATGTTGTGCACACGTACGGAAACCGAATATTCGGGAAAGTATGCAAATTATAACTGTAAAAACAATGTTGTGAATAAATCCAGCTGAATTTAAAACACCATAAATTACTTAAATCTGATAAAATAATTAAAACATTATACGTTTATTAATTACGTTCGACGCAAAAAACCAAAAGATTTACACAAAGAAAAATTAAATTGAATTCAAATTGAACATATTTAGACTAAATCAAAATAAATTATTTAAAATATCGGTATGGAGAACCATACATGACTTCCATATTCTAAGATTTATATTTAAAATCATTTTCAGCCAAACAGCCAGGGAAGGAATTTTAACAAAAAAATACTTCTTTGTTGCCAATAACGTAGTACACATATAAAAAAAAATTATCCCCTCCCCCTTCAACTATAATTTTGATTTATAGAAAATTACCCCCAGCCCGTTCAACTAGCCTCTTCATTTATAGATATTTCATCTACGTTTCTACAGTGGATTATTAAGATCTTATCAGGATACTTTATCAAAATTAAGTACTTTACTCATGTTACAACAAAAAATGTTTCAGGTAAACTGCCCTTTCCCCGTAACCGATTTTCACCAAAATCAACAAACATTGAGTTCTCTATAGCTCAGGCACATATGTAAAAAGTTATTTGATTCTGTTTGAATTTACGGCAGTTATGGTTCGTCATATAAAAAATTACCCATGTTAAAACATAAAACATGAGATTTATAAAACATATCTAAGATTTATATTTAAAATCATTTTTGAAATAAAATATTTTCATAGAACCTACTAACGCTGGGGAAATCTGAGGAGCCAATCAGAGTTGGGCCTACCTGTCACTCTGCTGAATTTGGTGGAAAGCCCTGTCACTGTCGTCAAGTCCCCACCTCAATGAAGAACCCATTGTTTTATAAAAATATATTTAAATTTTGAAAACTGAAAATTCTTTTCTTGTAAATATTTATATTTTATAATCAAAATGACTTTATTTTTGTTACCTGGCAACAAAATTATTTTATTTTCAACAATTACCATTGTTTCAAAAAGTTTAAATAAATTTTCAAGTACTTTACTCTTGTTAAAACGTAAAAGGTTGCAGGTAAACTACCCCTTCCCCTTAACCGATCTTCACCAAAATCGAAAGTCCTTGAGACCTCTACAATTCAGGGATGTATGCAAAAAATTATTTGATTCTGTTTGAATTTGCGGCAGTTATCGTTTGCCATAGAAAAAAAAACGTTGCAGGTAAACTACCCCTTCCCCTCAACTGATCTTCACCAAAAACAATAGACCTTGAGTACTCTACAAATCAGGGCTGTATGCAGAAAATTATTTGATTCTGTTTGAACTTGCGGCTGTTATCGTTTGCCATATAAAATACCCTTGTTAAAAAAACGTTGTAGGTAAACTACCCCTTTCCCTTAACCGATCTTCACCAAAACCAATAGATCTTGAGAACTCTACAATTTAGGGCTGTACGCAAATAATCTTTTGATTCTGTTTGAATTTGCGGCTGTTATCGTTTGCCATAGAAAATACCCTTGTTAAAACATAAAACGTTACAGGTAAACTACCCCTTTCCCTTAACCGATCTTCACCAAAAACTATAGGTCTTGAGAACTCTACAATTCAGGGGTGTATGCGAAAAATTATTTGATTCTGTTTGAATTTGCGGCTGTTATCGTTTGGCAAAAAAAAAATTTCCCTTGATAAAAAAAAACCGTTGCAGGTAAACTACCCCTTTCCCTCAAACGATCTTCACCAAAAACAATAGGTCGCGAGTACTCTACAAGTCAGGGCTGTATGCAAAAAATATTTGATTCTGTTTGAATTTGCGGCAGTTATCGTTTGCCATAGAAAAAAAATCTACAGACAGATAGACACACAGACAGACAGACACACAGACAGACACACACAGACACTTTTCGGAAAACGACTTTTTTTCATGTTTTGAGTGTAGTAGAATCAGAATCTGCAATAATCTCGAACACGATTTTTTTTGCCATCACCATACTTCCATTCCTTAAGGAATATGGAAGTAAAAATGAATGTAATAAGTAATAAAATAAATTAATTAATATACATTCATCAGGGACAGCCGATTTACACAAATGCAATTTAACAATATCAACAAATTAAAATTTTAGAGATATTACAACATATTCATTATGACTTTTATTTGTTAGATGTTACTTTTTAAAAACCCCCTAACACTACACTAATTATATGAAAGTTAAAAAAACAAGTTAGGTTTGAATGCTCCATGATAACAACAAACAATATGTGATTAGTACTGGACTGAAGAAAACGCATACTATAAAAAAATAAATAAAAAATAAAGAATGAAAACTAAGTGTAGTAAGGCGGTAAAGAATTTGGGCCATAAGGATGACAGTCGAAAGTCTTCGATGCAATAATGTGTTCTCGATTGCACTACACTTACTGACACTCTGTGTGTAAACTGTCAGATTGCACCGTCAGTAAGATGAGGTTACCACTTTGAGAGTACATTGACGCCGCGTTGCCACAATTAGTAGTCATCAACCTCAGCTTAATATCACCTTCAGTGGAGTCGACCTATCGTCGTGTTGTCATCCTGCTGTCGGTGGGGCTTTTGTTTAATGATGTCCAGAAACATGTCAACTAGAGTGATCGCGAGATAAAATACTAACTACGGTTGATAACAGTTGCTTTGATGCCGATTGTTTCAGGGGCGTATTTGGGGGGGGGGGGGGACCGAACCAAGACGGTCGAAAAAGTTGACGAATTTTGTTAATCTCTTATTTTTTGGCCTGTTTTATTATTTTTTCACCTGTGTAAGCTAATATAGTAGTACCTGTTTTTTTAAGTATACAAACAGGTTTATTACCCAACATTGGCATATACGTTTGAAATATGAAATATAGAAAAATCAATTCAGTCAATAAGTATCTTTTAACAATGTTTCAATAACGCGTATTTTTATGTGTTATTACCGTTTACTTTAATGGGACTGATTTCAGGATGTTATCACGCATTTTTCAACCACTGCGCGATAGTAATGTTGTTTAGTCTTAACTTGTTTTTTCTTTTGTATGAAGCCGACCCCCCCCCCCCACAAAGCCAAATTCTAGATACGCCACTGGACTGTTTTCATCCCTTTGACCAAGGGAGGCTTGGTGCGGTGTCTATTTAATTTCGTGTTATTATCTGCGGTATGCTTATATATCTAGCCATATATGTTTGTAGATGTGGTGTGTATGTGATCATGCTCGCGCTCGTGTTTTCCTAGTTAGAATAACGTAGAACACACCTCTTCCAGTTTTAGGGTTGTCTAGCATAAAATTGTATGTAGTGTACTAATTACATTTACGGTTGCTGGTCCACCACCACCATCACCACCACTACCACCACCACCACCACCACCAGTTGAGAATTTACTAGAAAACTCTACATTCAATTTTAAGTAAGTATACCTATTATTGTAAAGTGAAAGTTTGTATTGTGCGGTGGGAGGTCTAGCTACCTGGGCGGGGCCTCAGCCCACACACATGCTTGTTTACTGTGATAAGTCTACAAAAGTAATGTTCTGGTAGTTTTAAATAAAAGGAAAAATCTGGAAGCTTTTTTCTATATAAACAGAGATGCACTTGACCAGTTAAGTTCAGTTTTAAATCTGCTTTTGTAATGTGTATTTCGTGTATCCGTTGTATGTATACTTGCTACTAAACTGTTCTTCAATAAAGTGTGTGTTTTCTCCTGTACTTAAATTATTAATTATTTTTAACCATACCTCAACAGGTTATGGGCCCAGTGGCATTTTAAAATCGGAGTGCAGTGTGTAATTGGAGTGCAAGTATAAAATATTTGTGCAAAAATGGAACCGAATATAAAAATTGAAAAACTTCGAGACAAAGATAATTGGCATCAATGGCGCTTCGTAGTACGCACGTTGATGGAAGAGGATGATGATGTGCTGGATGTTTGCGAAGGAAGATTGGCGAGCCAGCTGCAGGTGCAGAAGATCGTGACGCGTTGTTGGAAAAGTTCAAGAAGGCGGACAAAATTGCCAGAAAGTTAATTGTTACAACAGTGGAGAAAAAGCCTCTCGAACTTATAATGGGTTGTTCTACTGCCAAGGAGATGTGGGACAAATTGAATACAGCATATGATCTAAAATCTGATGAAAATCTGTCGATGATTCAAAAACAATTTTTTGAGTTTAAGTGGACAGAGAGTGAAAGTGTTACGTATAATATTTCAAAAATAGAACAGTTGGCTAGAAAAATGAAAAATCTCGGGGGAAAAATTGAAAAGACTATGGTGATGACTCGTGTTTTAACATCTTTGCCACAAAAGTTTAATCATTTTCACAGTGCTTGGGATTCGGTATCTGACGATAAGAAGAATCTCGAAAATTTGACTGAGCGCTTGATGGCAGAAGAATTTAGATTACAAGAGCAAAAGGAAGTACACGAAGAGACGACAGCGTTGCTAGCTAATCTGAAAATCGGTCATAAAGAACAGAAGAATGACTCTTATAAATATGAGAAGAATAATTTGAAACAAGAGCAGTGTTATAATTGTGGAAGACAAGGTCATTTAAAAAGGGACTGCTTCAGGTGTTATACGTGCAAAAGAAAAGGTCATAAAAGTAACAATTGCTTCATGAATAAGAATAATGGACAGCGAAGATGGTCGAATAATCAAGAAAGAAGTAACTCGTCTTCTGGACAGAAGAAATCAACATCGAGGATAGCACTAATAGGTGACAAAGGCAGCTGTGGCAATCGGGATGATCTCTGGGTTGTGGATTCGGGTGCGACGGATCATATGTCGAAGCATCGAGAATGGTTTTCAACGTTCGAAGAATATACAACACCAGTCAGTGTAAGAATGGGCAACGGTATGACAATGTCTGCATATGGTAAAGGTAATATTGACTTTGAAACTTATAAAAATAGTGAACGAGTAGAAGGTACTATCTATAATGTATTATATGTTCCTGATTCAATGTATAATCTGTTTTCTGTTAAATATGAGGGTAAAAGGGGTATAGATTATGAAATAACACATAATGCTACGAGATGTACTTTAAAGCATGGTAATGAAATTCTTGTAACTGGTTCCGAATATGAGCCTGGTAGTTTGCTAAAATTAGACATTCAAACTTTAATTCCAAAAGAATGTAACGTGGTAGAACAAAAGAGTAGATCGAGCATTGCCAACAGTAATGTTTTACAATTATGGCACGAAAGACTCTGTCATCAAAATGTAAAACATGTGAAGAATTTTTTGAAAAATCTAAATATAAAATTTACGGATGAAAATTTCTTTTCTGAAGGGTGCGCTTATGGCAAAAATCATAGATTGCCTTTTCACAAAAAGATCGATCGTGCCACTAAAACTCGCGAAATAATTTATACTGACGTTTGTGGTCCTATGGAAGTGGAGTCTTTCGGTAGAAAGTTATATTTTGTTTCTTTTAAAGACGATTTTTCAAGTTATAGAGAAATTCATTTTATTCGAGAAAAATCTGGAGTAATAGAAAAACTAAAATCATTTTGTATCGGGGTTGAGAATCAATTTGCAACAAATATTAAAGAAATTCATTGTGATGGTGGTAAAGAATACGATAATAAAGCTGTGATCTCTTTTTTAAATAGTAAAGGTATAAAATATTCGATTAATGTTCCATATACGCCCGAACAAAATTCAATTGCAGAGCGCGATAACCGAATAATTGTAGAGGCTGCTCGATCAATGTTATATTCAAATTCAAACTTACCTCTATTCTTATGGGCAGAAGCAATGAATACTGCTGTACATGTAATTAATAGAACAGGCCCAACAAAACAAAATAATAAAACTCCTTATGAGTTATGGAATGGAAAAACAGCTACTGTTGACAGATTTAAAATATTTGGAACCATGTGTTATGTACATATATCAAAAGAAAAGCGTAAGAAACTTGATAAAAAATCGATGAGAGGTTATCTGGTCGGATATCATGAGGATTGTAAAGGTTATCGTGTATATGTTCCGGAAGTGAGAGATGTCATTATAAGTAGAGATGTACTTTTTAAACCTGAAAGAGTATTAGCTGATTCAATTATTTTGAATTCTTTGAACAATAATAATAAAGAAACTGAAGAAAATGAAATTATAACTCCTAAAAATAATGAACTTTTACTTAAAAATGAATCAAATGAGTTTGAAGAAAGAGAACCTTTACAATCTTCAAATAGCGATAACAATCAAACTGAACGACAATTGCGCGATAGAACAAAATTAAAACCTACAGAATATTATGGATGTCCGATCACGTTTATTGCTGAAAATTACCATCTAATTATAACGAAGCAATTACAAGTAAAGAAAAAGATAGTTGGCAAGCTGCAATGCAGGACGAAATAAACTCTTTGTATGAAAATAAGACATGGGTATTAGTAGAAAAGCCAAAAAATAAAAAGGTGATTAACAATCGTTGGGTTTTTGTGAAGAAGCTCAATCCAGATGGTACAGAACGTTATAAAGCGCGGTTGGTTATTAAAGGTTATTCGCAACAGAAAGATATAGATTATAAAGAAACTTTTAGTCCGGTTGTTCGCTTTGATACAATAAGATTGATACTTAGTATTTCTGCTCGTGAAAATTTACATATCGGTAAATTTGATATAAAAACGGCTTTTTTATACGGTGACTTAAAGGAAGATATATATATGAAACAACCTGAAGGTTTTGATGATGGAAGCTCACGCGTATGTAAATTAATGAAAAGTTTATACGGCTTAAAACAAGCACCAAGATGCTGGACTGAGCACTTCACTAATTTTCTTGTAAATTTAGATTTTTGTCAAAGTACGGGTGACCCATGTTTATACATATATAACAGAAATAATAATAAGATCTTGTTAGCAATTTATGTTGATGACGGACTTATTGCAGCTTCAAATGAAAGTTTGACTGATAAATTGTTGAATGATTTGAGTAAAAAATTTAAAATTACTAGTACTAAAGAAGTTACTAATTATCTTGGAATGGAAATTTGTAGATTGAATGATGGGTCTGTTTCCATTCATCAAAGTACTTATATTAACAAAATCTTAGAAAAGTTTAATATGTCAGAAGCTAATATTGTATCCACGCCAATTGATTGTAATCATGATGAATATTTATCAAAAACTATTGTAAGTAATGTACCTTATCGTGAAGCTGTCGGCAATTTGATGTTTTTGCAAACTGTAAGTCGTCCGGACATAAGTTTTGCTGTAAATGTTGTATCTAGAGTTTTAGACAAACCAAGTGTAGCTCATTGGTCAATTGTTAAACGAATTTTACGTTATCTAAAAGGTACGATTGATTTTGGATTACTATATTGTAAGGATGGCAACTTTAAAGCTTATAGTGATGCTGATTATGCTAGCGATACAGTTACACGTAAATCAACTTCTGGCGTAGCTTGTATGTATGCAAATGCTGCAATTATTTGGCGAAGTAAGAAGCAACAATCTGTATCATTATCAACAACCGAGTCAGAATTTGTAAGTGCAGCATTAGCAACAACTGAAATAATGTGGTTAAAGAAGTTATTTAATGAATGCGATTGTAAGACTGATAAATATGATTTATATATAGATAATATGAGTGCATTAAAACTTATAAGTAATCCTGAATTCCATCAAAGGACAAAACATATTGATGTGAAATATAATTATGTACGTGATTGTTTTCAAAATGGAGAAATTGATGTGCATTATGTTAAAAGTGATGAACAAGTTGCTGATATACTTACGAAAGCTTTGTCAAAACCAAAATTTGTTTATTTAAGATCTAAACTTGGACTTAAGAGTAAAAATGAATTTTTAAATTAATGTGATTGTGAGAATGTAGAGTTTTAGGGAGGGTGTTGAGAATTTACTAGAAAACTCTACATTCAATTTTAAGTAAGTATACCTATTATTGTAAAGTGAAAGTTTGTATTTTGCGGTGGGAGGTCTAGCTACCTGGGCGGGGCCTCAGCCCACACACATGCTTGTTTACTGTGAGACGTCTACAAAAGTAATGTTCTGGTAGTTTTAAATAAAAGGAAAAATCTGGAAGCTTTTTTCTATATAAACAGAGATGCACTTGACCAGTTAAGTTCAGTTTTAAATCTGCTTTTGTAATGTGTATTTCGTGTGTCCGTTGTATGTATACTTGCTACTAAACTGTTCTTCAATAAAGTGTGTGTTTGCTCCTGTACTTAAATTATTAATTATTTTTAACCATACCTCAACCACCACCACCACCACCACCACCACCACCACCACCATCATCATCATCATCATCATCATCATCATCATCATCATCATCATCATCATCATCTTCTTCTTCTTCTTCTTCTTCTTCTTCTTCTTCTTCTTCTTCTTCTTCTTCTTCTTCTTCTTCTTCTTCTTTTTGGCGCAACAGTCGCACGTACCTGACATATAAACCTCTGTCGTCCTTTCATATCGGTCCTGAGCAAGGGAGATGTTTGTCCTCACCAGGACACTGTTTCTCTACCGACTCCTAGGTCGTCCTCTAGGCTGCGCTCCACCACAGGAGACTCTTGTACAGGGTTTTGACTGTCCTGCTGTCTTCTATTCACAGGGCATTACCTAGTCACTTCAATCTTTTCATCCTAATGAAGGAGGCATAAGAATGCACTGTATTGCTAACACATTGAATGTACTCTATCGCTAAGACACATACTGTATATAGTGCACTGGTTTTGCTTACGTTTGTTGATACATGGTGTACTGTAATGGGTATACAGTTGCTTAACAATGGTAGTTGTTCTTAATGTCCGTGTCTTACGTTCGGTCATTAACTGGGCACGATTTTAAAACGTTTGTATAGACGTTTCCGTAGGATTTATTGTGACCATCAGGATTTGTATCCGGCGATACAGAAATAATACACATCATGAATACTGTGTGTGTGTGTTTCATGAAGAATAATAATAACTATTACACTCATTTTGTTATTCTTATATTAATAAGAATAATTATAATGTTCTATAGATATTAATATTCCTTTAATGCGTATTAATTATTTCTGTATACATTATTTCTGTATTGTATTTTGTATACAAAATACAATTTTTTATTTTAAAATGTTGTGTGCATAATGACTCGAACCGTATTAAACTTTTCGTCACTAGCTATAAAAAAATACCTATATTGGACATATGACCAATTCCGTAGTTAGGCATGCTAACCCACAGTCTATTGGTTATTTTTATACATGTGTAAAGCAGTAAACATCAATCTCACGCGGAATCGCGTTTTCATGTTAGTAGTTACCAAAATGAAGATATAACACTATAATTTTTATTTTTATTTATTTAAGGAGGAAGGGAAATGCATTTACGCATGAAGTATGAGACTCCCATCTCAAGTGGACTATCCACTAAAACCCCTCCTCCGTCGAACGAGCACTAGTCTGGGACCATTTATCACACCACTTCAGACTAGGCCATTCTGTTGCACCCAATGGGCTCAAATCTACATCGTTCTACCCTATAGACGCTCTAAGTCTATAAAAAAAATAACAAAAATAATAATATACAAAATATATGGAAAATTGTTGGTTATGAAGAAGATAAGAAGTAGAGGGAGAAGAAGAAAAAGAGGAGGAGGAAGAAGAAGAAGAAGAAGAAGAAGAAGAAAAAAAAAACAAAAAAACAAAAAGAAGAAGAAGTAGAAGATGAAAAATAAAATAAAAGGAAAAAGAAGAAGGAGTAGTAAGGAGGAGGAGGAGAAGGAGAAGAAGAAGAAGAGAACGAAGCCGAAAAAGTAAGACGAACTATGATTACATTTACGATTTCAAAACGAACCTGTTTCGCTGAGACAAAATAACGTGTAAGGTCAATATAATTTAATAAAATATAATTATATAATATAATATAATATAATATATTATATATAATATATATAAATATAATTTAAATTAGTTATCAATTTACGTAGGCTCTATTTTCTTAAGATTCTAAAGTACCTTCTGATTCAAAGTATTAATAAATCAACAATTTTTATCAAATCGTGAACGATATAAACAAAAAGCCATAAAGCGTCCTCTGTTATCATCGAATAATTCTGTTACTACTAGTTAAAAGTATGACTAATGTTGTGAAATGAAACTTTAAGTAAGATGAACAATTTAATTAAATATTTGGGTAAAGTGGCTGAAGAAATTTAAAAGTCTTGGGTAGTCCCATTTTGGCTGTAGTTAGAACACAAATTAGTGTTTTTGTATTGGACTATTGACAGATAATTTTCTCTCTAAGTTTGAAACTGTGTGCATTTCAACAAATTTACGGTTTAATAGATCATCATGTATGGCTTTTTTTATTTACACGTTGATATTAGTATAGGCCTATATACATAGCAACAATAATTAATAATTATAATATAATAATTAATTATAATTATATTAAAATTAAATAATGCCGCATGCCTGTAAAACAGACAGGTAGACTATATACAGACTGTAAAGATAGAGACGCAGAAATGGTTGGAGAGAGAAGAAAGGCACACCACAAGTGATCATTTGTTTGGGAATGTTATTGTCATTGGAAGCAACAGTAACGAAACTGGGGGGTTTCGCCGTGTTGTCAGTTCGATATATCAGAAAACGGGTTTACAGAAGTCCGGAACTCGAAGAAAGCGTTAGCAATACGTACGTGACAGGAAACTGAAGTGGCAACCGGTCGCTGCCAAAAGTGCGAGTGTCCAGGTAACACGTGTCTGCCGTCAATGCAGACACACGAACGCATGTGAAGAGTGTAGAATTTGAAATTAAATAAATATTGTTGTCTTTTTTAATTTAGTTCTAACTTGACGATATTTTACTTGTTAGTGAATTTTATGATAGGATCACGTGTATTAACGGACTGTTTGTAAAACTATTCACTCAATTACGTTACGTCCTTTATAAGTGAACGTGCAACGGTTATAATAGATTGTATAGGCCTATACTTCATGAGCAATGCTCTCCTGAATATGTTTAATCAGTTCCCTTCCTACAGATGAGGGTGTAAGGGTCAATTTTAGAAATGTTTGTCTTCTTTACCAAACTTTTCCCGCCTTACTGTTTTGTACAAGCTGATCTGCATCCAAACGTATATCCTTTTAGTTGTATGGCTATAACCGTCGTGGCTGTTACTGGCAGGTACCTGGCCTGTAGAACCATAAACGGGCTCTTAACCCTTTTGGATCTAGTTCACAAAATTTCTGCCTATTGTTGGAAAAAGCCTATAGTGATGGCCTGACCAGAATCTGGCAGGCATTTTCTGAAAACCAAATTGTTCGAAAGTTTACATTAAATTCCTTCCTATATTTACTATTATTCACAGATATTACAGATATACAGATATGGTATACAGGTATTATAGATATTAAAAAAAGTGTATGATAAATATTTTTATCTCTATATTTATTTACTATCAATTTTTCCCATTGGGTCGTCCCAGGTCTCCTTTAGTCTTTCTCATTTCTTTTCCATTTATTTCTCACATGTAAAATACCTTCAAAAAGTCAGACCATAACGCACGTAATACAGCGTCAAAAATCTCCTTTCACAGGCCTTCAGTTCACTTTCACAAACAACGGTTTCGTCCGTACAGGATAAAAACGTCCGGAATTTTTCCGCTATCGATTGCTTTTGTACAACACGTTTTTTCTCGTCACAGTGGGTTCAGTCACATTCTGTTCTCAGTTTTGTTCAATTTGGTTCAGTAGCGCTCGCAGTCGGCTCAAAGTGAACGGCAAACGTATCGTTGAGATGTGATCATTGCACTGTCGTCGAAATCATAGGAGGCGAGACAGGATTCATTGCGTCTAAGCAATCAATCAAAAGAGGGATGAAACGAGTTCATTTCACACACTGTTTGCAGAACTACGTAGAGATGAAAACAAATTCTACAACTATTTCTATAGTCTCTAAATTTGCATGAACTAAAAACTGTAGACTACAAATATAGAACTGCGGCCACAGAAGGACAACGTGAAGGAACTCTACCGTACGACTAGAATTCGTTGTTTGTGGAACCGTGCATTGAGTTGAATACACCACTGTGTTCACGGCGACCCACTGCACTCGTTTTTTGCAGTGACAGTTGACGGCTGCAACACGGCTACCGTGCCGTGACCGTCTCGTTTGAAAGTTGTTATGTCGCTTTTCGTTCTTCTGGGTACAAACTGCCGTACGTTTTTTCCATTCGGACGAAACCGTTGTGTGTGAAACTGGGCTTTTTTTTAAAAATAAATTAAAAACTTAAAACCGCAAAATTATATTGAGCTACTAGATTACATTAAGAAAAATTGAGAGCGTGAGTCTATATTGGCAAGGAAACAAAGAGATGAAAGGTGTGCTTTCACATAGACATAGAGAACGGTAGCAAGATATGCTACCGTAGGAAGCACGCGCCAAGGTTTGCAGACTACCTCCACATGCGTAGGTAACGCAATAGGTGGATTTCCAGTTTCTCGTTCTGTTGTCCACGTTATCACCTCACAGGTCTCGATTGTGCATGTTCTCCTGAACGCCCGTGAATTCAAGTTGCTAAGGGGAAACCAGTTTTTTAATCGTAGCTTACTGTACGCGCGTAACCCACTGACATGACAGTCGGTGTGACACGTGATACGCTGCCAAGACCACCGCCGGGGAGACGCAGCCCTGTTCATCTGTTCGTTTCGCGCACCTGTCTCTCGCCACCTGTCGTTTTGCGGGACCTGATGAACCAGTAATAAACACAAGTGTACAGTTACGCTCTTGGATAATACCTGTACTAAACATAGTTGAATACTACTGTTAAAAAAATATAAACGTTGTATAACGGAAACTGACTCTTACGATCTTAATTATTTCTAGCTTCTGAAATATTCTTTGTTGGAACAAAGCCATGGTTTGCTGTTTGTTCTTCAGCCAGGCGTTTCGACTAAATTTCGGTAGTTCATCTGTGTGGCTGTCTTGATCACGACAGATTTAATTATGTGGGTTATTTGCTAAATACAAACGATGACAGAACTGGCTCGTGGGTCACTAATTGCAGACAACTCACGAAGGACTGAGTTATTGTATGTATTCAGCGAAGGTCAGGTAGTTCTCTGAAAGCAAGAAAATCGTTGTCGTTGTTGTTTACAGTTGAAAATTTGATCATCGTTAAGGTTGGTGAAAGTTCCAAGTTTAATACTAATCCTCTAGCATCATTTGCCCAGAGCAAGTTGGATCACTTGTAATTCACGTTTTTTTTTGTCAATAAAATTCCAAAGATTCAGATTAATATTGCTGAAAGTGTCTAAGTTGTAAAGCAACATTATAAGAAACAGATTATTAAAAAATTATTGTTTTAAAGGTTTCTGTCAGATTTTTGTAAAAACGCCTGATCCCACTACCTGATGAAGTTTGTAGACTATGTGGCCGAAACTTACATCGTTGAATGGAGCACGTGGCTTTTCAACCACGTATTTCAGCAGCTGGCGACATTGCGGAACACGACAGATATATGTGGATATCCAGTCAAAATTTAATGCTTAGTGCAACAGCTTTACTTTGGTGAAGAAATAGAAGACAGCCCTGATACTGATACATACTACTGTCCAAATCAGCAGCCCACGATAAGTAAGTGTCCTTCCTCCTTTGTGTTATGCGACAAGAAGACGATGGAAAGACGTGCGGAGCTTGCAAGTTACTCTGCTAACGAGCGTTACATTTGTTCTCCCTGTGCTAAGTACTAAGTACATAATTTCAAATTTACAGACTTTAATTGGAAATAATTGGCAACTGATAAAATATTATTATTTCTGTCTTTTTATTTAAATTATTTTCATTTATTTGGTCAATTGTAGGTTCAAACGTGTATAGCAATATTAAATCACTCGCAAGTTTGGTAAAAATCTAATTCTAAGTTATAAAAATTTGTCATTCTAAATTTGAAAAGTCACTCAAATATATATTTTGGTAATGAGTTTTTGTAACATTTGTCTGTAATTAAATCTAAATATTTGTGCCATGCTGTACGTCAGTGTTCCGCAACCTTTTTTTACTCACGGCACACCCCAGACGGACCTAGACTCAACACGGCACACCAAAATGTCTGTCCCCTCAAAATCATATGAATCTTAATATAATTACGAAATATTACGTCGTTATGTAATCAATTATTATTATTATTATTATTATTATCATTATTGTTATTGTTATTATTATTATTATTATTAACATAAAACAGGAATAGACTCATGCATTTATTAACAATTTATTAACTTTAATTCACTGTAGAAAATACGAATTTTAAAGTAAATAACTCTACTCATACCTTTGCGGTGAACACAAAGCTTGCCGCCTGTAACCCATCAAACCGGCCCAATATTTCAGGCGAGAATACAAATAACTTAAGATAAGCAAACTATAAAACAATATTGAGTAAATAAATTACGTTTAATTTCTATGAAAATATAACAGTTATCAGCATGTATTAAAGAATAAACAAGCACCTTCTTACTTAAAATCGACAATTAATTTATTACAATAATAGGTAAAAGTTCGCGTCACACCTTTCACCTTGTGACGGCACACTATTGTGCCGCGGCACACCGGTTGCGGAACACTGCTGTACGTTACTAATCTTCCTCTTCTTTCTAACATTCGGTAAGCTTTCAATTATAAGTTCGATAAAATATCGTATACGTATTTGAACTTTTGTACTTTAACTTCCTTATCAGCCTACAAGTTATCAGTTTGTCTTTTACTTGTTCATAATTTGTTGTTTAGTCAGTCTCATTTTCCAGTGAATAAGATATGCAGCCTTCCGCGTAGAAGTTTAGCCAGTTACCTAAGCTGTCGCTGACAGGTTTACACCAGCCACACACCCACAGGCACGAACTACCGCAGTTTGGCCGTAACATCTGGTTGAAGACGAAACAACAATACCAAACAATAGTCTAGGACAAATAAAACACGGAGCAAGATTAAGCTCTGGCAATGAAAACTCATAATAATTCTGGTATTTATTACAATCCGTTTAATAGGACCAGTCAGTATTAAACAATAAACTTGCTGATGTTGGTTTCAAGGTGTAATTTTATTGGGTACTAATTCTTTTTAGACCATAAAATGGACAGAAGTCTTAGCGCCCTGGTATGTGTCCATTGTCCGGGTTGCAGCACTAAGAAATCAGTATCTTGCATTGCAGCGCGGTAATGTAATTGCAACACAAGGCGTTATGATGCGGGTCCCATTTAAACTTTACACGTCAGGGTATATAAGTGAGCATTTGCAAAATGGATTGGTCCACGTGAGGAGGTGCAGTTCCGTAGGTCTCTTGAGGCTTCACCCGCAAGAGCTGAGAGCCGCGCTGGCGTGGACGATAGCAGTCGGCCGGATCAACGAGTTGCCACACCGAGGCAGATGCTTGCCGTAAGGAGGTACAAAATTTACATTTGCCGCAAGTTTACTTGCACACCTCGCTGTCTTCCGTGCCTAAGACGACAGCGCAGCTGAAGCGACTTTATGTCCTCATGTCGTCGAAAAAACCCGTTACCTGTCCTCTGGCGCTTACTTCGAACAGTTTCCACTATTATGGATTCAGATTTACGGATGTATTGCATTATTTATTTTACATATTTCACGTCATGTCGTAATGTCTGGAGGCGCTGCCTGTCATTTTTCATTTTTCCGGTCAGTTGCGTGACAAGTGACTGAGCATTCTTGGGTAACAACAACCTGCAAATGGAAAACTCAGGCAGTGGTCTGGCTTCAAACTATCTTGTAGACGATTTAAGAGGGATCTACAAAATAGTTTAGATTATACTAAATGTACTACTCCGTTAATGAAAGTCGATTAATCCTTTGGCAGCGCTGTTTGTCAGTGAAATATTAAAATAAAAAAATGATATAATCAATAGCTACACGAAATTCTTTTCCCATACAAACCTACAAAGAGATGTATAATATCTCTCTTGAAATCGTGTGTCATATTAAAAGTGATTCAACATGATAGTGGTCAATACATTTTTGTAGAAAACACTATTATTTTAAAGTAGTGAAAACATTTTCAACTTCAACAATTTTATGACGAGCAAAATTCGTACTATACGAATATATGTTGACTAAAAATTTTAACGTTCACCTCATATTGATTTCAAGTCTCAAATAGAAAATTTTACTAAAAAGTTTTAATGTGTTTCATAATAGTCTCGGACACAATTGAGCAAGACTTTATTTGCTGTAGGAGGCAATTAATTTTTTGTTTGTTTTCCATCCGAGCCTCTGTCTAACACAGAATAGCGCGATAATGGATGAGTAGTCTTTGCTTGGTTCTCAGTTCATAACTTTGAGTTCTTTGTTGACATTTCTATTCTGAACGTCACTCTGGTTTCCCAACAACATGTATAAATCTTTCGCCTTATTCTAAACGCAACGTGTTAACATTCTGGACGAGGTTAGTAACCAGCAAACTCAAGGTGGCATATGTCTATTTTAACTGTTCCCACAAAGAAATATTCATTGTTGATTTAACAGTATCAGTGATAGTGCAGTTTTATAGTAAAAATGTTTTAATAATGTTAGTGCAAATTTGAATTAGAATTTGATATACGTTAGGTACTCAAATGTAGGCTTGTTTTATGTTCGGTATGCAGCGTTGACTAAGTGCGTTTTTTCGGGAAGAGAGGAATTTTAATGTGAGGTACTGACTTGACCATAAAGTAGGGTTATAAAAGTAATTACTTATGTAAATTATAGTTGGATATCAAGACCACTAGATGAATAAGGCAGGAAGCTTTACAACTGTTCGAGATAATCGCTGAGACGTAGGTGGACTAACAAAGCGTAGGGCCTACAATGCAAAGGTTACGAAAGGCTAAAGGAAAATGAAGTTCATGGGGGAAAATTACTGAGACCAGCAAAAATAAAACGCTGAGACATACACTGAGGTCGATATGATCGGTTCATACACCAAGAAGGACATGGGGATTTCTGAGGATTATGTAGATTGTTTAACAGAAAGAGTAGAAGGAGCAGATCATTCCAGATGTGACATATGGAGGTAACGATACTAGTAGAGGATAGGTGGGTCATTTAATCATGCAGACATTAATATCGTAAGTGTAATATTAGCGTTGGAACAAAGTCCAGTAACTTAAATGGGAAGAGATATTGTTACTCCTACGAAAGCTACCAAATCCAAGATAACAAGTAGAAACAAGTAGACAGCTAAAGTTGATGTAGGTATAAGCCTTAATATACAGCCGACGATACACGGATGCGAGATCTGAAAACAAACACAGACGAGCAACTCAGAATATTCGACCGTAAATTTTTAGACGGACCTGTGTGAAGCGATTATAGAAATTGGGGATTACTGGCGAATTATGAACTAGATCAAGTGATTCAAGGAACTGAGATAGTATGGTTCGTGAAAAGTCGAAAGACGGGTGGTGCAAGAAGAACGACATGAGAACAACAAAGAAGTATGAGACTGGGAATATGAATTAGAGTAAGGGTATGAAAAAGACTGGTGGACGCCGTGGAGGATGATTTGACGGACGTGGTGGGAGTGAGAGACTAAACATTAAGATTGAGAGAGAACATAATGAAGGAAAATAAAATTGTTGGGAAGGCCAAAACCCGCTGCACGTAGTGAAGCCAATGAAAAAGGAGAAGGTGGATATTTACAAAATGCATGCCTTGTGTCTGTGGAGAGAGAGGGGGAGAGAGAGTGAAGAGATAGAGAGGGAGAGAGAGAGACTAAAAATTAAGATTGAGAGAGAACATAATGAAGGAAAAAAAATTGTTGGGAAGGCTAAAATCCGCTGTGCGTAGTGAAGCCAATGAAGAAGGAGAAGGTGGATATTTACAAAATGCATGCCTTGTGTCTGTGGGGAGAGAGGGGGAGAGAGAGTGAAGAGATAAAGAGGGACGGGAGAGAGAGAGAGACAGAGGTAGATAAAGAGCAAGATTTTATATGGACAAGAGATAACTGCATATAATAAGGGACTGATAGAATTAGTCTTCCTCTGCATAAAGTAAAGCACACAATGGACTCCATTGCTGGAGTCTAAATCATCACATCATTACCAGAACATTTTCACAAACTACCAAACATCGCTGTAGAAAAGATAGGAACATCCATAAACAGCGAACGTTTGTACAGATGTTCGGAGGGGAAAATGAAACACACAGCTTTCCTTTGTCTACACAGTGTTGTGGAAACCAAAGTTAAAGTGTAACACACGAGACCTGTCCGCCCCAGCACAGGAAGCGAACGGCCTACAATGGTCACGGCATTAAATACGTTTTTATTACGCTGTACAGCGGACGTGTGCGTTATTTATACCGAGGCGTTGCAGACGCCCAGCAGAATCACTTTCTCAATCGTTCGTCCTTCAGCAGTGCAGAATCACGCGTGTCTGCCCATAACTGGCATTACCGCTTTGTGCCTGCTCTTGCATGTGTAAACTACACTCTCATACTAGACTCACACTATCTAGAATTACGACCGTTTGATGATAAACTTTAATGTTCGTGTTATCACCGTATGCTGGCACCCGGTAATACAAGTGTTTATGTGGCAATCAATATTTTAAAGACGGCTTTTCATATTTTTAGGTTGAACCGTTTCTGCAATGATAATGTATCGTGATTTTTTGTATCATTTCGTTGTTAATAATTAATTTAATATTTCTCGATGAACCTAGGTTGTTGCATTTTCTACCGATGAAAAATACATAGATCTTTTCCTGGATGGTCTGAATCCAAAGACTTGTACTGGCAGTACCAGTGTAGACTACAACTTATGTCTTTTTGAGAGTCGTAGACCAAAAAAAACTCAAGTAGTACATTTCCCCTTTGGAATTCTAGAAACTGTAATTCAAAGATATGGAATAGATACAAAACACTTTTGGTAACTACTCAAGTACACTGTTTCTTTAACTTCATATTTGAAGATCGTTTGGTGTAGAAATACTCACATATGCCTGTATATTTGATTATCGACACACACACACACACACACACACACACACACACACACACACACACACACACACACACACACACACACACACACACACACACACACACACACACACACACACACACACACACACACACACACACACACACACACACACACACACACACACACACACACACACACACACACACACACACACACACACACACACACACACACACACACACACACACACACACACACACACACAAGGAAGATCAGAAGTTTCGACAGGAAAACTGTACTTATTTTGGAAATCTAGTAATAAGTAGGATGTGGATAAACGAATAAGTAATCGAACGTTATCTTCAGCAGTATCAAGTGTGGTCATGGTGACAGTGTTCTGTAGAAGGTTTTTTATCAAGTCAACATCACATATCGAAGGCCGAGTACTTGGGCGCGTGTTTTGATCGACAGTTCGCACCTAACCCGCCTATGGACTGGGACTTCGACGAAGAAGTCGAGAACGAAGTGGAAGACTTTCTGTCTCTTCCGATCACTACGGAGTCCGAACCCATTACTAGGGAAGAGGTCACAGATCGGCTCGTTGAACTCGTGCCGAGAAAAGCTCCTGGCCCGGACGGCGTCTCGAACGCCGCTCTTACTCGACTCCCGGAGCGAGGAGTACTTGAGTACTTTTCTTGGTCGCGCTGTTCAACGCGTGTCTTAGACTGGCCTATTTTCCCCAGAAATGGCGTAAGGCGACGGTCATAGCGATCCCGAAGCAGGGAAAGGACGCTTTCCGTCCCGGCAACCTCCGGCCCATTAGTCTACTGTCAGCCACGTCAAAGGTCCTCGAACGTCTCGTACAACGGAGAGTACTAGATCATCTAAGAAATTTCGATGTACTGGTCCCCGAACAGTTCGGCTTCCGTGTGGGGCATTCCACCACTCATCAACTGATGAGACTGGTGGAATACATCACGGACGCCGGGTGTCGGAAAGAGCAGACTGTCGCCTGTTTCCTAGATGTGGAAAAGGCCTTCGATAGTGTCTGGCATGACGGGCTCTTGTTCAAGCTCCGGGAAATCCAGCTCCCAGATTGCTACCTTCGCTTGATTGCTAGCTTTCTGACGGAGAGGAATTTCTGCGTGCGAATAGACGACCATGTCTCTTCCGAGAGACGCATTACAGCCGGGGTACCTCAAGGTAGCGTGCTAGGGCCTCTCCTGTTCTCCGTGTATGTCAACGACGCACTCAGAGAGCCTGGAGTCCAGATGGCTCTGTTTGCCGACGACACGGCGGTCTATACCGCCGATCGGAACGCAGACTTTGCTATCCCACGACTCCAGCGCGCACTCGATGCGTATTCGACGTGGACGGAAAGCTGGAAAGTTGCCGTCAACGAAACCAAGAGCTCCGCGGTGCTATTCACAAAGCGCCGGAAAGAACCACGAGGCCGAGTGAGACTCGGTAGAACGTATTTGCCCTGGTCGAGAGAAGTTAAGTACCTCGGTGTCCACCTAGATCGTCGGCTCACCTGGCGTGCCCACGCTGAGACGATGCGAAAGAAAGCGTCCGCTTGTCTCGCGCAACTGTTTCCAATACTTGTCAACAAGGCTATGACCCGCAAGCTGGGTAAGTTGATTGTCAACGCGTATCTGTTGCCGATCATTACCTACGCTCTTCCCGTCTGGGGATACCTCGCAACCGTTCATAAAAGAAAGTTGCAAAGCGTTCTCGATAGAGGTCTTCGGCTAGCGGCCAAAGTCCCCTATCGGTTTTCTTCTCGTCTCCTGAGAAGAGGACTCGGTGTCCGCTCCTTGGATGACACCGCAAGGCGACTTGCACGTAAATTTTACGTCCGAGCTGCGAGGACCCAGACAAACCCACTCATAGCTGGCCTTGGCAAGTACCGAACACGTCCAGGTGAATCTTGGAAACGGCCTCGACAAATACTGTACTAGTCGACCTAGTACGAGCATGTCGTTGTAGCGACCACTAAAAATTAATTAAATAATATTCCGTCTGGACAGGACCACTAGGCAGGAGCCCCTACCGGAGGCTCGGTACTAGGAAACCATTGGGTCGTCTCACGACGCACAACTCAACAGCTCTGAAACGGCAACATCACATATCTTGAACGAAAAACATTTAATAAAACCATATTATTAAATTTTAATTGTTTTCAGCTGTGAGTAAATTTTACTGTGATTGTGATTCATCGCGCCCACCCGAAAACACCACCACGAATTATCATAAGTCGTTTCCCATATTTATGTTTTTTTTTTAATAACTGATAACTGATAACAAATGCAAACAAAGCTTACATATTATTTTGAATACGGTCTAAAATTTGCAAGGAATGTGCAGACACATATTAAATTTGTCAAATTATTAAAGGTATCGAGTTCACAGTTCGAATAAAATTCCTAGTAATTTGATAACCCACATAGACTTTTATAATTTTTCAAAATTTCTACTTCCACTTTTTGACTTGTGGTGCCCCTAAGGTTAAAAAGTTTTCAATGTTTACAAAGTTTTGAGTTTTTACATTTTCTAGTCCTTTATAGCCTTCTCTACGTAATCGTTACTTTTTGTGTAATTTTCGTGTTAAAAATTGTACGTCCCTGATCAATAAGCTCTCTACATCTTCCTCAACTTGAACTAACTTTGACTAATTTGAAAGACCTATTTCACCAATATTGAATACTGTCTTTCCCCATTGTAATCGTAATTCCTTATTCTAATCGCGTGAGTACACCTTGCAGCAAAACTGTGGTATAAATTTCAAAGAAAATAATAATGCTAATCTTTTTATTGTTTGCACACAATTTATAGCCATTGTCGTCTGCAGACCGTTAATAATAACTTACTATTTTACTAGATGGTTCGAATTAATCTCGACATAGCCTCATGCATGCTGCAAAATGTTGAACTACGTTTGTTACAATCGTATTTCTAATTTCGGCGTGTTTTTTACCCTTCTGCGTTCGGTTAATATTAGAACGGTGGTCGGTCTCTCCGTTGGGGTTGCGGCTGCATAATATTTTCGTAACTTTTCTCTTGTCATCCCATTAATAACGCGGAAAGACAGGAAAAAAAATGTTTAGCAGACAGTGTTTATTTTTGTCGTATCGGTGGCGTGTTCTGTTTGCAGGAACGTATTCTGATTTAAGCGGCGGAGAGCTGGCGATTGTTAACGCATGAGTGGCACGACACACTTTATCCTTAGACACGGCGACATAAAAACCCGTTGTTCACAAGACGCGGGTGGGTCTTGTTACTTAGACACTGGTTTTTGCACGTCAAGCACAGCCGTGTTCCGGCTTCATTTTCGAAGTTTACGAGCGAACGTTTAGTGCGAGGGAGTTAGAGTCTGCTCCCTGTGATGACGTTCATCTTCGTCAGGCATAAAACAACCTGCAACCTGAGAGGTAAAAATTTTTTTGTTATGTTCACTGGTTTCAGGTCACTGCTGACAAATTTAGTTTAATCATTTGCTCCTGTAATTTTTTTGTGCGTTTCTGCTGCTCATTTGTCATATACGAAATAATGGTACATTAACGCAGAATTGATTAAAGTGTGGTTCGCTTGTGAAATGTTTATGAGAAACAGTGATATCGTATGTTGTTTTATACTGTTACAGTGTAGTATTACATTGTAGTATACCGTAGTATTGTAGTATTACTGTTACGTTGTTAGTATTAATTAATGATAATGTGATGTATTTATAATATACATTCACTTATTGTTTTACTAATGGTATTTATAATTTCAATTTTCTATTGTATTGTATTTATTGTTTATAGCCTAAAGGTACCATACATACGATGTGTAATAAAATTTGTATTATTCACATTCTTAAAAACGATCGATTTCGGTCATAGACCATCGTCAGGTTATATACAGCACATTTGCGGTCACAATATCGTAAAACACTACTATTTACAAAAACGAATTCGTAGACATTGTTAATGAATTTGATACGTATGTCGTTGTCCCAAGAGTTCTTGGGAAGCTTTAGACAACGACATACGTATCAAATTCATTAACAATGTCTACGAATTCGTTTTTGCAAATAGTAGTGTTTTACGATATTGTGCCCGCAAGTGTGCTGCTGTATATAACCTGACGATGGTCTATGACCGAAATCGATCGTTTTTAAGAATGTGAATAATACAAATTTTATTACACATCGTATGTATGGTACCTTTAGGCTATAAAAAATAAATACAATACAATAGAAAGTTGTTAGTATTGTTTTTACTATGTACTTCGACATGTGGACATGGAGAAGGATGGAATGGATTTCTTGGAAGAGTGGATTGATAAATGAGCAGATGTTTAGAAGAGAAGAAGAGACAAAGGGAGTGTTGGGTGTCATCAAGTGCAGGAAGAAAAATTGGTTGGGATAGCGTGTGTGGCAAACACTTACTACTTACTTATTTACTTACTAGCCAACGCCCACCCTTGGCTGTTGGGCCATTAGGCGGCGCGCTGACCAGTAGAGACTTGAGAGCCTTGCCGTATCATCTTCGTCTTGGACTTGCGTGTCTGAGATCACGGCTGGACATGTAATTAGGTGATCCGCATTCATGGAAGCGTATCCACAGAGAACACATTCAGGAGACGACAACACGCCAATGGGGTGCAGATGGGAGGCCAGGTAGTCATGACCGGTTGTAGTTCTAAAAAGAGCAACACTAGTTGCTTGGGGTAGAGTTCTGTTGATGGGGCCGTCCGTAACCAATGTTGCCCATCTTTTTCCCACACAGGCTCTTAATTGTTTTTCTTTTAGCCATAGGCTTATTGAGCAGTTTATTCTTCCTTTCGCAGATGCATATGAGCTGGGGGTCTCCGGCTGAGGTAGTGCTGCGCCCATTTTGGCGAGGATGTCGGCTTTTTCATTTCCCATGATGTTGACATGGCTGGATACCCATTGCAGTTCAATCTGCCAGCCTAATTGTACAAGGTTCTGCAGTTCTCGCCTACACTCAATTGTCAGGGAGCAGTTTGTGTCACCATTTAAGGTCACGTTTTGAATCGCTGCAGTTGCGTCTATGAGGAAGACGGCTTTGTTAGGTGGTGAGATCTTGGCAAGCTCAATAGATGCTGCCTTTATGGCTGCTACCTCTCCGTCATAGTTGCTTAGGCGGTCTCCTACAGTGAGGTGGCCTTCAAATGGAGAGCTGTAGAAACCAGCCCCTGTTGCCCCTGTAGATGGTATAGAGCAGTGGTTCCCAACCCGTAGAAGTCTGCGGACCACTCAGCCTGAAATTGAATCATGTACGGACCACCCTCACCCCCCGCCATACCGCTATCAGTTAGTTGTAACCCTTCCTCAGCGCCTTCCCCATAACCAAATTCAAAGGTGATTAAGTAAAAGAGTTTTTTAGAACACATTATTTATTATTACTATTAATTAGTGTACAGTACAACTTAATTACAAATTATTTAATAAATAAAAATTACTTTTTTATAATGTATAGCCTACTACATATTATAAAAAGTCTCAATTACAAATTTATGTTGAAACAACAATTTTGTTTGAAAAGGACGTTGAAAAAAAAATTTACCTCAATGTTTTTCTCAGTTTGACTTTTGTGCACGAATTTGTTTGACAAGCTGAGGAATTCTAGGAGGGCTCTTGCTTAGAGCTAATCTCAAATCACTGCTTGTACCTAGCCGATTTCTTTGTTTGTTTTTAATCAACAATAAAGTCGAGAATCCCTGCTCACACAACAATGTTGTCGAAAACACCATGAGATACCGCAGAGCTGCTTGCCGAATGTTTGGGTAAGATATGGCTTTTTTACACCACAACTCTTCTAGGTTTACACCAGATTCAAACAAGTCCTTGAAGTTACTGTCATTTTGAAGTTCAATAACCTCCTCTTGAATATTATCAGGGAGATCCTTAGGCTTGACAATGAAAGGATTTCGAATCAGTTTTTTTATAGCTTGAGTCTCACTGCTACCATATTCAGGGAAATAACGAGCAAATTCATCCTTGAGAGTGCCTAAATGACTGAGTACGTTATGTTGTACCTTGTCTGTAACAGTGGCGTAGTCCCCGTTGTCAGCAAGGGTTTTCAAAGTCGGGAAAGATTGAAAGTTTTTCTCATCAACTTTGGCTATCCAGAGATCAATTTTACACAAAAACGCACGAAGTTTGTCCTCGAATACAAATATATTACCAACACCTTCAAACTTTTCGTTTCCAGAACCTTGAAGTTGTAAGTTCAGCTGGTTCAAATGGCCAAAAATATCTACTAGATATGCGAGTTGCATCACAAAAGTTGGTTCACTCGATTGTTCCAAGAAATGCTGCATTTTCGTCTCAATATAAAATACTTTTAGCTCTTCTCTCAATTCATATAAGCGTGCCAACATATTGCCTTTTGACAGCCAACGAACCTCAGTATGAAAAAGTAGTGTCTCGTGCTCAGAGTCTAATGCTGCACATAACTTTTTGAAAATACGAGTGTATAACGCATTACTTTTAACAGCGTTCACCATCTTTATGGCCAATTTCATTGTATTCGACAAGTCTTCCGGCAATTCTTGGCGGTGAATTATGCAGTGCATCGTCACTGTGGAGGGGTTCTTCTCTCTCACCAACTTTGCTAAGCCTGAACGTGATCCTAGCATAGCAGGGGCTCCGTCGGTACAAAATCCAGCCAGCCTCTTCCACTCAATGCCATCACAAATGATTTTCATGATATCTTTTCCTGTCGATGTTGTTTTCAACTCTTGGGATATTAAAAGTTCTTCCTTGATTGTGTTGGTGTCTCCTAAATACCGAACAAAAACTAGTAACTGGCAGCATTGAGCAACGTCGGTACTTTCATCACACTGCAAACTGAAATATGGAGACTTTTTAATTTCACAAACCAGCTGCTCTTCAATGTCATTGGACATTGTATCGATCCGTGCCTTCACAGTATTGTTCGATAGGGGAATATCTTGAATTTTCTTAGAAGCTTCAACCCCTAAAACGTGTTCGACTGCTTTGTTCAAACATGGCTTCACTAGGGTTTCGCCAATAGTATGCGGTTTCTTTGCCTTGGCGATTAACTGTGAAACTTCAAATGAAGCTGAGAGAGCTTTTTCAGACAATTCATATGCTGTACCAGTTTTCCCTAATTTCATTTTCTTTAAGTTTTCTAATTTTCCAGCGAAGAATTCAGGTGGCCGGTCACTCTTAGAATGAACTGTCTTTAAATGTCGTTCTAGTTTTGCAGGTTTTAAGGCTTCATTGCTGAGGACAGCAGCACAAATCACGCACTGGGGTCTAATCTCCTTATTTACCTCAATTGCTGTAAATCCGAACTTGATATAATCACTGTCATATTTCCGCTTTGGAGCCATTTTCAACAGAAAAAGTACAAACACGCATAATAATATCGCGCAATATCAGTAAGCACAGCAAAAGCTACCGAAATGAATCGCACTGCTCTGCAAGACTCACTGATACAGACTGAGCAATTGAGTTGCCGACTGCCGTCTCATCACTACATGACTACACAGTACACACCCAGCACTGACAGCCAGTGAGCACGTGACTGCGCGGCGCGTGTAGACAGGCAGACATAACCACGAAGTGTTCACGTGGTAGAGCTCAGATAGAGCCCTGTGCCTTTCTGGTTGTTTAATGTTGGTGAGAGTTCATTTGCCACATTTAAACATAAATTATGAAAATTATTTTGCATCATATTCTAATAATAATTATTTTAAAGATATTTTAATTCAACAGCTGATAGTCATCGGCACGGGTATATTCACCCCATCTCGTTCAACGCAGATCGCTTTCAAAATCCCCATTTATTGGCAACTTTTTTATATGTGCTGTCGGACCCTCCCGCGGACCACTTGTGGTCCGTGGACCACCGGTTGGGAACCACTGGTATAGAGGATCCGTCTGTGTAGATTCGTATCCACTGCTCAGCGGGAAAACGTTTTTGTATAGTGTGTAAGGCTGCTTGACGAAGCTCGGCTTCATTCGACTCTGTTTTTGTCTTATTAGCAAACACGAGGTAATGTAATGGTAGAAACACTGGAAAATGAATAGAGGATAGGCGAGAGGCAAATGGTAGATTATGTACGGATGCAATATCATGATATGAAGAGACATAATATCCCCTGCAAGACCTACCCTTGGGCACAAAACCCATCATTTACTTGAAAGACGTTTCGCAATTTGCCCTCTTCAGACATTTTGACTGGACTGATGGCGCAGTGGCACGACGGTAGCGTTTTCTGTTAGTAAGTAATAATGAGTTTGAATGCTGTGTGTTGGTTGTGATATGGATATGATGCACAATTTGGTATTATGAGCGTTTTCTGTTAGTAAGTAATAATGAGTTTGAATGCTGTGTGTTGGTTGTGATATGGATATGATGCACAATTTGGTATTATGAGAGTTTTCTGTTAGTAAGCAATAATGAGTTTGAATGCTGTGTGTTGGTTGTGATATGGATATGATGCACAATTTGGTATTATGAGCGTTTTCTGTTAGTAAGTAATAATGAGTTTGAATGCTGTGTGTTGGTTGTGATATGGATATGATGCACAATTTGGTATTATGAGCGTTTTCTGTTAGTAAGTAATAATGAGTTTGAATGCTGTGTGTTGGTTGTGATATGGATATGATGCACAATTTGGTATTATGAGCGTTTTCTGTTAGTAAGTAATAATGAGTTTGAATGCTGTGTGTTGGTTTTGATATGGATATGATGCACAATTTGGTATTATGAGCGTTTTCGAAGTTTACTGTTAAAAAAAAATTGGTTCGCGTTTTGTATTCCTCTGACAATTACTATGAGTAAAGTAATTTATCTGCTTTAGTGAGGCTTCAAAATATTAAACGCTAGAAACATTTATAAAACAAAATATCCATCATGTCCGTTCTCACAGCACACAGTCCAATTTCAAAGGGAAACAGAAAACTCACTCACTCTACTCACCCACAATTACTTCATCAGAAAAAATGTCAATGTGGCTGACAAAGGACGTATAATTATATATTTATAAACATCTTAGTGAGCCTCAAGAAAGTTAGGGAACATCTTGACTGTTGTAGTCTGTACATTACATTAATAATTAGTACGTCAGATCTGTACCAAATTAAAAAACTATCAAGTAAATAAGTCAGTATATGCAATAAATAAATAAATACCCGTGAATGTGCGTAATGAAAATATTACAACATAATACGTGTTTATATTGTATCATTACTCTCATGATACATAGAGTCAAAGTTATGATCCGAAGCAAAGTTTCTTGATAGCTAAATTATTGTCGTATCACTTTTTTCACGCTTTTGCGCACATTGGTAGATAATATTGCTGTGAATTTATAAAAATTAGTAAGGTGAAACAGTTTAGCAAATAGATTACCGGAACAAATTTATATCCAAACAATTGAAAACTCTAAAATGTTTAAATGCTGATAATTACATATAATCTGCTAACGCAAAATCCACCCAAATAATTCGTTTATAAAAGTGACAGTGACTCCATATTTTTCCTAAAGAAATGTACAATTTGTTACAAGTTGTCAATGAGGTTTCAATTCTGTGACTTTTTCATTTGTCCGAGTAAATTGTTTCTTACAATATTTTTGTTAGGTTAGGTTAGTTTCTCCTAGTTAGAATGGTTTATTTTAGTTTGGTTCCTCCGTCTACAAGTAAGGCGGAGGCTTATGAGATTAATGTGCAATGGAAAGTAGTTGTAATATATATGTTACAATGAGCGGTAGAGATGTTTTGAATGATATAGCCTAGCAATTATTGAGTTATGTAGGTAGAAATGGTGTGACGAAATGTGTTAATGTTAGTACAGGTGATTATAAGTTTTGTTATGCGGTGAACCACATGTGATAACTCTTAAGGGGCTCGTTAAAGGGCCAAGCGTGCGATTTAATGATTCGATGTCTGTGACACATCAGTGATGTTTATAGTAACATGTAAATCGATAGGCGGCCGAAGGACGCCGTTCGATGTCTATGTATGGCGAGCGAAGCGAGAGCAGAGGTCTGTCACATATGGGTTCAATATGTAGAGTGCAAATATGCAAAAATATGCATAGAGAGAATTTATTGGACGCAACGGTATGTAAATATTGAAACAGCCGTACGCATTGCTATTCCAGGCGTGAGCCTTCATCTCTTAACACGCTTTTGATAGACGCAGTCTATATCTGTAAATGAGGGGACGATCTTTTCGATCGAAATTGGCAGTGTCATAATTGACCGAGTTTTTACGATTGGGTCGCAGTTGACCGCGGTCCGGCAATATTTACGCGACGTTTGGCTCCGATGCATCAGCAGCACGACTGTACTTCTAGTTTTTAAGAATGTGGATGTAGTAATATATGTTTAAATGTAATGGCACTTGGTCTGTATCTACGTTTCCGTGCATCAGTGTTTATTCTTCAGTGTTGAAAGAGTGTGGATCGTAAACAATGTAATCCTCAGACATCTAAGATAAACTTTGCCCAGTTTGTTAACATTATAAAAAACATGGTAGAAAACAGTTCTGTATTTCTAAATACAAACTATTGGACCGCTAGGGGTGAGTAATAGTTTTGTTTGTAACCTTCTGCGACAATTTTAATGTAAAAAATTCGAATAAACGCAACACTCAGGAATATAAACTTTTAAATTGCTAAGCCATGTGTACACAATAAAATCGGGTCCGACTATTAGCTGTAGATATTACGGTATCAGTAGTGGAAACGAGAAACGCCGCTGCGTAGTGTGGAAACAGAATATTGGATTTATGCCAGAAGAGCAGAGAGTAGTAACGACGCCTGCACACAGTAATAACGTAACAAGGGATGAAGGGTAAGGAACAACAAACACAGTCCTGCCCTCGATGATATCCGACCAATTTAGCGTATCGACAAACGCTTGTAACCGAAGTATACCCGTGTAAATGTCGTGCACTACTCTTTGTTCACGTGGAACAGGGCCATAATCCAATTATTACTTTAGTTAATTGTATCAAATAAGGGCAAATTTTAGTTATTACATTATGGTTCATTGTTACAAATATCGCCGAGTCGTCTGTTAATTAGTGAAATAAATATCCACTTTCAATAATTTCGGTATTTTAGTTAACATTTTCCCGATATTATAACTATTCTCTTTACGGAAGAATTCCGTATCATTCTTAAGATTTTCTGAAATTAAAGACTTAAGTCCTCTTTCTTACTTCAAATACCTTGTTCTTGCACCTTTTTACATCCAAACGTTATCAGCACAGCACGTGTTTGATGAAAAATAGAAAACAAATTTAAGAGCAATTACTAAGAACAGTGTTATAAATAAATACATGTGAAGAGTTTTAGCAATTTATAATGTAAGGGAATAAACTAAATCAAATCTTTAAATTAAAATTTTATAGATTTTTTGCATCAAATTTGTAGTGATATAAAATATTTATAGGTCGATATACATCAAGCCACAAGACAGGCGAGCCAGTCAGTGACTAGACAGCACTTATTTCCACCATCCGACGAGTTGGGCAATCAGACGGGATAGGGTGGAGCCGCAGTCGACAAATTTGATCCATTACGTTACACACGCGGCCTCAAGAAGCGGCCGAGATGAATGTTCCATCGCGACTTTTGTAGAGTTTAGTTTGTACGCGTATATTTACTGTTGTGTTTGCGTGTTCATTGTTGTGTGCGGTCCTTTGTTAGGTAACCGAACCCAATTGGAAAGGCAAGGCACGTCTACTATATAGGCATAAGAGAAGCGTTTGCATGAAAGTGGACTGTAAACTTTCATATGTACTTTTCCTTCTTTGAATCTCGTGCTCAAATATATAGTTGGTGACCACTCTTATATTAAGTGTGGCGCGCGCGCGCGCGTGTGTGTATGACTCTTTCAAAGGACCTACAGTTTGCGCTCCGAAGGCGAAGTAGAGGGGGCACTTCTAAGTACGAATTCCACTGGCTAATTTTCAAAAACATATTACGTTATTCTTCTCGGCCATGACTTGATTCTAGTCGCGTGGTGTAGAATAAGACTTGAATAAGAATTGAGACTTGATTCTACCCCACGCTACTATCCGCACCAAAATCAGTCACTTCATAACCCAAATTTGGGTCAATCAGTTCCCAAATTGACTAATGTCTACGTACAAATTTTTAGTTGTGCTGTTTGGGAGAGTGGAATACTGTACTCCTTTACACTCTGCTTTGGAAACAGTTATAAAACAAAATATCTATCATACCCGTGGCGTTCACACAGCACACAGTCACATTTTTGTCTTCAAAAGCGACAACCTACTTACCCACAGTTATTTTGTCAGGCAAAGTGTCAGTGTGACTGGCAAAGGTTTATAGTTATATATTTATAAATACTTTAGTGTGCCTCAATTGAGTTAGGAAGCACCTTGACTAATAGTATGTACATTACATTAATAATTAATACCTCAAGATCTGTACCAATGAGGGTAGGTAGGAGGGTAAGAAAGAACAAAAAAAAAACAGTACTGATCTCGATGATATCCGGGAAATTTAGTGTAACGAAAAGTGGTTGTAACCGACGTATATCCGTGTAAACTATTCTACTATTTTCGTATTCTATATTCTACTATTCTACGTGTTCACGTAGAATAGGGCCACGATCCAACTATTATTTGTACTTTAGTTAACTGTATAAATTAAATGGGAAATATTTCGTTGTTCTTATTCACCGAGTCTTCTGTTAAGTTTTTAAGCGAGGGAACCGATTTGGCTCCTCAAAACCACTACCCTTCGGATAAGGCAGACAGATTGTACAGAATGTTATAACCTTCATCAACGGAACTACAACAGAAACATAACTGTCTGTGATAACCGAGAGAGTCTCGGATACCCAAAAGTGTAAAGAAGTGCAGACATGTCGAGGAAAAGATGAGCATTGTAAGAATTAGATATCCTTGATGAATTAAGAGAAGAAAGAGAAGAGAAATAAAAATAAAGATAAGATATATTGTAGCCTATATATCTTAATTTGTTCTTGTTGAGGATTTTTATGATTGTTTTGTTATAATTTCCAAAAATCGTTTTTCTACACATTAATAGATAAAAAATCATAAAAATAAATATTGTTTATCAATTTCGTTGTACCAAACCTACACAAACCCAATTCAAACCCAGCGACATAGTGAGCAGATTTTGTTAAGTCATGGTGACTACGAATTGTTTTTCACAAATTATATTTGCTGTAGCACTTGTTTGTAATGGAGATGCTTCCTGCTTTTCAATCAATCATTAATATTACTGATTAAAATTGCTGGGTAGATTGTAACACAACTTGAATTCAATAAAAGAAAAAAATCATTCTTAAAGAATTCATAACGATTTTTCGAGATCCTTGCATGAGCACACCAATGACTGTAGAGCGTATCTAATAGACGTATAAATGACATACTGTGTGTTGCATCTGTATGTGTGGATACACGCCTTTGTGCGCACGCGTGCATGTACGTGAGATTATTGTTAATACGAAAGACCAGGCAGAACACTAATATCCTTTTATAACCGGCAACGGTAGATGCTCAGCTTTTTATACAGCTCCGAAGCTTCAAACGCGCTTCATTTCATTGCTTTCTATGTAACATTTAATTTTTTTATAGACGGAACAGCACGATAATAATTCTTATGTCCGTCGTTTACGGCTTCCAACAGTTCTAACAATGTCGTTTGTTGTTTATGTAACTGTAACTTTGGATTTTATGTCACTTAATGTTACAGTCCTGTATCGGTCGGTAGCATTCTGAACGCCGCATAAATCACGCGCACGTCCCAATGCTATGCGCGTTTACGGCTCGGTGTAACGTTTTATGCAGTCACTGTAAGAAGGCATTTCTTTTATAGTTACGCCAGAGGGATACATTGTTTCCTGTAGTTCATTTCTTTTTATGAAGATGTTGTGCGGTTGCAAAATGTTATTTCAACGTTTCCTTCATTTAATGTAAAATTCACTTCCTTCTTTATGCGTAAACCGCACACGTAGATATACGGGAATATTTATCTTTAGTTAGATATAAATATAGGTATGTATTCGAAAACAGATAAAAAAATACGGTGATATGTTGTTTAACGTATTCGTTACGATTACTTCCGAATGTATACCGTACAGTACTCCAATAGTGTTGCGAGTACGGTGCTATCAAAGAGACGAAGCGCGTTACGACCGCATCGTATCGCCACAATTTCAGTATTTGAGACCACGTTGTGCGAAAGGCATTCTTAAAAACATTTGGAACGTAAAGTTCACTAACTGATCCCTGGAGGAGTGGGATCTGCGCCTTTACTAATGCGCTTGTAGGCTTACTTCCACACACAGGATTCCGCAGTTATCGGGTCCCCGCGGCGGGAGCTCAGCCCCGTTGCCATACGCTTGCACAGCCCCCGAAGTCGTCGTCGTCATAACTTGCAAATTACTCCTTTGGCCACGCGACTCATCATTTCAGAAATCTACAGCAACGTAACGGTTAAGGATATTTTAGAAACAGAAAATACCTTTGCAAGTTCTTAAGCTTTCACGGCTGACGTCAACATTGTTAAAATGATTATTTCTGTTATGCCGTGCCGTCGACTGTTGTTGTGGACAGACATTTCGGCCCCACCATTGGAGGCCAACATCAGTGTGAAAAAAGTGTTTGGGAGCTTTATCGGCCATAGGTATACGAGCCGCCCTTGAGGGTGTGCGAAAGGTGCAGTCGCACAGTGCCCGGGCTTGTGGGGGTTCGGCGCTCACTCAATAAGGAAAAGAAGAAAGAAAGAAAATAGTAAATGAGTGAATGAGGGTGAGAAAGAGAGAGAGAGGGGAGAGAAAGAGAAAGAGAAAGGGATGGTGGGAATTTTTTTTATTATTCTAATTTTGTTTTTTAAACTTCTTCCTGTTTATTATGTTTTTTTAGTGTCTGTTGCTATGTATTTATTCTAATATCGGCAGACAACTACATTGTTATGACTAGCAAAACATTAATATCGAAGTCATATCTTTAAACTTGGATACAAATTACAATAGATTGTTTAGTTAGTCCAGGCAGCAGTGCGAGGTGTGATACAAGTGATTTTATTGCGTTTGACGTGTATTGAAAGAGAAGGATAAACTGCTAATTAAATGATTAAATTACTGATAGCTTACATTCAACAACGCTAATACTGATGACTCCGATTATGAACGGAACAGGTATGGAAGGAAATTAATGTGAGATGTAAATGATAAGCAAATACAGAAGCATTCAAAATTATGTTATTAATTTTCGTATTGTTTTCCTGTATTGCTAACGATCGTGTATAGTGACATGAAGGCAAATTAAACAAACACTATGTAGATAAAACATAAACTTTCGCAATCATAAATAATAATAATATTATTATACTATAATGAAATAATAAATAAATAATATTTTGTTTAATTATCTGGGTTGTGATATCTCATATCGTACCGATATATATTGGGATAGTAAGCTAACGAAATTTAGACGCATCTGTGGAACGATTCATAGGTACCTGAAAAATAAAACACGGAAGGATACCGGAATGAAATTTTACAAAACTGTGGTTGTCGCCACATTCTTGTATGCTAGTGAGACATGGACTCCTGGTAAAGGCATGTGCAGAGGATTCAGGCAGCTGAAATGAAATTTCTAAGAGGGACGCAAGGTTGTTCTCTCTGGATCGGAAAAGGAACGGTGATATTAGACGCGAATTAAGCAATGTACCATTGCACCAGAAGACTGAAGACCACAGAAGGAGATGGTGTGAACACTTGATCCGCTTGCCTGGTAACCGTCTACCCGTGGCTGCCTTGGGTTATCACCCTATTGGGAAGAGAGATGTCGGTAGACCGAGGAGGAGATGGGTTCCGGATAAGGTCTAGGGCCTAATCCTTGGATTGGTGATGATGATAAACAATATTTTTGTGTGCCTAATTATATAATTGCTGTTTAAGAAATTCATTGTTTTAGAGGAATATGGGTGGGGGGGGACGGATTACAAGGGCCGCTCAGCTACAATCGTTCCCCGTCCTGTGGCGGCGGCTAAGGGCGGTTCTGAACCAGACAATTTACCTTCAGACTGATACGATTGCAGGAGCGTCCATAATGTGTATTACACACGTTTTCGGCCTTTCCTAACAAACGAACATAGTTTAATCGGCATTTAAGGAGAACTTCGCGAAGGGGAACTTTACGTTACACTGGGAGCCGTGGTAGCATGGAATAGAGTAATTGATACACTATTTCACAAAACATGATGGTAAATGTTGTAAGCTCAATAACTGTACAGCTGACGACTTGGCGTAACGCAATGACAGCGCTTAAGGACTACGTGTAAACACTGGATTCGTCTACAGCGTTTTTAACGACTACAAGTAATAATTGTCACGAAACGACGGGATCGACTACAATTTATTTGTTTAAGGCATGTAATGTGCGAAGCAAAATCGTCAGATTATATTTGCGAGGGTCGCCACCCGCAACCCCTCAGTACAGACGACACAGAGACGTTGACGGTGCATAGAATTCGGCAACCTGCGGAATTCGGTTGTTTCGATCGTTTCCGGGAACTCGTCGTCGCTGGTGGTATCGATTGTGCTCCCTCTTGTCGCTACCGTCCAAACGTCGAAGCTCTTTGAATCGCTAGCGAACACGGAACGCCGGTAGCAGTCACTCCTTGTATCAATTTTCACAGCGGGGATATAGTTTAAAATATACTGACATACGTAGGGGGATGATTAGATTTTGATTTTACATAAGGAACGTGCACGAATAAAAAATTTTAAGCGTGCTACAAATGTACCACTATCTGCGTGTTTTATAAAGGTTACTGTCTGCATCAGTGGTTCTCAACGGGTGTGCCTCGAAACGTCCGTGACTTTGTGATATTGTTAATAAAAGTAATTAATATAATTTTACTTAATGTTTATTTTATCTGAAAATAGAAGCCAAAAAGTAGGCTTAAAGATAATACCAAGGAACCATAACCAAGGAGCAAGGAAAGATAATACAAAAGACCAAGGAAATGCGTATTAACCATAGAAATAATTCTGATTTGATACTAGACGGAAGATTTATAGAAATGGTAGAGGAATTTTGCTATCTGGGTAGCATGGTTAGTCAGGATGGAGGTGCTCTTAGTGATGTGCTAAGTCGTATAAATAAAGCAAAAAGAGCATTTGTACAGCTACGACCAGTATGGAGATCACCCCATATACGCGGGAAGACTAAACTCAGAATATTTGACTCAAATGTCAAATCGGTGTTGCTGTATGGATGTGAGACCTGGAAAGTGACAAAGGACGTCACCACGAGGTTACAGATTTTCATAAACCGTTGTCTGAGGTACATAATGAGAATTTGGTGACCATCTCGAACAGAGATTATGGGAGGGCACAAGTCAGAGTCCCATCCAACTACAGATAAAGAGAAGAAAATGGAGGGGGATCGGCACGCTCCCACAGAAAATATCGCTAGACAGGCACTGAAATGGAATCCGCAAGGTAGCCGCAAACGTGGAAGACCAAGGAACACCTGGAAGACGACCGTGGAAATTGAGCTGGCTGGTGTCAACAAGACATGGAGGGAGGTGAAGGCCCTGGCAATGGACAGAAAACGCTGGGGCAGAAATTTCGTCGAGTCTCCATGTTCTACTTAGGAATTTATGGACTTAACTAACTAACTAACTAATCTTTATTTTAAAAATTAACAAGAGAAAAGTATTCAAAACTTTTAACGTATTTTTTACAGGGAATTTATTGGCTTGCGCCTTATCATAAAACATTTCAGCTTTTAATGAGAATCTTAAGCTTGCCTTTTCTTACAGAAAACTTCAATTCGTTGTTTAACGGAAGACAAACACACTCACATTTCCTGTCCGCCTTCGCGTTTTTTGATTTTCGTGTTTGATAGTGCGGAAAAGCCTTGCTCGCACAACTACTTGATAGAAAAATGTAACACGGTATTAACTGTTTCCACTGCTATTACCGGACACTCTTTCTTCGCTCACATCCAAAACATGAGAAATGGTAGCTCACCACATTTCAGTGGAAGTGTTTGATCTAACTGAAGTTCTGCCCGAGGTGGTCTTCTTTCTCCAGAGGGATGTCTGTCGGTGTTGATTCTGAGGACATAGCGTAAGAATTGCGCACCAGTCCTACTTGGCGACGGTGATGGAAGGAAACAATTTTGCCAACCCGTACGCTAGTGTGCCGCGGAAATTCACTAAAAGGGATGTTGTGCCGTGAGCAAAAAAAGGCTGAGAACCACTGGTCTACATAGTACATAACACATGGTTAGCAATCGTAAATAGGAAGTAATTTGTCTGCATGTGGCTTCGATGATATGCCACCTGAGAACTCTTACAAATACCAAACTCCTAAAAAGCAACCGTTTTACCGAGATGTACATGTAGACAAAAACTGTAGAAATAATAGTGCCATAATAGTGAAGAAAAATAATAGAAATGTCACAAGGAAAACATACTTTTCTTGTTTAAAAATATTATTGAATCAGACTGATGTACGCAGCCGACATTCTACCGATATTGTAGACGGCGAGATCGGTATTGTAGTGAACATAAGCACGAAGTTTCATTACATACACGACGTTCTGACGATAAGAAAGACGAATTGACGGATCCGTTTGTAAGATATTAGGTAACAGATAATTGAAAAAAAAATTTAGATATACACAGTTGGGGGAAGAATTGTAAATTTAGGAAATTAAGTTAATATTAAAACATATTTTAACAGTGAAGAAATTTTTTGTCATGTACGAGAAAAATCACTAATAGGCCTATGTTAATTTCAATAACATGTTTAATGTTTTTAAGGCAATAATGTTAGTATTGGCTTGGGCTTGAATTATGGAAACTTTATAGTGAGAAAGTAGGGGAACACTAACTTATATAATACAGTGTTGGGCTGTTGTTAATTAGTGATTTGATAACGACCTAACAAGTTTCCAGAAGTGAAAAATGTATTTGAATAGCAAATATATTTCTCATAAGTGTGTAACAAAGTTCGTTAAAGTGATATTTACTTGACTTTATTCATTTATTTATCAGTGTTCACGGCGGCCTCGACAGTGCTTCCAGTAACTATTGTGTTTATAAAAGTCATTATGTAACAGTTGTGTCATCTCGTGTTCGTTCGTTGATTAAAATTCAATCGAGCGGATTAAACGGTGCGCCAATCCATTTAACGTTTGCCATAACCGCATCTTAACACACATTCCGTTGTATAGATGTGCTTTGTACCTGAAATTCGATTTCCCGACGCTACGTTGCAACTCTCACATTGTTAACGTAGCCGCTAATGTATCTTGGAGATACATTATTGTCTGTACACGTCGAGACAATGTTATTAGGATTAGAAACAGCGGTTTAGCGCTTTGAATTAAGATAAATATAACAAAATGAACTTACGACTTATCGGGTATTTCCCCGCAAATATGAATATATTTTAAGTGGAAAATAATTTTAAACTATCACAAGTAATTTTAATAATAAAACAAGTTTGTTTTATTACAAACAAATAAACCTGTTTTCATGTTTAATATAATGAAAACAGGAACCCCGCCTTCTCGTAATTCGTATTATTCAGTAAGTCAAAATCAGTAAATAATTATTACATTTTATAAAAAAATATATTAAAAGTTTATTCAGTACGGTATTTTAAATATTAACGAAAGCAACTTGACAGAATTCCACAATACATATTTCTTTACTTTACAATACGTCTGACATCTAACAATCGTTTGAGCTAGTCACACTGTTTTCAAAGAGCCAAGAATTTCACTGCTTCTAACCCTGAATGAGCTGTAAGGATCTCGCTCACTATTTTGAAAGAAATATATTTATTATTAGGTAAATTTCAATGTTAGATCATTTTTAAGATATCAGAAAAAAACCCCGACAACTTTTTTTTTTTTTTTTTTTTTTTTTAGTAAAACGAGAATTGTAAAGCAGAAAATCGTACAACGAACACCAAAAATTCCAACTATCCAACTATTGAATTGGTTTTTAGTTAAATTTATAGCCATAATGCGTAAATGATAAATAATTTAGGTAAATAATTTATTACTAGCTTTTAAGTTTATGTACGTTTCCATAGATATCTATACGCGTATATCTAATACGTTTTACAAATATAGACAACTGATAATATTATGTGAAGTATTTTTTTGTAAACTTAGCTTACAAACGTTTTACAGGTGCACCAAAATTTGCAAGGAGTTTTCAGAAATACTAATTCTGTCAAATTATTTAAGATATTGGATCTGTGTTTTGAATAAAATTCCTTATAACTTGATCCCCCCACCTAGACTTTTACGATGTTCTTAATTTTTGAGTTCCACCTTTGGGTTACCCTTAGAGTTAAACAATTTTCTTAGTTAAGGCTACATTTGGATTTGGGTTAAAATTCCTTTTACTCTGATACCTACCTGGAGTTTTTACAATTTTTCAAATTATTGACTATTTTCTTGTTGAAAAGCATTATTAATTTTATAACACAAATGTATTTTTACGAGTTTCAAACATTTTGACATACTTTTTGGACCGCGCTAATCCTGGCATTCAAAAATTTTGAAATTTTCAAATTGAAACTATATTCAGATATTAGATACAATATGGCCTTAATTTGATATTCGCAACATAAATTTTTGGGGTTTCAACATCTGTCATTTTTGCCTCGTGCTCCCTTATTGATCAATCCCTGACTGATCAGTCTAAAAAACGATAGGGTTCTCTAGTGTAAAAGTGTGGACAAGCGTGTTTTAAAAGTTGGTTGATGCTTTTAAAAATTATCATGAGACCAATGGCAAGCAATTGAAATAAAACTGAACACTCGATTCGATCGTTCAACAAATAAATACTTTGGGACTTACCAAGTATTGAAATTGTTTCATTATTATTGTAGGTTTACCAGATACTGTGCGAGGTCGATAAGTACGCTTACTTTAAAACAAGTACTGTAGTGTTTTTTTTTGATCAAGTAGTTTTTTAAATATAGATAGAGATTCGAACATATTTTCGTTATAAATTCGAAAAATTTGTTATAAATTGGTTGTATCAACTATGGAATCGTAAATACTAAAACGTTTTAAACCAAACAAACGCTAGGATTCTTCGTTATTTGATGACTGTCGTGGGATGCATAAAATTAAAAAAAATGGTGGGAATTTTTAAAAATATTTTTGGTTAGGAATCACAAAAACAGAACTATAAAAATTGACGTCTCGAGACCACAATTTTGTTTTCTCAAAGTACGAAACATATACACAAAAATTACATTTATAACCTTATTAGCCCAAACCAGAATTTTTTTACTAACGGTCAAAACATCTTAATGTTCTGAATTGTCTGATGAAATATTTGACTTTGGATGTTTTCGCAGGACCGATTGTATAGATAGGCCTGTCTAGTTGGTCGTAGTGGTTGAGATCACATTTAGCTTTATTATTTAGACCGTAACGTGGTTTTTAGTCCTGCAGTGAACAAACAACCCGATGGTTTCACAACCAGTAGTTTGATTTGAGCCAGCGACGGTGTGAGTGTCACGCAAAATGCTTCAAATCCTGATGCCAGATGCCAGATGCAGGGGACACAGATTCATGGGTGCCCCCAGACCTGCGCTTACTTTCTATTAAAACGTTGTTCGTAAACTAGAAGACTTGGTAACGACAGCGTGTGTGCAACGAAGAGACAAGTCAGGAGTAGCCAGTGTGACGTAGCGATAAGATAACAAAGCGCGCACCGATGCAGAAAGACCCGTTATCTGCTGTAATAAATTTTAAATCTTTCCAAGTAAATATGTAAACTGTTTAATGTGATTGAATAATATTCCTTAACTCTACATTTCATACGGTATTACGCCAGTTATATATTAGTTATAATAGGGTTAAGAACGTGGCCTATTTGTAGACACGATAAGAATTGTAATTGTCTGGGTATTGAAATCACATGACGTAAGAATAAAGATACAAAAATTTAAATACGCCTATTTAGCTTTATGTATGGTAGTTGAACGGTGCTAGGAAAACGCGAGAAAACTGACTGCCTAAAATTGTGGCAGTCTTTGTAGAATAAACAAGAAGACCGATTACGATTTTTATGAACGGTGGCTTGCTATATATAATTTATGGGCAGACAAATTTGAATATCTCCAATCGTTAGGAGATGCAGTTGACAAGTTCAGAGATGCTGATGTAGAGGAACAGAAATACCAGTTAGAAGACCAAATTAGTGTTTGATCGCGTATTTTTAACGCACGTGAGATCTGAACGAGACCTTTTCACAGTATCCTTGTTGGGGCTAACAAATTCCTTTAACCGCATATTAGGAAGTGATAATAACACTCTGTACGAACGGTGGAAGAAATTAAGAATGAAATAGACCTACGTCATATATTCTTCAGACTTCAGATCACTAAAAATCATCATCACCACTCCAAGGATTAGGTTCTAGACCTGTTCCGGAACCCATCTCCTCCTAGGTCTATCTACATCTCTCTTCCCAGTAGGGTGATAACCCAAGGCAGCCACGGGTAGACGGATACCAGGCATGCGGTTCAAGTGTTCACACCATCTCCTTCTGTGGTCTTCAATCTTCTGGTGCAACGATACAATGTGTATCCAATGTGTAGATATACAATGTGATACGCGTCTAATATCCTCGTTCCTTTTCGGATCCAGGAAAGAAATTTCATTTCTGCTACTGAAATGAATTTCTGCTGCCAAAGAAATTTCATTTCAAACTCAGAAATTTCATTTCAGCTACCAGAACCTCTGGATGTCCCTTTTACCAAGAGTCCATGTCTCACTGGCGTACAGGAATGTGGGGATAGCCACAGTTTTTTAAAATTTCATTCCTGTATCCTTCCGTGTTTTACGAGCCTCAGATCCTTCCGAGACTCAAACGAGCATCGGAAATCGCTAAAAATAAAAGTAAATTCTACTTGGACTCGAGCTAGTCTTTGTTTGTTTACAAGTGTCTATATACACTGTGGCTATTAGGGCTGCCTGTCGCTGAATTAGGTATTAAATATTAGCTGTGGGTGATTGTTAAAAAAAACTGTGTGATTTAAATTGTACTTCTCCGTTTGGGACATCTTTTATGTTTTTGTGTTGTTATAAGTAGAGTTGTTTGGTGTGTCTGTTTGCGTTCTTTTGCGTTCACGCGCAACAAAGATCTTCTAACGCTTATTCCAAACGACACCGCCCTACATCCAGCAGCGTAGGAACAGACAGCGTGTCTAGTCTCTTTAGTAGGCTACACAGTTCTGGGGGAGGTTCAGAGGGCAGCTTCCGAAGTAGTTTGAAAACCGTCGGAAGCTAGTTCAGGCTCAGGTAAAAATTCACGTAATTTTTATAATAAATAGGTTATTGTTGTAAGAAAAATACGTTACGTAGTATTTGAAACACAAACAGGCCACGGTCAACATAATCCTGAAGTAAAGTAATCTGTTACACATACTTATACGGGTAGAAATACAGTATAAGAATAGTTATAGTTAGAGAATTACAGCCTAAAGTAGATACAGTATTAGTCTAGATCGTCCTTAGAATGGAATATGACAGATTGAACGTAAGTTTCAATATGCACATTTTGCCTTACATGTTAAAGCCATATATTTAGTTACGCCAAGTCGAGTAAAATAACAAAAATACTAACAATAATAGCGGTAGTTATTGTGTTGTAATATATGCGAACCGATATGATGAAACTTTGGAAATATTAAATGTAATTGACTGAAGACTCGTTGGGCACTTGGTGAAACCTGTTATTAAAAATGTTTAAAAACACAAACGCTCGGTAGTTCCCCAATTTATTCTCATACTCTGACAATTGTTTCAGTCTATTAGGCTACTCTCATGTATTTACTTGTTCATAGCAGTTCTTTGAGAATAGCCTAATAGGCTGAAACAAGTATAAGAATAAAGTGTGAAACTTCCAGCCTTTGAATTTTTAAACGTTTTAAACTGTTATTTCTATCTTTATCCATATAAACTGTTTTCAAGTATTTAAACGTATCTCTGAAGACATAAGCTTTTCCCTGACGATTATTTTCTTGCAACTTTTCAACACATGAGGCACAATGCGTGAAAAATTCAGAAAAAATATTTTTCTAATTCATTCTGTTGTAAATTTGGTTTCAAGCGGTATTGGTCAATAAACAAAAACAGTAAACAATTTCAGGAACTAACATCTGACATATGTTTTTAGGTGCATTTTGAAGACATGACGTATATAGAATATACCGAAAGAACATATTTTTCTTAGCAAGATGGCGAAATTGAGCAGGCAGATAAGAATGTAAGACACTATTTCGGCGGAATAGACATAGAGACACCTATTTTCCAGTCCCGAATGACTTCTAACCCATTATTAATATTGGACAGGCTACTTGGTATTAATCATAAAATAGTAGACTACAAAATAACATGATGGACATTTGTCATGCTGGTAACAAGAAAATCAGTACTTTCCTAGTAGGCCTACATGGAAGAACATTTATTCCATAGTTAAAACATTGTTAAGACTAATGACTCTCTTAAAATGTCTCTTTCAAAATGCTTCTCTTATAGTCTCCATATTAAATTACTATTTTCATATAGATTGTAACATGATAAAACCAACAGGTAGTGACGGGAGGATGACAGTTGGCAATATATCTTAACATTGTGTATATTATATTTGCTTGTACTTAAGAAAGAGTAAAATAATTAATCTTGCTTTGCCGTGTATGAACTATATAAACAAATTATTTCATGTACTGACTTTATTATAGTCGTCGTAGGACTCGACACGGAAAGCTCATGGCATTTACTGCGGCTACAAGATTTATATAAAATATTATTACAAATAAGTGGTTATTACAAATGCGCAAACGAATATTCACGCCGATTAACGACTTAAAATGTTAATTACGTACGGTGAACAAAGGTAAGTACGCAGTTATCAGCGCTATCAGCGCGCTGCACATAGAACCCGGTGGTACCATTCACAAGCGGAGAGGATTTTGTCACAAAATTATATCGAGAGGTAAACGAGAAGTCGAAACAAGGACACGCAACGCAAGCAGGAGTTAGTTATTACACGCACCCCCCCCCTGCAACCCCTAGCCTCTGCACTACCCTTCGAGACCCACCCGGCTATGTTTGATTATGATTTCAGACAATGTTTATTTCTTTTTAGTAGTTCTGTTGCCCCTCCTCTCTCACATGTTTCGGATACGAGTTTACCGTTTCTTTAAAGACGTATAAATCAATATGATATAAAGGCAGGGGATAATTTATTGCCGGCTTATTCTTCTTCTTGCTCTTTTGGGAATTTTTTGTGATCAACTGCACGCAACCGATTAGACACAAACATATCCTGTTATCGCTTAGGGAGAGGCGCAACAAATCCTGTGTTATAGGCTAATCATTGAAGTACTCCGATCATCAGATTTTTTAAAGTACGTGTTTAATGGTTCTATATATAAATTACTTTTATCTTTAATCGTTTGTAAAATAAATTGTTCTTTGATAGTTTATTGAAGTTTTGAATTTAATGTAATGGTTATTCTTTCTTTTTCGGCAACGAACCGTTCAAACCTGGGGGCAAGCGTTGATACGGTCATACATTGTTTCAGGGGCGAAACAGCGGTAATTTCCTTCTGAGGGAGTGTTAGAAGGTAAATATAAATAAAACTACAAAACTTCAAAGAAAAATAACTCGTATTTTGTATGTGTGTTGATGTAATCAGATATGTTGTATCTTGCAAGGCTTCCGAATACACAACAAATTAATACACCTGGTTCACATGACCCTGAAAGATACAAGATGCAAAGTGAAAGTAGAAGGAGAACTAACAGAGGATTTCCAAATTCGAAGAAGAGTAAAACAGGGGATGCCTTGTCTACCCTCCTTTTCAATATATGCCTAGTGAAATTAGTAAGGCACCTACCAATAAACCCTGGTGGCACAATTATGAATAGAAGGTAGCAGTGCATTGCATATGTTGACGATATTGTTCTAATGACAAGAAACGAACAGGCACTGGAAGAGGCGTATACCTGTCTGGAGCATGCTTCGACCAACCAAGTGAAGAGCCAAAAGGCAAAATATTTGCCGATGAAGAAGAATGTCCAATTAGAAAGAATCCCAAATTAAAGTTAATGGCAGCGAATTTGAGAGAGTAGATAGTATTAGATATCTTGGTTCCCTCTTGACGTCAAAAAATCATATGGCAATGGAAACTCAAGACAAACTAGCCATGGAAAATAGGTGCTGCTTTTCTTTGCTGCCTATCCTAAAGTCCAGAAACATCAAACATCCATTCTAGAACCTCCAAGGTCCAGATTTACGAAACCGTATTGCTGCCATTAGTATTGTATGCTTCAGAAGCCTGGACCATGACTTCAGCCCGAGAAGATTCAAGAAGACATAAACTCAGTACCAGAATAAAAATCTGAACCGCCTCTCAACCAACAAACGATTAGTTTTTCTAGTAGTATGTACTATAAGCTGTTTCCTACTATAAGACGATTATAGCGTAACGCAGATAATAATGATAGAGCACTTATAACTGATTAGTTATTAATTCGAGTGATATGATTATATTTAACCAAAACAATGTTCAATTTTCGACATTTTTTCAACATTTGTCGTCCTTTGTAGGGCTTATGTCGAGCGTCCCGATACAATGTTATTGTCATTAGGTTAACTAACACTTGCTTTAACGCACAGCTGTGTTAACCCTGAGAACAGGCAAATTCGATTTTGATTTTTCTCGGTGTGCGTCAGTTTGCTAACCCAACCGTATTAAAAGAAGCTCACAACTGACAATCACTGCGAATATTTTACAACATTATGTCGTTACAATTATTACTTGAGGAACATCCGAAATAAAAGGATCGAAGTGAACACGATGATGTAATGAAGATAGGAAATATAATGAAGATAAGAGAAATATACAATACTGATAATATCGAATTCAAATTATAATAAACTAAGAATTAGAACTAATACTGATAGACTAAACCGCATAGACTGGCGCGCGCGCGCGCGCGTCTGGTCATCGGACGAAACTGTTCGTAGTACGAAGAAGCGGCTTCAGATAGCGCTGCATGTATCCTTTCTACACAAAAGTGCCACACGGTTCTTTGTAATAGGTTTTCAGTATTTTCCTTTTCCCAAGAGGAGATATATATCAGCCGTAGATGCAGGCGTGCGCCCCCCCCCCAAACCGTTCGCTATTTATTATATGTAACTAACGTACATAAATTGTTACATAAATTAAAACTAATTTAGTTTATGCTACACACTGTAATTACGAAGAACTCTGAGCATCAAATACACCACTGGTTTCGGTTATATTATTATTTATAAAGTTATAATTTAAGAAATATGCCTGTCTGATAAATTATAATATTTTTTTGAAAACAAGTAAAAATTAATTCCTAATGTACCTATATTTTATTTTTAATACTATTTAAAAAGTAAAATAAAATTTAGAAGTTAATGAGTACTTTAACGTACAATAACTTAGAAATCAATTCCATAATAAATTTATTCAGAATTGTTTTACGATTTCTTGCCTTTTTTGTATAACTTTCCTAATAATGTTAAAAGAATCATTATGATCTTAAATAAAGATTCGTAAGGTTTTATGTTGTGGGCTATAACAAAACTATGTGGGCTAACAGAACTATGTGACTAACGACCACGAGAAAGACAATTTTCTGTGATTTTTTTTCAAACGCTATCACATCGTATTCACGGATACCAGAGACCAGATACTCCACGCAAAGAAAAGGGAAATGTGGATCCGCACCTGAAACAGTGATGTGGTTGAGTGGTCGGTGCTAAACCACCGAATGTGCTGCCAGGAAGTCAGAAGCTGTTCCAAAGGTTCTAAGATTTCCTATGCATATTAAAGGAACGTGTACGCACTACCAAGCACTGCACATTGGATTTCGTGGGCAGTGAGGAGATTACAAATTGTAACAAATGAAATGTTTTCTTGCAAATGAGGAACGCTTCTGTGACACTTTGCAATTGACGATATAAAATTCAGTGCTTAGGTATAGCCTTATTTCCTGTCTCGTTCCAGACATCTACGGGCTGTTATGACACAACTTCATTTACTTCCTTAAGTTCTCTCCTCCGTCGCCAATGTGTTTTCATTTTCTGGCTCACTCTTGCTCGTTCTTCTTCCGATAACAGCCTCTTTGTTCTCTTGGTTTCTCTTCGAGCAGATTCCCCTACCTCTGCAATTTCCTTTCTGAACACTTCTCTGTTTCCTGAATCTTCCTCCCTGATCCAGATTTTTCTAGATCCCCATGAACTTCTTCCATCTACGGTACTTGTATCTTACTGTTATCCTGGAAGTTCTCCTTGTTTGGTATCCTTTATTGTTCCCTTTGTCTACTGTGTCCGTAGAAGCTATTCGTATTTTCTTAATCGTGGTAGAGACTTTCTCAAACTTTTCATACAACACTTGGTTTAGTTTGAAATAAAACGTAAACTTATTTACTGAGATTTTTCTGGCTGCTGTGATTTTTTTCAGAAAACTTCGTTCTTTTTATTCTATTTCCGAGAGCCCACTACTAGGTATCTCTCTACCACATACAGGCATTCCTCTTTGACTGTTGCACTGAAGTCTGAATCTGGCCTGGTTTTTAGTGATCTGGATTTGTAAATCTTCCAGCATATTCTGAACACCATTTCCATGTTTTTGTCAGTGCTAATGTTTTCATATAATCTCATTTTATATAGCATGTATGCCAACTTAAAAATGTAAAATTTTCCTACACCACATTTTGCCACTGAAATTTTACAAGGAAAATAATTCTTGTGTACTGTAGCCGCAGAAGTAAAATATATCGTCAGCATCTAGGCTCAGATCACGTAACCTCTACTAGAGTATTTTTGTGAAATTTCAGAGAGCTGAAATAATAACCGACCAGTGCTGACGTAATGGTGCAGATTATTTACCTACGGCAATGCCGTGGACACACGTAGCCGGGGTATACGTTACAGCAGATGGTACGGCCGTAGATAAGCGGTTTATGTAAATGGTTTGTTTTTTAGAGAGAACTCGGAGAGTCGATTGCAAAATATGATAACCGTTATACTGCCGCCTTGTAATAGTCACATCTTCTGGCTCTCTGTACAATAAATCCAGTTTACGGCAAGAATTATTTCTACGTCTGGCCGTTCGCTGTACATTTATCTGTATATAAATGTTCTGGTTGTACTTGCGTATCTGTACTACAATATCATCCGTTTTTGTCCACGTTCTCTCTCTCTCTCTCTCTCTCTCTGTGCCCCTCCCTATCTCCTTCATTGTCTATGCGTCTCTTCTGAACCAAACATTATATCTTTCATAACGTCTATTTTATTTTTGTTCTTTTACAATGTTTTAAAAATTCCAAACTTTAAAATCATAAATTAAATAAAACAATAAATGACCTCATGAAGACAGGCGGTAGTAGATTTAATAGTAACTTTTGCTTACAATGCAATTACTTTATTTAATATAAATAATAACTCTTTAAAAGGAATGGTTAAGTTAAATTGTAGGTACAGAAGGTCCTCAGCTTCCATAAATAATGCTTTCCGTGTACCAAATTCGAACCACTGTACAGTAGTGTACTTTTATTTCGTTACATGTATACGGTTTATATTTTTATTTACTGTAGTGTTTCTGTTGCACATGCTGCAACATGTTACAGGTTCTATAGACTAGATTGCACTGTACTGTACTGAAATCGGATATTATTCTCGCTTAACTTTACAATTATATGGCTATTGTTACTAAAATAAATACGTAATACAATATCATGCTAAATTAAAATTGAACAAGATAAGCGAGTTCTCAATTTGTACTCGATTGTCAGGTTGTGTAATTTGGGATGTGTCTGGCGGTAACTTTTGAAGTCGTCAACCGATTTAAGTTAAACGTGGTACGAATGTGCGTACTTTTGCCTCTACAGACTTCTATTTTTTGAGATCGATCGCTTCAAAAAAAAAAAAAAAAAAAAAAGGTGGCGTGCGAGAGACAAAAATGTAAGGAGGTAAAAATTACGAAAAAATTACAAATCCGTGTGATTTTCCTGAATACCAGAGCCCAAAAAAAGCGATAAAAATTCGGAAATAATTTTAAATTCCATTTAACGTCAGACTAAAAGGAATTCTAATAAAACTCCGAATGTAGTCTTTACTAGGAAAAATTTAAGAAAATTATAAAAGTTTATGTACGGGAGCAAGTTATGAAAATTTCTATTTAAAATATAAATTTGTTTTTTAAAAATTATTTTTCAGAATTACAATCTCTCAGAATCGATAACAAATTTTGGGTCGCCTGCAAAAAGTTTGTAAGTTATTCTTAATTTCGTAGTGACCGTCAATCAATGAATTTTAATGATAAAGGGTTTGCGAGGATCGGTCAAAATAGTATAATACAAATTTTAAATTATTTGTGTCGACGTTGCGACAATATTGTTATGCTGCGAAATACACAACGCCAAACTCAGTTGTTGTTTGGTGTCATAACAACTCAGCAACAATTATCATGAATATGACAATAAGTGTCATGAAGTTTCGACACAAATAATTTAAAATTTGTGTTATACTTTTTGACCGATGCTCGCAAACCCTATATCATTAAAATTCGTAAGTTATGTTAACTAAAAAAAACTGTATATATTGTTACCAGTTACGTATCTTTATGAACAGTGTTAAACGTAGGCTTATAGATATGCATGTAAACGTACATAAAGTTAAAAGCTAGAGGTTCATTATTTGTCATTCAGGCAATATGGTGATAAAGACTAAAAAATCAGTGTAGTACATTTGTCATTTTACAAAAAAGTAACATAGTAATCGGGGTTTCCGTAATGTTTTTGATAACTGAAATATTATTTAATATTGAAATTTACCAAATAACAAAAATAATTCCTTCAAAATAGCGAGAAAATTCAGAGAATGTGCTAGTTTTTTTTATTTTTTACGTTACTAAAGTTTATAAACAGGGTCTGTAAAACAGCCTTCTGTAAAGTATTATTATGCAAATATAAAACAATCACATAACACTTTTCATTTTTGCTGTTAAACTAATGATAATTATTCAAAACTAATAATACTAAAAAAAAACTTAGGTATTAAAATCGTAAAATTGTTAAATTGTTTGTGATAAAATATGATGTAGGCCTACATCTTATTTTTCACTTTTGATTGTGAGGAGTAAACCATGATGTGGAAAAAAGTGGCGAAACACCTGATGACCTGGGTGGCAATTGCCATGCAGGTGCAGATTAAAAAAAAAAACAGGAATACGTACAATTGTCTATAAGCTTAGTTACTTCCTCATCCCTCCGTCAGTGTGGAATATACTAAAGTCCGAAGCTGTAAACCTACTACGAAGGTTTAATAAAGATGATCAATTTATAATGCCCAAAAAGAGGAAAATGTACCAATTTTGAATGTCCAAAAGTAGAGCATCGCTTGTACTATTATTCACTGATTTTTTTTTCTCTACAAATCAAGCGTAAAAGTTAACGAAAACCAATAAAGGAACCGGCTCTTGATTTTTCGTACGGTTTGTTGGCAATAATAAGTTTACATAAGAACACGCAACAGCATGCTATACGGGTAGGTGTATGTACTGACGCTCACGTTCATCATTTGTGTGTGTGTGTGTGTGTGTGTGTGGGTGCTTTTGCACCCATTTTAAGGCCGCTGACAAAGACAGGTTATGTTAAAAAGAATATCTAATAAAACGGGAATTATGTTCCGCCTGGGAGTTCGCAATTGGATTAGTGTTCTTTATTTGGGCACCGACTTTCCAGGGGATTTGATATAATCTTAGCAGAAAGATCGCTGCCGTGCTGCGGCAAAATATAAATTCGCGAAAACAGCAGCAGATTACGTTTTGTTCTACTGTGTGATTCAGCTGAGTCTTTTTTTGTTTTACTACGGTTGAGTTTGTTTCGTTGTTTCGTATTTTATTTGTTGTAACAGCAGTACTTTTTTGTCAGCGAATGTTATTATAATAAAAATTTAAATCGTTTTTCTAGTAAACGAACTTAACAATCCCCCTGAGGAACAAATTTTTATTTATGTGTAGGCCTATTTATTCAAATTTATCAGTTGAAATTAGAATAAGGCATACTAGCAAATACGCCTTACTATGTTCAGTCAAATATTGTTCAAAGTATATTATTAACTAGGAATACAAAGATACTTATCTACCCCCCCCGCACCATGAGACTAATATTATCTTACGCATCTGAGGCCTGGACAATATTAAAAAAGGATGAAACCAATCAACAAACTTCTCAAAAGATGGCCTTGAGGAGGATTTTGGGAGCTGTGTCTAAGAACGGCGTGTAGCGGAAGCGTACAAAATATATACAATAAGGAGCCACCAGGAACCCGGTTAATAAAATCAATGTGGTTTAACTGTACTGTATTGTCCGCAGTCAAAAAAGTGAACTAGAAAGGGAAATCATGATAGAAAAGAAAAGAGCCAGACCGAAACTAAGGTAGTTAAATGTGATAACTGGATTGAATATGATATGAGGAAGGGTGGCGCTCAGAATTGGTAGATATTGGCTTGGAACCGTGACAAATAATCATCTGTCGTAGACGAAGCCGAGGCTCACGTAGCGCTCTATATCGCCAGAGGTGAGAAATATATAGCTAGATAGATAGATAGATAGATAGACAGACAGATAGGTAGATAGAGATGGTTGGATAGATAGATAGAGAAGGGAGGAGAGTGAGAGAGAATTTAATTCAGTTAATCTAATTAGTAAAAATGTGAACAGTCAAATGAAAATATTAAAAATGTACTGAATTAGAATGACCAGGTGTCCGGTTTTTGTCCCCTTTTTTCGCCTTTGCACTATAGTCATCATCATTATCATCTTCACACCACGGCATAGGCAAGGTGCTACCTGTTCCGCCTACAAGGATCCTACAGTCATCTCTTCCTGAGTCTACCCACACACCTGTGTCCTATAGGTTTACATTTCCAGACTTGTTTGGTCAGTCTTGAATCTGACATTCTTACTAAGCGTTCTTTCTACCGTTCTTTGTAATCTTTTAATCTTTCATTCAAGTTAAAAACGTGTAATTCTTCTCTTATGACCTCGTTCCTTATACGATCAAGTTTAGAATACCTTTTAATTCCTCTTATGAATGCCATTTCCGAAGCTTGTATTTTACTTTCTTGTCTTTTGGTTGTCGCCCACAATTCACATTCATAAGGCAGTACAGGGACCATGGCGGCCTTTGAAAAAATTTAATTCTATATCTCAATGTACCCCGGGGAAAAATCCGTTGTCCCGGGAAAAAATTAAAGTGACGGAAAATATTTCGTTTTTCCAAGAAACATTAAACAGCTCCTCAAAATGTTTAAGATCTACACAAAAACTAGATTTAAAAACAATTAGTATTTTTTATATCCGGCCTGTTGGGTGTTCTGTCGCTTCTAATTACAAGGAATGTCGAATATCGCATTTTACAGCATCGATCTTAACATATTCACAACCTTCAGTAGTTCGAACAGAACTTCAGAAACACTCTGAATCTACAAGCGTATAGTGTAATTTGTTTAGCATTTCCGGGGACTAACACACCAATGGAAAGAGTGTTTTCAATAATGAATTCTGTCTGGACAGACGAGAAAAATAGATTTCACGCAGATGCGCTAAAATCAATTAACATTATCAAGACTCGTTTCAAAGTCATCTCATGTACAAATGTCGACGAGTCTACTTTGGAAAATGATGTCAGTGGATGTCTATATTGTTCAATAAATTACAAGATATAAATTACTAAGTTATAATTTGACTCGCCCTCATATCTTTAGTAACTCCTTAATATTAATTACCTTAGATGTTTAGATAACTACAGCAAATAATCAATATACGTGACTAATATTTATAGTATATGCACGTATTATATACGTTGTAATATAACATTGTGTTACTGTTCTATGGTGTTCTAAAATTCTGATGTAATCAAGCCCCACAAGTTGGGTTCGCCAATTTTGTAATATAACTTTGATTGAGTGGGTATAATGAAATAAATAAAAGGTTGATGTATGTAGATTGTGCTCTCCTGTAAGTCCCACTGGTTGTGCTAGCTGATTTTGTAATAAAACGATATTGCAAAATATAGCTTAATTTATAATATGTGTAGTACGTAGCTAATATCTTCTTGTCTTCTAAGCTCTCACTGCTGGTCTTCACTTTGGTAATATATAATTGTAATTGTAATGGTGTTCTGGGATAATATTACCCAGATTGACTTTTATGGTGCGTAGGTGTAGTAATGACGTTCCGCTCCGGGAGACGTCGATTTGGTAATGTTCCTAAAAAATGCTGTTATCAAATGTTCTTGGTGTATGTTGTTGTTGTAGCAATTTGAAATGTGATATTATTTTATAATTCTGAAATAATTGTTTTCGAGGTGTTTATATTCTTAAAATTTAGTAATAAATTGAGATTATTGATTGTAATTATAAATAGTATGGTATGGTGTGTCTTCTAGTAATGATCTTCCCTTCGTTAAATTTATTAAAAAGACAATCCACTTTGAATTAGGCGCGAACAGCTCCCTTCTTCTTCCTCTTGAAAGGTTGTAATTCGCATATATTGCCTTTAAAGGTTGTCGAGTTTTCTTTATTAATTAATGGTTATATTCCTTTATTAAAGAAATCAAATTCAATTCACTAGATAACAAGCGTTTATTCAACAAAATAATGAATTTGCTTAATTGAAAACAATGTTATAATGCCGTATCGACTCACTCAGGTCCGGTCGATCTATGACTTTTATATTGGTATTATACACATATAGGTTCTTTTAACGGTTATTTATAAAAAAGCCAGAGAAGGTCAGGGTCAGAAAGTATAACACTTACAATGCTGAAAATGTATTAAAATTAAACAATAGAATGGTAATTAGTAATAATAAAAGTTTATATATAATTTTTATTCACCACAGTTCCGCAAACAGTCGACTGGTTGTGTTGATGAGATCAGTCAAAGTGGCCGTCTGGCGCATGCGTGGATTTCACCTTCTAACATTGACAAAGTACTTGTGGAATAAATATGTTCCTTCTGCGATTAAATCCTCTTCGTACTCGTTTAATCTCTTCTTGGGTATAGTTTAATGTCACTGGAGTAAGATGGAAAAGTCACTGGGTGTAAAAATGTTGTTAAATAAGTAGATCAATTGGTGTTTATGTGTGTCCGTTTAACCTCGAATATTCACTTGGTATTTGGTGTGATTCCAGTGTTATTTCGTTTAAATAGTGATATGTGATGCTGTTTATAGGTGTTATGTAGTTCATAGGGCAACTTCACCACTTCACAATGATTAGAATAGTTTAAAATTTAATTTTGACACAAAAACTGATTCCGAACTTTAGTTATACGTAATCGCCATTAAGGTTGGGTTTTATAAAATATTCACGTCAAGTGTGGTCTTCAATGTATAATAATGAACTGCCTGGATTTCCTTCGTCATCCGAAACGTCTTAGCCAATTTAATATTAAAAGACATTGTTTAAAATTGCCATAACTTCCGACACACTTTAATTTCGTGCACTATGCTTATAAAGTAAATTCGTTATTACTTAACTGTTTGAAATATAAAATACATATTCGTTTTCACTATTCTATTCTACTTATTTTGATAGTAATTAAGTTAGTATTACAAAGTTTTATCTGAAAATTATTTCTTATAATTTTTTGGGAGGTAGGCCTAAAATTATACTTCCCTGTCTTCTATGTAAATAATAGCCATTTTAACTAATATAATTATTATTCTATGAAATCTGAAATTTGTATAATTATCAATTCTCACTTATTTTATTGCAATTTAGTATATTAATGATGGTTTTTTCATATAATTCAGTTGTATATGATTCCCCTTCTGATAAAGTTAGTGAACCTATTTCAGTTTCAAATGGTATTTCATTATACAAATAAATAATTTTACTCATAGAATGACCATATCTTTAGAAAGCCTTATTTAAATAGTATTTAATATGTTGGGTGTATCTTGCCTAAATATTGTCAGTTTGACTGGTTTATAAGATTAGGTTTATTAATTATTCTGCATTTTAACTTTATTATATTGCCTAGATTTGAATTGTGGCTATTTGCAGAATGTTTTACTAATGTAATTATTTTATTTCCTTCTCTGACTTCTGACTCTGATATATTTGATTAAAAATTAGTTCTCTGATCTGGCATAACAGTAATTATAGATTATACAATTAAAATATAACACCCAGATATATAAAACTGGTGTTCTTAATAACATTGTTTTGGTATATCACCTAATAACATAATAAAAAGTATTTCTACAACATTGGAATGTTATCTAATTTTAGATAATGCATTCCTAAATTAACATGAACAATAAAATAACAATTATAATACTAATATTTCTTATGACTAACCCTTACTTATCTAAATGCTATATTTAATTAGAACCCCACATTTGGATCCATATATAATTGTTAATACCTTCTACTACTCCATCATAAACAGTTAGTTCTGTAATTCCCCATTTTATAAGATTTATGCCCCCTCTTAAAGTATAACCCTGGCTATCTAAGTTATATTCCATTCTATGGAATGTTCATACAGTTTTAGTAGCTTTTTATTAGTAAAATTACTACTTCATTATCAAAGTAGGCACTGTTCACAAAACTTAAAGTTTGTTACTTTGTACTGCTACTCATGCACCTTTCTTAAAGTTTATTAGTTATAATTTGATCACTTACACCTTTCCATGGTAAATTATTACTATATTTACTAGTCTTTTTCTAGTTTTTAATATGAAATATTCAACCATGGGGGAACTGTGAAGATTTGTTTATGCACATTACACAATAACTTTTTGAATGCACTAATATTTACTACAGCTAACACTTTTAGTTTTTTGTCAGTTTTACAGTGTGTTATATGGTTTTTTAATGTGTTATACTTTCTTTTTTGGGCATTCATTGATTTTGGGGTTTTTTGGGGGTTCTTTCCCTATGGAGTTTTTGTTTTATATGGGTCGTCTTAATTATTCTTCTTTCTTCTTGAGTTTGGTTATTCTTCCTTCTTCTGTAGTTTTGGATTATCCTTCCTTCTTCCTTCTTCTGTAGTTCTTATTTTTATTATTCTTCCTTCTTCTTTGAGTTTGGTTCTTCTTTATTCTTCCTTCTTCCTTCTTCAGTAGTAGTAGTTTTAATTAGTCTTCTTTCTTCTTTCTTCAGTAGATTTAGTTTGTTCTTCTTTCTTCAGTAATAGTAGTTTTAATTATTCTTCTTTCTTCTGTCTTCTGTATCTTTGATTGTTCTTCTTTCTTCATTCTTCAGTAGTAGTAGTTTTAATTAGTCTTCTTTCTTCTGTCTTCTGTATCTTTAATTGTTCTTCTTTCTTCGTTCTTCAGTAATAGTAGTTCTAATTATTCTTCTTTCTTCTGTCTTCAGTATCTTTGATTGTTCTTCTTTCTTCAGTAATAGTAGTTTTAATTATTCTTCTTTCTTCTGTCTTCTGTATCTTTGATCGTTCTTCTGTCTTCATTCTTCAGTAGTAGTAGTTTTAATTAGTCTTCTTTCTTCTGTCTTCTGTAGTGGTAGTTTTGACTATTCTTCCTTCTTCTGTAGTTTTTCGCCGTGTATGCCTTCGTTTCTTCTGGTCTGGTTTCTTTGACGGGGTATATTAATTGCCTGCTTCTATCTTACCTGGGTAATTTTGTTATTATCATTTTTAGTCTTCTGGGTTTTTAAATTTGTATTATATTATATTGTTTGCAGAAATTTTCTTTATTCAACCTTTCTTGTGAATATATTATTAAACAGTGCATTTTAATTAATTCTCATCTGGATAGTCCATATCTTAGAGCTTTATTAATGATCATTGAGTAATGTATTTGTGTGGATTATCTGTCATGCTACAGATTGCTCTCTTCCAGAAGTGATTAGTTCAGATCATACTTAGTTTGTCTGAAATAATTGCTTATGACATTATATTATAAATTATATTTCTTTTACTTCCTTCACATTTCTAAAAATTTTTTCTCCTATATTTTTGAGCTTATCTATATTTCATTATTAACTGGATTCTTACTGATAGTAATAGTCATCTGAGGTTCGTTATTTTTTATTTTTCCATTTTCTTCTTAACTCGTTTCTTTATCCTTGGGATATTTATTCCCTAAAATTCCCTAACACGTTAGCTGGGGCAGTGTCCAGAGGGGCTCTGTAGGCATCTCACTCTGCTGGCCATACTACGTCATTTATTGATTACAGAGGTAAATCATCTCTGACCAATACATAATAATACTGCTGGACTTATCTCAGACAGTCATTAATAAAATTATATAAGAATAGTCCACCTTATGACTATTAAAAAAAAATTAAATATCTTTGGATATTTCACTTCGTATACGAACAGATCTATTTATATATCTATCTTAGTGAATCTCTATCTCAGTTATTTTTCTCAATGGTTAGCTCTGCTGGCATTTTATTTCTCCTTGTGATTGGAAGCTGGTATAATATAATCATCACTTATTATTCAGTGTAAAGTTTTTAATTCTCTGTCATTTTTTGACTGTTATCACAATCTCCTTCTGGTCATTGGTAGCATATATTTTGTATTATATTTTTGTTCCTTTATTAATTCTTGTGAATCGTTCCACTAGTATTATGTTTTTTCAATTACTCTTTTAATTGTCTTTCTTATAACTGACATTTATATATGATCATCTTTTTCTTATGGACTTATTTATATATGGTTTTTTCTTTCTTTTTTAAAATTTTATTCTGCTCTTGCTTTTTATCCAAATGCACTCTTTATTATTAATGTCATATGTTTAATATCTCTGTTTATTTGACATAAAATTCTCATTAATTTCACTTCACAATAAGTTTATTAATTTAAATGGTATCAGTGGTTTGTATTGCCATTTCTTTATTCTGGAAAGTTTTTCAGAATTGGTCCCTTATATAATTGTTTGTAATGTGTTATCCAAATTCTTTTTCTCCTTGTTCATTTCTAAAAGTTGTTTTTAAAATAAGGTAGTAAATTGTTTTTACTTGGGTTTTTGAATTTTGATGATTTAATTCAAAATTCATTTTCTCTTTGATTCATAAATTGTTTCCTAAATGGTAGGCAGTAAGTAGTCATTACTTCATTTTTGAATTTAGTGGTTTAATTCAAAATTCATTTTCTCTTGTCCATAAATTGTTTTCTAAATAATAGGTAGTAAGTAGTCATTACTTCATTTTTGAATTTTGAGATTTAATTCAAAATTCATTTTCTTCTTGATTCATAAATGGTTTTCTAAATAATAGGTAGTAAGTAGTCATTACTTCTTTTTTGAATTTTGAGATTTAATTCAAAATTCATTTTCTTCTTGATTCATAAATGGTTTTCTAAATAATAGGTAGTAAGTAGTCATTACTTCTTTTTTGAATTTTTACTTTAATATTATTTCTTCCATACATTCAATTACTCATAATATTTTTTCATAAATATGGTTAACATATCATATTATTACCCTAAATATGGTATTAGCTCTCTTCTTTTCTTTATTTCAAATGTACTTCTTATAATTATTTTTCTTTTAAATACCCAGGTTGAAGATTTTTATTAGGTTGGACAATTGCTCATAATTTCTTTTTCTTTGACGTAGTTTTTTGCTGTTGCCGGTTATCATAACATCAGTCCCTTTTTGTGGAGGTGTATGGTATTGGACTTAACCGTAGTCTGTCACTTTAGTTGCTCTCATCGTCCGGATGACCATAGTCTTCATCATCGTTCCGGTACTAGTGACATCTCTGGCCTTTGTTTTGTATTTAATTTTCCTAGCTGCTATTCCTTTGTTTGCTGCTAAGCTTATTCGGCTCCCTCTATCATAGTGTTTTATATACCAGTACGTCTCTGGTCCATCAATGATCAATGATACCATTGACAATCTACCATATATCTCCATCCCTATTGTATTCCATTTACCTCTGATCACTTCCCCGTGGTAAACTACTGTCTGCTGGTAAACCATTTCTGAGATTACCATCAATCTATTTCCATAATTCCTGGAACTCACGATTTCTTCATTGTTGGTAATAGGGATATTATCATTATCAAATAAACCATGGTTCATCATTTCCATTTCTTCCCTTGTTTTCATTAATTTCTTTGGATGCCTCTTTCTCATTTCCTTTGGTTTCACTTCCATATCCTTAGTATCTTCTTTGTTCCCGTTCGTTTTCTTTTCAGGTAACACTATCACTGGCTCCATTGTTTTATTGTTTGGTATTTCCTTTCGTTCTGGTTTGTTGTTGTCCAGTGTCTTATCCAATTCTTCATCCAAGGATGTGACGTTTTTATCTATTTCACTCAAACCTTTCTTCAAGATTTGTCTGTATTCTTTTCTATCCCTTCTTTCCTCTTCCCTGTCTTCTTTCATTTCCTTATGCCATCTTCGGTTATCCTCCCTTATTTCTTCTCTTAACCGTTGGTAGTCCTCTCTTAACTCTTTCCTTAACTGTTGATGATCACTTTCGATTTTCTTATTGGTTTCTTCCATCTTTTCTTCCAAATTCTTCTTATTTTCTTCCATTTTCTTTTCCACCTTTTTACTGGTTTCCTCAATTCTCTTATTGGTCCTTTCTATTTTACGGCCCAATTCTTCTTTTGTTTCTTGGTTGTCCTTCTTCAATTCTTCCCTTAAAGATTGGTTATCATTCTTCAAATCTTCAAATCTTTTATTATTTTCTTCTGTGGTAGAATCCATTTTCTTGCTTAATTCTTCCTTAGTTGAATCCACTTTCTTACTGGTCTCTCCTATGTCCTTTTTCAAATCTTCTCTCATTTGCATGAACATTTCCATTAATTTGTCCATTTTACTTTCCTTTGTAGTTTTAGTTTTTTCTATCTCCTGGTCTTGGACCTGGACGTCCCCTATTTGAGTGGGTATTTCGGGTTGTTCCTGTTCCACCCGTTCTATTATCTTTTCCACGTCCTCCACTGGTGTCGCCTCCTTATCCTCCATATCGAGTTCTTTCTCGGCCTCCGCCGCTCTCTTCTTTGATGTGGCACGACGCATTATTTTCCCTGATTCCCTGGCTGGGTAACCGCTGCCAAGCTGAATTAGGAATTGGGTAAGTAATTACAGTAATTTCAACCCCTAATTACAGCCCTTTAGTTGGACGCCAAATTATGTAATATAACATTGTGTTACTGTTCTATGGTGTTCTAAAATTCTGATGTAATCAAGCCCCACAAGTTGGGTTCGCCAATTTTGTAATATAACTTTGATTGAGTGGGTATAATGAAATAAATAAAAGGTTGATGTATGTAGATTGTGCTCTCCTGTAAGTCCCACTGGTTGTGCTAGCTGATTTTGTAATAAAACGATATTGCAAAATATAGCTTAATTTATAATATGTGTAGTACGTAGCTAATATCTTCTTGTCTTCTAAGCTCTCACTGCTGGTCTTCACTTTGGTAATATATAATTGTAATTGTAATGGTGTTCTGGGATAATATTACCCAGATTGACTTTTATGGTGCGTAGGTGTAGTAATGACGTTCCGCTCCGGGAGACGTCGATTTGGTAATGTTCCTAAAAAATGCTGTTATCAAATGTTCTTGGTGTATGTTGTTGTTGTAGCAATTTGAAATGTGATATTATTTTATAATTCTGAAATAATTGTTTTCGAGGTGTTTATATTCTTAAAATTTAGTAATAAATTGAGATTATTGATTGTAATTATAAATAGTATGGTATGGTGTGTCTTCTAGTAATGATCTTCCCTTCGTTAAATTTATTAAAAAGACAATCCACTTTGAATTAGGCGCGAACAGCTCCCTTCTTCTTCCTCTTGAAAGGTTGTAATTCGCATATATTGCCTTTAAAGGTTGTCGAGTTTTCTTTATTAATTAATGGTTATATTCCTTTATTAAAGAAATCAAATTCAATTCACTAGATAACAAGCGTTTATTCAACAAAATAATGAATTTGCTTAATTGAAAACAATGTTATAATGCCGTATCGACTCACTCAGGTCCGGTCGATCTATGACTTTTATATTGGTATTATACACATATAGGTTCTTTTAACGGTTATTTATAAAAAAGCCAGAGAAGGTCAGGGTCAGAAAGTATAACACTTACAATGCTGAAAATGTATTAAAATTAAACAATAGAATGGTAATTAGTAATAATAAAAGTTTATATATAATTTTTATTCACCACAGTTCCGCAAACAGTCGACTGGTTGTGTTGATGAGATCAGTCAAAGTGGCCGTCTGGCGCATGCGTGGATTTCACCTTCTAACATTGACAAAGTACTTGTGGAATAAATATGTTCCTTCTGCGATTAAATCCTCTTCGTACTCGTTTAATCTCTTCTTGGGTATAGTTTAATGTCACTGGAGTAAGATGGAAAAGTCACTGGGTGTAAAAATGTTGTTAAATAAGTAGATCAATTGGTGTTTATGTGTGTCCGTTTAACCTCGAATATTCACTTGGTATTTGGTGTGATTCCAGTGTTATTTCGTTTAAATAGTGATATGTGATGCTGTTTATAGGTGTTATGTAGTTCATAGGGCAACTTCACCACTTCACAATGATTAGAATAGTTTAAAATTTAATTTTGACACAAAAACTGATTCCGAACTTTAGTTATACGTAATCGCCATTAAGGTTGGGTTTTATAAAATATTCACGTCAAGTGTGGTCTTCAATGTATAATAATGAACTGCCTGGATTTCCTTCGTCATCCGAAACGTCTTAGCCAATTTAATATTAAAAGACATTGTTTAAAATTGCCATAACTTCCGACACACTTTAATTTCGTGCACTATGCTTATAAAGTAAATTCGTTATTACTTAACTGTTTGAAATATAAAATACATATTCGTTTTCACTATTCTATTCTACTTATTTTGATAGTAATTAAGTTAGTATTACAAAGTTTTATCTGAAAATTATTTCTTATAATTTTTTGGGAGGTAGGCCTAAAATTATACTTCCCTGTCTTCTATGTAAATAATAGCCATTTTAACTAATATAATTATTATTCTATGAAATCTGAAATTTGTATAATTATCAATTCTCACTTATTTTATTGCAATTTAGTATATTAATGATGGTTTTTTCATATAATTCAGTTGTATATGATTCCCCTTCTGATAAAGTTAGTGAACCTATTTCAGTTTCAAATGGTATTTCATTATACAAATAAATAATTTTACTCATAGAATGACCATATCTTTAGAAAGCCTTATTTAAATAGTATTTAATATGTTGGGTGTATCTTGCCTAAATATTGTCAGTTTGACTGGTTTATAAGATTAGGTTTATTAATTATTCTGCAATGTAACGATAACAGTCAATGAAAATTGTATTAATAAAATTGTCGTGTGACTGAAAAAATTAAACAAGTCGTTCTTATACGATATACGAATTAGTTAAGCCTCACATAACTGACCGTTACACAAGTAAAGGTTTACATAACGTTGTCTATCAGCTACCACCACGTTATATATATAACACTTCTGAAGAAATGTTGACCGTTATTTTTTTAAACAAAAATTCTTTCTTTGGGTAACTATCAGATAAGAACGACCGTACGTATCGGCGTACTGTATAAAGCCGTTATTTCTTACCTCCATTCTGAACTGTTTCAAAGACGAAATAACTCTTACCGAATTTAATGTTGTAGCCATTACTTCACACGTTGTTTGCAAACTCTGTCCGCAGTGTGTACCGACTCAGCAGCTTCACACGGCTTCACTTACTGCAACATTTTCTGCTACATTAACCAACGTCGTTGCCTCCGACATCGGAAGCACTGTCTCAAACATTCTGGTTAACTTTCCCGAACTTTCTTTCCACATTTTGTTTTTTTGCGCTTAGGTTTTTCTTTGGCATCGTTAGTAGTTTTTCTTTAAACCACAGTATAATTTTTATTCTCTACAGTTGCAGTAATAATGTTTATTTTTGTGTAAGATAGAGTTTTAACGATCGAATTAACATATTCACGTACCTTCTCTTCCTCTCTCTGTCTCTCTTGACTCGTGCGATAAGTGTACTGAAATGAGTTACTACTTTGTATTACGAGATTAAGTCATTACGAGAGCGCGTTTGTTTTAATCTATACAGAACTAATGAAGGCGTTGAATAGCGTTATAAGGAACGTTGTTTGCAAACTCTGTCCGCAGTGTGTACCGACTCAGCAGCTCAGATGAAATTAAATACATTATTAAATAAATTACCCTAGAGGAAAGAGAGCAGTCAGGTAGGTAGCCTATACATTTTAGATAAGGCCAAGTGTACAGGGTTGAATAATATTAATAAACATCTTGCTGTTTCTAGTGAAGACCTTGAATTCATTCATAGTTGCTCATCATCATCATCATCATCATCATCATCATCATCATCATCATCATCAGCAGTAGCAGCAGCGGCAGCAGCAGCAGAAACAGCAGGGGGTACTAAACACTGATCGCGTCCTGACCTGTTGAAGGAGACCTAGCTAATAGTCTCTGACCAAACAACTATTTTCTTTTTACATTTCCCCAAACATTTCCCCATCTTGGTGCGTCATCTCAGTTTTGATATTCCTGCTTTCATTTTGCCAACTAGATTATACAGAATGAGTCGCTTTACAGGCTCCAACGGACCCGTTCTTAAAACACGACCATTCCTTCTTTTTTTAGCCTTCCCGTCTTTATCTTAGGATTATTTTCATCTCCTGCAATAGGTATAGAATTCTTCAGTTCTTCAGACAAATAAAATGGAACCAGCATATCGAGGGAATGGAAGATATGAGAGTACCTAAACAAGTAATAAGATACAGATCTTAAGGAAAACCAGATATAGGTAAACTAAGGAAGAGATGGCTTCAGTGATGGCAAACAGGCTGTAAGCCTATACCTTGACGTGGAGAAGAAGAACTTCTTCGCTTCTTCTATTTCTCAAAACACCTTCATTTACTGCTTTGAATATTCGCCTCAGTATATTTATCTCAAATACTTCCAGCGCGTATTCTTTGCTTGATGCTCAGAACCGAAGTTACTGAAGCACTGAGATAATTAGTGTTTTATAAAGGAGCCGGGTTCGTTACACGTGATAGCAATTTGGAGTTAACGTCCTTGTAATCCGAACGAGTCTCCGTTAGTAAACTCCGTCTTCTTTGCATTTCCTCTTACACAGCGTTTTCATTGATTAACAACAAACTCAAATGAGTAAATGCTTTTACTATTTGGAATCTGTCATATCCAAACCGATGTACTGTCCATATCTATCCATATATATTCGAGCCTGGAATTCTTTTCACTAACTTTTTTAATTTTCTTAATTTTTAGGCCAAGACATTTTGCAGATTTGTCCAAAATAAGAAATACTTCCTGAAATCGAATATATGATTACCTCAAAATAATCGATATCATGTTGACATAACTGAAAATTATCATATTCCTCACACCACGTGGCAAGACGCCGTAATATTTTTAATATCTTGTTTAACAGAGCGAGGACGTGCGAATTCATTATTCTTTCTATAAAACAGTAATGTATGGTTACGATGAGGAGACAGGAAACATGAGTGGTGTACATGACATTTTGCACGCATTGTGTAAGAGGCAGGATTACGCGATGCTCTCGGACATTCTGGATATTTCCAAATGAGCTTTACATATTGTGATCGGTTATTCTGCCGGTATCCAACTCAATCCTGTCACGTACTGTGCCACACAGGCTGACTATAAAAGCGATGTTTAGGAAGTCCCAGTCAGTCAGCCTCGTTGCAGTGTGTTGTGTGTTGCGAAGCGAAGTGATAAGGATTTGTTATCAGTTAGTTATTGTGACTTCCGATTCGCTGTGTGTGTTAACTGAAATTTAGTGTAAAGTGACAATTGAGAATTACTGTGTGTAATTAGGGTAACTAGGTGATGTCTCTTCTGTGTTACTTAATGCAAGTTGGACAATCGTAAACCAGAAGTATTGTTATGTACAAATGTCTTTGATTATTGAGAATAATACTTAAGTTTTGGGTAAAGAATTGTCTGGTGATCGTTAATTTTATTTCACTGTTACCACTGTAACAAGCTGTGGAACCGTCCCCGTCGTAACAATATTCTGAAGTGATAATTAATTATTCTAAACTATGAAAGGAATTGTTATTACCCGTACTAATTAATTTTAAATAGGGCTAAGAGAAATTCATTAAAAATATGGCATGGATAATTTTTGTTGTAAACTAACAGTTTTATAAACGTTATAAAAAGAACCAAATTTCGGGATGTACCGAAGAATACTGTTTGGAAAGTAATCACACTTCCGGGCAACACATAATGCATCGTCATTTGAAAAGAATGAAGCGTAAAAAGTACAGAGAACAAAAATAAGGATTCATAAAGGATGGGTAAGCCGGTCGTTGAAAAGGACTGAATGAAAGAAACATTATAAAACTTCAACAATACCGAAGGGGATAATGTTAATGGTAAGGCAGAGAGAAAGAGAGGAAAGGGTCTGGGAACAAGACTCGAGGAAGGAACTGAATGTACACACAAACCTTTCATCGATAAATGGGCAGATAGCGGCATAGTATTATGTTCGATGTTATTTTTAAGCACTCATCTTGATAACTGTCCATACGGCAATGAACGCCGTATTGTCTGCGTCCCCTTGTCCAACGTGGAAACAAACTGGAACTCTCACGCTCTCTAGAGACATTCGTTTGTTTAATGCGTACTAAGTAATCAGAATAATGGTAAGGTATTTTATATGAAAAATAATTAAATTATTTTCAAGTTGTGTCACAATTTTATAGATAAAAATGATTGTATACCCGAGTAATCAGACGATTTATAGAGGGATAATTTTTCTGTACTATTTAAGACAGTTTTATGATTTTGTAAAAGATCGCATTTAGTAAATCAAACATTCCATTTACATTTGTAGGTGGCGTGGAATTCATCCATAAGAAAATATTAAAACGACATTAACGACTTGTAAACGGTTTATTTAAAAAATTCTGTATAACACAATTACGTACAAAAAAGGTTAAATTCTTATTTTTCTCGTTTTGTTGTTACTGTCACAGTCTTGCCAACACTGGCCTTAATAGCTAACAATTAATTGGAAAAATCGATACCCAAAATAAATTGTGTTGTATAAAAAATGTTCAACTCAAGATAATATTTTAAAATAGTAAACAGTCACCATTATAGTAAGAAATAAATTATTATACTAGTAGTAATTAATTATTAATAAAATATGTTTCAAATATACGTAGTAGCTTATACATTCTTAACGGCAATATAAACTTCTTGTTCTCCAAAGCGTTACAACCCTGTGTGGACCTTGGCTTCATTCACTATTGGCCTCCACTCACTGTTTTGTCCTGCTATGCGTCTCCAATCCCTGATTCCCATCCTTCTTCCTGCTACAGCCATCGCCTTCTTCGTCTTCCTATCCCTAACCCCTCCCACTTCACCATACAGGATTCTATTCTCTTTGGTTGCCTGTCTCAACGCATTCTCTCCACATGGCCTGCTAGCTAATCTGATTGGACTAGATAAATCGTACTGTATCTTACGAGTACAGTATCTACTATGTCATAGTTGTCATTCATCCTCCAGACTTGACATCCTCCTTCTTTTACAGGGCCATAATGTTCATTATTTTTTCCGTTCAAACATTTTTAAACTGGAGCTATCTGCTGTTGTAAGGCTTCTGATCATATGTTACAACTGGCCTGATCGGAGTTCTATTAAAGCTTCATGTTAGCAGGTCGGGAGATTATTTTGGCTCTGAAGAGGTTCATATTACATGGTATGCTCAGTTTCCAGCAATTGGCTTCTTTTTGATTTCTTCTGATATGTGGTGTGTATTATCCAGATCCGTCCCTCTTTCTACACCTTAAAATGCATAACTCCCTATTTTAAAATTTTATTAGCTTCTTGCCTCTATGCACTCATTTTCATGGACGTATTTAGTTTTCTATTCATTCATTTTAAGGCAATTTGGCATCCTGATCTCTCCAGACTTCGAAACATTTCTACAAGAGCTGTCATATTTCTGGTAACCAGAACGATATTATCCGCGTTAGCATGAAGCTGTGTTAGCCCGTAGGTGATATTTCCATAGTATCAACATTCTGCATTACCATGCACAAAGTTATAGATTCAAGAGCATGGCTGACATGACATCCTAACGCCACTAGCTGTTTTCAAAATTCTGCTCATTTTCTCACCAGTATAGAAGAATTGCAATACAAAATAAATTTCTAATTACTAAATATAATTATTTCACTACGACTCGGAACACAAAACGTTTTACGGGTAAAAACGTGAAAGTTTTACCTTACAATCTGAACCGGTTTTCACTTTTAAAAAGCTTCTTCAGAGGTTGCTGCTGGTAGCACTGTCCGACATGTTGTTGGCGACGGAATCGATTTTCGAAAGATCGATGTTGTGTGTGTGTGGTGTGATATGTTCGAATAATGCCTGTGATTAGAATTGTGTCTGTTCGTTTAGGATGTCGTTTTTATTTGTTTTCGTGTGTTTGTATATTTCCAATTGTTCTAGAGTGTTTAGTTTTCGGCCTTTTGTGTGTACGTGTAGAATGTTCATGTTATTGTCGATGTTTTTTTATGTGTGGTTTGCTTCAATGAGGTGGTTTGCAAAGGTGGATTCTGTAGTGGAGTGGAGTGCCTTTGTGTGTTCAATGTATTTGTTTGAAGCTACGTCCTGACTGGCCTATGTAGAATTTGTTGCAATCTGAGCAATTTAGTTTGTAAACACCAGGTAGATCGAATTTGTTTTGTGCTTTGTGTGTGTGTTTTGATAGTGTGTGTTCTGTTTTGTTAGTAGTTTTGTAAGCGATTCTGTATTCTGCTTTTTTGAATTTGTGGGCTATTTTTTCAGTTTGTTTGTTGATGTATGTTAGTGTTATGAATTTGTTGTTTTCTGTCTTTGTCTGTTGTTTGTTTTGTGTTTTGTGTAGGAGTTTATTGACTATTGTTCTGTCGTATCCGTTGGATTCTGCAAGATATTTTATCGTGTTTAGTTCGTCTTTGTAGTCTTTTTCATCTAGGGGGATGTTTTTAAGTCTATGTATCATGGTTCTGAAGGCAGTTAGTTTGTGTTGTATCGGGTGATTGTAGGAGTTGTGTATTAGTGTCTCAGTTGTAGTCGGTTTTCTGTATATACTGAATTTGTGCCTGTGTTCAAGTTTTGTGATGGAGAGGTCTAAGAAGTTTATGCTATTGTTGTGTTCGTATTCGGCAGTAATGGTTACGTTTTTATGTATTTTGTTTATGTGCGTTATATATAATACATACAAAATACATAAAAACATAACCTTTACTGCCGAATACGAACACAACAATAGCATAAACTTCTTAGACCTCTCCATCACAAAACTTGAACACAGGCACAAATTCAGTATATACAGAAAACCGACTACAACTGAGACACTAATACACAACTCCTCCAATCACCCAATACAACACAAACTAGCTGCCTTCAGAACCATGATACATAGACTTAACAACATTCCCCTAGATGAACAATTGGAAATATACAAACACACGAAAACAAATAAAAACGACATCCTACAACTTTTACGTTTTTACCCATAAAAAGTTTTGTGTTCCGAGTCGTAGTGAAATAATTATATTTAGTTAAGCAACGGACACGTCATGGACAACGAAATCCAAGAATTCTAATTACTGTAACTATTAGACTACAGTTATTATTATTTTTTTTATGTGTTTGGGGTTTGGCAACTAAGGGGTTTAGCCCAACGACCTATACCAGGAGTGTTCCTCGTCGGGATGTTTTCTTCTCACCTACATTAAAATTTAATGAACAGAATGTAGTGAACTAAAGTTCACTCAACGACAGTGGAAACTAGTTCACATTAAGAGGGAAAACGACATTTTCAAAGCCTATACAGTAATCTTGCTGCTTTTAGGAAGGATAGAGTGTTCTGTCTTTTCCTAACTGTTCGTTTCCGAGGCTTCTTTTAGGTTACCTTTTACTCTGTGTCTCTGCCGTAGGACCGCAAGAGCACTAAAGTCTTCGATAATGTATTATTATTATTTTATTATTGCCATTTTATTATTATGTGATTATTGGTATTATAGTGAATTTAAAATAGTGAAAATTATATCGAATATATTAGTAGTAAATTAAAATCATCAGATAAAGTTGTACTGTGCATTAAGTTCTTTTCAACATACAGCCGTTTAATAATAGACCTACGTGTTTAGAACACTTGGGAATAAATGTGATAACAGATATATCGGCTTACGGTATAAATTAGAATAAAAGTTATAACGTACGCTTGTATGAATTTCATATTTGATAACCCTACGTTATATGGCAATTTACAATCGTTAATTGTCATTATTTTCCTTCAACGAGCATTCGTTGGTCATTATCGTTGTCTTATAAAAGTTTTCAAGCCAGACATATGTTTTCAAACGTCTGATATACAGATCGACGTATTGATATTTCTGATGTGCATTGGAATTACATTTAGCAAAATCGAAGAAAGTAATTAGAAACAATTTTTTTCGAGTCTACTGCCAAACGTAAGTCCCGTGTATTCATAATATAATACATATAGTCGCAGCGAAGTCTGTGGTAGTTCGGGACATGGCTTTCACGGGGTGAAGTGTTTAAATATTAAGAATTCGTGTCCTATAACTGACATTCTTTGGCGTTTAGAGCTACTCTAAACTACTGCCCGCAGTGAGTTGTATGAAACCAGCCGTGAAAAAGATTATTTATAAACGTTGTATGTGAAAACTTGACTGTTAAAATGTATAAAGGGAATTTCAGATCGTTAGGCACGGTTGGAATTTCCTTTGAAGCGTTTTAACATCATTTTCCTTACTGTTAATGCAATCTAATATTTATTACGATTCTGTCCACTCTCATATTATATATTGCATAGCACACACCATTAAATAATAATGAACACAATACAATAATATATTATTTTATATTACATACTAATTGTGTTGTAAATAGAATGTAAATTTAATAACTGGAGGCTATTGAAGAGTTCACCATATACATTTTCAGCGTGTAAGCCACGTTCATTTATTGGTATCAAATAATTTATGTGTTAATAGAATAATAATTGTTAATTGCTAAACAATAAGCAGTCAAACATGTCTCTGTATAGATCGTAGCATACAGAGAGAATGTATTTATTTTTGTATCTGTTAATTTACATAAACAAACCTTTATGTAGAGGTCATGAATGACAACGCTACTGATCTCTCATTTAACCATCAATTACTGCGAGATTTTAGGCCTACCACATTCGTGTTTAATTATATATAAATCGAGATTGATTTACTAATTTGAATTAATTAAACTGACATTGGTGAATACAGTTACGTTCGTTTTTTAGCCTACATTTTAGTTCAATTGCGGACATATACAAAATAATTTTTTTTTATTATGTAACCAGTTATTGTGACGATTTCGATTAATAAATAAAAAAAATATATAAAGAGAGAAATTTAAATTTTAATAAATCGCATATTTAAAGAAATTTTAAACCCCTGAAATAACTCAAAATAATATTTAATAAAGAGAGCTAAAAGGCCAAAAGGAATGCGAGTGTAAAGGTAAGGAAACCCTTTAATAATTTACCATGCATCGACATGCGGTAACCGGAATCAACTTGCATAGAGACCCATAAACAAAACTAATAATACCTGTAAATTGCAATTAAATAAATAAATAAACAATAACACAGTAGTATACCTTAATTAATTCTGAAGTAAAGTATATCTTTGGATAATTAATAGGTCAAACATTAATACCGTAATTATCGAATAAAGGTGGAACTATTTTATGGTGAAGAGTAACTACGCGAGGTTACAAATTTGCCCCTAAACGAAGCCCACTTGAAATGGAGCGATCAAGCTGTAAGCTGCGCACAGCAGTAATGTGGAATGATAATAATATTTTGTTTCCTAAAGTGAATAATCCCGTCAGTTAAAACATAGAGGCACTCTTTACACTATTAAACCCATGTGTATCGTTAATATACTTGAACCGCGATTCATAGAAATATGTAGTAAACGAGTAAGAAAGAATAATGAAAATTGTGCGCCTATGACATCTCTACAAAAATCTTAAAATATAAAACTTATGTTATTAAAACTGTGGTAAGACCATAATGTGAAGTGCAACAAATAAACAATCATGTGAAGTGGATACAGGTGAATAAAACTTTTGTGTTAATCATTCAAAACAAAGAGCTATTACTACCCGTTATTAAAGAGCAGAGAACCAGGACCCACAATGATCTAAAAGACTTCAGCACTTCACCATCACCGGATACGAAGATAACGAGAGATACCAAACCTTCATGAAACATGCTGCAACCGAGGACCGAGGACTGGAATAACGAGGAGCTGGAGGATATCACAGGTGACACGGAGACTTGTCTTCCGTGGTTAATTGTCATTCAAACAAATGATTTGTAAAAGACAGTTTAAATAACAATATAAAAGACTTTAATAATAGTCACTTTGTAAAATGTAGTATGTCATACGACTAAAAATATTTGTAGTAGCAATTAGTGCTTGTATTATAAAGCTTCACAGATACTAAAAGTTAAATTAAGTCCATTCTTCAAATGGCCCCCAAATAGTATGATAGTATATGAGTAAGTGAGCTTAACTTACAAACCAATTTAATATCCCGGATCCGCGGAAAATGCTAGCATATAACATTCCTTATTTTGAGGGCCCCTTCAGAAAATATGTTGTAAACTGTAAACTATATATTAAGAAAACCTTATGGTGAAAACCTCATGTAGAGCTGTTAAAGAAATCGTTTAATAAAGAGATGTCATTACATAACACTTAACACTGAGTGAATAAATCATCAGACACCCCTGTAAAATTTCCTTTAATTCTAACTACAGCTTGTAAAATTAATAATTAGAAGTTGGTTACGACTATGGCAGCCTATGCAATTGATCCGAGGCAATTAAGCACAGGTTCCCGATGTTATAACGTAGGTAAGACGTTATATTATGTTAAAATGAAATTATGCTATGGTACTCTTTAGGGTATGTACTGTTCATTTGAAACTTTAACTTTACGTATTTTTTACCCAACGTATACTTTATATTTCGTGTCTGAAACAAAATAATTTTTTTATGTAAATGGCATGTTAAAATATAAACTGTTTCGACACAGCTTACTAACTGTCATGGTAAAGTAACAGTATTGACCAATTCCGGAATACTTTAAAAAAATTAATATTTGCCTTCAGAATTTTCATCTAAAAAAATTAAAATATTTTCATTAATTTTCATCTTTGCAAGTGTACCTTTGGACGATATTAGCGATGAAAAAGGCAACTTACACCTGAGTTTAGACGCTTCGTGTGTGTACTTAAAATAAGTTGAATGGAAATCTCAAAGGAGGGGTTGTCACAAAAATCAAAGAACAGAGGTATCTAGGAAGATTCTGGCTTGAAGAAGAATAAGTATGAGAGAGGCTTTCAGATACCAATAGCTTCTCCTTACAATAATTGAAGAATGTTTGAAAGAGAAACATAATATAATTTAGAAAGAAGGCAGTTAATCAAAGAACTGAAGAGGTAAGATACATATCATATGAAGAAATGTGGAAATTGGCGCAGGGAAGAGAGAAATTAGTAATGGAGGAAAAAATCCACTAGACTGAAGATTAAAGATGAAGTTTAACGTAGTTTTTAAAGTCGAGATTAACGTAATGTAATATTTTTTCTCTCGTCAAAGGTACAAGAGTCACGTGTTTATAGTTTCTGAAAGTTTAATTGAGTGGTTATGTTTTCGTAACTAACTTGTATTTCTCATCTCAGATGGACGTGTAAATTAAAACTAGGAGACAATCGTCTATATATTAAACCGTTTTGCCTGGGGAGCCGAACATAGGCCTCGGAGAAGTGAAGAAAACATTCGTATTTCAATAAAACGATACACTAAACATTAAGAATTGTCAAATACTTGTTTTTTTAATTCCACACTACGGTGTATTTTAAAACCTATTATTTTTTTCTATACGCGATATCTTTTAAAGAAATATATTTTTTTGTAGCGTTCTGGAAACGAGATGGAAACTTTTTTTTTTACAAACGTGCAAATCAGAAAGTCGTTTTGTCACTTGTGTTACATTATTTTCCAGTTCAAATCCAATATCACACGTTTCTGCTCTTCCATTCGTGCAAATGATTTCCAGGCCGCTCGCTTCCCTCTGTTCTGTATCATATAACCGAGTTATTTTTCCCGTCAATCTAATTTTTCACTTTACGTGAACGTATGATTCCTAACAGCTGGATGTCACGGTGGGGAAACCGATATTTGTATTTCGTTCCGTCTAATATTATTAAACTCTCTCTCTCTCTCTCTCTCTCTCTCTCTCTCTCTCTCTCTCTCTCTCTCTCTCTCTCTCTCTCTCTCTCTCTCTCTCTCTCTCTCTCTCTCTCTCTCTCTCTCCTCTCTCTCACACACACACACACTTTATGTGATAAATCACTTGTTATGATAGTTTTCGCGAATTTGTAATTAAATATTTAATAAAAATATTTTTATAAGCAAGCAACTTATTACAAATTCGACGACGTAACACACATTTCGATAAACTATAGTGTGTATTACCGAATGTGACAAATCGTAGAAACACCGAAGTCACTTCCAGTGATAAATAATTTTATTTGCATTGAACATAAATTCGTATGTAAATATTAGTATTCATTTAACTAGCAATTGTAGCTTTTCGAGACCTACCTTCTAATTTGAACGTTCCTAAGGGTAGCATAATAACAACCCTTGAGCTTCCCGCGGTTTCCCGTACTATGCCTTGCCTCATCACCTAGGATCGTTAAGAGCAGCGGTTAAGCCCCTCGTGTACCATACGGTACTTAAGGTATCCCACATCATTGCTCAGGGACCTTTGACGGACTATGAACAGTAAGTTTAAGTGAACATAAGTTGGATCAGTTAAATTCTATTACCTTTCGCTGAGATCCGTTAATAAATTTCAAGCTTATGGTTTTGCAACTCAAGGTGTGCACTAATTTGTTTTTAAATAGAAAAGTTTTACTTAGTTCCACAGTACACTTAAATTTAGGTTTTAAACGTACATTGACGGTATTTGAGATTGTGGGATGCAAAAAGTCTGAAGAATGACGCCTCATAAGAGTAGCGAAGATGCTCTTGTTCATACGCTCCGCTTCGAAGGTCACAACAATTAAGTTATTTCGCCATGAAACGATTAATGGGATGAGACTAGCTTGCAAGTTGGACTAGCCCATTTTCCTAGGGGCAAACGAGAAATTCCGTATTTTTCCCATATAATTTTTTAAATAAATTTTAAAGATTCTTCGCTCTCAAAGTTTTTGAGTAAACTAACGTGATGTATAAGGGTTGACAAATGTAGGAAAGCTCTGACTTAAAAATATTCTATCCCGATAATTGTTGTTCAGATTAAAGGTAATGAATTTCACGTCATTAGGAATTACTTCAGTTCTAAATTTGTGTTCTTAATAGATCTTACGAAAATGAGAACATTTTATTGACATACTGATTCGCAATTCCAAAACGCAAACAAAGACATATCCCCGCGCGCGAGCACTCATATAATGTACCCTTTGATTCTGGAAACTTTATTTTAGAATGAACAACTTGAAAATATAATTAAAAATGAGAAACCTGTTTTATATCATCTCTGTATCGACTACTCGATTTGTGTTTGGAAAAATCATTGAAGTGTACTGAGAAAGAAATAAGAAAAAAGACAATGGTAAACGAAATTTCGCACGAGTGACGTATTACTCGCCCGGTGTGACTTTTGGCTAAAGTATGGACATTGCATCCGTTGGTCATATTTAATTTACGTAACTAATTTAGTTATACGATTTAATAAGGGCACCCTATACCATGGTTTTGGGAGAAATTTTCACTTTCCTTTTTTTTGATGTACGAGTATAGTGGTTTTATATGATGTACGAGTAAGTGTACGAACATACAGACCTACACTGATACTTTTAATTGCCTCACTCGTAGTGTCAGGGGATTTTAAGAGCTGTTTCCAGTAAAAAAGGGGAGTCCAATTTTTAGATCGAATTCATATACTTTGGCTTTAATTAGAAATCTTTACTTCGAGTAGCGTTCGAGAAAAGACTGGAGTATTGTTATAAGATCAGTTGTTGTCTGCCCGTAATCTACATGTAGTTTGCTTCCTGTCTTATCTGTGCCACTACGCTGTAATTATATCGTTGTTTAATAATGTACACGTGTAACTCGTAAACTTTGACCTACACAGTCACCGACACTGTAACAATCTCCACTCTGTGCTCGACTATGGTCGTACTATGTTTAAACGTTACGACGGTGTACTGTTTAATATTAAGAGAGAAGGACCTTGTCAGCGTAGCCAGCACTGCAGCACTACAGGGTAGTGGTTACATGTAACGTAGAAGGTGTTATTACTGTATTTCATATGTCTCTGCGCGTCTCTGCATGATTCTCTGTTACATCGTTTGTTGCAGATACATTTTTAGGTATTGAAATTGTCGTTCACGCTGTACATGTTTTGAAAAGACAGAAGGGTTATTTATATCGTAACTATGAGAAATAGCTACTAGAATATTATAGGTTAAGTTAAGACACGTAGTACAACGTAAATCCACTACCTCGACAAATATTTCTTCATTTTACAGTGCTAGACAATTATGCAGGGTGCTTATTAAACTTCTTGTTAAGGGGAGGTAATATTAGTCAATATACTTCGCCCTTAGCAACCTTTGGAATTCAATTTCCTTTACAAGGAAAAATATTGCTGCCATGATCCAGGAAAATAATTTTAAAATCGGGGGATTTTGCCCCTTCTTGATCCCCCCCCGTTCAATCCGCACGCTGCTGTTATATGTCTCTGTTTATCTACAGAGATCCGGAGATAGGCTGTACTTTAATTCACGAAGTACGATCAAACAGTTAATCAAACAGTGGCAAGTGCGATTGTTTGATTAACACAGTTTTTTTCATAGGTACAAAGCAGATGCGTATCTAGAATTTGGCCTGGGGGGGGATCTGGGGTCGGGTCGGTTTCATACAAAAGAAAGAAAAAATCAAGACCAATCAACATTACTATCTTTAAAGTGAGTGCAATCAGTCCCATTAGAATAACGGTACGTACGTGTTATGGGAACATTGCTTACAAGATACTCAATGCCTGAATTGATTTTCCTATAGGCCTATGTTTCATGTTTCAAACGTATACGCTAATCCTGTTAATAAACCTGTTTGTATATCTGAAAAATAGTGACTACTATATTAGTGTAGACAGCTGGAAAAAATAATAAAACAGCCTAAAAATTAAGACATTACGAAAATTCGTCAACTTTTTGGATTCTTGGGGGGGGGGGTCCGGTCCCGTTCCTGGTCCCCTCCGTAAATACGCCCCTGGTACAAAGTGCCTAATTACAAAGCCCGGTACCGAAGGGTTAGGTAGAGACGTGTTGTTTGGTAGGTAGGTATATTACTCGCTGATTTATCGTAGCTTTTGGGTGAAGAATGATAATCTAAAAGTATTTTTGAATGAGGCGGAGATCCTACATTCTTAATACTACGCATATGTCTGTCTGTCTGTCTGTCTATCTGTATGTATGTATGTATGTATATGATCCCACATTCTAACTACATATTTAGTTATGCAGTGCAGTGATATTGCTAAATACTACCAAGCTTGAAATAGAAATCAGTATTGGGTGATTCATTGAGGGCTGTTAAACGTCCTCGTGAGGCTGTGTATGACCTGGCAATAAGAAACCGTGACATTTCGATTTCGAGACCATCAGACAAAAGCGGAAAACAGCAAATTGGATGGATGAGAATTAAAAGCGCGGTTGTGGGCAGGTGTTGCGGGAAGCACAGGTGTCGGGGGCTGGACAACAGATTAGTGATGCGGGCTCTCAAACATACCGCTGCTGCTATTACACGCTGTAACAGTACGCAGCTGCAACCATTACCGAATGCTTTTTGTTTCTGACTGCAAACAAAAACTGGTTTTGGGTCCTACCAAACCTGACCAGAGGAGACACGTCATTCAACAAAGAGTTTTGTAAAAGTAACATACTATTATCGGAAAGTGACATTAGCTCGTTAACCGGAATTTAGTTTGACGATATTAGAAGTTAATTTAAAATTGGTAGTGCAGTTCACGAGTACTACAAAAACTCTCAGAGGCACTCTTACTTGTATACGCTCTTCGTAACCTCTTTTGCTACTTTGTGCAACTTTGTTTTCTTATACGTATGTAAATATGTTTTTGTAATAATTAAATAAATGAGATTTCATTTTATTAATAACTTAAGATACCCGAACTTTTCAGTATCTATGTAAACGACCTCCCTAATATCATAAACATACCGGGAATCAGATATATAATGTATGCTGACGATCTTGTTGCACGGTCTGCTGAAACATATAAAAATTCAAGTACATAAAAAGATGAAATGCAAAACAGCCTGCGAAAACGGCATGAGTGAAGTGAAAAGAACTAGATGGTGATTAATGTAAAAAATAAAATAAATAATAATAAATAATACTTAACCTAGGGTTGAAAAAACAGGGAAATCGTTCTAACATATAATGGAGTGGCCCTTAAGAAGGTTAATTTCAGTAAATCCTTAAGAGTTGTAATGGGCAATAAGCTGTCATGGAAAAATCTGAAAATAACTGGAAGGACATTAAAATGACGGGGATTTTTAAACTGTTAGCTGGAATGAAATGGGGTTGTTTTAGAAAATGATTATCTACCACTCACAATACACACTTTACACATACACTACTTTACATTTCACATGGTGAAATTTTGATTAACATGTAGAAATTTTGAAAAATTATAAACTGTGCAGAATTATGATCTGCGAATAACAACGAAAGCAACCACATAAACAGCATTAGAAGCAATGAGAATTATAACGCAAGAGTATCGTATTGATTAATATTAAAAGAAAAAAGCTACTCTACATTAAATGTAAGAACAATGAGGTTACCAAAGGAAACATGAAGAGATAAAGCTTTTCAACCAATATACCCAATACCACTATTATTTTCTGAGTAAAAATAAATGGAAGACTTTGTACGTTCACCTAAAATCACCACATACAGAGAACGAAATTCACAAGGAATATACTGAAATAAAATATAACTTTTGCAATTTGAAATTAATTGCAACAGCTCTACAAACCGATTGAATATGATAACAGAATTCAAAAATCTTTAGCTCTGGAACTATTTACAAACGGTACCGCTTAAAAAAAGATATATGCTTTGCTGACGGCTCCTTAATAAACTATTAATCGGGCGTAGTACTGCAAATTTTGATGAAAACATTCATTCAGTCAAAACAAAGCTGGACAATTTTGCAGACAAGAAAGATGTATTTAATAAGCTGGTCATCGTCCGTGATTCAAAAGCAGGTATAGAAGCAGTATTCTGGCCTAAGAGCCTATATGCAGAAGGACGTTACAAAATCTCCACTGAGATGAATCAGTTGTTCCACCGATGCCGAATCAGTTGTTCTGCAATGGATTCCATCTTACTGTGGGGTCATGGCTAATGAATCTGCAGATACGCTTGCCAAGAAAGGATCTGTAATTAGCTAAAACAAACTGCACGACCAATAACGTACTACTCAGACAAACTTCGCCTACGGATGGCAACAAAACTCAAGAATTTCTTTAAAACTAAAGCAACAGCAGCAGCAGAAGTCGTCAAAAATTGGGAACTCCTCTACAGAAACCAAGAAGCAATTTTATCTGTTTTTATTTTATATACGTAAAATAGGAAATTTAGATTTTCTACACGACGTGATTATTTAACAGACAACTCCAACAGAACTGGCATTCTCCCCTTACCAAAATTCATCTTGCGTATTTACGGTAGTGAAAGTACGGATGACTAACATCTACAGCCTGCACGGTTAAAGGAGCAAAGTCAGTACGTAATTACTAACTACTGGGGAGTAAGATTGATAGTGTTTTGGTGAAAAATATAGCACGTTAATCAACAACAACTGTTACTGTCGAGTGCCTTTGGGCTACAAAGACACGAAATATTTTCCATTCCCTATTTCCATCGTTAAAAATTTGCTTTCTAAGATAAAAAAACTATGCCAATGCGAAGCGCATCATTTCGAAATAATTATTTCCTATAAGGCTTACAAAATTTGTGAAGTAAATAAAGAGTTCGTCAAAATTAGGAAGAACGCTATCGCTCTCTTCGTGGGTATGCATCTGTGTCGCATAGGAGAAGTGGTATAATCTCATTACAGTGCCAGAGATGGAAGTTTTTATATACGAAACTCGAAATAAAGATTTTGATTTTGATTAAATCTTCTTTAATCTGATTAATACAATTTTTTTAGTATGTTAGTGTCCATTATTTTTTTTAGGAAAGAACATTTTGTATGTCAATGGTAACACTGGTAGATTTACACCACGTCGGCAGTCCTTTCCTTGGAATTACATACTTCCGTTGATACATTTCTTGAATACTCTTCAGGTCGTATCCCCTGTATAGACGGAACCACTACACTCTTCTAGGCTGCCTCGGCCGTAGTTCGTGCAACGCCTGCATTTGAAAGCTACCTTATTGGACCCACTTACACTTTGCCGAGGCGATATGCTCCTACGGATCATGGCTGGAAAGGCTACAGAATCGTAACACTGTTGTTTACCTTACACTTTCTGCGCTTCCCTTGTGCGCGCGCCAGTTCACGTCGCGAGGATCTACCCCATAACTTCCTTGCGAGCTATGTAGCACACGACCTCGGACAACATGAGCACTGATCCTTGCTATCGTCGATTTGCGACTCGGAAAGCGAGCAGTATTAGCTCGCTTATGTCACTGAGCATTACTTGTGCCGTGTATATTCTTCTGATAAGAGCTACCAACTTCCTGACACAAGGTCTGTGAGGTTTTGTTACTGCTGGATCACAGTCTACGCTTGAGATAGAAAATTACCCTACCGAAACCCTGGATCTTTAACAACCGAACTTGATCGTACCTTGGGGACAATCAATACCTTTACGATACCATAATTTACAGCACATCAGTAGCGTTCGTTATTTTTTCGCTCAAAACCATGAGTCAAAGATAGATCTAGATATCAGAAATTCGCATTGAAGAGTTAATGGAAAGAATTAAGCCAACTTTTCAATACCATGGTAAGCGACTGTGGTCTGTCGGGTCTCTATGCTTTTAGAATTAAGGAGGAGTCTGCGTCCTTACAGTCCTTACATTTGCATCCTCCGATGTAAATGGGGAAACGAACAAGAAATGACAGACTCAGACACAGAATCTAATATGGAGGGGGGCTGATAGTCTGAATTAATCTTTGGAGAAAATAATTCAATGAAAACGTTTATATTCTGTACAAGCTCTAAAATAATTTAACAGAATGTTTACTCTTTTGTAGAGCTCACGGCTCTACTCTTTTGTAGAGCTCTTACTCACGGTAGAGCTCCCCGACTATGGAGCTACAATGTGGTTTTCCATCTAGATTTTGTATTCACACATGTGACGCTCGACACTCAAAATGGAGCCACGATGCTACAACCAAAGTTCTGGAATGACACTTTTAGTAACGATGAAGTTGGATTAGAACCTGACTATACCTGTACAGTACATCGATCGAGACAACATAATGATAATATGCGATTCTAGTAGATTCTGGTAGTTTGGATATCGTGATATCGTACGACGTTAGTCGAACTTCATATAAGTTTCACATCGTATAAATTGCGCCTTATTTGAAAAGCAGATATCTTCATGGCTAAAGCTGAAGAGGAAAGAGGAACGAGCCACACATTGTTATCGTGATGCGAGAATTATTTGCACGCCTGCAAAGCCGAGCTTGTCAGAGTAAAGCCCCTTAGCGGAGTCGGTTGAACACTTGGCTCGATTGCTTGAAGAAGTCTAGCGGAAAACTGAACGAATCACACGCCAGGTTTATAGCAACGCGATATCCGAACTAACGTTGAAAATAGTTTAAACTAACGTTTACCCCACTTATGTGATTCGACGTTTCATTCTAAAATGAAACTACTCGTGCAGCAGTAAGTGATTTGTTTCCTAATCCTGTAGTATTTAGTTTCACTACGATTTCATAATTAAGAACAATTTTCCCAAAAGCACTTTCGCTTCAGTAAAGTTTTCGATCTAAAGAGCATTTCTCGTTCTACACAGCAATACCACTAACCAGCAGAAATGCGTTAATTATTTAACGGTTAGTTTAATCTTAGGCTGACCTAGATCTTTAATTACACTTCTGCCGAATAAAATAATTGTTTTCCACCACGAAATAATAACTTTCGAAGAACGTTTTTGCTTAAAATGAAACGCAAGTTAATGTAAATTGAGTGAAGTTAATTTTTGGTTTGGAAATGATGTTATACGAACTTGGGGGAAAATTCACCTTATGAAATAAAATTAAATGGTGTTATTTTATGTGCATACAAGACGCTTCCAAATGTCTTTTTTATGGAATTAGTAACACCTTAATCACTCTTAGATTGTTAATAATAAATAATTTTTTTTTTAACTTTCACAAAAACATATTTTTATTAACTTTTTTCTGTTTCGACAATCTTCTTTACTCTCACCTTCAGAAATGTGATGACATTTCTAAAGATGGTAGTGAAGAAGACTGTTGTAACAGCGTAAAAACAAATTAATTGAAATATATTCTTGAAAAAAAAAATAGAAAATATCATTTATTATTGACAATTATAAAACAAGAATAATTGTGGTAAAATATAACTTTGGATTGGTAATCGATTTAAATAGGCTATATTCACATGCTGAAAAACAATTGTAATAACTATTAAAAACATTGGTATAATTAAAGTTACTTATACCTTAACTTTAAGTATTTTTGTAGTAAAATGACTAAAATTACAGGAATTTTATTAAAAAAACCGATCAGCATTAAAATTATCAGTACTGTTCTAACATCCAATTTCTATAGTGATAGAAATGACATCCAACATCAATATCTTCACAACACGACATAGGCAAGGTGCTGCCTGTCCCGCCTTCAAAAATCCTCCAGCCATCTCTACCCACGCACCTGTGTCCTGTAGGTTTCTATTTCCAGACTTGTTTGGCCAGTCTGGAATCAGGCATTCTTTGTAAGTGTTCTTTCCATCGTTGTATGTAATGTTTTATTAATTTTTCATTCATGTTAAAAACTTGTATTTCTTCTCTTATGGCCTCATTATTCCTTACAGGGTAAAGTTTAGAACACCTTTTAAGAACTCCTCTTAAGAACACAATTTCCGAGGCCTGTTTTCTACTGTGTTATTTCTTGGTTGTTGACCTTAATTTACACTCGTACAGGGACTGCTACAACTTTGTAGAACTTTATTTTTGTATCTCGACGTACCTTGTTTCTAAAAATACGGTTGGTTGTCCCAGAGATCGTCTGGAACTTACCTAACTTAACTTCAATATCATAATTTGTATAATAGACAATATCATTATATTACCAAATAATTGAAGTGGCTCACCTGTTGTAGAATTCGATCACTAATCATTATTTTTGTTCTTATTGGCTCCTTGCCCTTGTCTCAAAATGCCATTACCTTTGTTTTTATAGTAGAAATTTTCATATCGCATTGTTTGCAAATTTGATGAATCTTAAAAACAGATTTTTGCAAATTTAGATTCTGTATTTTGACGTACAAGCAAATCGTCAGCAAACAACAGCACATTCAAATATCTGTCTCGTGATAACTTAATACTAGGGTTCACTAGCTATTTCCATTTCCTTACCAGATCGTCAGTATAAGTTTTAAAAGAGTAGGTGATATACTGGAGCCATTGTCTAACACCTTGAACGACAGATATTTGTTGAGATATCCTATAATTATTTTTAACAGCTATTCTTGTTTAGGCGTCCAATGTTGATTTATTTATTTATTTTAATTTCTAGGAACATTTATATAATCCGTATTAACTTGTCGTGTAACTTTTAATAGTATTGTGTAAAATAATATTAACTGCTACAAGTTTCGCTACTTTGGAGATTATGACTGGTCTCTGTATCGATACAGAAACGTTAACTAAGAGCTACACTACATACCACACTGATTTTATTTTTGTGCCATATGTATCATATATCTCCATAATTTCAGTTATCACGCCTTTAATCTTGGATCGATGCCGTGGAAATTCTATCGCACTACGTTCGTACACTATGATGAGAATTGTGCCTAACTAAATCTAAACAAACTCATCGGAAAATACTTCTTACGTTTAGATATAATTTTTAAGAGCTTGGGAAAACTCAAATATAAAGTTTGAATAAACAAAGTAATCCGGGAAGCTGTCAGAAGGCTTTGTTTATTTGCAATTTCTCGTATTTATCTATTTATAAAATTATTTAGTGTAGGCGTATGTATTTATGTATGCCTACTCAACGTCGGACAAACGAAAATTGCAAAATTGCACTCTTCTCAGATAATATGAATTTATTTACAGTGTACTGAATTTATTGCGGTGGGGCGTGGAAGACCATGCTGTGCAGGTACCAGCCAAAAGGTCAAAAGGGCGTTAGGTAACACTGTGAAAAAGTTGAACCTGTTTGTTGTTATGTACATTACAGATGTTTGAACGAATGACATCTTCAACATTTGGGTTTTATGTTTCTTTAAATCATCAATCTCTGACAGTCTACTGTTTGTATACAAATATAAATCACTTATTGTCGTCAACCGCGAATGAAATTAACACAACTGACCCTTCTTACGAGTCACTATGCGCATATGTAACAGATTGCAGACAAATGAGTTAAATATTTTAATAACATTCTTTTGTCTGTAAAGTTTTAAGGAATTTGATATGAGACTTTAAATCTGAGATATATGTAATACGGTGTTAAGGTTTGTAGAAAAAAACCTCATAATTTCCCTTGCGAAGTGATCTTGGGTTCCCAGTGGCGTATCTAGAATTTGGCCTGCAGGGGGTACGAGTACGAGTCTCTTCATACTAAAGAATAGTAAGTTAAGACCAATCAGCATTACATACTATCTTTAAAGTGGTTGGAAAATGTGTGATAACATCCTGAAATCAATCCATGAAAGTAAACAGTAATAACACAAGAAAAATAAGCCTTATTGAAGCATTGTGACGATTTAATTGAAACTGTAATCTTAAATAAATAAAAATTAAATTTGCGAGCGATTAAGTATTTTAAATCGCACTATTAAACCTAAAGCCCCTGTACTAAATCAAAATGAGAATGAGAAGTGAATGAAAATCAACAGAAGCACTAATAAAAAGTCGAATTGTAAAAAAGTTATTAATATCACAATTAACCCTTTGATAGTCATCATGCGGTGACCTGTTAGTTCCGGACTCGACGTGTTTATCGAGTCGTCTGTAACTTAGGAAGATATAAAAATCATAATGTTTGTAATTAGAAATATGAAGGCACGAGTAGTAGTTAAAATAATTCACTTAAATTATATATGTATAATTAATGTATTGTTTTTGGTAATAAGAATGTCAATTCTTATTCATAAAAATAGGAACTATATTGTCGGGGAGTACTTGCCCCTCTCCGTTGTTATGTGCCAGTCGAATCTAGTAGAGAGTCACTATGCTGCCGTCAGACCGTACAGACGTATGAGCGAGAGCTCCACGAAAATGTATTTGTTTTTAATTTAATTTTAGAATGTTAGCTACCACTGCTAAACGTGGCGAGCATTGTGTAATGTGTGAATGATATAAAGATGTGTTAAGAAGAAAAATGTAATAAGTAAAACAAAAACTTAACAAGTAGTAAGCAAGATGACGTCTCCCCTCAAGAGGTAAATTCAAGTACAACCTTACACATGAAGATGTGATCTACATAAACATCATAAATACACGTATACGATGCATAAGACGCTGACGAGGACCTCCGTGGATCTACACCTACTTTCACAAAAGAAACTTCAATCTCCGCAGTGAACATCCTATCTAGTACTTGCCGAAGACACGACCCAGATGATGACGCCGACTTCAAGAATTCCCAAGAGAGACACCGCAGGACGAGGTTACTACAACCAAATGTAAAGGTGACTCGATAGCTTGCCTATCGAGAGTTAATCATATTTGATACACAACTCACATTAAAAAAGAGACTTTTCAAAAACTATAAATATTTTGTTTAAAATTAAAATGAGACAAGCTAAGAGTTTACTGTAAGATTCAATATCATACGTTGTAACGCCTTAAATGTATATGTAGTTTATAATCACTTTAAGTAATAATACCATTCTTCAAATGGTAAAAGAAGTCTTGCAAGCGTCTAGATGAACTCAAAATACTTAGAAGTCTTTGCTATAAATATACTTAAAGTAAACTCGGATCCGAGGTGAAAGAATACATAATCAGTTTGATCCCTAAGTTTTTATGAAGAGCATTTAAATATTTTAATCTAATTAATGATGTCATGGGATCTTTGAGTATCAGTTGTTAATAAAGAGAAGTCATCTTGTTACACATGAAAATGAGTGCATAAATCAGTGAAATACCTTCCCTTGTTTCCTTATAATTATCTTATGTAATTTGTTCAATTTATTTGAGTTTAATAACAGTTCGTTACAACGTAGGCAGCCCATGTAATTGGCAAGTGTCAGTTAAGATGGGTTCCCTGGATTTGTAACGTGGCAATACGTTACAAAATTGCGCCACTCTGCTAAATTAGTAAAAAGGTTGTAAGCATCGTGACATTAACAGAGATACGTCACCCTGCTAATTAAAGTAATTGTTATGTAGTAAAATAGATAACTTTTGGCACTCAGTTGTCTGATCTATGCACTCAGGGAATGTATTTGATGTAACTTTAATTTTCATAAAATGAATTTGTTTTAAGATATGCAAATGATAGTCAGTATAACTTGAAATATCATTGTATGAAGCCAAATGCAAGTATGTACATGAATAGTAGTGCTTGGTGATCTGCTCAGTCTTTAACAGGTTTATATTATGACAATCCAAGACCTGTTGTTTCTTGAATATGCCTGCATAGTATATGTTAGTGTATGTCTGTCGTCACGGTAAAAGTAAAAAAAAAAAGAAATAATAATAATGCTCCTGTGTAAAGTAGACCCGGTTAATTACGTGGGAAGAATTTCGTAACTTAAATTTGTTACCAAAATAAATAATTAATTTAATTGGGGAAAGTACGAGAATTAATAAAGTCAGACTGTTATAACCGTAATACACGTGTAAGTTGAAGGCGTGCTTTGTTGAATGAGATTCACCCCATGCGTCCGAGCTGGCTTCTCCAGTTAAGACCTGTCAAGCAAGTCAGTCTGTGGCATTGTGTAGAGAACAATACGTGAGCGTAAACCCCGCATTCTCACGCACACACTTACCCTGCCTTTGTTTACTAAATAAAAGAGGGTGGCCTACATTCCAGCAAACAGCTGATCGGCGATTTAACTTTGGAATATGTGTGTGTGGAATTTCTGTCTCTCCCTTAGAAGAGAAATTGTTCTTTTCTGAATTATGCAAATGATTTACCCAAGAATTCATCTTATCTATGTAATTAGTGTGTAGTGTTGTAGAATCAGTTTTAAGTACGTTTTAATGTGTTAGAAATAAGATAAAAAAATGGCCCAATTTAATCCGGATTTGTTATTAAAGGACGAGCTGTCTTACGAAGCTCTTTTGCGTCGACTACCCCATGCGAATGTAACAGTCGCGGAATTGCGTAGATCAATACGCGAATGTGGATTTGATACACCCGCGCAATTAAGCAACCTAAGCGAACTCGATTATGAGACCGAGAGAGAAATTTGTAATGCCAAGTATAGTGAGCTAACATTATTGTCTCAAACCCTCCAAGACGAGAAATCTCCGGCGATAATTTTGCGGACTACCCAGAGAATAGAGCATTTAACCCGGCGAATGAAAAATTTGTTGATCTGGCCTAATCTTACGGAAATACCACGTGAAGTGCAAAACCTAGCTGACGAAGCTTTACGTCGCTTACCCACTATTATTAATGACTTAAGAAGAAGATCCGACTCGTTCCGGATGGATGAAATAGAGAAGTCCTTGAAGAAATTACACATCTCCCCAGTACAATCCCCTACTACTGATCTACCTCCGCCTAACACTGATCGGAACTCACCCGCCGTATCGCAAATGCAAGCTAACCAAGAGCAAAATACAGATAGAGATTTAAATGCCCCTCCTCCCGATAGTTTCCAGATTCGCCCCGGAACTCACGAATTGACCACCCCGAATGCATCATATCGTTCTCCTAAAGGAATGCCAACCTTGAACCATAACGCTGACCTATACGGAAAAATTACTCATCCTGTGGAGAAAATCTTAACTGAAATCCCTTACACCGATGGATTAAATGTCTCCAAACTACTAAATTTCATTAAATAACTCCTGCAGATAAAAGATCTACAGCAGCTGAATGATTGGCAAATTTTGCAAGTTCTGCTACCGAAATGTAAACCACCGTTAAAGAATCGTGTAATAGAAGCATTAAGCTCTACACTTCCAGTAGAAGACCTATATAGCTCGATAATAAAGTACTTTATTCCAACCGGAATTTATGAAGAAATTAAAAGAAAGACCGTACTCCGAGTACAAGGAAATCACGAGAGATTAGCTCATTACATCTCCGATTCAGAGAGTCATCTCGACTACTACGTGTAGATCGGAATGAGACACAGATGGTCGACACCATTTTAATAGGATTGTCACCAGAGGAAAGATCTCGTTTAGCTTTGATAAATAGACCAAACACAATTGCAGATGTAGAACGATGCAGTATCCATTCGTCAAATGTATGGTACTCCGATCAAAATAGACATACGATGAAATCCGCAGAAACAAATAGAAATGAATTGCGAGCCCTAGAGCCCGGTGTAACAACCCTGCATGAAAGGCAAGTATTCAATAGACCTCACAATGTGCGCAAATCTGGTAAGTTAAGTGTAACACCATCTAAAGAGGAAACAAGGTACCCTCCTCGCAATAAACCCATCTGTTATAATTGCGGCAAATATGGACACATAAGAAAAGACTGCAAGAGCAAGCCATTGGAACGTAAACACTCAGATCCAAAAAACATGTAAGGCAGGGAGACCCGAAATCCTGTGTCTTCCGCAGCAACTCGAAATCTGGTGAACCTAAAGAAACGAATTAAAAAAAAAATTTTTATAACCAAAGTGGAAGGAAAAGAAGTTCTAAGGAAATAGATCCCTACGTGAGACAATTTCTTGAAAAATGTAACGCGATAAATAAATGTAACTGGACTAAAAGTCTATTACCCTTAATACGAGTTGACTTAGGCGTTACCTCCACAATCGCATTAATTGATTCGGGATCTAGCAGAACCTTAATCAGTCAAGAGTTAGCAGACAAATTAGCGAAACACCATCTAGTAAAACGGAGTCAACCGGTGAATATAAAGTGTGCTACCGCCAATAAACGAAATATAATAATAAAACTGAGCATTACCGTTAAGGTTAAAATCAAGAACCTAACCTGGATTTTTACAATGTTAGTATGTAATGAATTAGGACCCGACTTAATATTAGGAGCAGACTTTATTAGTAAAACGGGTATGCTTCTTGACATCTATGAGCAAAAATATTATTTTCGATTCGACCGTACACGGAAATATAGATTTGATTGTAATAATGAGAAACAGGAAAAAAATGGTTCATCTACTGCACATGTAATACACCAAGAGTCTGATTTATCTCATCTAGAGAGTAGAGATAGAATGAGAATACTGAAATTAATAAAAGAATTTTCCTCAGTTCTTACACCTAAACTAGGACTCACTAAACTAATAGAATATAAAATTAATCTGAGCGATCAGAAAGTAATACGCCTACCTCCGTACAAGTTGTCGCCTCCCAAGATGGAAGTGATGAGAAACCATATCAACAAGTTGTTGGATCAAGGAGTCATTGAACCCTCTACGTCCCCATATTCATCACCCTCCTTTTTAGTACCGAAAGGTCATGATAAACACAGACTAGTTGTGGACTACAGGCAATTAAACAAAAGAATAGAATTTGAATCTATTCCTCTTCCAGACATCCATAGTGCTTTCCATTACTTCACGAAAGCTATGGTCTTTACGGTAATGGATCTGAATCAAGCTTTTCACCAAATACCCCTTTCGGAAGAATCAAAACGTCTAACCGCGTTTGCCGTTCCTTTTAACTTGTACCAATTTACTAGAGTACCCTTTGGAATATCTCAAGGAAGTTCCGTATGTAGTAGATTATTAGAAAGGATATTTCACGATATTAAATTTAAATATGTGTATCACTATTTGGACGACATCGTTATCTATAGCGAATCAATGGAGCAACATCTTAAACACCTACGCGAAGTGTTATCTCGGTTACGAAGAGCAGGATTAACTGTTAACCCAAAGAAGGTAAATTTTGCCGTCGCACAGTTTTCATTCTTAGGTCACATCGTGAAAGCGAATGGAAAGGTAAGCATTGACCCCGAACGAACCCGCGCTATTAGAGAATTTTCACCCCCACGAGATGCAAAAGGTATAGCCCGATTTTTGGGAATGGTAAATTATTTCCACAAATATATTCCCCATCTTGCCGAAATAGCAGCACCCCTAAATTCCTTAAGAAAGAAGGGAGCGAAGTTTGAATGGAGCTCACTACATCAAAATGCGTTTGAGCAACTTAAAGAAAGTATCATATCTCCCCCAGTTTTGCAACTAGCCGATTTTACGAAACATTTCGTAGTGCAGACCGACAGTTCCAGTGTAGCGTTAGGTGCAGTCATATATCAAGAGATAGAAAACAGTAGACTACCTATTAGTTATGCATCGCGAACCATGAGCGACCAAGAAAGAAAATATTCCGCATATGAATTGGAATGTTTAGCCATTGTTTTTGCATTCGAGAAGTTTAAACCCTTCCTAGAACATAAAGAATTCCTTTTGGAAACTGATAATCAAGCATTATCTTGGTTACTGAATCACCCTAAACAGTTAGGACGTATTGGAAGATGGGTATTGAAGTTAAACTGCTACAAATTCAGAGTGCAGCACATTAAAGGTACACAAAACGTAGTCGCTGATACCCTGTCCCGTATGTTCCAGTCGCCCACTAAAACTCCCGAAAGCAAGGAGAATCCGGAAATAGCACTTGCTAACGCCGTAATTACTGAGTTCCCCCTTGCCTTTACAAACATTGCCCTGTATCAACAACAAGACCCCTTACTGAAGCCTATTATAGAACAACTTGCGCAAGGTATTAAATCCGAGAAATACGTATTGAGTAAAAATGTACTATGCCATAAAATAAGAAGCGGAAAGGAACTAAGAATAATAGCCCCTGATGTGATTAAGGCCATGCTGATGGAGTACTTCCATTCATCTACCATAGGAGCCCATATGGGAATCAATAAGACAATACATCGTGTTCGAAAGGAATATCATTGGAACAATATGAACAGCGAAATAGCCAGTTTCGTAAAGAAATGTAAATTATGTGCTCTCAGTAAACCGGCCAGAAATAATCAGGTAAGCCAATTGATTTCGGAAATCCCTAAGACCCCTTTTTCTAAACTTTATGTAGACTTTTCAGGTCCTTATCCACGATCCAAATCAGGTAATACTATGTTACTCATCTGTGTAGATTCATTCACCAAATTTGTTTGTATGTATCCCATGCGACGAGCATTAGCGTCAATGACTGTAAAAATATTAGAGGAAAGATTATTTAAAGACTACGGTACACCTGTACGTATAGTATCAGATAATGGACCACAGTTTAAAGCGAAAGAATTTAAGAATATGTGTTTCAAGTTAGGAATAGACCATATAACCACTACGGAGTATCGACCGCAAGGCAATATTGCTGAAAGGTATCTACGAAACCTCAAATCTGCGTTAATCGCCTATCATGCGAACGATCATACGTCGTGGGACCAAAACCTATCCTGGATTCAATACGCCTTTAATTCAGCTTATCACGAAGGTCACAAGTCGACCCCGTTTGAGTTACTGTACAAATACCAACCAAACCACCCCTTGTCCACTAAATGGAAAATACACGACCTGCTACCTCCGCATATAACGGATAAGCAGATAAAGCAAATATGGAATAAAGCCCGCTCTAATTTAAGAGCGAACTTAGAGAAATCCAGAAAATACCACGAGAAAGGTATTCATAACAATTCAATTAGGTACCAAGCAGGTGACTTAGTAATGTACAAGACTCACCCCATTAGTAGTGCGATTGATAAGACCACCTCTAAACTATCATACCGATGGTGTGGCCCTTACCAAACCCAGAAGTACCTAACTCCAGTTACAGTAGCCCTGTACGAACCTGCGACTCGAAAATATGTGCGGCGAACACATATTTCGCAGATAAAATTGTATAAGAAGAAGAGAAGGAATAGTATAACCAAAAGTAGAAAAGGTAATACTAGGTAGTGAAGTATATCATACTTCTGAAACCGTGCTAAATGTTAATCGTAGAGTTTGGAAATGAGGCCTGATCAACCTGAGATCCAGTTCTGCGAAAGATAAGTAAATGAGTACTCAATGACAACTAAACTGAATTCTAAATAGCAAAAGATTTAGAAAATTACTCTACGGAGAGAGTAACAAAACCCCAAGAAAAAACCGGTAGTAGATTTAAGTGATAGAGATAAGAAAGAGTTTTGTGTTTTAAAATGTAGATATTAAGTGTGAATAGTATGTAAAAAAAAGGTAGTTTATAAGAAAATATAAAAGTATATTGTGTTGTGGAGAAGAAACAAGTGGATATAACGCTTACCAATAACTATGTGAGAGAAATTCCACACACTGACACCAAACATACTCCAAGTCCCCAATTGTGCATTAGACTCACAAAACACCCGTAACGTGAAATTTAGCGGTGGAGTATGTGACGATTTAATTGAAACTGTAATCTTAAATAAATAAAAATTAAATTTGCGAGCGATTAAGTATTTTAAATCGCACTATTAAACCTAAAGCCCCTGTACTAAATCAAAATGAGAATGAGAAGTGAATGAAAATCAACAGAAGCACTAATAAAAAGTCGAATTGTAAAAGAGTTATTAATATCACAATTAACCCTTTGATAGTCATCATGCGGTGACCTGTTAGTTCCGGACTCGACGTGTTTATCGAGTCGTCTGTAACTTAGGAAGATATAAAAATCATAATGTTTGTAATTAGAAATATGAAGGCACGAGTAGTAGTTAAAATAATTCACTTAAATTATATATGTATAATTAATGTATTGTTTTTGGTAATAAGAATGTCAATTCTTATTCATAAAAATAGGAACTATATTGTCGGGGAGTACTTGCCCCTCTCCGTTGTTATGTGCCAGTCGAATCTAGTAGAGAGTCACTATGCTGCCGTCAGACCGTACAGACGTATGAGCGAGAGCTCCACGAAAATGTATTTGTTTTTAATTTAATTTTAGAATGTTAGCTACCACTGCTGAACGTGGCGAGCGTTATGTAATGTGTGAATGATATAAAGATGTGTTAAGAAGAAAAATGTAATAAGTAATACAAAAACTTAACAAGTAGTAAGCAAGATGACGTCTCCCCTCAAGAGGTAAATTCAAGTACAACCTTACACATGAAGATGTGATCTACATAAACATCATAAATACACGTATACGATGCATAAGACGCTGACGAGGACCTCCGTGGATCTACACCTACTTTCACAAAAGAAACTTCAATCTCCGCAGTGAACATCCTATCTAGTACTTGCCGAAGACACGACCCAGATGATGACGCCGACTTCAAGAATTCCCAAGAGAGACACCGCAGGACGAGGTTACTACAACCAATTGTAAAGGTGACTCGATAGCTTGCCTATCGAGAGTTAATCATATTTGATACACAACTCACATTAAAAAAGAGACTTTTCAAAGACTATAAATTTTGTTTAAAGTTAAAATGAGACAAGCTAAGAGTTTACTGTAAGATTCAATATCATACGTTGTGACGCCTTAAATGTATATGTAGTTTATAATCACTTTAAGTAATAATACCATTCTTCAAATGGTAAAAGAAGTCTTGCAAGCGTCTAGATGAACTCAAAATACTTAGAAGTCTTTGCTATAAATATACTTAAAGTAAACTCGGATCCGAGGTGAAAGAATACATAATCAGTTTGATCCCTAAGTTTTTATGAAGAGCATTTAAATATTTTAATCTAATTAATGATGTCATGGGATCTTTGAGTATCAGTTGTTAATAAAGAGAAGTCATCTTGTTACACATGAAAATGAGTGCATAAATCAATGAAATACCTTCCCTTGTTTCCTTATAATTATCTTATGTAATTTGTTCAATTTATTTGAGTTTAATAACAGTTCGTTACAACGTAGGCAGCCCATGTAATTGGCAAGTGTCAGTTAAGATGGGTTCCCTGGATTTGTAACGTGGCAATACGTTACAGCATTGTTTACAACATACTTATTGACTGAATTGATTTTCCTGTATTTCATATTTCAAACGTATACGCAGATACTGTATAATAAACTTATTTGTATATTTAAAAAATAGGTACTACTATGCCTATATTAGCGTATGCGGCTGAAAAAAAATAAAACAGGCTAAAAATTAAGAGATTAACAAAAATCGTCAACTTTTTTCGACCCTCTGGGGGGGTCCTGTTCGCCGCCCCGTAAATAGGACCCCTGTGGGTTCCTCACAAACAAGGAGTAACCTCATATTCCCCCAATATATGATGTAGTCAATATATCTATTCCACAGCATCAGTCCTACTTAGCTTTCTGAGCTAGAGTGGATGAAAGATTTCTCGCAATACTCAGAACACGGTTACATGAAAAACCATTAATAATTGTTTGTAATTATCATTTGTATTAGTAACTCAAATGCGGTTTATTAGTTTCTAAACATTTCTAATGTAATTTTTTTCTTTCTTTTCAGTTCGTTAGAACTTAAAATAGTAAAACATGATAGTATTGCATGATTTTGGTTGAAACCATTACATCTAAAATAAAAAAAATAATTAAAGAATGATATTAACTAAAAACATAAAACTAAAACTTTTAAAAGAGAGTTACGGAGCTTTTGTTAAATAGTGGTAGTGACAGTTTTTTTTTTCTAGTTGATATTACTTTTTTGAGCTCATAACAGAGAGAAAAGTTTTTAGTAATAAAAACTGTAAAATGAAACTTGTTGTTAAAATGAAAGTTAAAACTTGTTGCGTAAATGAAAGTTGTTAGAAACTCAACAAAAAGGTTCATGTACTGGAAGCATACGCATCTCCTAAAAAAAAAACAAAAACAAAAAGAAACAGGCTTCTGGAACCAATCTAGGCGGCAAAATGAGCATTGGAAGGAAATTATAATTGCCAGAAGGAAATAGAAATTGACTACATCGATCTATGAGTATCGATTTTATTTTGTAATTTTTAATTGTTACATTGTATGTAACGTTAATAAGCAATTATGACTTTTTATTACTATACATTTGCGTAAAAATGTATTTATAAAGTAATTGTTAAAACTATATCATAAACATTTAACGATGAAGGGTTTGCGAGGATCCGTCAAAAAAGTTTAATACAAATTTTAAATTATTTGTGTCGACCTTTATTTATTGTCATCATCAGGGCAATTGTTGCCGAGTTGTTACGACGCCTGTGCTCAGTTGTGTGTTTGGCGTCGTAAGAACTCAGCAACAATTGTCCTGATGATGACAATAAATATTGTCGAAACGTCGACGCAAATAATTTAAAATTTGTGCTATACTTTCCCCTTCAGATACTTGTGATCCTCGCAAACCATTCATCGTTAAAATTCCTTGATTGACGGTCACTACGAATAAGTTGATTGACGATTACGAATAAAAATTTAAATTAATACTAAACAATCACCGCACTATTAGAAATACTGATGTAGAGTGACGTAAGATTAACACACAGAACTCAGGTTAGTGCGCTTTACTTGCAGACACCCTTCAGTAACCTGCTGTTCAAACAACATTTTCGCCTGACACGAGTTGTTGACCGTGGGAAAAGTCGTTGACTGAACGTGTATACGCACACAAAGACAGACGTACACACACATTCGTACACTATATGCATTTATTTGTGCTTTCATATGAATAGACGATTGAGTAACAGCAGCGTGTTTGAATTATCAGCTTTGAATCTATGAGCACGGCATTAGTCATGAGTCGTGACATTGACGGAGCGGTTAACTGGTACAGTACACTAGTTAATACAGTCTTACACATAATAATACTCTCGATCACAAACACATGTCTACGTTCGTTTCCATACATCGCTGGGAACCATTTGAATACTGGAAATGGCTTGAGTTTATGTCAGATTTTAGTTAGTAACTACGAAGTATTTTTAGGAAGAATCTACTAAATTTATCCCTTAGTAATTAAAGAATTTATATCCGGGCTGCTTGGCCGTGGTCGAGTGGTCTGCTCTGTCATTGTCTAAACGTTTCGGCCACCCATCGGAGGCCTTCTTCAGTACAACAAATTTTTCAAGTATTCAACAAAAGGGTGGAACGTACCCCTAACCCCTGGTTAGAGGTACGTTCAACTCTCCTCCCTTTTTGTTTACAGTTTATATACTTTTTTCAACTGAAGAATGTCTCTGGTGGGTGGCCGAAACGTTATTACTTATTATACCCCTTATTATTCAGTTCATTATACTGTATTGCCCTATTATAGTTTTACTTGGCTCTGGATATATTTCAGTAACTAAAGTCAAGGTCATTAGGAAAGTAATACGTTTTTTTAATTAAACAATTTATTAAGCAAATTAAAAACAATATATTATTTTCGTTTTATTGAACGAAAATAATACATTGACTGAATTTTCATAAACGAGAGATTCGCAGATTACATTTTAAGAACTGAATGCAAGTTATTTTAATTATACTGTACTTCATGTAAAAATAAAATGGCGTCCTTTGTTGGAAAAAGAGCAGCGAGATAAGACATGATATTACTGAACGTTAATCTAATGAAGTTTTGGACAAAGTTGTGCGATTCTGTTTAATTAAAGCAGAGCAGAGATTAATGAAGTTTGAACAAATTCAAAGAAGCAAAATTTTAGTGAATGTTTGGACGCTTATAGGAAAAGATAAAATGGGGCTGAATGAAAAGCCGATGAAACGTAAAATGTGGAAAACATAAGGTGATAAGCTGCGGTTATAAGTTTACAGTTAAGTCAAAAGAAATAAGTAAGATTTCTACCATATTTTAATATTTTCATGTATGTAACACGTACTCATCGTCGAATAAGGAAACGGAAAATGTTATTTAGTTAAGACGTTATTCATGTGATGTTTACACGCACAAGAGAAAGAAACAAATACATGTGATTGCATAGGTGAAAGAAAAAGAATTGTAAAGCATAGCGCTTTAGCAAGAGACAAAAATCGCAAAACTCAGTTACTACTCTCTGTTACTGGAAACTGGGCACGTGGGTACCTTGAGAATTTAATCAACGTCCAGTTTGGACAGGACCGACTCAGCCGGGACACGGATCTTTACCGTTTCCAGAAGTTCAAAGAAAAGTGTTTCTCTAATAAGAGAAATAGAATTGTAAAATAATAACTGGTTCATGAACATGATGTTTTCTATATTTTGGGTTGAGCCTCGTCGCTCTACCATATTAGACCGTTTATATTTAAAACAAAGTATACAATTATACGTCAACTGAACACAGGCGTTCAAGAATAGCAAGTCTCTTCGTGACTTTGAAAGATCTACTCTTCAGGTCAGGCGAGTGACGTTTTCAGTAACAGTTTTGTAGTGGAAAGTGTGTGTCACTTAGAAACAGTTGTAAGGGTCTGAATGGCAATTAGTTACCAGCTACGAACCGAGTAAATGTAAAAACATCACATGTGTGAGAGGACATGTGCAGTTTGTTGCAGCCAATTCGTAAACAAAGGAAGAAAAGTGGGTGAGACGGGCGACAATCAGAGCTTACATGACCGAGTGTCGGGTGTAACGGAGCAAGGAGGGTACCGACGGAGACGGTGAAAGTACACAGACAGCCATCTGCGAGTCGATCACGACCGTATGCAGTTCACTCCCACGCTGGACGCATTTGTTAATGAAAGCGATCCCCGTCCCGTCGACTAATTTGCAAGTTGTATTGTACAGCAGTCTTATGACCTGATGTTTTGTAAACCAAACAATAAATTTAGTCCTTTCTAAATTGTATAAATTGTTTACTTTTACTTTATACTGCTCTTGTAGAGCTGCCAACCCTTAATATAACCAGTGGCAAGACCACAAAAAAAAACAACAACAATTTTCATTACTGGGACATTACTATTACTGGGAACTGCAGCAGTGATAAACTATATCGTGTAGGCTATATACATAAGACACTCATGCGCATGTGCATGTGTGACTGACTGAATGTGTCTCTTGTGGAAGGCACAAGAAAGCATGTACAAGAATCGTACAATTGTTTATGTTGGATTCCCAGACGTTGGACTATCCGTTATCCACGTAATTCTGACCTTGTTTTTTTATCCCGGCCGAGATAGGAGGTAAGTACTACTTGACTAGGATGATCTCAGCCGACCTTTTAATCTGATGTGATGGATTCTTAAGACACGGAATGTTGCCGAAATGCTCCTGGCTTTGCAACGAATTCCTTCGTTGCTTATTCACAAGTTAGAGCTCCTTAGTCACAATTACAGCATATCCATGCGGTATAGTACAGTATACATGCCAGAACGCTCACCGGAGTCGGTGGGTGCTTTTGGGGATAAGGCCTGTCTCATTGGAGTATGACAATTAAAAAATACGTATTTTGCGTTCTCAATCGTATCATGATAATGTGAGTTGTTTGAACCTTTCTCAAATTCGAATTTTTCTAACTACGGGCGGAGGCAGTGTGTCCAACGAAAGCCAAGTCAGATAAAAGACAGCGTCTCTCTGAGCCCTGTTTGTACAGTACATACGTATATGTTTGGTTTATGACGATGAGTTCACTTATCATTATATGAAATGATCGCATACGTTTGCTATTGCCGGTGGTAGTGACTCGTCTTCCTCTCATGAAGGTATAGACTCTCCAGTGCTGCCTGTGTATCACTTGCGTTCGGCAGTCAAGATTTATGTTACCGCACAAGTGTGCACTGTTTTGTATCCAATTTTTAAAGTGAAGTAACGTAAGAGTACAATATTTCCGGTGAAACCTTATTAATGAATCTTAAAGACTAAACACAACAACTTGAATTAGCTTTATTAACACAAAAAAAGGATGGATACTATTACTACTGTTATGTGGTAAAAAGTGCTGAAATTGTTTTTTCAAAACTATTTAAACTTTTGTTTTTGTAATTCTAGCACAATGAAAGTTATTGGATCTTATTAAAATCAGGTTCACTGTGTTTTTTGTATTAAGAGAATGCTACTCTCTGATTGTCACAGGATGCAAACTAAGTTTGGTCTAAGTGTGACAATAAAAAAGCGACTGTTTGAATAAGTATTATCGCAGTTGTACAATTCTCGAAACGTGAAATTCTATTCGTGCTAACAACAATGATGAATGAAACAAGAAACAATTAGTATTAACAATAACGAATTATGGTTCATGAAACCAGAAAGCATTTGCTGATAAAAATACCTTTATATAACATTACTTGTATGCTTTTTTATGCTGTCAACATCCATTTTTGTTTATATAATCTCATTTCCTATAACATTAGAAGCTTTGCCCGGAAATCATACCTAGAAATAATCACCCGCAAGCTCAAAGTTAGAAATAAGGTATACAAATTAATTTTAAGCATACTGTGTAACAATAATTTATTTTAGTGTTTGATTAGTAAGTTGAATTGGAAACAATTATTGACATTCAGAGTAGGCTACTTTTATAAAATGTTGAAGAATATGAAAAACATTGAAAAATTATGACGTATGAAAAAATAATAAAGTTGCACTCGTTATAAAGTTGAATTACTCGTTATAGGCTTATTTAAAATTATTATAGGTTCCCAGGGCCAGGCCCAGCGCTTCTGCCGCCCTGTCCCGGACCCTCCCTATTTTAATTCTGAACACATTCACCCACACTAGACCTACTCTAAAGATATTGCGATTGTCTTCAAATGACGACTAGGAATGTTTGCGTTGTTGTATTTATCAAATGACTAGAACTTTTTCCCGTTTACGATGCGGCGAATGGCTACAACAAAAATTGTAGAGACAATACAACGAATCGTGAGACAATAAAAATGTATGCGTATGTGATGACTTAAAATTAAAATACTAACTAAAATTCATTATGACTGAAATATAACAAAAGTAGTGTATCATATACCTTAGTTAAAAATTATTCGTCTAGCTTTTGCACTGGCAAACTCCTTTATGACTTCGTTGTAATCAAGTGATTCAGCTAACTGATGTTCTGTAGATATAGTCGCCAGACCACTCAGGCGAGTCTCGGACATACTCGATCTGAGATGTTTTAATAAGTTTGAGCTTCGAAAAAGTCAGGTTTACGTTCTCTCGTTCACGAGTTTTCGACTCTTCGTTAAACTCCGCTGACTTTATACATCAAGTAATACTTACTGATCTTACATATTCTGATGAAATTAAGTGAATAATTTTATTTTTCCCTCAATCTCAAAACTTGACATCCCGGAATCTGCCGTCCTTTAAAATTTGCCGCTCTGGGCGGTGGCACGGTTCACCCCTGCCTGGAGCCGGGCCTGTAGGTTCCGCATGGGTTGTAGAATGTTATGAAATGTAACAATTCTACAATCATCTTTCTAAAATTTGATGAGGAATGTCATTTTAAATTGTTTTTAACATTACGTTTATAACAAAAACGTTTTTGCTGAAGCAGTTGTTCCTACATACACTTCTACAACCACAACCTAACGTAGATTAAGATTTTGACTGCTGCAATTCTCAAAGAAACTTCTTAGATCGGAATATTTAGATCGGAATATCCGACACGTATATAAATTGTCTTTCAGCAACCTGGAACTTACTTCGAGTGTACATTGTCTCTACTAGGCCTGACTTAGTCCCAACTGATGAAGATCACTTGATGACTCAGTCTTCAAAAAAACTGCCACCACGTATCATGGGGGTAATACTTCCCTGCCAATCTCAGATTAAAGTAACAAAACGTTTTACCCTATTTCAACAGATCGAAATTTTTTATTGGAGTTCTTAAGCATTTCCTCATACTATCTTTTGAGAGAAAGATTAGAGTTGAGCCGCATTTATATTATTTTCCCTTTCCCAAGGTTTAACGATATATTTGATGTATTCTATACACGATGAAAGAGTAGAAAAACTATTTATGTACTAATAAGTAACATAGTGTACTGACATAAGAAATTTTTGCAGCAAATTTTTAGGAAAATATGAGAAAAGCCTGAGAGAGATACGCCAAGCAGCCGAAATGAAAAACTTCAGAAATGTTAAATGGATGAAACGAGTAGATAAGATAAGAAGCAAGGACATAACGAAATAAACATAGGGATTATATCCGCAGGGAAAGTAATGGACGAAACAAAACGGATTTTGTTCGAACACGTGTTACGAATGACGTAAATGACGTGAATTTGGACGCAAGACTGTTATGGAAGATTAGGAAAGGAACATTAAGGAGAATGTAGAGAGTAGCGAAAAAACTAAAACCAATGAAAGAAGTGGAAACAAATGTAAAAAAAAGCTCAAGGGCTTCGTTAGAAAAAGAAAACGGAGGACAGCAGAGGAAATCACAAGATCCTTGAGTAAAAGAGAACCGGATTAGGCCTATATGCGATTTATGTATATAACACAGTTTTAGCACGCATGGAAATTACGGATTAAAGATCAAAATTGGTCAGTGCTCATCTCACACTGCTCATTCTCAATCTGTTCCTCTCTGTCTGTCTCTCGCTCGATCTACTTTTCTCATTGACTTAATGGGCACATTAGTTATTAACGTGTGTTATTCAGAGTAAGAATAAGTGCCGTTTTAAAGAGTACTTCGTTGTCGAGGTACGGTACTTGTACGTGCTTGTACAAAGGCGTTGCATTCACTAAAACCAACGGCAACAAACGAAGTTCATATTAATTGAAAGAATCTGTTGCTTACATAAAAATAGCCTCGGCTACTGATTGACCTCTATACCGGACACCTACGCGCATATCTGAGGAGGGGTTTAGAAACATCCCGGAACATATAGGTGTTCTCTCAGTGATTGTTTACGCGCACTGTTTACAATAACCAATCACGAGTAGTGTTTTCGTGTGCTTATGTGTTTAGTCACTCTAACATGAATAACGTTTGTTACATCTAACGTTCCACGCTAGGTATAGGCATCCATTACATAACGCTAGGTTAAAGTTACTGAACAGTAACGAAATGTTGAAATCCGTTTTGAAGATCATGAAACACGATTTTCTTAGATCAATAAAAGGATGTATAAAATCGATTAGACTTGGAATTTAAAACTTAAGAGAAATTATTAATATATTTGTAAAAGTCGATAAAATAACCGTAAAAAACCAAGTGGAGGCAACGTTTTAATAGAATGGACAAAAATAGAAACCTAAAGCCATCAACCATAAGAGAAAATGGAAGTTTAGGAGAGCTAGGGACCGATGGGAATAGGGGAATTTGGCAGTGGCCCCATTCGAAAACTAAAGCGTCAGTCGAGAGAAGAAGAAGATGATAATATTTTAATTGGTAATTTTGGTATTTGAATTGTTAAATACGACCTTTTTCATGTGCACAGTTATTACTTTTGTACTGTGATTATTTTTCTTTTATTTTTTCTAAAATGTTTTATATTTTAATTACTTAAAGTCGACCAATTCAATTGCAACGATGTGCTGTGTAATAATAAATAAATAAATTAATTAGAAGTATGTTTTTAAAAAACAAACACTGCCCAATTGTCGGTAGTACGAATTTACTATTTATATGTTTGACTGTTGGGTTAATACTATCAGCCGAACAGTACTAATGACGAATTGTACTAATTAAGAACGGAGTTTGTATTCACAAAACAAAAGAGCATACGTTTTGGTAAAATTGAAAACTAGAGATTAAACAGACCTGTGTGTATAACCGACGGGTCGTATAGCGCTAGCTCCTGAATGAAAACCACGCGGACTGAGAGCGGTTTCTTTTCTCTCGGAATGTACTGTAATACTGTATTTATAATTTTAATCATAAACGAAGGTTCGTTTTTACTCGAAATGAAATACTTTCCAGCTTTATTCGAGGGGTGCTCCGTACGTTAATGACTGCGCGCCGCGCAGAGAGACGCTAACTGGAGCGTAAACGTGAAGCGCAATTAAAATACAACTAACTACTGTATACTGTATTCAGTGGGCTCTCGTTAGCGTCGGCCGCGATACGTATTTAATAACACGCACGCAAGCCTCGCTCGCTGCTCCCGTCTATTATATATTCTGTGCGTACACTCTGATCCGAAACACACACACACCCGCACTCACACTCACTCACACACGGTATCTCTTCTGTCTCTTTTCTTCTCTGCGAACGGTCGTGAAAAGCTACGCCAAAAATATCACACAAAAGGATTCAAGTTTTTTCACTATAATGAGGGGGGAAATAGTCTTGTAATTGCTACTGTAGAGGACAACAATGTTGCCTATATACTAATGTCGTTCTCTGTCTGTAATTTTTGGTCGGAGTAAAACTTGGTAGTAAATCAATGACAAATGAACTTAGGCTTGCGGATGTTCTCATGTTTTTTTTTTTATAAGAAAGTGAACATGGCATATTTTTATATATACATCGGTTTATAAAGGGCGGCAGACGATTGTAAGGAAGCCTGCACTGAAGACATTTAATTTAAAGATTAACTTCACAAAGTCGGTAGTGTGATTCTAGCGCATGTACAGGAGCAGGAGTTTGTGGTGTAGATCACGAAACTACAGGACAGGAGACAAATAAAATAACTAGAGGGGCAATAAATTGATGATGCAAGAAAATTAGAGCTGGAAATCACACTTAGAATTGATAAAGTATCGGCTTTATATAGGATACTGTGTAGCTGATCATTCAATAAGGTGAAAGTGGCCAAATAAGAGACGATAAAAATTTACGGGTCGCGTCTTGTGCTCATGTATGCTTGTGAACGGTGAGCGTTACAGACGGTTTGTAGGAGCGGGTGAAGGTATGTAAAACGAGAACGCTGTGGACGATTGAGAGGACTGTGAAAATGGATGAGATGAGAGTGAGGTAATTAGACGAAAGTGTTGGGAAAAACAAAGAGGCACAGCAACTGAGAGGTCTAGTAATGTGGCGAGAGTAGGTGAAAAGAGAACGTCGAAAGCGATTTGCGACATGAGATCGAAAAGCACAAGAAGATGCGGACGTCCATGAAAAACACCAAATAACGAATTGGCTGTCATCTTGAAAAAGAAACAATCCAAGCCATGAGAGAAACAGGGGATAGGGAGAGATGGAGTAGAAGCGTCGCCTCGAAACCGCAGGAGAGGAGACTAAGGGATAAGAAAGTAAAGCTTAGGGTAAACAAATAAGTTTTGTTTCTCGTAGGTAAACACAAACCTGGTTCCGCGATGAGCTGAGAGTACAATTACGTAGCAACTTGTATCTGAAGACACGGATTATTTCTAGTTATTAGAGCTATCTCCTTGGAAATAGTGAGATTTTGTTTGCAGAAACTAAAGTAGGGGCAGTCATCGCTTGTCCTTTGGCCGGTCGTAATCAATGATTTTACCTTAAACAACGTCGAATCACATTGAACGTGATAGAAACTCTTCAAAGTCAAAGAGGAAATACGCTTGCTAAAGTCGCCATTTATGATAGTTTATTCTTTTTGTCAATTTTACGACCAAAATGTAGGTATAATTTTCTTAAAAACAGTTCAAAAAGCATACGAAACCATCTCAGGATCCAATATTCTCACGACGTGTGAGGTGAGTCTCTAAAAGGTTTTTCAGATACTTAACATCAATCTAAGGGCTGACCCGAACAAACTAAATTTAGTGTATTACATTTTTCTTTCTCTGTATATTGTAGAGGTCACTCAATTCAGGATGATCTAGAAAGAACCTCATTTCTATAAACTGTAAAAAGAATTCAGTTCAATTTATGCTTTTCCTGCTTGTTAACTCTGCTATTTTATTGCGAGAATATTACTGTAGCACTTTCTGTTTTAATACTGTTTTAATACTTAAAACAGGCTACATAACACGTTTAAGAAATCACGTTTTCGATTACGTAACGTTCACACTTCTCATCCTGACTCCCCATACTTGATTATCGGTGTTATACAGCTTTGAAAGTATTCATTTGTGCTCTTCTCATTAACCATGTAGTTCTAGAACTTTCTCCTCGTTAATTTACTCCATATGTTAATACTAACATCACGACCGTTTTTAAATATTTTCTTTGCCTTCTGCGTTAGACACTTCCTTCTGTATAATGGAGAGTGCAGGGGATGACTCCTAAGGATGTGGCATCTTACATTATTGGGGAGAAAGCATTCACAAACGACCCAGTCGATAATATTTTCTGTTAGTGAACAACGGTTCAGTGTAATTCAAGTAGAAGTACCTCACACTAATTAGTTTAAATAAATTCATTTATGTATATTATTTAATCGTTAACAGTAATTCTTGATCTTTTGAGTTTCAGCAATGTATATATATATATATACATTGCTGAAACTCAAAAGATCAAGAATATATATATATATATATATATATATATATATATATATTACTATAATACTTATAACTTTTTACCTCAAGATATATTTTTTTTTCCTTTAGGAACATGTTTCGGGAGATCCTGTTCTCCCATCTTCAGCCTTCGCCATCTTGCTTCTGGTGCAGTATTTGTGTGTTGGCTTCTGGATGTTATTTAGGTGGTTTGTTGGTCTTTGGTCCTTCAATGTTGCATTATTGTGTGTGGTTGTGGTATCTGTTTTTGTATTTTGTGTATTTTCGATGTTGAGTGCTTTGAATATTGTGTCATGTTTTGTATTGATTTGTATTTGTTCTGGTATTAATTTGTTTTGTGTTTTATGTTTGTAAATCTGTAAATTTTCCCAAATGTTCATTATGGTGCCTTTGTGTGGTATATGTTTTATTAGTGTTACATTGGTTATGTCTGGGAATTCATGTCCTGTGTTTATTGCATGTGTGGCTAAATTGGATTTATATATATTTGGTTTTTTGTTTGCACTTAGGTGTTCAAAATAACGTTTTTTCAGCTGTTTTTTTGTTTGTCCTATATAACATTTATTGCAATCTTGGCATTCAATTTTGTATATACCGTTGGTTGTTGTATTATCTTTGTTGTGTGAGCTATTTAGATTTTGTAATTTATTTTTATTAGTTTTGTATGCTATTTTTATATCTGTGTTTTTAAATAGTTTTGTTAGTTTTGACATTTTATTATTTATATATGTGAATGTGGCCCATTTTTTGTTGTTGTTATTATTTATGTGTTGTTCAGTTTGATTAATTCTTAATTGTTCAGTTTTTATTTTGTATTTGATTTTATTTTCTATTTTGATCATAGTATTTTTATTGTATCCATTTGCATAACCAATTTGGTATATTATATTTCTTTCTTTGTCAGTTTCTTGTTTGTTTAGGGGTATTTTGTACATTCTGTTAAATAACGAATAAAATGCTGCCATTTTATGTTGTGGTGGGTGGTCAGAATGGTTAGGTATAATGATGTTAGTGGAAGTTGGTTTTCTATATATTGCATATTGTATGTGTTTGTTGTATCTTGTGATGGTTATGTCTAAATAGTTGATTTTGTTATGTTTTTCTTTTTCTTCTGTGAATTGTATTTTGGGATGTATGTTATTGATTTGTTTCAGTATGTTCTCTGCATTTGTGTTTTTGTTATTTGATACATATAGTCCATCATCTACATATCTTATCCATATGCCATCTGGGTCATATGTTTTTATGATATTTTGTATTTTGGTGTCTATATGTTGTAGGAATATTTCTGCTATTATGCTTGATAATGGTGATCCCATTGCTAAACCTTCTTTCTGTTGATAAATTTTGCTATTAAATTCAAAGTAATTTTGTTTTAGTATTAGTTGGAGACTATTTTTTATTTCGGTTATATATTGTTTGTTTTCATTTTGTTCTATAAGTTTGTTTATTATTATGTCAATTGTTTCCTCTACTGGGATATTAGTGTACATGTTTGTTATGTCATATGATGTGAAAAATGTATTTTCATTTATATTTATTATTTTTAGTTTGTCTATTAATTCGTATGTATTTTTTATGTTATGATGGTTATTTGTTAGATGGTTGTTTTTTAGTTTTTGTGCTATTATTCTTGCTATTTTGTATGTAGGAGCTTTTTTGAAATTGATTAATGGACGTATTGGGTTGTTTAATTTGTGTATTTTTATTAGGCTGTTCATTTTAGGTGGTTCTGGATTATTGTTTATATATATGTCTATGTTTTTATTGTTGAAAATGTTTTTATTTGTTTTTATTAGTTTTATTGTTTGTTTAAGATAGTTTTCTGTTGGGTTTTTATCTAGTTGTACGCATTTATTATTGTTGATGAAGTCTTCGGTTTTTTTGATGTAGTCTGTTTTATCAATGATTACTGTTGCTTGACTTTTGTCTGCTTTAGTTATTATTAAATTATTGTTCTTTACTTTATTTTTAATTTCTTTTATTGTTTTATTGTTTTTCTTTTGTTTATCTTTGTTTTTAATTTCGCTAGTGATTATTTTTTTAATTATATGTGTTGCTTCTGTTCTTTTTTCTTCTTGTATATTGTCTTTTATTAGGTTAATGGCAAATTCTGTTTCTACTATTAAATTTTCTAGATTTTTGTTTGCATTTTGGGTTATGTTAGTTTTTGACATATTGTTTAAATATTCTGTTTCTTTTTTGTTAAATTCTGTATTGCTGAGGTTAATGGTTCGAGGGTAAAATGTGTGTTTATTTTTGTTTTTTTGTTCTTGATTTTTGTTTTGTTGTTTTAATGTGTTAAGTTTTTTGTTGATTGTATAAGTCTTTTTGTTTTTCTCAAATCTTATTTTATTTTCTATGTTATTGTATTTATTATTCCAAGTGATTGGATGTAATAAACTTGTTAGCTCTAAGTGTAGTTTGTATATGTCTAGTGTTATGCTATTTTCTTACTGTATAATTGATTAATTTCGTTTTGTATCCATAGCCTTTGTGCTTGTTTTATAGTTTTTTGTGCAGTCAAATTTTTGTTGTTTGTGTTTATGTTGATGTATTTAGGTGTTAATTTATGTTTTTGGCATTGTCTATTGAAGTATATGTTTATGTTTGTGTTCACATGATTTACAAACATAAAACACAAAACAAATTAATACCAGAACAAATACAAATCAATACAAAACATGACACAATATTCAAAGCACTCAACATCGAAAATACACAAAATACAAAAACAGATACCACAACCACACACAATAATGCAACATTGAAGGACCAAAGACCAACAAACCACCTAAATAACATCCAGAAGCCAACACACAAATACTGCACCAGAAGCAAGATGGCGAAGGCTGAAGATGGGAGAACAGGATCTCCCGAAACATGTTCCTAAAGGAAAAAAAAATATATCTTGAGGTAAAAAGTTATAAGTATTATAGTATTATATACATCAAGAAACGGACTGTAGCAGAAAGTGATTGAAATATATATATATATATATATATATATATATATATTGTAACTTAACTCGTTACAATCCTTATCTGGTCTGCTTCCTTTTCTTTTAAGCCCCAAAAAACTAAACCTGGTTGGGCTGGTTGGTTGGTTATTTTGGTTGGGCTAGCCAAATTGTAACTAAACCTGGTAATAGTGTTTAAGTGTTGTGTTACAAAATATCTAAATATGTGTTCGTGTAAGAAATAAAATTGTTTGTTAAAAAAAAATTTTTTTAAATTAAAAATATTTTTTTTTTTTATTAATCACTTAATTAAAAACAATTAATTAATTGCGTATCAAGACGTTCCGAAATGTTTATTACTTAATTCGAAAGTTCTATAGCCTTTTGTGTATTTATGAATAAACTCCAACCACTTATAGAATTGCCTCCAATTGCAATCGATCTTTGTTTACTTTTGGTTTGGAGGTTATCTTCCTTCTGGTGGTGAAATTCTTGTAGCAAATTATGTTTAAATTAATATATTGTTAAATAGTTATATTTAGAAATGAAAAAGAACTGTTTTAATTGAAAGGTATTAATTATTTGATTAACAATTGATTATTCGGACTCTTGTCGATTTTTAAATCGGTTCTCAGGGTATCGATATGTTATTACAGATTTTTATATAAAATACAAAGGTTCTTTGAACAGCTATTTATGGGAAAAGTCAGAGAAATAGGGCAGAGATTAAAAAGTATAACGTTACAAGATAAATGCTTAAAATTAAAAGTACATGTATTCAATTGAAAGTGTAAAAATAAATAAATAGGTTGTGAACCGTCTCGCAGACAAACAGTAGATGGCTGTGTTCAGTTGAGTGTTGATGAAACAGCAATGGCCGCCGTCGAAGTTGTAGATCGTCACCTCGCAGTTTTTTGGTGTCCCAATAAAGATGTTTTCCTGTCGAATTTACGTCCTGGTGTCTGCAAATCTTCCTTCTGATGTTGGTTTAGTGTCTTTGGTTAAGTTTCAGTGTTGTATTTCGAAAATTAGTGTATTTATAAGTCTGGTCCACTTTTGTCGATCAGGCACTTTTGATGGTTAAGTTATATTACTGTTTTATTGAGTTTAAAATGTTATTTCACTGTAGTTTTGTGCTATACAATGTTTGTTCGGTGTTGGTAGGTGTTTATGTCACTGTGTTGAGGTTGTAAAATGTTTTTTGCCGCCAATCGCGATTTTCACTCTCGGATCATACTATTGCTCGCCATTACGGTATTCGAAACTAGGTTAATACGTTTTAAATGCTCGTGTCAAGTGTCCCGTACAACGTTCAATAATTAACTCTTTCACTTCCTTCACCTCCGACTAAAACCTTAGCCAAAGCAATATTATTCCTTACATTGTTCGAATTTTATTTTGCATCCTGTGCATGTAATAAAGTTACATTATATAACTGCTTATACTTTGGTTATTATTCAAATTTATTAGCTAGTTGTTACTTAATTTTATCCTTCAGTTCATTCGGCGTATTTTGATATCAAATAATGCCGTTTTATTAAGTTTTTGATCTAAAATTGGTAATTTTACCTTCATTTTGTATATTGTAAATTTTAAAGTCCAGCTTCCTGCTATTATCCAAATTCTGCCATTATCAAGTTATATTTATGATTATTAAATCTCATATTGTAATAAAAGGTTTATATTCCCTTAATTTATTGCAATTATATGAATTGGTTAAGTTTTAAAATATTATGTTGGAATATATGACTCCCCACTCCAAATTTTTGAGTTCTGTCATTTCCATTTTTATTAATAATCCTGGCTATAATTTTACAAAATCTTTCTAAGTTATATTTCTAATTATATGGCTTTGTTTCTGGTTTACTTTATCTAAATCCCTTCAGTTTAAATGTATTTAAGTACTTAGTTTCTCAGTTTTGATGATGTTTAGTTTTTATCATTTTGCCTAGATTCCTAAAAATTTTTCCATACAAATTTTTATATAAACAATACATATTGAGTTATACCCTCTCTGACTTTTTAACATTGTAATATAAATTAAACATTTTTTTCTATTAAACAAAATAACAATTAGTATCTGTTTCAATACTATTAACATACAAGAAATAATTGTAAATAATAGTTGTCTTCAACTAATTAGACATTTTTTTTTTATACTTAAAGCTTAATACTAATACATAACAAATATTATTTAAAAAAGAATGTTTTTTCCCTGCTAACATCTTATTTAATTATTAACATTAATACATGTAATAAATATTTTTACAATTAAAGGATGTTAGTGGTTCTAAACTGTTTAAATGTTCTCATTCCTAATGCATTTTTAAAATATCTTATTCTATATAAACAAAACCTTATTTTCTATATTCTTATTCTCTATTCCTTATACTAAGTTTAATTATTCAGTTTTTAACTGTTTTTAATATGGTTGTTTGGGTAATTGTACCCTGTCACTTTACTTTTTATCCTGTGTCTGCTTCTGTTTTTATTCATCATTTAAATAAATGTCATTTTAAACAGATTGACAGCTCTATGTTAACACATGTATTATATTCCCTCTGTACAAATATTAAATCACTCAAAAGTTGTATTTTTTCATCATTTACATAGTTTGTGAAAGCCAATAATGAAACATAAGGTTTATTTTTTATAATACACAAACTAGCACTGGTTCACTTTACACTCCTTGATTCTATTTCTAAATGGTTATTTAGTCTTATTAAAATGAAGAAATCTATTTGTGGGTTACAATGAAGATTTGTTCTTTGGGTATTATATTATTGTTTCACCTTGGTCCACTTGCAACTCTTACTCTATACACTTTTAGTCTTATTTCTATTGTACATGTGGTTTTTTTCATGAATACTTTGTTATACTTTTTATTATTATTGTTTTTATTTATTTTGGGATATGGGTGTTTTTTACAAGAGCATTCCTTCTTCTTGTGGATGCTGTCTTCTTCTTGTTTCTTCATCGATGTCTTCTTTTCTTCTGGCTTTTAGAATTGTATTTTCTTCATCTTCTTCTGGATGTCATCGGGTTTTTTTGGGGTTCCTCCTTCATCTACTCTTGTTGTTTCTTTAAATGCATCACCTTTTATGGTGGATCTTGCCTTGTTCTGGGTTTCTACTTTATCTATTCCTTACCTTCGTTGTGGGTTTAGTAATGTTCTGGGTTGCTTCCTTATCTACTCCTTACCTTCCTGGGTTATATTTTTTCACCTTGAGTTATTAAACTGGTTTTGATGACTCATCACTAGTAACATTTCTTTTATACGAACTTATACTTTTAATCAATGATTGTACTGCACGGTTGCTCTGAATTAATTCTTTATTATTTTGCTTCCTTCGGATTTAAACATTTTATTTTATTATTTTAATGATCAATTCGCCATTCATTTTTATGTGCTTATCTGTCACGCTACAATATATATCAGCTAATAATGTAATATTATTGTGTAGTATTATATTAGCAGGTAATAATTTCTTCTGGAACTAAATTCGAATCACTGTATATATGCAGTTTGCTCACGCTTTGCAGATACATTCTGCGTCTTAAAAGTTTTGAATATGAATTACATAATATTTATACTTATGTATATTTATACTTATCTTTATAAATTTGTATTCAAATGTATTCAATTATGTTCAAACCTCTGAAGATGCAGATTGTATCTGCAAAGTGGAATGAGGTGCACCTACAGTGATTCAAATTTACTTCCAGAAGAAATTATTATTTGCTAATATAATCTTCTTCGTCTTCTTATGTCTTCAATCCTAAGATTGGTTTGCAGCAGTCTCCATTGTGATCGATCTTATGCATTCCCCTTCATCTCCTCATAAGTTTCACAATTTACATCATCCATAATTTACTTCATACACTGCAATCTTGGTCTTCCCTTATACCCTTTACCTTCTGTTGTTCCTTCCATTACCAATCTTAGTAGTCCTTCATGCCTCAGAGTATCTCCAATAAGTTCTACCCTTCTTCTAATTGTGCTTTTCAACAAACACCTCTCACTGCCTATTCTGTTCAGCAACTCTTCATTTGTTATTTTGTCAGACCATTTAATTTTTATCATCTTGCGATAACACCATATCTCAAAGCTGTCAAGTTTCCTTTTTTTCCTCATACCTATTGTCCACGACTCTCAACCATATATGACAATGCTCCATATAAAACTCACTAGGAATTGTTTCCTTGTTTTAAGAGAGATGCTACTTGTTGTTAGTATTCTACTTTTTTTTTTGTTAAAAGCAATCTTAGCCTGCTAATAAGCAGGTTTATCCTGCTAATAATATCTCTTTCACTTCAGCCATCCTTTGTAATTTTACTGCCCAAGTATGTGAATTCGTTCTCATCCTGAAGGGGTTCTCCTCTCAGTGCAATGTTTAGTTTCAAATTTTCTTTTCTTCACGACTTTACGACATCACGACTTTGGTTTTAGTCCTATTTATTTTCATATTATATCCTTCGGTCAATATTTTATCCGTACTGTGTAAACCATGGGCGTAACTTGGGGCCTAACTTTGGGGGGGTGGAAGGGTAAAGCTTCATAAAATCACGTGTGTAGTGAGACCATCTATATTGTAATGGTACATATGACTCTACCTACACCAACGTATCAAAAATAATTTGAAAGCCACTACTATTAAGAATACCTACAAGGTCAAGCATACCACCATGGATAAAAAAGAGAAAGTATCATACGTTAAACCAAGTGAAATATAATAAAGAAGGAATTACTAGTAAATGTACGAATAAATAAAATAAAGAAGACTAACGACGAGACGACTTACATACCATACCCAATAGATCAGTGAGAAGGACACAATGGAAACAACAAGAAGAATCAATGAGAAGGATCAGACAATAACAATACAAGAAGTAAGAAGAATCAGCGAGAAGGACACAATGGAAACAACAAGAAGAATCAGTGAGAAGGAACTACTTCAAGAAAGAAGAAAGAAGAAACAGTGGGAAGGAAACCCATGAAAACAACTTCAAGAAACAAACTTATCAAAACAATGAGAAGGAAACAAGTGAAGACAACACCATGTATAAACTAACTAAGAGTGAGAGAGAGATCAGTGAAGAGTAGAAGAAAGAGATCCAGATCAGTCACAAAAAGGGAAATAAAATGAAATATAATGAACTAACATAAACCTATGAAAGAATTATTATAAAAGAAGAAAGAAGAAATGGAATAACAACATGATATAAATCCCTAAGCTGTAAGGTAAAGTCAACACTGACCCAAACTCATTTAATGAATACATTCCTTGTCCATGTAAAATAAACAATAATCAATAAGGATTAATTATTGTACATAAAGAATAACAAAGAAAATGAATAGTAATAGGATAAGTTCTTAGCTAAATGATGTGTAGACATAAAAAGAAGACTATGTCCAAAATATAAATAACCAGATGTAAAGTGGAATTGATGTTAGAAAAAACCACTAATTATCACTAATTAAGACAATAAAAGATAAACAAAAGGTACTCTAATAATTAACAACAAATGTACCAGCATTAAATGAAGGCAAATCAATCAAATATAATGCAGAAATCAAACTAACAGCAATCCAGTGTGTAACATAACCTAATCTGGGCAACCAGTTTTCACTAAAACTGAAGAAAAACAAAGCCAAAACAATATTAAACTAAAATGTATTATAATGTGAAGTAACTAGATGATATAAGGAACGTTTTGTATACAATAGATAATGTAATAAGTAAATATAAAAGCTGTATTAATGTAATTCAATACAACTATATGCTTGTTATAGCAAAGATGCCTGATGCAACAAAATTATGTTGTAAACTTATTATAAAAGAGTATGAACTCAACTAACAACATTGAGTGAGGCAGAATACTATTCAACTGAGTAAATTCAAGGATTCTAGATACCTAAACAACAATAATAATAACAAAACTATGTTAACAACTAGCTGCAACTAATCTTAATAACATCTAAACCAAGGTAATAACCAGTATAAATGCAGAATGAACTGCTGCACAATCAGAACAATGCTATCAAAACTATAATAAGAGTCATTTAAACAACAATGAGAAAAATATGAAAAGAGTACTAATCATGTAATAAAGTAACTCCATGAAGTATAGTAAACATACTTAACAAACTATAGTTAAGATAATAAAACCAGGATATAAGGAAAAAGGACACTATCAGTAGTGACAACGACCAATGCAGTATGCATAGGCCATAATAGAATGTAATTAAATGTTAATATTAGTATCATATAATTAATAAACAAAATGTATAACATTAGGCATAGGACTTGAACATATGAAAATAGACATTGTGTAATTATTTGTAAATAATCTTAAGGGAAAAGTGAATAATACGATAAGGATACGTTATCACCATCAAAATATGGGATAAAAACAATGTATTTAAAGTATTTAATAGCTTAATGAACATTATGTATTTATACCAAGTGCGATTTCAGCAACCCCAAATCTGAACTATATGATGAAGGTATGCAAAATACTCGTCATTAAAAAATAGAAACGATAGGGATAATAAAAATAACGTCAGTGCAGTTATAAATAAGATATTTGACTTATAAAAATAATTGAGAAGTGCTGAGCCCTTGCGCGTGGGTCGGTGAACCAGAAATTCATAATCTTGGAACCAGCCTCCTGACGCGACTCTAAGCGTCTGTTTTAACGAAGCCCACCGAGGGTAAACGAATTAAAAACTATTAACCAATCAGAACCTATAAAAAATACGAAGTGAAGAATTCCGACAGAGGAACCAGAGACAGTTTTTCACCAGCAACGAGAGCGACTACACGCAAGTCGATCGTCCAGAAAAACGTGCTTTTGACAGCGAACAGCTGTAAACACACTCACTAACCTCAAACTTTGAGTGGAGGTTAGAACAACAGAAGAAGACAGTGCAGTATATTTTCAAGTGAACTAATACGGAGTATATGCGTATAGGAGTGAGTGCAGTGCATTTATTAAAATTAATTAATTAATTAAAGAATATTAATTAATTGCAAAAGTTGTGAAAAAGTGTTAATTCTTCGAACGACCAGTTACGCAAGTATCAATGCAAATAACAATTATACTATACTTGTCAAGTAATTAATAAGTTAAAGGACGCTAGTGGCGAATCGAATTAATTTGAATTAATCGATAAATTGACCGAATTCCAAAAGGAAGGGAACTTAGAAAAGTCAGATAAACAATGATAAAATTGAACGATTTCAATAACGAAAATTTTAATTATTTGTATGATTCAAATGTATTAGCATAAGAAAAGACTTTGAATGATCAATGAAGGGAAACTGAACCCTGACCATTAAGAATTTAAGAATGTTTTATATTTTATTTTAATAATCGAACTTAGAGTTACACAAGAGTGTAACCTAAATGTATCAAATAAATTTAATTTACCTGTGTTAGATACATCCAATCTAGGAGAGTATTCAGAACCATGATACTGAATTTAAACAATTATTATCACTTATTAAATCACTAAAGCAGCAAAGAAACATAATTAACCAATTTTAAATAAACCAGGTTACATGAACCTGCATAACCTCAATGATTATCACTGAACAGTTGTTCATATTTTATATTATTTCAAATTAACAATCAACGATTTTATGTTTGTCTACTTATTATTACAGTTGTACATTTTATTATATATGTGTATTTTGCAGACTCAAAGAACCTACTACTACAATTTTATAAAACATTATAACCTATTTGTTTACTAATGAAAAATATTCGACTAGCCAAATGCAGTCATACCATCCTGAGATTTTAAATGTTTTGGAGTCCATGATCTATTTTAATTGTTTTACAAAAGGAAGATAAACCATTTCACTGTATCAAATATTAATTTTTCTTGAGTTGAATAAACAACCATTGTTTTATGAACCTTTAAAAGTGTTGACTTTTATTGTAACAATAGAAATACAGCTTAGTGAGAAACCAGAGACGGTTGGTACCAGATTTCAAAAGCGGACATTCAAATGGAATGATTTTTACCAACCGCACCATCCAATACATTGCTACACATTATAACTCATAGTAAATATCACGTCTATGTTACGTTTATGTTAGTGTATAGGCAGGACAGTACTGATCAACTCACCACAGCTGATGATAGAAGAGTCAACGGAACTTCCAGAGAATCGAACTCAAGAAAGTGAATTAAAAAACATTTTAAACCATATAAACTGAAACAATTAAACGACGATAAAAAGAATAAGTGAACCGATTTATTCACTTCCGGATTCAATAATAGATTGAATTGGGTGGAATAAATCACTAATACCAAGCATAATAATAAAAAAAACGAACTTTCAACAATAATAATACAACGAACAACCAGACCCTATAATAATTAATAACCCTGAGAATAAGATTTTACGGGACGACGATCTCGGCATTTAACAATATAATAAAATAAATAAAATATATCATATACAAAATTAGAAAGTTTAGTAATAATTATTAGTTAGTAAACGAGGGACAATTTCATTTTTTAATGATCAACAAACCTGTCTTCATAAGTTGTACTTCCAGTTATGTTTACCTAGAACAAATATACTGTAGGCCTATAAACATAAACAATTTCAGTACTTCCAATTCGTATACCCAGTTTTCGTAAACGCATGCTAGCTGCACTTACTATTTCATTACGGTGTTCCAAAACAAGTCTGTGTTTGTGTAAAATGCACACATTGTATTCCAGTTAATTAGGTCTCTAGCGTTTGTTTTCTTTTCTTTTATCGAACAGAACTATTATTTTGACGTATATCGTTCAAATCTGTCAGACATTCCCCTTACAAGTTTCTTCGAAAGAAATAAGAATAATATGGCAACTAGTCGTCTGATAACAGTACAGACGTTGACAAACAGTGCTTACTGTGCTCGCAAGCAATGAAACTGTCTCCTGTTTGACTATTTGTTAGTGTTTTTTTTAACAACTGGAAATAAAATTTTATAATGCTCGGAACATGGGGGGGGGGAGTGCCCCCTTGCGCCTCCCAAGTTACGCCTATGGTGTAAACGTTTACTCAGATCTTGCTCATTTTCTGCCACTACAGCAATATCTTCGGCAAAACGCAGCATGTTTATTCTTTCTCCGTGGATACAAATATAATATATAAGATAAGGATTTTTATTGCTTCAGATAAAGTTAAACTAGGTTACGTCACAATATTTTGTACATTTAGTAGCGTTAAGTAATTCGTGCGTCGTGAATATCTCTTGCACTCCAGTATCCTTAAACGTATGTGTTTCAACAGGCTTAATTCGATCATAGAAATTAAGCTTACTGAGATGCAGCGCCTGCGAGCATACGTTATAGATTTATTCCTTATACTTAATTACGTCTACTGGCTGGTTCGGAAGTAAGTATATATGTAAGCAGCTCTCATGTGAAAGAAATTTCTTCCGATGTAATAAGCCAATCAGAAAATATATAGTTAGGCAACTCACTACTGATTGTATCACAAAAAATTATATTTAGTGGATATAAAATACCGTATTTACCGGAATATACCACGCACCTTTTTCTAACAAAATCGAATCCGAAAAAATGGGGTGGGCGTTATAATCGAAAAAAATTAAACCTGCCCGCCCAGCGCGATAATCTTATATGTGGCGATAAAGCTCTTCCCTCCCTCTTCCAACACACGCATATTTATTTCTCTGAAGACTTTCTTGAAACTAAATTATTAATAAAACAAAATTTTACGAAAGCCTAATAAACAAAACCATTTTTATTAAGCAAAGCGTTAGCAAGAAATCCTTAATTTCTAGCGCGAAAACAGTTCATATAGGCCAATGTTGTTCCAACTATCTTATTGTCGACTGGATAACCATTTTGTTTTGGGTAATCAAAATGGAGCTTTGATGGTAAAAAGAAGTATGCTGATCCTCGACAGTTTTCGTGGACACACGACAGATGAGGTGAAAAACTTTGCAGCGGAGGAAAACAGATCTTATAATCATACCGGGAGAGTTAACGTCTGTACTACAACCTTTGGGCGTTTATATAAATAAGCCATTCAAAGCTACCATGAAGGACCTATAAACTCAGTGGATGGCAAAAAATGAACACTCGTATATACGTTCGGAAAAGATAAAAAGGACGGATTTTGAAACGATCTGTGAGTGAATCAAAACTGGGTGGGCACTGATTTCACCAGAGTTGGTTTCGAAAAGGTTCCGAAAATGGGGCATTTAAACGCGCTCGATGGCTCAGAAGACGACGAAATTTGGGATGAAAATTCAGACGCTAGTTTTGACAGCGACGACAATGACGAAGCCGACGACAGACAAGATTGCAAGTAATTTTTTTATACTTCAGTTTAATACGGCAGTTAATAATGTGTAAAATGAGAACTAGTGAATTTGTCAAAACTGAAAATTTTCAACTTGTAAAAATAAATTGGTAAGTTTTAATTTTGTTTTTTAATTTTTTCCTTTCAGTACCTTGAAAAACGGATACGCGGTATATTTGAGTAAATACGGTAATAAATGACTTTATAGCTTTAAAATTTGGTAGTGTGGAAGACACGAGGCTGCTTACTTAATTTTCTAATCTAATCTACTGTTGTTGCCAGTGTATGTTGCTAATCTACACAATTCTAGTGTTCTGGGATTTGCGTATTTACACTGGAACAGTGCAATGTCTGCTCATAGCTGTTTACATCAGTGTCACATCGTTATGTCATAATTCACCAGCAATGCGCTTGGTGTTATGTGTTATAATGTTCGCCGTAAAATTAGCCGTTTTATTAGGGATTTCTACATAAAGCCTGTTTCTGACAACACCTTTAAATTATACTTAAATCGGGTAGAAACCACTTTCTTTACCCCTTATCTCAAAGTCTTGGTAGTGTACTTTAACGTGTGCCGTTGTAACCGTCTTCATACTTATTGTCTAAAACTACCTTAAACTGACAGACATTTAACGCTGCGTTCCTATTCTTTGCTGAGTGTTTGACCTCTACATAGAGTTGGTCAATTTTGGATCTGTCTACTCTGAAGCTTACAAGATATTTTCTATCTTCTGATAACGATTATATCACTGTATTCAGCACACACACACGCGCACGCGCACACACTCACGCACGCACGCACACACACACACACATTTAAATTAGCAGAAGATAACATTATCGGCGGTAATTTTTAAATTATTGTTTATCTTCTTTCAGTGCAATTACATAATGCTAATTTGTTAACAGAAGAAACGGATCACACATACTAAAGATATGTGTAATGTACAATGGCAGACTCTGGAGAAAAACTAATTCGTTGATTTCATTAAAGGCTTTTTGTATACGGATCAGATGCTTCTAAACCATGTGACTGTTGCTTCAGAAGGATACAACGCTACTGTAAAAATCAGTATCGCATTTCACAATTTTTTGACACAATGTGCTCCAAGAATCTCAAGATTAATTTAAAACTGAGATTTCTGCGAAAAAAGTTTCAAACTACAAAAACAATGTAGTAAGGGAATAATAACTAGAGCAATAAATTCTTTCATCTGTTTTGTTGTTCACATATAATGTGTTTAAGACAATGACATGAATCACAGATTTATAAAATTTCATTCATTTTGAGATTCATACGATTGAATACATTGTATTTTCTGTAAAAAATCTAAACGAAAATTACTTAAATTCAGGCAATACAAAACCTTAATGTAGCGAGGCGACATTATATGCGACCTACCCGTAGAAGTTAACGTGACAGAGAGAAACAGAAGCAAACTATGGAAAGCAGAGTCCAGTGGAGAGTTATAGGGTAGAGTCTTGCAGAGAAATTGCACAAACAGAAGTAAGAAGAATTACGTAAAACACGCTTAATTGATGTTCAGATATATGATATTAAAGCAAAGAGAATGGATACCACAGCTGCCCAGAAGAAAAGATATTTACATTATACAATTATCCAACCACGGTACATAAACAATGTGAAACAAGGTAGCAGGACTCTGGGAGGGAGTAGTGGTCAGTAGACTAAACGACAGCCAGAAGCCGAGATGAGCTGCTACTAATTTCGCCAGCTTTCTGTGAACTAACAAAGCTCGGACATATTGTACTACTGGTTCTACGCCTTATCTCCTAAATTACACACTTTCCATCAGCGTTTCCGATATCTCAAGTTAAACTAAACTTGCTTGAAACTTATCCCACGCAACATTTTGAGAGCAGCTGAATAAGCTGGATGGTTTATAATTGTTTTGAACTGATTTTTGGGATCACGTGCAGAAAAGGGAAAAAGCGCAGTCCCACCCGAGGCTAGCTTTCTGAGGTGGCGTTTACTCTTAGAAACCTGACAGCCAATCTTGAGGTGGAATGCGCCCAGTAAAAAAAGTATCCCCATTAAATTTATAGCATAGAGACGAGAGAGAGGAACAGTACGCTGTAACCGTTTCTGTCTTACTCACACACTATTTCTCTCTGTCACAACGACAGAGTATGAAGCGACAGACATAGTATCGCTTCTCGCCAGCCTTATTGTAGCCGGTGTTCACACTATGAAACACTGTTCGAGACCGTTGTGCGCATGTGCCTAAAAAGAATGAAAATTTTGTTAGCTTCGCAACGAGGCGTTTGCTCACTGCGCATTTCAAGACCACTGTTCAAAATCTATCCCCAGGCCTATACTACACTGTTTTGATTTGGTAGGGACCGGAATTGAATGTACTCTTTATTTGAAAGTGGAATGCATGTAAGTATGTTACATTACCACCAACATAGATCATTGAGAGCGGACCAGCTAGAAGAGACCATCAGAGACTTTTGAACGGGACGCGGACGATCAAACGACGCGACGGGTCGTTGTGGAATTTTGGCACATTATGTCAAAACGCACGGTAAAAAATAGCCTTTCTCAAGGCCAACTAACGATTGAAATATGGGACACAAAACAAATATTTATACTATACCGAAAGAGAGATAAATAGATAGATAGAGAGAGAGCGAGAGAAAGGGAAAGAGAAAGGGGTGAGAGAGAGAGAGAGAGAGAGAGAGAGAGAGAGAGAGAGAGAGAGAGAGAGAGAGAGAGAGAGATTGTGACATTGGATTGACTGGGTATATTCAACTAGTTTGAGATTTTGTTTATATTAATAGCAGAACAATTTTTGTAATTTAAATTGTCTGTGTACGCGACGGAAATAAATTTTTATGAGCTTCCACTCACCTTCCTCACTTTATTTCATTATTTTTTCGCACGCATATTTTGAGCTTCTGCTATAAATTTTACTTTTTATATACTACTCTTTTAAATGAAATCTGTCTTATTAAAAATATCTGTACGTACATAAAAACAGACTAACAACGCTATTTATAACCCTATTAGATTCCAATCTGTAGCAATAGGTACCCATTCATTCGGGAAATTAATGCCAAAGAAGTGCCCACAAGCTCTAGAAAAAAGGAAAAATGAAGACTGAACAGCTCTTAACTTCTATTAAGGAATGGATGGAAAATAATACTCCAGTGTTCATAAAGCATGAACTTGCTCGCTGAAGGCTCAGAAACTGATTCGTTTACAGCGATTTCATGCTCTGTTTACAGCGTGCAGCGCTCTTGCATAACTCTCCGATACGCTTCAGCACTGGGAACTCACTCAAGTGCTCGTCCCAGTGGCTCACGCCAAACTCGTGCCTGGATACGTAAAACTATTGCTGGAACGCGACATATACCCAGCATTCCTTGTAGGCCTTAATTTGTTTCTTCAAGGATTCTTTCGATAATTTCTTCTTATTTCTGCTATGTAGAATTTCAATCTGTTTCCCTCTTCCTTGCTTTTTTTTATTCCAATGACTGTGTACCCGATCCTCGAAGAATCATCTGAAGATCCTCTTTTTTGGTAGGTACTAAATGGCAATTTGTTTCAGAAGCCCTCTCACATTTAAGTACTTTCTGGTTCTTTCCACTTGAAATCAACTGTAATAATAAAGTACTTCTGAAGTTACCTTTAAGCCTTCTTGAAAAATAATATTATTTTTGTGTTAAGGGAACTTAAATAAAATTCTTCAAAATTAGTTCTGAAATAATTAATAGGTCTTTCCGTGCTTATTACTTGAAGGAAATACATAACGAAGGTGTGGGGAGATAAAAAGTGAAGAACCCAACGTTTGCGTTTGAGTGTAACTCGAAACTTCCACAAATTTCGTACTAATGCACATGCTATGTTAACAAGGGCGGCCTTGTACCCTTCCGTGTACAGACTCAATTTAATTTGAGAACGTGGCCAAGTTTGACTGGATGATGTAAACAAGCTTGCCTAGACTTTGCACTTAATGTGCTTTTGTTTCCTTGAGGCTTTACTTGGTAAAGCGTTAAAGTATTCGTGAAACACACACAAACGCATCCTTAAAGAGCTTACAATTTATAATAATTTTCTCTTCGCGACAAGCTATAGGAATCATACTTGGTTTACTCGAACCTAATTTATTTTTTAGCTTCTAAGTATACGGAATACACGGCTCTTCTAGTATTTTCATTTGCAATTATGTGTTTGTCGCCTAATATAATCGTTAAAAGAAAGGTTATATAACTCTTACGATACGTTGTTCAAAGAGACTGTTACTTCAGCATAGTCTGGCGCAGACCACGGGGAGGGGGGAGGAGGAAATCCCCCCCAAATGCTCACATCAGGTACAAACGTTTTTTCGTTGTCTTGTGATTGTGAATATTATACAGAATTCATATCACATTTTGTAGTTTCATGGATTTACTCTAAAATTACTTTAAACTGTAACTGTACCTTACCATCGTGTTAATTTTGGTTTCGTACATTCCTGAAATTAGTAGTGTCTATTTTAAATTGTAAGTGAGCGTTATTAAAATATCGGTATGGAGAACCATACATGACTTCCATGTTCTAAGATTTATATTTAAAATTATTTTCGAAATGAAATATTTCCATAGAAACTACTTCTTTCTACTTACTGCTTCAGCCTTAACCACAGTACTATGGTCACTAACGTATACCACCTCACGTTATCGCACTCGATTTTCACTGATGATAGAAGTCGATGGCACTACCGAAACGTCTGGTTTTGCAAGAAACAATGGTCTACGGCCAAACAGGCCGGGAAGGAATTTTAACAACAAACTACTTCTTTGTTGCCGATAACGTCGTACAAGTATAAAAAATTATCCCCTCCCCCATCAACTATAATTTTCATTTATAGAAAATTATCCCCACCCCGTTCAACTAGCCTCTTCATTTATAGATATTTCATCTACTTTCTACAGTGGATTATTAAGATCTTCTTATCAGGATACTTTATTTATCAAAATTAAGTACTTTACTCTTGTTAAAACATAAAATGTGGCTGGTACACTACCCCTTTCCCTTAACCGATCTTCACCAAAATCAATAGGCCTTCAGTCCTTTACAATTTAGGAACGTATGAAAAATAATATTTGATTCTGTTTGAATGTGCGGCAGTTATCGTTCGTCATAGAAACAATTACCGTTGTTAAAACATAAAATGTTGCTGGTAAACTACCCCTTTCCTTAACTGATCTTCACCAAAATCAACAAACCTTGAGTACTTAAACATTCAGGAATGTATACAAAAAATTATTTGATTCTCTTTGAATCTGCGGCAGTTATCATTCGTCATAAAAAAATTACCATTTTAAAGCATAAAACGTTGCAGGTAAACTACCCCTTTCCCTTAACCGATCTTCACCAAAAACAATAGGTCTTGAGAACTCTGTAATTCAGGGCTGTATGCGAAACATTATATGATTCTGTTTGAATTTGCGGCTGTTACCGTTTGCCATAGAAAAAAATGACCCTTGTTAAAACATAAAATGTTGCAGGTAAACTACCACTTTCCCTTAACCGATCTTCACAAAAAACAATAGGCCTTGAATACTCTACAATTGAGGGCTGTATGCAAAAAATTATTTGATTCTGTTTGAATTTGCGGCTCTTATCGTTTGCCATAGACAAAAATCTACACATAGACACACAGACAGACACATACACACAGACACTTTTCGAAAAATGACTTTTTTTCATGTTTTGAGTGTAGTACAATCAGAATCTGCAATTATCTCGAACACGATTTTTTTTGCCATCACCATACAGTACTTCAATTTCCTTATGGAACATGGAAGTAAAAACAATGAACTGACAAACACAGATATGATTTTATACTAGTAGGTTAATACGCTTATTGCGTTGATAAAAACACACTGTATTTTTATCATCACTCATTACTATCACATATACTTTAGACCACTAAAGAATGGTTCAACTTTTCATATTTCCCCTCCCAAAAGTCAACTCTCCCCCCTCCCAAATTGCTTGCTGTATCCGCCCCTGAGCACAGTATTGTGAAATAATTTCGATTCATAAAATCATCAATATTTATTTTGTAATTTTTCACTAGTAAGTAAAAAAAGTGTTTTACACACTCACGCGCGCGCGAACCCCCCCACAATTGCATTCTTCTTCTATGGCATCACAGTTCGAAGTCGAATCTTAGCCTCCATAATCATCCGCCTCCATCTTTCCCTGTCCTTGGCGATCGATGTTCCATTGTTTTATTTTAAGTAAATTATCAGCATCCCTCGCCACTGCGTCAATCCAGCGTGTCTTAGGTCTTCCGATAGGCCTTCTACCCTCGATCTGACTAAACAGTATTCAACGATTTACTAGGTTGAACCGAAAACAGTAGTCAACAATATTGGCTATGTATTCGGTTGTCTTCTTCCATCCTAATGATGTGTCCTGCCCATTGCAATCTATGCAGTCGGATGATGATGGTCAGATCATTGTCTTTATACAGCTTGTACAGCTCCTCATTGTGACGCATTCTTCATATCCTGTTTACCTGGATTGGTCCATATGTTCACCTTAAAATTCTCCTTTCAAAAGTATTGACTATGTTAGCGGTTTGTTTGTTCAGAGTCCAAGTCTCGCTGCCATATGTTGTCACCGGTCTAATCATAACTTTATATAATATGACCTTGGACTGATTCTATATAAATACATTGCTTCTTATTTAAATTCATACTTTTTACTATGAAGTTATATAGAAACCTCTGATGATAAAGTCTGAATCTGTGAAACGTGCGTCAGGTACAAGTATAGTGGTAAGAGAATAAGCAAAATTTACTTGGAGAAGTAATTGCTGTTTGATAATACAATATACGACACACAAATATCGCAAGAAATCTCATGAGTTACTGAGAAGAGATATATGACTTTCTGATGCAACTAGTATCAACACAATCAGTGTCGGAGCCGTAAAAGTTCAAAAATTTAATATTTTGCGAAGTCAAGTGCCATTACCAGAAGTCCTCGTAGATGTGAAGCTGCAATTGTATGTTAAATCGGTTTCCTGGAGTATGTAATAGGAATGTGTTATGCAATATAAGATGGAAAATGCAACTTTCAATATGGAAAATAGAATTAATGAATACAAAGTGAATTGGTACAACTATCTAGAAAGAATGCAGTATGAATCGGCATGAATTACAAGCCCAAACAAGATGGTTTCCGGTACAGGCAGTGCAGCCTAGGCTATGAAGTGAAGAAGAAGAAGAAGAAGAAGAAGAAGAAGAAGAAGAAGAAGAGGAGAAGGAAGAAGAAGAGGAGGAGGAAGAAGAAGAAGAGGGGGAGGAGGAGGAGGAGGAGGAGGAGGAGGAGGAGGAGGAGTAGAAGAAGAAGAAGAAGAAGAAGAAGAAGAAGAAGAAGAAGAAGAAGAAGAAGAAGAAGAAGAAGAAGAATGTGTTATGTACGACACATAGTATAGTATAAGAGACACACATACACGTACGACACACATATAAGAGAACACAGTATAGAATTTCCACAATAATGTGCCCTGATTTCTAGTCTATCGAACGTGCTAGGAATCACGAACAATTTAACTCCTTATTAACAAATTGGGAATTTAAATTTCCTCAGTTATAACTTCTGGAGGCAGAAATTGTGTGCCAACAGAACTGCGGGAAATAAATAGGCTACAGTTGTCAGCGCGAAAGGTAGACGGCAAGAATTATAAAGGGATTACGCAGGGCAATGTATCACAGAGGCTTACTAATCCTACGGTTTGTGTGTGGTGCTGCAGCTTCAGCTGATGCCTTTAAATAGCTAATCGTAGTTTGAGCTGCTGCTGCTGTTGTTGGTGTGACCTCGTTATTTAATTGGTCAGTTGGGCACACTTACGGACGAAACCCGTCCCCAACGCAATTGCCAGCTTTATGCGAAGTGAAGTTCTTTATGTCTCCACATATAACGAGGACTTGCTGATCGTAATTAAAAGAGTATAAGAGACTACACAGTCGTGTATAGTTACAGACGTTTTCAATAACGTAAGCAGAGGTGAAACATAGATTTTAAATATGCTTAGGGATTAAGGAAGTTGAGGAACACAGAGACAGAGAGAATGGTAGAGAAGTAGGACAGGACACGTACTTGAATAAGACGTGTTACGCTAAATAAATATTCGTCAGTTATGTACACGACTGTATTTTTATAAACTTCTATGCTCTGTATGACGACGGTTGGCGTGTGGACCCTTGGCTTACCTGCTGCCTCTCCCCCATTGTAATACTTCCGCCCGGGCTCGACAGCAGCTAATTGCCGCATGAGTCACCTCACTGTGCGTCCAGTATGAAACAATTTTTTTTGCCTCGCCCAATACTGGTAAAATTTTGTTATATTTGAAATCAGCGAAATAATACGATGAAAATAACACCAAACACGACTAAAATATATTAAATTTTAAGGTGTTTCAAGGTAAAAGCTCAACAACTACTTTAATACACATCTTCAGTGCATAGTGCTTTATAACGCCCAATTTTTAATATTCATAATAAATTGCCTTACACTAGGTATAACTGATTCAGGAGTAAACTGTCTCTCTCTCTCTCACACACACACACACACACACACACACACACACACACACACACACACACACACACACACACACACACACACACACACACACAAGTGTATATACGTGGATGAATATGATTTTGTATATAGTAATAAGAATTTTACAATTTTGTTTAAAGTCACAATCAGTATCAGAATACAATTCTCAAGTATCAGAATCTTATCAAATTTGTTCTGCTATAAGAATTTCAAATTTGTCATTGACAGGAAAGAGAGGGGGAGCTAGAAAATTGTGAAAAATAACATGTGAAAATATCTAAAATTCGGCAGTGATGAAGGAGAAGAAAATAAGATGCAGGGGAAGAATGAGAGGAGAGTATAAATATTACTAACATTTCTGTAACTTATGAATCTAGTCTTCAATATTCAAGAAGTTTTATGCCTTTATGTATTACGCCTAAATGTAAAATTTTATTTTCGTTTTACGAGTATCTAATTGATCGCGTACTTTTTTGGCTTGGTGGCAAGGAACCTGGGTTAGAGGTGGCTCACTGTTATTAGTAGAGGCACAGGAAGGATGAGCTGAGATCACAATGAGGGCTGAAGCACTAAATGTCACAAACAAGGATAAGAAAGTCAGAGGTCTACAGAATGTCTAAGGCTTTCACGGCCGGCGTCACGCAAACTATTTGCTATATAGAGTCTGTGTATTTTTCTCTCTACCTCAACAGTGACGGACACCGTGGCATTTGTTTCCGACACTGAAGATGGCGTTCGAGGGTGGGGCCGAAACGTCTGTCCACGCAAACAGTAGACCACGACAGAACAGCCCGGCAAATAATGTTTCCGACGTACGACTACACTTCAACAGACTGGAAACGTGTAGATTTTAAAAGCGATACGTCAGATTCATGCATCAATCCGGAACCTCACTATCGGAAATAAATAATGAGTCGAGTTCTGTGAAACGGTCGTCGTCACTCAGATTAAATTACCTTTATTACACGTTGTAAACGATAGATTGCGAGTGCGCGAGCCACGACACGACGACTACGGACGGAGTCTGTGTAATATTGATCCCGTCCTCTCCCGCCGTTTGTGCACCTTGCTACTACTGCTATATAACATTATACTCTACTCTCCTACCCTACTTACTTAATTTAACTACACCGCTCCACCATTGTCATTATTTTTAATTTACCCTCTTACTCTACAGCCCTTTCCTTGCATGCGCAATGTATTTTTTTTTAATCCTTGACCAGAGCTGAGTTGGCTCAGCTAGGCTTTCGTTAATTAATTGAATTTTTAAGTAACCTTATTATAAAAATACTCTCCAGTTTCCTCCTTCCCTTTCTCAAAAAGATAGGGAGAGAGAGATCATACGCGCGCGCCCGCTCGCGCGCGCGCGCGCACACACACACACACACACACACACACAAATACTGTGTTAAAAAAAAGCACATACATAGTAATCGTAAACCCCTCTCTCTCCGTGTATCTGCGAGTGTTGAGATGCCCGACTTGCTGAGGGTTATCTGTTCAGGGGTTTCTGCAAAATTGCATGTAACTCCTGGTTTTCGAAGTAGAGCCGAACGCGTTCACGTTATCAAACGATCGAACCGACAGGTGACAGCATAAAATACGAAGTTAAATTTAACACGATCTTCGATTTAGAGAATCTGTAAATATATAATCTCAAAAAATTTAATCAGGAGATTAGCCTGTGCATCAAATTATAACTTTCTTCCATGCGTAGGAAGAGTGAGATGAAAAATCGGAACATAATGAAATGTGTATAACTTTGTTCTGCCTAGGAATACAAGAAAATAAGAATATATTGATAAAAGAATTCATATCCGTGTTGTCTGGCTGTGGCCGTTAATCATTGTCTAAACGCTTCGGCCACACCGGAGGCCTTCTTCAGTAGAAATACAAGTAAAAGCAACCTCGGTTAGGGGTACGTTCGGATCTCCACCCTTTTGTCGAACACTTTATAAAATGTTTCTACTGAAGAAGGCCTCCGATGGGTGGTCTAAATGTTTAAATAATGACAGAACAAAGCAATCGACTACGGCCAAACAACCCGGGTATAAACTCTTTTATAAATAAATCCGGCCGTGGTGGCCTACGTAATAAGAATATATTGCAAGAAATGTAGGAATATTATGTTATAATGATACACTTCTAATAACTTTGCCGCGTTCAGTTCAAATTATCTGCTAAGTACGTGTGTATTTTTTAGCTTGCATTTATAATGACTCATGGTTAATATTAAATATTGCGGCAAAAAAGTACATCGTTGTCGTCGTCATCGTCTTTATCATTATTCGTATTAGCCCATCGGCTTTATCATTATTCGTATTAGCCCATCGTCTTTATCATTATTCGTATTAGCCCATCGGCTTTATCATTATTCGTATTAGCCCATCGGCTTTATCATTATTCGTATTAGCCCATCGGCTTTATCATTATTCGTTTTAGCCCATCGGCTTTATCATTATTCGTATTAGCCCATCGGCTTTTCGCGATGTACGGTTTCGCGAATCACACGAATGTAAGCAAACCAGGCTTGATCTGACCGCAAATGTGTTTGCAAGCGAAGTGAACTGTAGGCGCTGTGTGTACAGTAGTTCGCTTCCAAGTATGAGAAGTCCAAACTCTAATACTCCTACACCAACCAACATGGAGGTTGGGTGTTAAAGTGTTAGTAGGAAAACAACGCGAAAAAACTGCCTAATAAAATAGATTTTACTTGTTAGAATAAATTAATAAATTTGTATATAATATAACGAAAGTGAACATGCGCGCACGCGCGCACATAAACACACACAATATTACCATTATCACGTTACAAATATATGGAATAAAACTTACATTAGTGTGGATCAGGAGGAAGCCTTATTAGAGCTGATTTACTGTTACAAAAGGAACCGATAAAGGAAAAACGAAAATAAAGTTAATAAAACCAAATACTAATGTTGTTCAAGTTAAAAACTTTTATATATTTTTTGAATCGACTAAACATTTTTACTATTCTCGAATTCCTTAGATTGTAAAGCTTGTACTGGGTTAGAGATAACACTCTGCGAACGTGCCGTTCCCTCAGTTCGTTGTTTGCTCAGCGTGATACACAGTTTTGAAAAATCATTTTTGGCCCAGCGCCATAGAACATTTGTCATTTCTTTTATGCATTTCAGTTAAAAGAAATCCGTACGCCTTATATAGCCTTTATGCTATGTCGTAGTTCTATGTCTTATGGACAGGGGTAGGAGGTATACGAATTAATCAGTCGATCGTGCATAAAATCAACCCTATTTTTTAATCTGCTTGCCCATTAGTACAAATTCAACGTTCCGTAACTTCTGTACTAAGTCGCACTTTCTGTAAGAAAGTATATTAAAAATTCTGGCAGTATAAAAAAAATATATTAAAGTATATGCTACATTTAATGTGTACTTTAAATCTGAGTTTTCTGTATCATTAAGCTTTAAAAATGTTGGCTGACTAGTTTTAAAATATTGATCCTTTGAAAAGTGTTTGCTGTTTTTGCTCTCGGTGATATATACTGAACACTTTTATAGTTCTCGAACTCAAGATTTAAATTACCTGGGAAGTTATTAAGAACGTTTTTAATATTAAAATTATCATCCATCGGTAATATACATATTTTTTCATTGTAATATGCTTGTAATGTTGTAACTAGGCGCGAACATACATTTTTTTAGGCGCCATGTTGTAACTAGCCGCTATAAAAGTTTCTACGAAAACCTTTTTTTTATTTTTGTAGAAACGTTTTTAATTAGTGGAAAAAAAATTAATCAGTCTAAAATTAATAAGCTGAAAGTCAGTTACTATTCAGTCACTAATTAATCAGTCAGTTACTAAAAGTAATATTAAATTCACAAAAACTGAAAGCGAAAAATGAGACAGTTATATGTGTCTAGATGCGATTTGTTCGGTTAGAAATTCTAGCGAATTTCTAATTATAATAGTCATATTAGTTTTAACCTATGAAAACGAAACTGACTGGTCCTGTAAACTTCTGGTCAGTAATCTCGGGTGACCTGACGTAGACAGTTGAATCACGGGGTGCTGAAACTACTGTTCCCGACCACCGCGTCCACCGCGTACTGAAACCGCGATCCACTCTAATGAAAAGGCAGGTGATCTAAAAAAAATTGTAACTTCGAGAAGGGTATGCGTTGAATAAGAATGAGTAACAACAAGAGCGGTGAGTGTGAGAGGATGCGAGAATGAGAGAGAGAGAGAGAGAGAGAGAGAGAGAGAGAGAGAGAGAGAGAGAGAGAGAGAGATGGGGGAGTGAGAGGGGGAAGGAGATAGACAGACAGACAAACAGACAGAGACAGAGAGTAAGATGAGGGCGTCGGAGAGTGAGGGGAGAATGAGGGAGTGAGGTGCGGAAAGGTATATATTTCCAAGTTTGATTTAGCTGTAACGAATCACATGTAACGAAACTGACTGGTCCTGTAACGAGTTGCTTACTCCTACACGTCGTGCTTAATTAAGAAATTAATATAAGTGACACAGCGAAAGTTGTAGAGATGTAAACTGTATAGAATACTACGAGAATACGTTGTATCTACTATAATTGCACTGTAATTAAATACTGCCATTAACACACACACACACGCGCGCGCGAGTAGCCTAATGTGAACGTGTACGTACTGATTTTGCCACTTGAATATCGTTGATATTAGGGTGGCGCGGTGGAAAAAATTACAGATTTTATTATTTTAGTAACACTCCAAATTCACGTGTTCCTGTTTTTGTTAAGTCTGTAGCCTTTAACACGACATTTATTTGTTCATTCATTTATTTTTTTCTTCTACAACAAATAATAGAATAATATAGGTGAAAATTTCACCTAATTAAAATTTATTGAACCTTACAATAAATAATGTTGGATTTCAAACATTACAATCGTGACTCTTAAATGTTTATAATTATAACAGCCGTAAATGTAAATAAACAATTGTTTCATTAAAATTTTAATAACAAGGAAAACTTTTAATTGAAACAATGATTATTTTATAGTATTGTTACTTATTTGTGTGTGACCTCTTATGTACCTATTTCGTTTTACAAAAATACGGTACAGTCGTATGGCTTTTAAATGACGTTTGCAAGTTTAGTTTTTTTTTTGGCTGACTTTAGGAACATTGTGTTATCTAGGAAGACACAAAGTAGTTGCACTTGTACGCTTTGGTCCTGTTAAAATAAAATTATATTAAATCAATATATTTTGTATATAATATAAAAATGATTATTCACCGATAATATAATATTTCATTTCATTATAAAAATTGTCGGTTATGTTACCGAAAATGATATTATCGAATACGATGTGCTGCCTAATCTTATTTTCGCGGCAAAAGAAATATGCAATTCTGGGTTCACATTAGAAGCTGGCGAATGGTCTCCCATCTATTCTTATAAGCTATACTCTCACGGTACTTACCGTCAGCTGTGAGGGTGCGCATTCCGATTCTCTCAGCCATCTCATACAACAGCAATGATTATTTTATAGTATTGTTACTTATTTGTATGTGGCCTCTTACTTACGTATTTTGTATTACCAAAATAAGCTAGAGCCGCTTAGCTTTTAAATCATGTTTACAAGTTTTGTATTTTTTTGTCCGTTTTTTAGGAACAAACGCTTTGCACCTGTTACAATAAAATTATAATAAAGCAAATGTTGTATACAATAAAAATGTGATTAATTCAAGTATCTAGGGAAAATAATTCAAGCTGTATTCAAATTTTCCATGGTGTATCCTAACTGAAAAGTTGTAAGAAAATGCACGCCAGTGGAAGAGAATATCAACCGTCTTTAGCCGCGTGTACAATATTGATCAGTATCAACGTTTCTAATAGTTGCCCGGACTCGATTTTTTTTTCTTATTAGAATGTCAAGTCGTGTATTACGATTTTTGTCCGTTTTTCCTTTCACTTGAAGTCAGAGCAACCATACAGTCTAGAATATTTATAATTTTTATTCTGGCCATTGACTTGTCATTACATCGTGCAAACAAGACTAGAGGCTACATCTAGCGTATATAGCCTATGTCACTGCATGGAAATATATAGCAGGTTAACACGATTTTTCAGAATTTGTAAATGCTTTTTATGTGGGTACAAATGTAAGCGGGCCGCCGATTTTTGTTAAAAGGTAGAATAGACGTTCGATAGATGATAATGCACGATACGATAGTATTGAGAACAGATGATAATTTTATATCATAACAGACTGTATAGATCTTTGAAAGACTAAGCAAGATTCTTCATAAATTTCATTCAGAACTATGACCATACATTAAATAAAAATAACAATTGAAATGTCCTTAATAATAAGACGAGCACAATAATAGTCAGTATGCCGTGTGAAATTACGCGAAAAGGCTTCACTCTGCACTGAAACATCAGTCTTGAAACATTTATCTGAAACACAGTCGTCTACGTACCTTGCTTTCGGGTTGTCTTCTGCAGCTGCAGCCTCTTGCAAAGGGGCACACCACTGACGGCATCGGGGACTTGGCGTTCGATGTCGAAGCCACGGCAGGAGGATTGGCGGTGTCTTCCGTACACGTGGAAGTGCACGGACGGGCCACTATTATGATTGCCATCTCTTGCGTTCGATCAGTCAAAAATTTTTCAAAGCCTACAAGTGCGAGTTATACCATCGGGTATTCTCTTCCTTACAAATGTGTGCAATTTAGTGTCTACAAATCATTTTTCGAAAAATTTCATGTCACGTTACGGAAACAATCACGGTGTTCAGCACATTCAAATGGCATCATTTTACGAGTTCTATTGATTTATTTTTGTTGATGAGACAGAATTATGTGTGTTGTAATTGAGTTGTAGTGTACAACAAAATGGAAATACCCAAAAAACCAAGCACAGCTACGCGTTAAGGTTTAAGTATCTATCAGCCAAATGAGTGCGCGATGTATGTGTGTGTGAGCACACGGCTATAGGTCACTTTTGTCTTTGATAACGTATTCAGTAGTACAATACTCCAGTTTTATTCAAGACAATAACACAGGCAAATTAACAAGATTTATAGTAGGGATTAACAATCGTTAAACGTTTGAATTATGGCAATTGTGTGCCGTATAATTAGTGTTTTGTTTGCGTTTAAATAAGCAAACGCACGGTACTTTGTAATGTAGAGAATATCAGTGTCCGTAACGTTAAAAAAAAATTTTCGTGAGTGTGATTTTGCCCGTAGATATCACCGATAGAGACGAACTTAGACTACAATGAAAGTTCTGATTTATACCTTCGACAGGTACAATTTTCTGAAACTTTCAGAATTTAAAATAAGGTAAATCGTGTTGATATTATTACACCGCAGTTTACTTGTTTTTTATAAAAGTTTACACAAAAGCGACAGTATTAACAGATGCGCGCGCGCGCGACACACACAGAAACACGTGTAACTGTCAAGTCCGCACAGCATTATCGACTGTCGCCCCTCGATATAGTCGCGTCGTATTTTCTTGTCGGCGACAATCAGTAGTTGGGCAGAAATGATACACTGGAAGGCACAACCGGGCACTTCGCGTCTTCACGTCTTTCGCGATACGTTAAACGCGGTCCGTGTAACAATATAAATGCAAACGTTGAGCGCCGGCTATGTGTGTCACCGGTACGTCAGTGGAGAGGTGACGTATCGTTTGTAGTAGTTAGTAACGTTGCCCGGAAAAGAGAAATAACCACAGGATTGCAGCCCTCGCGAGAGGGAGCAAAGCAGCGCACGCGTCCTAACTACCCACCCACACATCCGTATGCATCCGGCTGCACCAGATCCGCTACTACGCTACGCTACACACAGTCTTGATAATAATCAATTGGCGCTCACTAATTAACTGGCCGATTTCACAAATAATTCAGCTGTAAAAAAATATAATTATTTTTCAACACCTCAGTTTATTATCACATCGCGTCTGTGTGTCTATGCGTGCGTGCGCGTCACACACACACACACACACACACACACACACACACACACACACACACACACTTGTATGCTGCTATGCTGAACAACTCTTATTTGAATGTTTTTCCCGTGTTACTGTGAATCACAGATATTTCAAAAATATTATTGTAATAGTATTCAATAATCTTTGTTCCCGGAAGCCCCTACAGATTACAGGTTCATACTGAACAAACAGTGGTTCATCCAGGTTAAAAGATTGCATTGAATATTGGCCTACGTCGGACATAGGGATAAGTTTACCTTAATTTCCTATATTATTAGGAGGATCGCGTGAATAGTGATCTAAAACAGTGGAATAAATTACTGAACACCAGAGAGAAGAGAGAGATACTTCTGAAAGTGGTTTACATTTTACCTTATGTACGGTTCACAAATTAAATCTTTGTCATCGAAATCTTACAAATTGTATTAATGAATATTCGTAGTAGTTAGTAGTATTTTATGTGTGCGTGAGTGCACACATAAACGAATTACCTAAACTAATCATAATTAACACTTAATTTCCCTGTAGATTCATACTTGAATTTAAACAGATAATAAAACTATTGAAAACGGCAACAAATTATAATTACTATATATTGTATATTAGGTTATATTTATATGCAGCCGAGATGTGTAATGTGTATCTTATACAAAATGAACGAGGACCTGAAAGTATGGTGAAAAGGAATGACAGAGAGTTAAGGGAATTATACTGAGACCGAAATATCGTCGCGTTAGCAAAGAGCAGGGGACTGAAGGAGCGGGAAATTTAATACGGTGATGGAACGGAGAAACAATGAAGAAAATTTGGAAGGCGAAGAGTCAGATCTAGCGGGAGACAGAAATTTAAAGAGTGACGAGGCGAAGATGGGTATAGCGGATATGGAAGCAAGGGTGGACAGCGCCTATGATAGAGAAGAGTGGAGTGATTGGCGAATCAGTGTAGTTATTTCTTTGCAGACATAACCGTTGCTCCAATACCTGTTCATTCCCATACGGTAAAGCAAAGTGCGTTGCTATTACGAGGCAGGAGGTCCCTCACGACGTAAGGCTGATGAAAGGTGGGGTATTTCTAGCCATATTCTGGGACAGTGTAATCCGTTTAGGTAACATTCTCCTTTTTCTTTTCCTCTACTGGAGTTTTGGCACTAAATGACATGTACCCGAGTCCTTTAGATAGCGGTTTCCAGTAGTACGTTTTGGAGGGTAAAATCAAACATGTTTCTAAAATTAAACAACCCAATAAATCTAAGGTAGTTACTGCGACTATTGTAATTTAAGATAAAAAAATATAATTTTGTTTTCGGACAACTTTCCCTTCATAAATCTGAACTTTTCTTGCCGAAGTAATAACTAAATTAGATTTAAAAATTTAGTGAATAAGATTAACATAATTTTCATAATTTAATATATTTTAACAAAGTTTTGAAAAAATAATAAATGAAAAATTTAACGTTAAGTTCTCAGTGTTTTTAGAATTTCTTAAAAATCTCAACTTTTACACTCTTCTTTAGAACGCCTGAAAACACCGTTTCACTTAAACTTGTGGAAAGGACGACTACTGGACCACCATTAAGTCCATTGTTCTTATTTAACTGAGAAGCAACTTTAAGTGTGTTGTTTTTAATTGACGCAACTGAGAAGTTATGTCACTTTTCTTCTTAAATAGCTTCACAAATGTCTCAGGTACCTTCTGATTATCAGTGAGCGCAATAAAACGCGATAATCCCATTGATATAGGCCTAAATACGGAAGGTTTGTATCGCGCAAAGGAATAAGAAAAAACATATTTCTGACATAAGAATGTTTCATGCACAATATTCTCAGTTGTTAAAAGCAGTTTATGTCTACAGGAGCGAACTATATAAAATATAAACTATGAATAGACTTCTATTTAAATTATTTTCTATGTAAACTGGGTATAGAAAACTCCATATAGCATGTGAATGTGTGAGTTTGTTCGACGTGTTTAAACAGTGTAATTTTAAACAACTGCACAACAGAGAATTCGCTAATGAAAACTTTATTGACAGTTTAATAAAACAAAAGGACGATACACTTTTGTATGAAAATAATTTTTCAGGTTTACGATTGCCCAACTAACGCAACACTCAATAAATATCACTTACTTAATACTGTCGCAATAAAAAACTTAATACTGTCCACTAATTAGAGTGTCCGCACATAATATTTCACTATACCCACTTTACACTAAACGCGCTCCGAATTGCAGTCTTAAACTGAATAATAACAGTTTACCTTTATCACTTCGCTTCGGAATACGCGACCGACTGGCTGGCCGCTGGTCACTTGTATTTATATCCTGCCGAGGTTCGAGATGAATCTACCGCTTTGTGGGCCGTGCGTCGAGAATAATCGCATAGTTGAAGGTGCCTAGATAACACTTGAAGGTTCTGTACTCATCTTTGCCGACTTTGTATACATCCGTGTAGCGCACACTTTACGTGTAGGCATAACAATGAAAAAATAAATATGCTATACCCCTTTTTATATTTAATTCTGTACCCAAAAAACCTACATTTAAAGTGAGAACACGTATACTCTCTGTTTACGCGCGCGCGCGCGCACACGCACACACACACACACACACACACACACACACACACACACACACACACACACACACACACACACACACACACACAATGTGCATCTACTAAAAGACGGTAGCACTTAGCGTAAAAGGTTCATTTACATACACCGAGGGAACGTTGTGACCGTGCACAATGTTTACCTCACCGTGATAATAAAGCAAGTGATTATTCGCTTACAGCAGCCGCTAGGAGTCATTCGAAGTCGTACGTCATCGGGTCGTTGCAAGTGGATACCAGAAGAGTTTAGAATATAATGGCGACTATTTAGAAAAATAAAATAAGATCCGAGTAATACATTTTTTCTCTTACTTTGTTTTCTTTAAGGACATACTAAACCTTACTTTTGAAATACGCCTAATAAGTTTCAAGTCTTCCGTATTTTGGGATTTTAGACCTATATTTCGTTGGTCTGATCATGGCGATGCATGGTAATACAAATCCAGTGCAGTCTCTGAAAACTGTCCGCTAGTTTGCATTGCGACTCGGGCTGAGTTGTAGCGTTTCTTTGCCTTCGAATTCCTCTTTCCCCTAACGCACAGTAGTATTCGTAGGAAGTCTGGTATATATACGCAAATATATACAGAAAGAATTGTAGCGCGTTAAGTATAAGAACGACGAGTAGCAACAGTTATATTAATGGTGCCAAAGTTGACCTACATTTTGCATCCCTCGTTAAGGTCGTATTGGGATACGCACTAACGGTAATGGTTTCATAATAAATTGTCAATGTGTACTATGTTTGTGTTCAATACAAACGTCACGAATCCAACCGACTAGTCATAAGTAGAAAATTAGAATTAATAACTTTTAGAGTAATAACATTGATTGTGTAAAGCTATCACGCCCTGGGTCAACAGTGTTGGGAATGAACTGATTAATCTGCGGGCTATTGGGCCGTGGTCGACAGTACTGTGGCATCGCGAACCTCGTGTGATTAATCTCCGGGCTATTGGACCATGGTCCACAGTACTGTGGCATCGTGAACCTCGTGTGATAAATCTCCGGGCTATTGGGCCGTGGTCCACAGTACTGTGGCATCGCGAACCTTGTGTGATTAATCTGCGGGCTATTGGGCAGAGGTACAAAGTACTGTGGCATCACGAACCTCGTGTGATTAATCTGCGGGCTATTGGGCCGTAGTCCACAGTACTGTGGCATCGCGAACCTCGAGTGATTAATCTCCGGGCTATTGGGCCGTGGTCCACAGTACTGTGGCATCGCGAACCTCGTGTGATTAATCTGCGGGCTATTGGGGAGTGGTCCACAGTACTGTGGCATCGCGAATCTCGTGTGATTAATTTCCGGGCTATTGGGCCGTGGTCCACAGTACTGTGGGTTCGTGAACCTCGTGTGATTAATCTCCGGGATATTGGGCCGTGGTCCACAGTACTGTGGCATCGCGAACCTCGCGTGATTAATCTGCGGGCTATTGGGGAGTGGTCCACAGTACTGTGGCATCGCGAATCTCGTGTGATTAATTTCCGGGCTATTGGGCCGTGGTCCACAGTACTGTGGGTTCGTGAACCTCGTGTGATTAATCTCCGGGATATTGGGCCGTGGTCCACAGTACTGTGGCATCGCGAAACTCGTGTGGTTAATCTTCGGGCTACTAGGCCGTGGTCCACAGTATTGTGGCATCACGAACCTCGTGTGATTAATCTCCGGGCTATTGGGCCGTGGTCCAGAGTACTGTGGCATCGCGAACCTCGAGTGATTAATCTCCTGGCTATTGGGCGGTGGTCCAGAGTACTGTGGCATCGCGAATCTCGAGTGATTAATCTGCGGGCTATTGGGCCGTGGTCCACAGTACTGTGGCATCGCGAACTTCGTATGATTAGTCTCCGGGCTATTGGGCCGTGGTCCACAATACTATGGCATCGCGAACCTCGTGTGATTAATCTGCGGGCTATTGGGGAGTGGTTCAACAGTACTGTGGCATCGCGAATCTCGTGTGATTAATTTACGGGCTATTGGGCCGTGGTCCACAGTACTGTGGCATCGTGAACGTCGTGTGATTAATCTCCGGGATATTGGGCCGTGGTCCACAGTACTGGGGCATCGCGAACCTCGTGTGATTACTCTCCGGGCTATTGGGCCGTGGTCCACAGTACTGTGGCATCGCGAACCTCGTGTGATTAATCTCCGGGCTATTGGGCCGTGGTCCATAGTACTGTGGCACCGCGAACCGCGTGTGATTAATCTCCGGGCTATTGGGCCGTGGTCCAGAGTACTGTGGCATCGCGAATCTCTTGTGATTAATCTGCGGGCTATTGGGCCGTGGTCCACAGTACTGTGGCATCGCGAACTTGGTGTGATTAGTCTCCGGGCTATTGGGCCGTGGTCCACAATACTATGGCATCGCGAACTTCGTGTGATTAATCTGCGGGCTATTGGGCCGAGGTACACAGTACTGTGGCATCGCGAACCTCGTGTGATTAATCTTCGGGCTATTGGGCAGAGGTACAAAGTACTGTGGCATCACGAACCTCGTGTGATTAATCTGCGGGCTATTGGGCCGTAGTCCACAGTACTGTGGCATCGCGAACCTCGAGTGATTAATCTCCGGGCTATTGGGCCGTGGTTCACAGTACTGTGGCATCGCGAACCTCGTGTGATTAATCTGCGGGCTATAGGGCCGTGGTCCACAGTACTGTGGCATCGCGATACTTGGGTGATTAATCTGCGGGCTATTAAGCCGTGGTCCACAGTACTGTGGCATCGCGAAACTCGTGTGATTAATCTGCGGGCTATAGGGGCGTGGTCCACAGTACTGTGGCATCGCGAACCTTGGGTGATTAATCTGCGGGCTATTGGGCCGTGGTTCAGAGTACTGTGGCATCGCGAAACTCGTGTGGTTAATCTCCGGGCTACTGGGCCGTGGTCCACAGTACTGTGGCATCGCGAACCTCGTGTGTTTAATCTCCGGGCTATTGGGCCGTGGTCCAGAGTACTGTGGCATCGCGAACCTCGAGTGATTAATCTCCGGGCTATTGGGCCGTGGTCCAGAGTACTGTGGCATCGCGAATCTCTTGTGATTAACCTGCGGGCTATTGGGCCGTGGTCCACAGTACTGTGGCATCGCGAACTTCGTGTGATTAGTCTCCGGGCTATTGGGCCGTGGTCCACAATACTATGGCATCGCGAACCTCGTGTGATTAATCTGCGGGCTATTGGGCCGAGGTACACAGTACTGTGGCATCGGGAACCTCGTGTGATTAATCTGCGGGCTATTGGGCTGTGGTCCACAGTACTGTGGCATCGCGAACTTCGTGTGATTAATCTCCGGGCTATAGGGCCGTGGTCCACAATACTATGGCATCGCGAACCTCGTGTGATTAATCTGCTGGCTATTGGGGAGTGGTTCAACAGTACTGTGGCATCGCGAATCTCGTGTGATTAATTTCCGGGCTATTGGGCCGTGGTCCACAGTACTGTGGCATCGTGAACCTCGTGTGATTAATCTCCGGGATATTGGGCCGTGGTCCACAGTACTGTGGCATCGCAAACCTCGTGTGATTACTCTCCGGGCTATTGGGCCGTGGTCCACAGTACTGTGGCATCGCGAACCTCGAGTGATTAATCTCCGGGCTATTGGGCCGTGGTCCACAGTACTGTGGCATCGCGAACCTCGTGTGATTAATCTCCGGGCTATTGGGCCGTGGTCCACAGTACTGTGGCATCGCGAACTTCGTGTGATTAATCTCCTGGCTATTGGGCCGTGGTCCATAGTACTGTGGTATCGCGAACATCGTGTGATTAATCTGCTGGCTATTGGGCCGTGGTCCACAGTACTGGGGCACCGCGAACCTCGTGTGATTAATCTGCGGGCTATATGGCCGTGGTCCACAGTACTGTGGCATCGCGAACCTTGGGTGATTAATCTGCGGGCTATTGGGCCGTGGTTCAGATTACTGTGGCATTGTGAACCTCCTGTGATTCATCTCAGGTTTATTGGGCCGTGGTCCACAGTACTGTGGCATCGCGAACCTCGTGTGATTAATCTGCGGTCTATTGGGCCGTGGTCCACAGTACTGTGGCATCGCGAACCTTGTGTGATTAATCTCCGGGTTATTGGGGCGTGGTCCACAGTACTGTGGCATCGCGAACTTCGTGTGATTAGTCTCCGGGCTATTGTGCCGTGGTCCACAGTACTGTGGTATCGCGAACATCGTGTGATTAATCTGCGGGCTATTGGGCCGTGGTCCACAGTACTGTGGCATCGCAAACCTCGTGTGATTAATCTGCGGGCTATAGGGCCGTGGTCCACAGTACTGTGGCATCGCGATCCTTGGGTGATGAATCTGCGGGCTATTGGGCCGTGGTCCACAGTACTGTGGCATCGCGAACCTCGTGTGATTAATCTGCGGGCTATAGGGCCGTGGTCCACAGTACTGTGGCATCGCGAACCTTGGGTGATTAATCTGCGGGCTATTGGGCCGTGGTTCAGAGTACTGTGGCATCGCGAAACTCGTGTGGTTAATCTCCGGGCTACTGGGCCGTGGTCCACAGTACTGTGGCATCGCGAACCTCGTGTGATTAATCTCCGGGCTATTGGGCCGTGGTCCATAGTACTGTGGCACCGCGAACCGCGTGTGATTAATCTCCGGGCTATTGGGCCGTGGTCCAGAGTACTGTGGCATCGCGAATCTCTTGTGATTAATCTGCGGGCTATTGGGCCGTGGTCCACAGTACTGTGGCATCGCGAACTTGGTGTGATTAGTCTCCGGGCTATTGGGCCGTGGTCCACAATACTATGGCATCGCGAACTTCGTGTGATTAATCTGCGGGCTATTGGGCCGAGGTACACAGTACTGTGGCATCGCGAACCTCGTGTGATTAATCTTCGGGCTATTGGGCAGAGGTACAAAGTACTGTGGCATCACGAACCTCGTGTGATTAATCTGCGGGCTATTGGGCCGTAGTCCACAGTACTGTGGCATCGCGAACCTCGAGTGATTAATCTCCGGGCTATTGGGCCGTGGTTCACAGTACTGTGGCATCGCGAACCTCGTGTGATTAATCTGCGGGCTATAGGGCCGTGGTCCACAGTACTGTGGCATCGCGATACTTGGGTGATTAATCTGCGGGCTATTAAGCCGTGGTCCACAGTACTGTGGCATCGCGAAACTCGTGTGATTAATCTGCGGGCTATAGGGGCGTGGTCCACAGTACTGTGGCATCGCGAACCTTGGGTGATTAATCTGCGGGCTATTGGGCCGTGGTTCAGAGTACTGTGGCATCGCGAAACTCGTGTGGTTAATCTCCGGGCTACTGGGCCGTGGTCCACAGTACTGTGGCATCGCGAACCTCGTGTGTTTAATCTCCGGGCTATTGGGCCGTGGTCCAGAGTACTGTGGCATCGCGAACCTCGAGTGATTAATCTCCGGGCTATTGGGCCGTGGTCCAGAGTACTGTGGCATCGCGAATCTCTTGTGATTAATCCGCGGGCTATTGGGCCGTGGTCCACAGTACTGTGGCATCGCGAACTTCGTGTGATTAGTCTCCGGGCTATTGGGCCGTGGTCCACAATACTATGGCATCGCGAACCTCGAGTGATTAATCTGCGGGCTATTGGGCCGAGGTACACAGTACTGTGGCATCGGGAACCTCGTGTGATTAATCTGCGGGCTATTGGGCTGTGGTCCACAGTACTGTGGCATCGCGAACTTCGTGTGATTAATCTCCGGGCTATAGGGCCGTGGTCCACAATACTATGGCATCGCGAACCTCGTGTGATTAATCTGCTGGCTATTGGGGAGTGGTTCAACAGTACTGTGGCATCGCGAATCTCGTGTGATTAATTTCCGGGCTATTGGGCCGTGGTCCACAGTACTGTGGCATCGTGAACCTCGTGTGATTAATCTCCGGGATATTGGGCCGTGGTCCACAGTACTGTGGCATCGCAAACCTCGTGTGATTACTCTCCGGGCTATTGGGCCGTAGTCCACAGTACTGTGGCATCGCGAACCTCGAGTGATTAATCTCCGGGCTATTGGGCCGTGGTTCACAGTACTGTGGCATCGCGAACCTCGTGTGATTAATCTGCGGGCTATAGGGCCGTGGTCCACAGTACTGTGGCATCGCGATACTTGGGTGATTAATCTGCGGGCTATTAAGCCGTGGTCCACAGTACTGTGGCATCGCGAAACTCGTGTGATTAATCTGCGGGCTATAGGGGCGTGGTCCACAGTACTGTGGCATCGCGAACCTTGGGTGATTAATCTGCGGGCTATTGGGCCGTGGTTCAGAGTACTGTGGCATCGCGAAACTCGTGTGGTTAATCTCCGGGCTACTGGGCCGTGGTCCACAGTACTGTGGCATCGCGAACCTCGTGTGTTTAATCTCCGGGCTATTGGGCCGTGGTCCAGAGTACTGTGGCATCGCGAACCTCGAGTGATTAATCTCCGGGCTATTGGGCCGTGGTCCAGAGTACTGTGGCATCGCGAATCTCTTGTGATTAATCCGCGGGCTATTGGGCCGTGGTCCACAGTACTGTGGCATCGCGAACTTCGTGTGATTAGTCTCCGGGCTATTGGGCCGTGGTCCACAATACTATGGCATCGCGAACCTCGAGTGATTAATCTGCGGGCTATTGGGCCGAGGTACACAGTACTGTGGCATCGGGAACCTCGTGTGATTAATCTGCGGGCTATTGGGCTGTGGTCCACAGTACTGTGGCATCGCGAACTTCGTGTGATTAATCTCCGGGCTATAGGGCCGTGGTCCACAATACTATGGCATCGCGAACCTCGTGTGATTAATCTGCTGGCTATTGGGGAGTGGTTCAACAGTACTGTGGCATCGCGAATCTCGTGTGATTAATTTCCGGGCTATTGGGCCGTGGTCCACAGTACTGTGGCATCGTGAACCTCGTGTGATTAATCTCCGGGATATTGGGCCGTGGTCCACAGTACTGTGGCATCGCAAACCTCGTGTGATTACTCTCCGGGCTATTGGGCCGTGGTCCACAGTACTGTGGCATCGCGAACCTCGAGTGATTAATCTCCGGGCTATTGGGCCGTGGTCCACAGTACTGTGGCATCGCGAACCTCGTGTGATTAATCTCCGGGCTATTGGGCCGTGGTCCACAGTACTGTGGCATCGCGAACTTCGTGTGATTAATCTCCTGGCTATTGGGCCGTGGTCCATAGTACTGTGGTATCGCGAACATCGTGTGATTAATCTGCTGGCTATTGGGCCGTGGTCCACAGTACTGGGGCACCGCGAACCTCGTGTGATTAATCTGCGGGCTATATGGCCGTGGTCCACAGTACTGTGGCATCGCGAACCTTGGGTGATTAATCTGCGGGCTATTGGGCCGTGGTTCAGATTACTGTGGCATTGTGAACCTCCTGTGATTCATCTCAGGTTTATTGGGCCGTGGTCCACAGTACTGTGGCATCGCGAACCTCGTGTGATTAATCTGCGTTCTATTGGGCCGTGGTCCACAGTACTGTGGCATCGCGAACCTTGTGTGATTAATCTCCGGGTTATTGGGGCGTGGTCCACAGTACTGTGGCATCGCGAACTTCGTGTGATTAGTCTCCGGGCTATTGTGCCGTGGTCCACAGTACTGTGGTATCGCGAACATCGTGTGATTAATCTGCGGGCTATTGGGCCGTGGTCCACAGTACTGTGGCATCGCAAACCTCGTGTGATTAATCTGCGGGCTATAGGGCCGTGGTCCACAGTACTGTGGCATCGCGATCCTTGGGTGATGAATCTGCGGGCTATTGGGCCGTGGTTCAGAGTACTGTGGCATCGCGAAACTCGTGTGGTTAATCTTCGGGCTACTGGGCCGTGGTCCACAGTACTGTGGCATCGCGAACCTCGTGTGTTTAATCTCCGGGCTATTGGGCCGTGGTCCAGAGTACTGTGGCATCGCGAACCTCGAGTGATTAATCTCCGGGCTATTGGGCCGTGGTCCAGAGTACTGTGGCATCGCGAATCTCTTGTGATTAATCTGCGGGCTATTGGGCCGTGGTCCACAGTACTGTGGCATCGCGAACTTCGTGTGATTAGTCTCCGGGCTATTGGGCCGTGGTCCACAATACTATGGCATCGCGAACCTCGTGTGATTAATCTGCAGGCTATTGGGCCGAGGCACACAGTACTGTGGCTTGGGGAACCTCGTGTGATTAATCTGCGGGCTATAGGGCCGTGGTCCACAGTACTGTGGCATCGCGAACCTTGGGTGATTAATCTGCGAGCTATTGGGCCGTGGTTCAGAGTACTGTGGCATTGTGAACCTCGTGTGATTCATCTCAGGTCTATTGGGCCGTGGTCCACAGTACTGTGGCATCGCGAACCTTGTGTGATTAATCTCCGGGCTATTGGGCCGTGGTCCACAGTACTGTGGCACCGCGAACCTCGTGTGATTAATCTGCGGGCTATTGGTCCGTAGTCCACAGTACTGTGGCATCGCGAACCTCTTGTGATTAATCTCCTGGCTATTGGGCCGTGGTCGACAGTACTGTGGCATCGCGAACCTCGTGTGATTAATCTCCAGGCTATTGGGCCGTGGTTCACAGTACTGTGGCATCGCGAACCTCGTGTGATTAATCTGCGGGCTATAGGGCCGTGGTCCACAGTACTGTGGCATCGCGAACCTCGTGTGATTAATCTGCGGGCTATAGGGCCGTGGTCCACAGTACTGTGGCATCGCGAACCTTGGGTGATTAATCTGCGAGCTATTGGGCCGTGGTTCAGAGTACTGTGGCATTGTGAACCTCGTGTGATTCATCTCAGGTCTATTGGGCCGTGGTCCACAGTACTGTGGCATCGCGAACCTTGTGTGATTAATCTCCGGGCTATTGGGCCGTGGTCCACAGTACTGTGGCACCGCGAACCTCGTGTGATTAATCTGCGGGCTATTGGTCCGTAGTCCACAGTACTGTGGCATCGCGAACCTCTTGTGATTAATCTCCTGGCTATTGGGCCGTGGTCGACAGTACTGTGGCATCGCGAACCTCGTGTGATTAATCTCCAGGCTATTGGGCCGTGGTTCACAGTACTGTGGCATCGCGAACCTCGTGTGATTAATCTGCGGGCTATAGGGCCGTGGTCCACAGTACTGTGGCATCGCGAACCTCGTGTGATTAATCTCCGGGCTATTGGGCCGTGGTCCACAGTACTGTGGCATCGCGAACCTCGTGTCAGTTGGTGTGTCCTTTTATACCTGAAGACGACCTCCAGACGAGAGGCCGAAACGCCTGTGAACAACATTAGTCGACCACGGACCAATATCCCGTAGTTTATTCAGTTTATTCTCAACAATAAAATTTAGATTTAAAAAACGGGTGTCTGCGTTATACTGTAGCATATGATGTACTCCACTTGGAAAATGTTTTGCGCCTGGAAGTGCAACCGTTTTATGCAGCCTTTTCACGGCACAAATTTTCATACTTTCATGTACCCCACATCGCACAAGTTTACTGGATGCGATCATAGCAATGTTGGATTTATTTCACCCTGCAATCGATAAAAATAAAATGTTGTCTTAAAATGGATGCTTGACAAATTACTAATCAGGTTCCAAACATCTTTCTTAATTTGATAAAAAACAAAACGATTTGGCAGTATCAGTGTTCCTTTGAGGAACTGAAGTATGGATAATGAAGAAAGAAGACAAGCTCGATCATTCAAGCAGCGAATACGACGTTCTTTTGAGAGCAAGTAGAGAATATTGATACAGCAAGTATCGTAATATTGAACAGGCATGGGAACGTAGTCCTCAGATAAGAATTAACAATATTTGCATTATTTGTACGATTGGAATTTTGAATACCTGGGCTACAGTGTGTCGTATAATACAAGCAACGACGTTGTGAACAAGTTGCATAAGTTCAACCTAATGTGCGGGACCATCAGGCGAAATCTTAAGTCAGCAAGTAAAGAAAGAAGCCTAAAATTCTACAAGGTGATGGCCCTTCCCACACTTCTTTATGGGTCTGAGAATTGGAATTTAACGAAAGGCCAGGCCAGTCGTATCCAAGCTGCTAAAGTGAGATTTCTCAGGCACGGGGCATGGTATAGTTTCCATGATTAAAGAAAAAACACAGATCTACGACAGGAACTGAATATTATGAGTATACTCGACAGGATTGCCCAGTATCGGATGAATCGGTGGGAACATCTTTGCCGAATGAATGACTGCCGCATCCCCAAACGACTATGGAACTATAAGCCGAAGTAACGGAGAGGGTGGGACGTCCGAGGTAGCGCTGGAGTGACCAGCTCTAAACTTTTCCTCTTTGAGACTGGAACAAACCATCCTTGGTTTAATCCTTGGTGCTGTTGATCGTAATGATGATTTGTGCGATTACTAAGCTTAAGAGCAAACAGAGACAAGAACTCGACGGAATCACAACAGATGAATTTCGAAGGCAAAATTAGTGTAGAGAGAATGTTTCCAAGGCCAAAAGAAATATAAAGGAATCTAGGAGACGGTTGGAATACCGGCCTAGTACTATGCTGTGCGGTTTCCTATTTGCTTCAGGTAGTTTCCTGCCTGATGTCAAATCCTCCTGACAACACCATACACTGAAGGCTACCCCACGCTCGGCTACTTCAGGAACCGCACCCTCATCCCTTGTGCTGCAGAGCGACGTTTCCAAGCAGTACCGCAAGCAACAGGTAACCTTTGGCCTACGATCCGTACAAGGCAAACATTCAGGTTGCTAAGACATCCCAAGAAATTCTTCCCCAACCGTTTCCTGTCTTATTTAATTGTTGGTATATTTTGTATCGCTATATGTTTAAGGAAGAATCTAGGATAGAATTATCTAATTTCCTATTTAATAATTTCCTTTTCTCTGTTCAGTAGAATCGGTCAGTTTATCATTTTTGTTTCTTTGAAAAAACGTTAATAAAATGTAAAAACCTTGTAATAGTGTCGACTGTCAACGGAATTGTGTGCAGTTGTTAATAACCGCAATACTAGTAAATCATAATGTATGTGAATGAAACAGTTACAGTACAGTCACTGAAGCAAAAAAAAATTAGTAATTTCAAATTAAGTGGCTTCTACGAGATTTTTTACATAGGGCTAGATAAAAGGGTAAGAAAGAATTAAAAAAAAGTTTACAAAAATTCAGTCGCAGGTTTTCGAAAAAAGTGAGGGGGAAGGTACAAAAAATTCATTTTTCATGATTATCTTAAAAAATATTAAATTTATGAGAAAAATACAAAAGCCCAAAAAGAAAGAGCATAACATTCTGCATAAAAAAGGAACATTTTTTTGTCAGGGCGATAATTTTAGTTTTATAGAAGACACTTTGACCAATACATGTTCATAATTTTGTTAAAAAATATTTATTTTGAAAATTTCTGTAGAAATTTTAAATTAAGAAAATGATGTATACTTGCGAACTCAAAAAAATGATAAATTTTAAAACTCGCTCATTTTATGCCAATAAATCAATACTAATTTTTATTATTTTTTCGAAGACCTATATATGTAAAGTTCATATTGTGAGGTTTTTTTTAATGTAAATACATTTGTAATAAATTGTTAATATGTTCATGCATTAGTTGGAAAAAATAAAAAACAAAAATGTTATTACTTTATTTTAAGTATTTATTAATAATTTATTTATTTTGTTTTCATTTTACGTAAAAGTGTAAACATTTAGCTTTAAAATGCTTTTTGATTTTTGTCTCTACGACTATTATAACGGATTTTATTAAAATTTGTATGTTGCAATGTCAGAAAAAATTAGCCTTCCCGCTCATCGGGGCGGACTCCGACAATCAATTTTTTTCTAATATTTCAATTTCATTTTTCTCAAAAAGTATTAGCCTAACAAAAAAATGATAAATACCTTTTTTGTAGAGAATTTAATGCTCTTTAATTTTTATAATTCGTTTTTTTTCGTAAATTTGTTATTTTCCAAGATAATTGAAAAACAATTTTTTTACTTTCCCCCTCCTCTTTTTCGAAAAACCGCGACGGAATTTATGTAAACTTTTTTAAAATTGTTTCTCACCCTTTTATATAGCCTTATGCAAACAATCTCGAAGAAGCCACTTAATTTGAATTTTTGTCCTTCAGTGACTGTACTATTAATAGTAAGTAAATAAAAGAAATGAAATACCTAGAAGTTATTTACTAAAAAAAAAACAACAACAAAATAATAGATGCGGGGGATGAAGAAGTTGACAAACTGCCCCGCAAGCCTGTCACACAACCACGAGTGACAGCCACTCTCATCACGTCAATTCCGTAATTGAAAAATACTCAGTTTTATAAAATACACGAGGAAATTAAACGTCAGAAAATTATTTTTATAACGACCTTGTTTGAAACGAACGCGACAGACATCGTCTATCAAGGTTTACTTTATTCTCTTTTCCCCCCCTAGATAATCCTAATTGACTTTTTCTCTCTGTAGCTGTTACGACAAAGTTGGTTCGTGCTGGGAAAGAGGCAATGGGAATATTGTGACGCGTGTGTGTGTTCCTACAGTAGAATCGTTTTCATGATGCCGTTTGATAAGAAGATTAGTTGTGTATATAGTTTGTTGGTTGACAGGTCTATTTGTTACTGGGATAAACAAGGTGCGTATGTGTAATACCTATCTCTTATTTTATTTTATTTTGGCCTCTGCATAAAAAGAATAAATTATGTTCCCGCCCACACCAGTATAACAAACACACACATGCACTGTCTGTGTAATGTTCAGTATAACGCCCACATATAACAAACTCGTAAAGCTCTTGGCGTCTGCCATTATGTGAATGGGTGACTATGCCGTCAAAGGATCATATCTACGTTTGTGCCTCTCGGTGTCTCGTGATGAATTTCCGGTTTCATTCCACGCGAGTATAGTCTTTTGTCTCTTCTTCTTTCACAGTTTCCAATCGGTACACATCACTGTGCAACTCTAGTTTACTTTAAACGAACATGCGAACCTCTAAAGATCAGAGCCTACTTTCTCACGATAAAATTCTCCAGTGATATTGTAGCATAGCACTTCGGAAAAATGCATTCAAGTTGTATTGTTTATGTATATGTTTACAACGGCTAGATGTTTTTGCTAGATTAATAGTTTTATACTAATATTTCGCAGCCATACGATTTACAAAAATTAAATATATTAACGAATAGGCATGTTTGTCTCATTATAAAAAAAATTTAAAACAAGGAATGAAAGACGATGAGATAAAGAAACGTGACGAAAGCCAATTTACTTTTGCAAATAAGAATTTCCATATAAAGAGAAATATGTTTCTCTTTACACAGAGTTGCTCTCCGCCTACTTCTCGGATCCTTGACAAATGTTGGTTTAAATCTAAAGTAATTCACACGTTAAGATAATCAAATTGAATTCCACATACTTTCAGGTTTTATAATGGATATCACGAAGAGTTAGTTCACTTCAAGATATAACAATTTTGACTTTTTTCCAAACTATGATTGTGTTTAATAAAATTTAGTTTCTGGTTTCGTATTTCACATATCACACCTACAAGTAGTATCACTTCTACCTGAAGAAACACCTTTCCGTTTTACATTTTGTTTTATTACTTAAAACTGTAGATTTCAATAACTTTTTTATGCGACGCAATCCGCGCATATTTATGCGTAAATGTGATAACGAACGTGTATAGTATTAGAGGTCGCAGTAACTTTTATTAGTCGATTTTGGTCATTCCGGGAGATTTTCTCTCAATAATTGATTTAGACCAACATTCTGGATAAGACGAATCATTTCAAAATGAAACTAACAAATTAAAAATGACAAAATAACCATAACAAAATGAAATAAAAAATGGAAAAATTGTAAAGCTTACCAAGTCTACTCGTGATAATTAGGGGATAATCACTGTTTTAAACACGAAACGTCAAATTTGTTACCAAGGAAAAGAATAAATTTGTGGGAGGTGTAACATAACTGTATTTTTTTAGTACAGATGATACACAGGGTTACTTCAGGAAATTATTTTGTATAAAACTATTTTAATGTTGTTTTGTCAAAAAAGAAGTGAATTTTATTGCGTAAAAGTGCTGTCACTTGTATGTCATACAGTATGTAATTGAATAGTTCTAATTAGAGATTTGAATTCAGAAGATAAAGTTTTAAGAAAAATTAGTAATTTTTTTCTAACGTACAGAGAAGAATTGATATTTGCTGTGCAATGGTATCATAGAAATAGTAATTGTGATTCGTTTTATGCAGGATATTGGTCGAAACCGAAACTATGAAAAGCCTTCCTGAAATGAGAAAGAAAAATTAATAAAAATTACTGCGACCTCTAATAAGTTATAACATTATTTATTTTATATAATAAAACTATGTATTTTTTAACGAATCCCGTACAAGACGTAACCTCATAGTTTCATTAGATATATGAAGATGGAAGATGTTCAAGAACGATCTTTTGTCAACCGACATTATATTGTATTAAATAAACACTTGCAGCTGCCTGTGGGTGGGTATTGCATCACTGCTAACCTTTTCCGACTTACTAAACATATCAATACTCACATTCAAGCAGCGATAACTATAATTGATTGAAGCTAGTTAACAATTTCCAAATCACAATTATCTTTATTTTTCTTAATGATTGTTAACAGAAGGTACGAAGTGGCGGCGAAGGAGGAAACAGAATTGTCGCCGAAGGCAACGAGACTTTCTAAACAAAGACACAACACAGAGAGAGTTTGTATTTACGGCGCAGTAAATGGAAACTAGAACACAAAATGGCGGCGGGAAGTTGTACCGAGTCTCGGGAGATAATTAATATCGCAGCTATGCAAATAATACCAGCTGACACTCTCTGTGTGTATTCGTTAACAGGCTCTGAGCTGTAACTGACGATGACCATTAAAATCGGAAGTGTGGTATTGTAAACGGTACTTTGCAATAATATTTGGGTCGCGTTGCGTAAGGTATGCAGATGCTTTACCACAGAGGCTAGGAATGTGTTCCAAGTGACAGTGAAATATTTATGAGGAGTCGCTGCATGAGTGTAAACAATAAGTACACTAGCAGTAATGAGACGGTGAAAGGTACACGACCAGCTGGTGGAAGGTGTCATTGAATGACAAGAGAGAAATGGGAAGAAGTTGCAAGAACGAACAAACAGTCTACAAGCACCATCTACAAGCTATAAGACAACGATAAATCTGAAGCACCATAACAATTACCGGAGACACTAGAACATTCCCATTTTAAATCGTCCAGATTAACAATCGTTTGTTACTTAAGATATTAGAAAACAAACCGTCGAAATGAGCTAATCAAAAAGAGTAAGCAATAGCTGTTCTCATAATACTGTCAATGTTAATGACATTAAAACCTTCTGTTGAAGGTTTATGAAGTCTAAAACTAAAACATGGATTCTCCAAAAAGAAGATTTTTAAAAATACCTACGAAATGAAATTCGTTTCCGTAGGGGTGCCCGCAAGTCGCGCCATCAGATTTTTTGGCGGGGAATGTTTTAGTATTATTGAGATTTTCAATAGCATATAGAATTATCTCATCTCAATGTAATTTATAGGATCTTGTTTCATTTTCCCGTAACAAACTACTCTGCACAGACGACAATGAACCGTTTAGGATCGATCAAGAACCGCTTGAAAAAGAGCAAAAGAGCATAGTGGAAGACTGGCTCTGCGGTGTTACTCAAGTAAGTTTCGGAATGACAAGTCATTAACAAATTTGCCAAATCTATTGTACAACGAAATAAACTGTTATATTTTAAATCATTTCAACATACAGAAGATTCTTATCTGATAAAGTAAAATAGATATATTTTTTCTTTTCTTCTCAATTAAACACAAAGTGGGAGACCTTGTTTCTATAAGCGCAATTGTATTCGTTTTGCAATAATACTATTCAATTTCAGGCAATCACATGTAAAAATAGTAAAAATAGAGATAAATAATTATTTAAAACTAATTTAAAGTTTGTTTATAAGATATTAAAAAACAAAATTTTGTATAATAAATGTTAAAGATTATAAGATAAAAAAGTGACATTGAAAGCTGAAACAGAAAGGGCAAGAAGTTACAAATTTTTATTTCCAAATTTCATTGAATTATTTTATAAAACTCGTACTAAATTCTAACACAGTATTAACTATAGTTTATCAATTAATAATATAACGTAGAGTTTTTCAAGGAATAAAAATAAATGTTTTAAAAGCTTTTGGCGATTTGCAACAGTTATTATCCACTATATTTTTGGGGCACAGTCTGAAGATGAAACTTGGGTAGACAATGAGAGATTTTGGAGGGACAAACAGAGATTTTGCGTTTCTGTGACTGGAACAGTTGACATAACTGAATTTTTTCTAAGAGTATTCATGAAGCTTTATCCCTTCAAGCTCTTAAAAATTTAATTTTGGTGTTTATTTTTTGAAATATCTTTTCTTATGGAGTATACATGTTTCTGTCCGTAGTTAAAGAGGTAAGGGCTATGAATGCTTAATTTTCATAATTATTGTAAAATGTTAATAATAAAACAATGTACACAATTGATCACAGAATGATGCAAAATACTCCTACATACGTTAATTTTTACGGCGGTTCCAACCTTATGATTAGCATAACTTATACAAGAGTACATATGAACATAAGAGACATAAATTCACTATTTACGAAATCGATTCCACAAAGTTCTCGAGTTTTGAAGAAATCAAGACAATGAAGCAAAGCTAAGATTAACGAAACTGCCGAAGAAAAAACAGAAAACCGCTCTCATCTCTTCCAAAGGCAGAGCATATTGATTTGGGAATACTGTAATACCGTCATTTTCCAGTCTGCACAGCCATATTGACCTATATATCGCTTCATACAGACAATGGCGTGGAGTAGCTATTCTTACCCGCACAGGCAGAGCAACGATTTCATCTCTCGCTCGTCACACGCGTATTGCAGCGTATCAACGATAGGTAAAGGCGTGGCACAAAAGTCGCCGATATTGCACACGCAGCTCCTGCATCGTTATAAAAGTCTTCCGTGCAATCCACGTTACGACAGTTTTAAATTGGTTTGGTCATACGAGTTTGAGAGCACCACATCTGCTTGCGAACATCTTGCGACCGTCAAGCGATGGAAACTTCAAACTCTAAACGTTTGATTACAGTTCTTATCTTGTCTCTGACTTCTAAAAAAAAATAATTAATCAACAGTATACAACTACCCATACTTTTATTAAAATATAGACAAAAATGATAAAATTGTAAATGAAAAACAATACGAATCAATATCTATTAATGTCAAACGTAGGCGTTATTAAACAGTAATTCGCCCATAAGCACTTTATGCAGCTGAGTGTCTGACTCTGAACAAGAAAATGATGACGGAAGAACTGGAATTCACAGAAAGGAAAATACTAAGAAAAATTTTGGGATCAATAAAAGGTGGAGAACACTACAGAAGACGCCACAATAATGAGCTGTACACACGTGTTGAGGAAGTCACAGACGTAATTAGAAAAAGAAGAATTACTTTCTACGGACATGTTCAAAGAATGAATCCTGACAGACTAACAGGGAAGGTTTTTTAACTATTTCAAAAAGCTCGAAATGTTCAATACATGGTTCAAAGAAACAGAAAAAGACATAGAAGAACTCCAGATTACTCAATAAGACTTTGAAGAAAACCTGCCACTCAAAAAGAAATTAAAAAAATGCTCAAGGCTTTCAGGAAAAACCCAAGAAGAGGACAGGTGCCCATCTGGACTGACGAAAGGAGGGAGAGACATCGATTAAGAATGAAGGAGATGTGGGAGAGGAGGAAGATCGAGGAGAAGAAGGGAGGAACCAGTTGGAAAAAAAAAACAGTACACATACACATAAATGATCATCGTACTCCTAGCTTATACATAATTTCGAGCGCGCGCGCACACACACAAACATTACAGAAAGTAACGAAGATGTGTTTTTAAAATATTTGCACGAAACCTGTACAGAGTATGGACCATTGATTTCTCATCGGTTGTATTGATGATTCGGTCATACTTGCGCCACACGTTTCATTCACATGACAATAGGTATCACGTCAGCAGAATAAAATACTGGCTATAACACCGGCTGACGATAACGGGCTGTAACGATAACGGGCTGAAACGATTAGATATCCTGGCAGTGGAGCCCGTGGCTATGTCGCCGGGGGAACGGAAGCAGGAAGACGATACCGTCATTACTAGCGACTTTTTGACTACTGAAGATGCTACTGACACTGCTCCATCGTTGTCAATTCGACTGTGTAGGCTATGATGTGTACAGGCAAAGTGCTCGCGCGAAAGGAACCAGGAGTCCTTGGTATAAGTCTCGAAGTGAAACGGTTAACATCGGCAATTCGAAGCGGTCGTTATCTGTCGTAAAATACGCTAAACTCTAACCATGCAGTTACGTTGTTTCTATGCTTCTGTATGTCCCTTAAATGTAAGACTACACCGAAAGCAGACCGATGGCGGCACGAAGGGTCGGCTCCATTGAAGGTGATAAGTTGCAATTGATGACTACTAATTGTGCCAACAAAGCTATAAGTCCACGTGGACTCGATGTGATCATTTCACTAAACGGTCAGTCAGAACCACAATTCTAATAACACATCTTTGTATCAAAGCCTTCCGAAGTCCAACAGTTTGATTGGATGTAAGTAACCTGGCATGTAAGAAATATCTGGCGTTCTATTCTAGTCTGGTCTGATAACGCTAAGGAACATATCACAGTGAATCCTAGTGATTCACAATGTCTGTCCAAAAAGAGGACGCAGCTCCTCTCCTAGGCTAGGATTCGTTGAGAGGATTACGCTGCGGGACAGGAGAGACTCGCCCGGTGGTTCCGAGACGTAGGTGCTGGTTAGCAATGGTCTTTTGTTTGCCCGAAACACGCATTCTGGCGCATAATTCCTTTCGCGACGTTAGTAGACGCTGTATAGGAGCTGAAAGGGCAGGACAAAGGTGACGTTTACAGAGGTCAGCAGCGCGACGACTGCGTACCAGTATCTTAAGTTGCTGGCGTCTGGGGTCTGCGTAACCTGAGTAACTGTACCTAGACTTGCGAAATGGCAGTCGCTCCCTCGCTGCGTCTCTTTGGGTGAGAAACGTCACCTCCACGATGCCTCGGTGGATTATGCTGTATTGTAACATTGTAAACACAGGCCTACTAGATGCACTAATTACGTTTAAGAAATAAATATATACGCCCATCATTTAACAGAATCGTGCGGGCCATGTTATATGTAAGACTGAGTTTAAAACTATAAGTCAGTGTTGGATTCGTACTATCAGAATAACTTAAGAACTAAATTAAAATACAAGGAAGCTAAAAAGGAAAACTAAAATCTGTATTAATGAAAACGTTATTTGATAAGGAACTCTAGTGTTTCAAATTAAAGTAAAACGTTAACCAAGTTCGATTGCTATATATGAGTGCCACTTACAGTAACTGTTAGATACGACGGGAAACGTTAACCAAGTTCGATTGCTATATACGAGTGCCACTTACAGTAACTGTTAGATACGAAAACAAAAGACGGGAAACGTCATGATAATATTTTAACAAGACTTGCAATTTTAGGATGAATGTAAATGAAATAAATAAAAAAAAGTAATAACCAAAATTGTAAGACAAGTTATATAGGCAACATGTTAAGTAATAAACACCAAGGATAACTGTTAACACGAAACAGAATCATTACTTTTTGTTTAGATTACATGGGTTATGTAAATTTTAGATATTTAGGAAGTAAATATTTTCGTGTGAGACTGTTAAAAAGTAGAAGAAAAAGAAAGTGTTTAGGTAAAATAGGCAAATTCATGGAACGGTATATGTTTAAAGTGCAGTAATTACGAGACAAGAGTGACAAAGTCAACTTAACAACCGGTATTATTTCCAAGGTGGAAATTTTATTTACTTCAGCGCTATTATGAACAAACAAAGAAGTGAGGAGATTAAAGAGTAAAATTAATGTGCATACAAATGTTTAATAGAAATATGTCTCTGCCACTGTGTAAAATCTTACGCAATACTAAATAAGAAGTGATCTGGGATCATAACAAGAATCTCTGTAAACGTACGTATAAGTACAAAAACGTTTTTCAAGTTTTCACGATTTACACGCTAGGAAAGCCATAAAACGTGCAAGTACCTAAGTCGATATTGCATTACAAAACAACTTGTAAATAATGGCTATTAAATATTGTGGATAACACATATGGGTAATGAAATGAAAATAGTATAATTGAAGGAAAGGCTAGAAAATAGTGTAATTCAGAATTTATTAACTTCATTTAAAATAGACTCAATCTATTAACAGAGGTTTCACGATTAGCAGAAAGAACACATACTATTTGAGTTTCAACGAGGACTATGACCAAGAGATAAATACCTGGGCTCACTAGTTACTGGAGACGGAAATGTAGAAAGTTAATGGAGATGGAGAGATAGCAAACATACTTAAAACAGGATGGATTAACTGGAGGAAGATGTTATGGATGTTATGTGACGGTACAATCAAAGCTAAAGTTAAAGGAAACATTTTAAAAAAGAAACTGTAGTAAGGCCAGTTTTAATGTGTGGTGCTGAAACATGACCAGTAAGGAAAGCACAAAAGGGAAATGAAGGAGAAATGAAAACTCGTAGGTGGGTGCGTAGAGCAAACAAAATGGATAAAGTCAGGAACAACGTAATAAGAGGAGCAACGAAGGTAGTAGCGACGTCGAAGAAGACGAAAAAAAGACAATTATTTGTATACTGTTGATCAGTTAGTTTGTCAGTATTAATTATTATCTGTTTTATATACATTTTTGTTTAAATTTTAACTTGAAAATTACATTAATGGTATGAATTATGAAAAATTAAACATTTTCAGTTTGTAGTGATTGTGACTCCTGCTTTGTGATAACGTTTTAAATTTAGCCGAACCCAACGTGCGTTGGGGATTAGGATATGTTTATAAGCTCGTGATGTTATTTTTTCTCTGCATAATGTTGGAAAATACGATTATAAAAAACACGTAGTGAATCTCTTTTGAATTAACTAGTAAGCTTTCTGAGATGCAGAACTCTCAGACTATTTTAATGAAGTAGATGTATTAATAGATAAATTCAAATATTACGTATCGTTCCAATTATCAGAAAAATTACCATAAGTTACTATTATTTTTGGTAAAAACTGGCAGTTCTAAAGCAGACAATCATGCAATAAACACTTAAAATACTGACCCTACTGAATTGCTATTTTAGATAAATTTTTAACCACAATGCTTAAATGACAAATAATTAATTTAGTCATAGGTATTAAGTTTATGTATGTTCCGTAGATATTTATAGACCTATATTTAATACTTTTTACACACAACAGATAACAATAAGTAAAATTTCTTGCAAACGTAGCTTACAAACGTTTTGAAAACGTCCAAGATTAGAAGGGACACTGGGAGATATTGATGTTGTCAATGACGAGATATTAAAGATACCAAGTTAGAATTTTTGTTCTAATCTCCTACATAGACTATTACAATTATCTTAAAATTTTGTTTCGTGATGATTTTAAAGATAAAAAGTGTTCACAGTAAACATTATATTCGGGTTTGTTTCAAAATTCATCTTAATAAATTCCCGGCATGGATATTTTATAATTATTAATTGTGGAATTTTATAGATATTGTACAATTACAATTTTACAATTGTTTCAATATTCTGATAGACGTTTTGGGCTCTGATGTCCAAAAATGTCGAAATTCCGAAAATCGAACACTATGTTCAAATTATATGACATAATAGAATAAAATGACAATTTTCTTTAATTTTCGCACATGGTTTTTGCGATTTTATAAAAAGTTTGATCCAAAGGCGTGACAAAATTTTTAAATTTCCAGAACGAAAGACTATATTCAGATTTTTTTAAAAATTTCTTTAATTTTATACCGCACATAAATTTCTTGGACTTTTTCTAAATTTTGCCCCTCTCACATTTTTGCCCCTCGCACCCTACTTTTTGGAGATAAGCCTCTAAAGCAGTTAAGGCCATTGGGGTAGTAAAAGTATAGACGTGCCTGCCAAGTTTCCCTAAAATCGGTTGATGTATTTAAAAGTTATCATGACACATACCCAAAACAACGACAGACAAACAAATCCCTAAAGGTTGAGTTAAAACAGAGAACTCCCATTGTTCGTTTAATTATCTATGTGCAGTGTAATCTTTGAATCATGGTTTCATGAATGAATTCATGAATACATATTAGTATATTCATTTACTTGTAAAAGATAAACGTATGAGATAAATAGAAACAAGATGTGTGAGGAACAAAGGAAAGGAGTGAGAGAATCTGAGTAAGAATGTGAGCAAGAGTAGCCGGAATACGAGAAGAAAGGGAACTAGGGTAACGGAGACAGAGGGTAGCGACGTATAGTGGGAGACAAAAAGGAAGAAGCAGAAAAGATAGTAAGTTAGAAAGAGAGTGAGGGAGAGAGAGGAGACGTCGAATGCGGTTGAAGTGTAGAATGATAGAAATTATTATGTCTGTGAAGACAATTCGTCGTGCAGAAGGAAATTCCACTGCAAGCAGATATAATGAGCAAGAGATAAAGACGCACCTCGAAACTGTCTATACACGTAAATACGAAAGTTGTTTTGGCAAAAATTCTCTCTCCCTCGTGTTCTCTCTCACGAATCCTCTCGCTCTCACTCTCTCTTTCACTCCTGGTTTTTAAATAAATATTCATAAACCAGTACGTTTTGTCTCTCGAGTCGCAGTGCCAGATAAATCCTCATCGCCGTCTCTAGACTTTATTTGACGCATGAATGTTGTTTTTTTCGTTTAATTCTCTAGTGTTTCATGCATCATATTCAGAATACTTTGACAGACGTATCCGTAATGAAAAGTGCATTTTTGTAGGCACAGAGAACACGGATTATGTTTCTGGGTCGCGTCGTTTGTTGGCGTACCGTGCATCAGCAGTCATCAGAATTTAAATGTCTGATTCAGATTAAAATAATATTCACGCTACCAACAAAATAAAACCAAAGTTTGCTGAGATAGTTTTTAATCGCATGCATGAAACTGTCCAACAGTAACGTTTTTTAAGCTATTAAACGCAGTTCCTATATTAATACTCAGTATTTACCTTCACATTTTTTTTTAACTTCAAACTAGTTTTATGAAACCGTCAGTTTAATAACAGAACATGGTCTTGACCACGAAATGGGGAATTTATGCCAAAAATTGGTCAACAGTCCGGTTTATTTTTAAAAGTTACGCAGATTAGGAGACGTTGACTGTTAGAACTTGATGCTGGTAAGCCTAGTCATTGTCATTCGATGCAATTAGCAGGTCGGCATCTATGTGTGAATGTACTGGAACGGGTAATAACATATGTCTAACATAGTTACTTAAGTTCTCTAATATATTTTTCTTCTTCTTCTAACTCTTTGCTCTTTTCTCATTCCTTTGGTATAGGTATTACGCCCGCTCTTCAAAATTACTATATATAAAATCTCTCCGTTCCTAATTTGTCTGGGAGTGCATTACTTTCATATTAGTATTTTATCTTTGGTTATTCAAATATTTCATCCAATCTTAAAACACGATGGTTCCAGTCATGCCTTTTAGAATGGCCACAGTCTCTTGTCTCTTTAATGTTGCATATCTGTCTTAGTTTTTGCTTATTAAATTTTCAACACTTATTTTAAAATTTTCCTTGATGTTCACATTTTATATATTTCTAGAAACTGTCTGTTTTGTTTTGGCTTGTTTCTGCTATTGTTTTTACATTAGGCAACTTTTATTGCATCCATTTATTAACGCTTTCATTTTATTTAGTTAAAATTTGTGCTACACCCATTGTCTACGTAACACAGTAAGATTGAATATTTTTTCTTAAATCGTTACGATATTTTAGTTTAGTGGTTTAACATTTGATTTTAGTTCCAAAAGTTCGTTCGTACGTACACAGAACTAACATGTCTGCTGATTTTACTTCCATGTTCCATAAGGAAATGGAAGTATGGTGATGGCAAAAAAAATCGTGTTCGAGATTATTGCAGATTATGATTGTACTACCCTCAAAACATGAAAAAAAGTCATTTTTCGAAAAGTGTCTGTGTGTGTGTCTGTGTGTCTATCTGTCATGTACATTTTCTTTGTGACAAACGATAACAGCCGCAAATTCAAACAGAATCAAAAAATTTTTGCATACAGTCCTGATTTGTAGAGAACTCAAGACTTATTGTTTTTAGTGATGATCGGTTTAGGGAAAGGGGTAGTTTACCTGCAACGTTTTTTTAAATCAAGGGTAATTTTTTTCTATGGCAAACGATAACAGCCGCAAATTCAAACAGAATCAAATAATGTTTTGTATACAGCCCTGAATTGTAGAGTTCTCAAGATCTACTGTTTTTGATGAAGATCGGTTAAGGGAAAGGGGTAGTTTACCGGCAACGTTTTTTGTTTTAACAAGGGTGTTTTCTATGGCATGCGATAACAGCCGCAAATTCAAACATAATCAAATAATGTTTTACATACAGCCCTGAATTATAGAGTATTCAAGGCCTGTTGATTTTGGTGAAGATCGGTTGCGAGAAAAGGGTAGTTTACCGGCAACGTTTTATGTTTTAACATGGGAAATTTTTTCTATTACGAATGATAACTGTCGTAAATTCAATAAGAATCAAATAATGTTTAGCATACCTTCCTCTGGTATAGAGAACTCAATGTCTGTTGATTTTGGTGAAGATCAGTTAAGGGAAAGGGGTAGTTTACCTGCAACATTTTATGTTTTAACAACGTTAATTTTAAATATCACTATAATATTGACGACTCGGAACACTAAGTTTTGTATAAGTAAAAACGTAAAGTTTTACCTTACAGCCTAAACCGGCTTTCACCTATAGAAGGCTTCATCGGAGGCTGTCGTTAGTAGCGCTGCTCGTCTTGTTGTTGGCGACGAGATAGTGTTTCGAAAGAGTGAAGCTGTGTGTTTCGAAACACTATCTCGTCGCCAACAACAAGACGAGCAGCGCTACTAACGACAGCCTCTGATGAAGCCTTCTATAGGTGAAAGCCGGTTTAGGCTGTAAGGTAAAACTTTACGTTTTTACTTATAAAAAACTTAGTGTTCCGAGTCGTCAATATTTAGTGATATTTAGTTAAATAACGGACACGTCATGGACAACGAAATCCAAGAAGACGTTAATTTTTTCTATGACGAACGATAACTGCCACATATTTTTTTGCATACGTTCATCAATTGTAAAAGACTGAAGGCCTGTTGATTTTGGTGAAGATCGGTTAAGGGAAAGGGGTAGTTTACCAGCCACTTTTAATGTTTTAACAAGAGGAATTGTTTTTATGACGAACGATAACTGCCGCACATTCAAACAGAATCAAATAATGTTTTGCATGCATCCCTCAATTGTAGAGGACTCAAGACCTATTGATTTTGGTGAAGATCAGTTAAGAGAAAGGTGTAGTTTACCTGCAACGTTTTATGAGATAACAAGATTAATTTTTTCTATGACGAACGATAACTGCCGTAAATTCAAACATAATCAAATAAGTTTCTGCATACGTCCCTAATTTGTAGAGTACTCAAGGTCTGTTGATTTTGGTGCAGATCGGTTAAGGGAAAGGGGTAGTTTACCTGCAACATTTTATGTTGTAACAAGAGAAATTTTTTCATGACGAACGATAACTGCCGTAAATTAAAACAGAATCAAATAATTTTTTACATATGTGCCTGAGTTGTAGAATACTCAAGGTCTATTGATTTTGGTGAAGATCGGTTACGGGGATAGGGCAGTTTACCTGAAACATTTTTTGTTGTAACAAGAGTAAAGTAATTAATTTTGATAAATAAAGTACCCTGATAAGAAGATCTTAATAATCCATTGTAGAAACGTAGATGAAATATCTATAAATGAAGAGGCTAGTTGAACGGGTTGGGGCTAATTTTCTATAAATGAAAATTATAGTTGAAGGGGAGGGGATAATTTTTATATGTGTACTACGTTATCGGCAACAAAGTAGTAGTTTGTTGTTAAAATTCCTTCCCGGGCTGTTTGGCCGTAGTCCAATTTTTTCTGCAAAACCAGACGTTTCGGCAGTGCCGTCGACTGCCATCATCAGTGAAAATCGAGTGTGATAACGTGTGGTGGTATACGTTAGTGACCACAGTACTGTGGTTAAGGCTGAAGCAATAAGTGGAAAGAAATAGTTTCTATGGAAACATTTCATTTCGTAAATGATTTTAAATATAAATCTTAGAACATTGAAGTCATGTATGGTTCTCCATACCGATATTTTATTCTGGCTCGTTATATTTTATACTGAAATTAGAATAGAATTACAATTCTCTGCTGCAAATGTTTGTTTCTAATTATATTTCTTATATATTATAATTATGCAGTTTATGTTTATAAATATATTATATCTTATATGCAGATTATGTTTCTAATCTGCTGCAATGTCAGTTTTGACTATATTTATGCTGGCAGTAGGCCTATATAATTATCAATTACATTACTAGCGTTAAGGAACGTGTTGACTCCCCCCCCCCACAAAAAAAGGGAACGTAAAAGTGTATTAGGCGGGTAGGATGTTGGGCAATCGTAGATACGGTTTTAGCGTACGTCAGTTATATGATAGCCTGTAATAAATAACAACTTTTGCCTCACCCGTTTTTGTGTATGAACTTTAACTTGTTTATCTAAATAAAATTTTAAAGAAAATTAATTTGCAGTTATGCGTCAAATATACCTACATTGTTGAGATCATAATGTTTATCTGCCACATCGTACATACTGATTTCTGAATATGTGTATTTAGTGAACTGTTCAGGCGTGAGAATTTTAGGAGGAGCAATACTGTTTCGTAAGCATTGTAGTGGCTAGAATATCTAATTATATAATTAAAATTTATTAGTTAATCGGAGACGAGTTACTTAAAACCATTCTGTTATTATTCACTTAGAAATTAAGCAAACAGTACATCCAATCTGCAGTTTTCAACACGCCATCATAAATTATACGAATACTCAACAACATGTTTGTTTTAGGTTTGAAAGTTCACTTATTCAATTTGTATGTGTCTACGTTTGCTCTCAGTGTATAGTCTTATTATTCTGAAGTAATGAATCACGTTGGTTCGATGACACACGAATATCTGCGCTTGCCAAAGTGGTCTTGAAACCGGCGAAACACTATCTATGCCAAACAGGTCGCGTTGTTCAAGAACTGAGGACTGACCTCATTGTGAAAAGTAATGTTTCTTGAATAGTGCTTCCTAATGCAAGCTATTTTTCTTCATTCTTTTGTAGGAGAAAAAGACTAAGAGACGCTCTTTTCTCCTCTTGTTAGGGTAAAATTCAGAATATTTAAATAGTAACAGTTAAGACGTTAGGCGGAATAATGTTGAAGGTCGATAAACGGAGTCTGTTTACTGTACAAAGCAACGTTTGCTCAGTAAATACTATGTAAATCAAACGAGGCAAAAACGTAACGTGTCGAGAAAGTGAGTGTGTTTCTGTTTAAACGTGGTGCGGCAGCTTATTACTAGTCCAAGTAACAACTTCTGCACCATCTTAAAGTATTATGCTCAGGGGATTACCGCCTCTGCTCGTGTACCGTTCTCACTCTCGAAGCACGATTTATTGTAATTAATGATAATACAGACGTACAACAGTAGATTTATTACTTTCCAGTTAATTCATTCTCATTTACATCATTCAATGAGTTATCGCGTTTAAGACAGATTCGTGGAATTAGCAGCAGGGACAGTCGTCTTAAAATCTAAATCTGTACCTTCGTGTCTCTCTAAATTGTCCTGCCTTTAATTGCATTTGTATGTCCTTACGTTGGCACATTCGCAGACTATTTTGCCGTTTATCTGTTAGTGTCCTCTTTTGTTTTTCTGTAGCAACCTCTGTGTTTATCGCTTACTCTCTTAATATCCTAATACGTTTCCTGCCTGTTAACAACTCACTCGATTCGTCTTCGTATCACTCCCTTTCACGTTATTTAATCGTCTTCTTACTTTTATTTCATTTCAATAATTACTGCCTCTCTTTGTCTACATCACGTTTTTCGTCTTCTCGTGTATTTATCTGTCCTCTCTGTCTCTCTGTCTATTTCTGTCTTTCTGTTCCCTCTCCCCCCTTCCTCCCCCCACCTCTCTCTCTCTCTCTCTCTCTCTCTCTCTCTCTCTCTCTCTCTCTCTCTCTCTCTCTCTCTCTCTCTCTCTCTCTCTTTCCCTCTTTCTTCCTTTTCTTGTCTTGAGTATTCTTTTATAGAAAGTACTTTTTGTAGATAGGCGTGTTTCGGTAAGCACATTACGAAATGTCATTACCATCATTTTTTAAACAGTGTGGTCTTTGGGTGGTACCAGATGAACTCAACCTGATTCATCACAATCGATGACCGGTGACACAAACAACGCGCGCGCCTGTAGTTTCTCACTTTTTGTTTGGTTATGTGCACCGCGAATACGTGGGCTTGCACCCGCCATCTTGAGAATGATCCGGTCAATGCAACATTGTGAAAGCCCTGATGTGGACCGCACGACAATTATCATATGAAAATTACAGGAAACAAAGAAATTTGAAAGAAATTTTCAATTTTTTGCAACATTTTAATAAGTTACTAACCCGGCGGTGCGGTCACGTGGTTCATGCATTGTGGTGCCAGTGCCTCCTATTGAAGAATGGATCGTCACATGAAGGAATACAAAATCTGGATGAATTATTAGAAGGCGGAAGCTTAGGAACTTCACATTCACGATTAAAACAAAAATAAAATTAATTAACTTGTCAATAGTGGAATACTATTCTTTCTTCAATTGAACTTTTACCTTGTTTCCTATCTATATAGTCAACAATACACGAATCTAAGTAACGTATAATTTAACTTACAACAGAAATGCCGATAATAGAATAAACGCAAATTGTAAATAAATAATAGAACGAGCTTAAATAGATAAACTTTCTATCAGAGGCTTGTAAGAGAAAGTGTGAATGATTGTGTACACATGATCGGTTGTTGAATAATTGTATTCCACAACTGACTGTTAATTATCATGGCGATCTAGGTAGTTTTATTTTAATCTGATATGCACTACGTGACAATAGCGGCTTTGATTTGTGGACACGTCCGGAACGCTTGGCATTCCTGCGTCGCTGAGTAAAGTTCTAATACGATTAGAACATACCTGTAAGGGCACTTGAGCACTAGGATTGGCAACGCGCTCGAGTACAATACGGGTCGTCGTAATCGTTGTGCGTTATCTCCAAGTGATAAAGAAAATGTGTCAAACATCTATCATGTTCGTTCTGAATGCCAGAAGGAAAGAAAGCAATCGATCAGCTTTGATACTGTAAAACAAATGCATTGTCTCGTAACTGTCCTAACGAACATGTTACGAGAGTGATGATCTTAAATGTTAAGGTTAATAACGTTACGAACTTGTTTCTCCACGCAGGAAGAGAAACGTACGTTTTACTTATATGTGACTTGTTACATCATGTGTCATCTATACGGTTAACGTTTTCTTTATCGGGTAAATAGCTAACGTCAGGTAGTAGCGTAAAGTTAAACCTCAAGCCCATTTCGATTTCTACGTGCTTTTAACGAAATTAAGAGCGATAGGAATAGTTGAGAATCAGAATTATCTGTTCATGTATTGTGAATAATTACAGTATACTACTCTGTCTGTCCTCGTTAGGAAATTTGATCCAATTTAGATTTAGCTCGCGGACTGCGTTGAATCCTTCGATATAAAAATATCTTACTTTTATTTATTTAATCCTAAGCCTTTCTGCAGTAACGTGTACAGTTATTTCAACTTACAAACGTAAAGTTACTGATAACCTACAAAGTGAATTAAACAGAACCATAAGTAAGTTGAATATCGTTTAATATATACTGTTACCTTAGAGCAAGTCTTCTTCACTTCACAGTGTAGGCGCATTCCGTCTTCCGTCTTCCGTCTTCACAGTATATCTCTCCATTTTGCTCTCGGTCTTCTTATACGCCTTGTTCCGAAGGGTCTATATCTATATGCTGTGTTAGTTAACCGTCTGTCCTCCATTATGTCCTCCATTACACGCGACTTTTCTGAATTGTATCACTTATGGAGAGTACCTCTATCTCATTCCTAATGTCCTCAATGCGTAAACGGACTTGCGTTCTACAAGCCTTTGTTCTTTTGAAAACTCACCCTACTCAGGTAACTGATTTCTGAACTTTGAACCTGGTTTATAATCTTCCATATAGGTATCCACGTTTCACACCCATGTAATAAAACTGGCGCTGCCATTGTTTAAAAAAATGTAATCCTTACAGTAAATACTTCTAATTATTCTAATATTTCCATTTTCCGACTCGTTTTATCATGCGTCATTTGTTTAGTAATTTCCCGTATGAAGCATCTCTTTTCAACCTGCTTATTATATTCTCTGTTCGTGTTCTGTGTGAATGTATTTACCATATTTATTTCCATCCCCACATCGCCTACTAATTTCAGCTTCTTCATCCGCTGTTTCCTCTTTTTTATTCCGCTCTCGACTCATACTCTCTTCGAGGTATCCTCTCACTCACTCATTTTCTTCATGCATTCGAACTGTTTCTTTTGCTATATATGCGTATTCATTATTTTGTACAGGATTGTGTTATTATCGGTTTTTGTAGGTATCTCACTATTGTTACATTAAATTTCTTCGTAATTTTTTCGGTAATCCTTCGTTACTTTGACCCATTTATTGAATGCACATTAGACTCACAGGATACGCATAAAGGTACGTATAAAAGAAGTTTATACCACTATTCACGATCGCTTAGCGATCAAAATATTTTAATGAACAACGACATTTTCGATTTTCTGGAAGATAATAAAAGATTTGGACGTTATTTTTTTATTTTTTGTTTGTTTGAAGGGGACGGCTCTGTATAATTAATGTCACCTGACATGGAGACATATTTATATAAAAAAATCTGACCTAACCACATCACCTACGCTTCACGCAGTCCCGATCTTCGGAGAAATAGTCTTCAACTACAGCTCGAAATACAGTCCGGATTATGGGCCTATAGTCTCTGCTAATCTGTGTGACAGTGATCTGTATCACAATTACATTTTATATAAATGTAAATTGTCTAATTTCATTTACCTACTACATTAAAAAAGAACAAATCCTAGACATGTAGTCAATTTTGTCTTTCATTAGGAAAAATCGACCGACTGAAAAGAATACAATTAAAAACGATAAGGAAGCGGAGGTGACAAAGTAAAAATGTAGGTGACACAAAGAAATAACGAACGAAAATATGGAATTACTAAGAATTACGTGATAATTTAGAACTGATGTATACATCTGTAAACTATATACAATTTTTAGAGGTACTATAGTAATTAATTTTAAATTAGCTTTGGTAAAGTGCCAGTTTCTCAAATCAAAAGCAATGATAATATTATTAATAATAATAATAATACTAATTTTTTCTTTTTTTTTGCAGGGAGCCCACACATTCCCTACACCCTGCCGATCCACCCACCGGGACACAAGGATACCTAGTAGAGGAACAGGAGAGAAGTGTGATAGAACGGTTCATACAACCTTAGTATATTACGCTTGAAAAAGGCATACATCTGACGGATTTACTGTGTCAAGTTAGAAGACTTCTGTGATAAGGACAAAATAGAAGACACAGTAACTTCTAAGTACTGCGCTTCTAACAAGTCACGCCACAAAATGAATGTGGCAGGTCAAACATGTTCAGTCAGAAAATTCCATCCCTTACTGCCCGTTGAAACTTCTTTTTGTCACTAAAGAAGTCGAGCGACGACGTCAACATAGAGGTTGGCAACTTTAGTGCATCTCACGACTGGACTACATGATCCTGTACATGTCCACCCATAAACTTGGAACTGACTCATAAGTGTGTAGGTAAGGGACCTTCAAACCAATGGTCACGGGCAATCCGCTAAGTTTAAGAAGAATTCGATGAAAAAAGAGCTGATCTGTACGAGTTCTTCTAGTCAAGAGTGAAGGAAGACCAAGAGCTTTCGTGACATCTACATCACGACCCAATAAGTTGAATCTGTTGGTCATCCAGTACAAGAAGCTTCTCTGAACTACCTGAATGGAGTTAGCTGTATATTCACGGTTTCACTGCCATACGACTGAAGGGTATACTAGATGGCTTAAAATAATAATAATAATAATAATAATAATAATAATAATAATAATTATTATTATTATTATTATTATTGTTATTATTATTATTATTATTATATAAATAATTTAAGACGTATCACATTCAGGTAACTCCTAACAAAACGTTAGGATACAGAAAGTTAAGGATTAGGACTAAGAAGAGGAATGTTAACATTAAAGCTTTCACGGCCGGGATTATTTTCCGAGCAGTTGGGCCGCCGCGCCGTCCTCTTCTTGTAGAACCAAACGTTTCGATTGCAGCTGCGACAGTCATCTTCAGTGGTCTTCTGCTCTGCTCCTCTGGCAACTAAATGACGGTTTCTGGTCGCGCCGTCATTTAGTTGCCGTAGGAGAAGAACAGAAGACCACTGAAGATGTCTGCCGCAGATGGAGTCGAAACGTTTGGCTCTACAAGAAGAGGACAACGGCCCAACAGCCCGGAAAATAATTTTAATGAAGTAACAAGAGGAATAACTGTCTAGACACATTAGACCAGTGAAATCGTTGGTATAAACATTTTTGAAGGTTTAATTAAAAGCATAAATAAAGGAGTACGCGGTGAAAGAAGCTGATAGTTAATATTGAGGGTACTGCGTGACGAACATATCGAAAAAAATAGGAAGGTTTGGATTGCAGTAGAGTGAAGACACTGTTGTTATTGAGTGTTGTTGTCCGGTGAGGACTGAACATTTAATGATCATGACAACATTCTGGGTATCATCTTTTTCTAGAACGATTAGGTAAGAATAGATTCTATGTATTGACTGGAACTGATTTTATCAAAGAAGGAGAAGATAAAAAAAAACCTTTTTTCATGTTCACCAAGAATTTGATTCTCCATATTTTATTTACGACACAGTAATTGATTTAATCAGACCTCCTAGAATATAGTAAGAGACACGCATTACTTACTGTGTACGCTGCAATGTGCACAATAAGCTTATAAAAAATTCAGTTAGCAATTTTCTCTACGTGAACAGAAAGTGCATACACAAGTACAAATTAAACATAATTATCCGTACATTTCGTTCAGTCGTTACAGAACGCGTAAAACGAAGGACATTGAAATGAAACAGCTCTCCATTCCCTGGAGACTCGGCAAACCTATTCAGACACAAAAAGTTAAAAAAAAAGTATTTTCAAATAAAATAAATGTTGAAAACAACGTTTTGTGCCGGTAGACGGTATTGTGTGGGCGAAGCACTTGGCGACGAGCTGAGTCAATTAGCGAAGGAAACCGTTCTCATTAAAACGTCATCGTTACGCCGAACTCTGGTGCTAAAGATATGGCACAATTAAAAGTACAGTCATCGTCATGATTATTCGAGAAATTATACATCCTGGCGCGTACGGCAGGTCGGTTATTTTGTTGAATACGTTGAAATAGTATCAACGGACGTCGTCGGTTAATTTAGCGCTGTCGTTCTGAATACCAGCGTAGACGGACAAAACGTAATAAGTAGAAGTTATGGAAAGGGACATTATTACGAATTTGCTGATTATTTAAATGTACTAATCTTGGTTTGGACGTGACGAGTCACGAGTCTCAACTCACTTCCAGTGCGGATACTAGATTCATGTAACCATAATAAGATTAAAACGCATTACAAATTATAAGGTTTCGGACATTAGCCATCGTGAGTTAAAATTAACAAACACGACGTTTCGACCTCTATATAATCAGAGGTCGTCTTCAGGTGAACAAAAAATTAATATATATATAAATCGGTTCATAACGTTATCCTACGTCTTCCGATCCCTAGTCTCCATTGGTCTCGATCCAACCAAGATTCTTCTTCCAATTCCCGGTCTCTCATTGTCCGATTGATGCCTTCTCTCCAACTCAACCTAGGTCTTCCTCTTCGCCTACGACCATATGGTGTCCATCCCAAAATTTGCTTGGGGAGTCGATTATCCAGCATTTTTTGCACATGTCCAAACCATCTTAGCTGTTTTGTTTTTATGTCGTCAACAATAGAGCACTGTACCCCCATTATCTCCCGGATTCTGACGTTTCTTACTTTTTCCAGTTTTGACCTCCCTGCCGCTCTTCGCCAATAACCCATCTCAGTAGCCTCCAACAACTTTTCTGTCAAATCTTAGTTAAACAAATATATTGCTAAAAATAGTAATAATAATAATAATAATAATAATAATAATAATAATAATAATAATAATAATAATAATAAAACAGTACTCACCATTCCATCAAGGAAGGATTCCTCCTGTGGATGCAACGTTCCTTGTTGTTTACGTTGTACTAAGATATAGAGTTTGACGATATCTATTTATTAGTGATAGATTTATCTTTGTATTAATTTTTTGTTCGACTGAAGACGGACCTCTGATTCTATAGAGTCGAAACGTCGAGTTTCTTAATTTCAATTAACGATGACTAATGTCCGAAACCTTATAGTATAATTAGTAATGAGTATATTGCGCCATCGGATAAGAATAGTTTTAGGATTAAAACTATTGATAGCACTTGGGATGAACGGAACTGTGCGTGCAAAACCGATGTGGTCATCGTTGCGTTTAAATGGACCACCGACAGAAACGACAGACAAAAAGAAACAAGGAGCACCTTGTTTGTTTGTTTTTTAATAAAAAAATTCATGTATGCCGTAATTTGCGGCTAATTAAACGTAAATTGTCGTGGAAACCATTTCTTGTTTCTTGTTACGAGAGACCCTCGTAATTTACACGCTTGTTAGAACACCACCTTTGATAACATCAAACTGAAGCTCCTCTGGGCCAGTTCATACATTTCCGTTTTTTTAGTCGTAGCATTCCAGAATAAAAAAAATAATAGTAAATTGAATTTAACTGCTTATGCAAATGAAAACGAATTTAGAAAATAAGTGTATTTGAACATTTCAGATTATGTTTTCTTATATTTTATGACATCGATTATTGGATTATAAATTTATTTTTTCGTATTTGAAAAAATGAAACAAAAAGTAAAGTGTATTTTTGCTATTTGTTGGGACTCGTAAAAATGATAAAAAGTTTTTTAAATTTCCAATGCTCACGACAACCGGAGCGAGGCTGTACAAAAGAGGAAGAGTTAAATACATAAAAACAAGATAATAATTATATTATAATATTGAAGATTGAAGATGCACTGAGTGAATGTAAAGCTCTTGCTGTATCCACTGAACTAAAATGCGCTACAAAATTTTTAACGTATTCAGTATAATACCGTATTGAACACATGGGAGTATGATACCGTTAAGGCACGGGGGCTCGGATGCACGCACACACATGTATATGTTCATCTGATGATATAAATTTTGTAATTTTCTTTCCAGAATTTGCATTAAATTTGTAATAAATATAAGCTTGTAGAGGAAAGCATATTTAATAATGTGTGTGTGTGTGTGTGTGCCTTCTCTCCAATACTTTCTTCGTCAGGCTAGTAGCATCCAGTTTAGGATTTGTAATTACGCGAATAATCAGGGAAGAGGTAACGTGTTTAGGGACAATTTCCGTTTACACGTTCTCCCACAACATCAAAATGACTGGAGCGATGTTTGCCAAATCTCGGCTACACCGATTCTTCTGATTGACATAGTCTCATCAACTTTGATCAGAGAATTATTTATCCTAGGATACAGAGTTCCTTCACAAAAAGTTTTCGCATCTTAGTTAAGGAATATTAAAAATTTCAATACCCATCAGAGGGATATCTTTTGATTTCTCTTTACTTTACCAAATTTTAGATTGAAAGGCATCACCATAGAGGGCTATTTAAGAAAACTCAATTGAAAAGAGACGATCAGTTTTCATCTTGCCAGTGATTATAGTACAGTCACTGAAAGAAAAAAATTCAAATTAAGTGGCTTCTACGAGATTTTTGCATAAGGCTAGATAAAAGGGTGAGAAACAATTTTAAAAAAGTTTACATAAATTCCGTCACGGTTTTTCGAAAAAGAGGAGGGGGAAGGTACAAAACATTCGGTTTTTCAATTATCTTGAAAAATAACAAATTTACGAAAAAAAGACAAATTACAAAACTTAAAGAACATTAAATTCTCTACAAAAAAGCTAATTGTCATTTTTTTGTCAGGCAAATAATTTGTGAGAAAAATGGAATTGAAATATTAGAAAAAATTGATTGTCGGAGTCTACCCCGAAGAGCGGGAAGTCTAATTTTTTCTGACATTGCAACATACAAATTTTAATAAAATCCGTTATAATAGTCGTAGAGACAAAAATCAAAAGCATTTTAAAGCTAAATGTTTGCACTTTTACATAAAATGAAAAGAAAATACTTAAATTATTAATAAATACTTAAAATAAATTAATAACTTTTTTGTTTTTTATTTTTTTCAACTAAGGCATAAACATATTAACAATTTATTACAAATGTACTTACATTAAAAAAAACTTCACAATATGAACTTTACGTATATAGGTTTTTAAAAAGATAATAAAAATTAGTATTGATTTATGATACATAAAATAAGACATAAAATGAGCGAGTTTTAAAATTTATCATTTTTTTGAGATCGCAAGTATACATCATTTTCTTAACTTAAAATTTCTGCAGAAATTTTCAAAATAAATATTTTTTAACAAAATTATGAACATGTATTGGTCAAAGTGTCTTCTATAAGACTGCGGTGTAAAGAATTGTTAACATTTAGTTAAATTTAAATAAATGTAACTTTTATTAATAAATGTAAAATTATGTCCATTGCGCCAATAATAGTTAAAAACTAAAAAAAAATATTAGTATGTAACTATTGTACGTAAATCTACAATATTTGAGGTTTCTCTTCTACATAGTGAGAATTTATATCCGTGCATGGGCATAAAAAGAACAAACCCTGAAAGTTGAAGAATTTTAGGAAGAGCGAGGACAGCTGGTACATGCGCTTTAAAAACTAATGTTAATTGCAGAGTGACCCATTAAATATTCTTTCTGAAAAATAGATATATATGTATGTATAATGTTCACACTGAGATCAAACGCAAATAAAATCTTAATATGATAATCATGCGTTTTATTTGCAAGCCCTGTCACAATGGGCTCGGTACATTTTATGCTTCGTCTAGGCCATCTGCCTAGATTTAAAAATTACTGGACGCCTTCCCCCTTTTCAAAAAAAAAAAAATTCTTCTCAAAACTTTGAGAAGGGGTAATGAGGCGGCTCACTCTTATTTAATGCACTCCTCCCACTACGATTTCTCTTGCTTTTTCAAATCCCTTCTCTGTCAACAGACCAGCGTAGATATATTCAGCGTTGGTGACAAACCGAATCCTTTATTAACGCGTCTTCCAATGCCCGTCTGTTCCGTTTCATCCACATCTACACTTACTACTACTTTCTGTTTTGTTTACAGCTCCTGTATTACTCTTCTATCCTTCCATTGTATACCAATACTTTAAAAATCTTTAGCAGAATATTGCAGTCAACTCTGTCGAACGTTTTATCCCAATCGGTAAAACAAGCATACATCTAGCTACTCACGTAACCGTTCTTCCAACAAATCCCCAGGCATCCCAACAATTACACAGTACTCAGCACATGGAAACCTGTGAACTGTATAATGGTGGTTTCAGCTTTTTCGATTAGTGTACTCCGCTGTTAACAGGATTATGTATGCAACTTAAATCATTTCGCCTACATTCATGTAGTTATTAACGTCTCACGTAACAATCGTTTATGTATGTGGAGTTCATGCTATTTTTGTTTATATAATTATTTGGCTGCACACGGCTACTAATTTCTGTACAGCCGAAAGAATACTTTTCTTTTACTTTGATCAATTATAACTCACATCCGTTTTTCAAATTTGACTCAAGAATTAATTTAACTCATCACCGCTCTGAAGTTTTTATCATAGCCTATAAAGTTATGCACGTGTCTAATATCTTATTAACCGACAGTTATACGCTCTAATGTTGTATTAAAATTGTGAAATAACTAATAATTCCCGTTATTTTGTAAGACAGTAATAGTGTATCTTTTATGAAGTTGCTAAACTGCTACAATTTTTGTTCAGACAAAGCTTTTCGTCATCTCTGACATCATCAGGTCTTTAACAACCTGATGATGTTCAAGACGTTGGTTGTTCAAGACCTGATGATGTCAGAGATGACGAAAAGCTTTGTCTGAACAAAAATTGTAGCAGTTTAGCAACTTCATAAAAGAAATAGTAAAGATGGCTGCTAATTAAAATAATACGAAGAAAAAAAAAGTAATAGTGTAGTTGTCACCAGTGGCGGCGTATGTGCCCAAGCAGTGGGTAATATCTAAATATCTTCATTACCTCCCCTCCAAAAACATTTTGGTAAATAATTAAAAAATTAAGTCGCCTTAGATTTCTGTTGTTAATCAAGGATTTTTAAACAAAAAAACCAAATAGCCAATTTTAAAAATAAGAAAAAATTTTTATTGTAGGAGATATGACACTATGTTTTGACAGCACCAATAGTAAATAAGGCTAATTAATTAATAAAGTACTTGTGGAAAATGCATAATAATTTTAAGAGTAGATACAACATTTAAGATTCAAATATTTTTGTTGTAATTCCGTCAAACTTTGTTGACTGATTCTTTGAACAGAGAGATGGATATTCAACTCCCTATTCCACACATTAAAAGAGTAGGAAAAGTGTCACGATCGCGCCCTGCTGTTCGTCCCGAGCACTGAAACCCTGAACACCTCAGACGAGTTGGACCTTGCTTAAGCCTGTGTCACACTATGGTGTTTCACTAACCGCTACTAAGTCATTTACCGGCTACTAAGTACCTTAATGTGACAGAAAGTAGCAGCTACTAGCCCTCACCGGCGAGTGAAAAATCAGTAGCTAGAGAAGCTGGACATGTACAACTTTTGGCGCTACTAAGTAGCCAGTAGCCTACCTCGTATCGAGTAGCGCCCTAGTCGCCCAGTGTGACAACGCAGTGGCAGGAAAGTAGCGCCTCCCGTGTCACCACGTGCTTGTCTCGGCGTTTGTTTTGGTTTTGTTGTTGTTGTATTGTGTCTTTTGAGTGTTCTATTCTACATTTACAATGAGTGATTTATTAAAGTGGTCAGGTTCTGAAATAATTACATTCCTTAATATATATAGAACATATGATTGTCTGTGGACATTAAGTCCGTAGAGTATTTGAAACGCGACGCGAAGAAACTGCTTTCAGTCGGTTGTAAGATGAGCTGGAACTTGCCAGATTACCAGTAAATGAAGACGCTGAAAAAAAGAGAGATTAAAATACTCCTTGATCCTTATCGTAATGATCTGAAAAAAATTAAAATTCGAAAGTGGTGCCTCGGTGCTGGGACGGGGTGTACAAATCAAGGTTAGATTGGCGACACTAAATTTAGCAACGCCTAAACCTTTGATACGGCTAACCGCATGATGTTATGGTACGATTGGGGGTCCTCAGTTGTTAGTTCTCTTACTAGTGTTCTTCAAGCACCCAGTTCCACCTACCTACCTAGCCATTCCTGAACCTACATGCGTTTCGTTTTGTTCCTTATGTTACTCAGCAACTGCTTACAAAGTCCTCTAACACCAACCACCAACAGGTGTCTCAAAGCCTCACGTCGCACACCCACAGATGACGCAGTACTTTTTCACGATACATTTAACATCAAACCAATCTACGCAAACACGTACTTTGCTGTACTAGCCGCTACTAAATAGCGGTTACCTAAAAACAGAGTGACAGAAAATGCAGTAGCAGCCAATTAATAGCGGCTAGTGAAGTAGCAGAGTGTGACACAAGCTTTACCGACGGTTTTCGCTTCCAAAATTATTCGAAAATACAACCAAAATGATTAATTTGGGTTAGAAATATTGATGTCATGAAACACGATATTAAATACGATTACCATTATTATTTTAGAGAAATTTTCGGTTGCATCTGAGGTTACCTTGGACACACTGCGTACATGGACAGACTTCCGTTACGGAAAGATCGACAAAAGTGATCTTCGTATATTTAACTTACACTACGTTTTATGTCTAGACTTGTTTAGCCGTTATCCAGCATGAAATGATTTTAACGTCAATAAGATTACTCACGTATTTATCTATGTTCCTACTGCTCGCGGCTAATAATGCCAACTACTGTTTGATTATGATCTGTGCCGTTAGCAAAATATTTAACATGTGTACACATATATTTTGTAGTTGCACAGAAAACCATATATCGAGCCAGGGGTTTGACAGGGGTAGGTAGACGAGTTGCTGTTCCTACTCTCCTGTCAGTCTGCTGGGAAATCATTTGATTCATTATTCAACAAAAAAGCACGTTAATGTATCACACCTGGAGTCTGCAACAATCGGACTGCAATCCACACGAGGAAGCGTGCTGTATGTATATCCCGTAATGTACATGCCAATTAAAAAATCAGTGGATATTACACAGCACTTGCGTGTTCAGTAGACAAGTTTATTTCGATTCCCGGAATCACGCAAGCGTCAGGGGATTATATGTGCAATGTTAATATAAAATACAATTTCTTCTAAGCTACAATTATCAGACACTGATTATTTCCTGTATCTTATTACACGTGTTTAGTATATTGTACCACAGGGATAACAACATACGTATTTGCTTTTAATACTTGAATTGAATAAACAAACACTTGGTATAGTTCAACAGATAATTTTTATTTTCCTGACAATTGGTTCACCAGTTACGGAAGCTTCAGAGGTTAGATTTGAACTCTAAACTAACTGAACTCTAATCTCTAGATCTCATCATCATCATCGTCATCTTCTTAACGGTATTAGGCTTTAGCGACCTGTTTCTATTACGCAGTCCACCTTTTATTAGGTCTACCAACTTTTCTTCTGCCTCTAGGTCTACCAACTTTTAATCTTTCGCCATCTTCGGTATTCTACTTTCTTCCATTCTATTGATGTGTTGAATCCATTATGTCCTGTGTTCTTTAATCATTAACTGCAAAAATTATATAAATCACACACCGCGATAATCATAGACCCCGGAGAAGAATTTACCCCGATTGAAACTAACCAAGGCGTAAGACAAGGTTGTTGTCTGTCACCATTATTTTTAAACTTTATCTAGATGATCTCCTCAAAAAATGGAAAGAACAATCCCCTGACGGTATAAAAATCCACTGAAATAAAAGCTTGAAAACCACTGTCTTCGCGGATGACCAAGCTATATTCCCCACTTCAGAAGACGATCTCCAGCGAGCAATATACATCTTACATAAAATAGGAAAAGAATATAACTGTAACATATCTGAATCAAAGACCTCTAGATGTTCAAATCTAATCTCTGAAGCTGTCGTAACTGGTGAAACAATTGTCAGGAAAATAAAATTATCTGTAGAACTGTACCAAGTGTTTATTTAATCAATGCAAGTATTAGTAACATGTCCTACCGAGTGCCGACCGAGCGACCACTCGATGAGTGTATTAGTAAAATGTCCTACCGAGTGCCGAGCGACCACTCGATGAGCGTATCAGTAACATGTCCTACCGAGTGCCGGGCGACCACTCGATCAGTGTATTAGTAACATGTCCTACCGAGTGCCGAGAGACCACTCGGTGAGTGTATTAGTAACATGTCCTACCGAGTGCCGAGCGACCACTCGACGAGTGTAAGTAACATGTCCTAATAGGTTTTTATATTGACTACATACTTTTGTTCGCTGTATCAGCAGCGGAGTCTGAGATACAACTGATCTGGCTAACTATAGGGGTGAGGAGGTTGTCCGCGCGCGGGTAGCTTCTCAGCGTAAAAGTAGTTCTCACTTATTATTAATTATTTCCTTTAATTCGCTTACAACTTAATGACACGCTCTTTACTTTGATTACTTTTTTATGTGACTAGGGGTAGTTACGGATTTATTTAGTTTCTCAAATCTAATTTTATTAACTGCTACATTGGGAAATCAGCAGGTTACTACCGGTTTGGGGCATGGTGAAGGGTTCATTTATTACCTTATTAAAGCTAATATTAATATTATAAATTTTTTGTTATTTTTGTGGGATTTAGGCTTATTAAGTCGTCACATACTCCTCCACTTAAAGAAGACACAGGATCAGGGAACGTTTCTTATTCTCGATGAACATCTCGATGAACAGGATCTAAGGTTGATCAGGCCTCATTCCTATTTATACGATTTGGTAATTAAGTAGTGACTCAATTACAATATAGCAAATATACGTCGTAATACAGCTATCCTCTTCTACTTCATTTATTTTCTTGCTCACTAGCATTTTTCTTTCCGTGATAATATTTTATCTGGGAAACATGACTTCTACGTACATATTTATTCGTAGTGGGTTCATACAGTGCTACGGTTACGGGAGTTAAGTAACTGTAAATTTTGTAAGGGCCACACCATCGGTAAGATAGTTTGGAGGTGGTCTTATCAACTGCACTACTCGTAGGGTGAGTTTTGTACATCACTAAGTCTCCGACTTGATACTTTACTTCTTTACTATCCCTGTCGTGATATTTTCGTGATTTTCTCAAGTTCACTCTTAAGTTAGCGCGAGCTTCGTTCCATATCTTTTATATATTTTTCCACTAATTTCGTGGGGTAGTAATTCATGTATTTTCCACTTTGTGGATAATGGGTGATTCGGTTTATATTTATACATCAAATCAAAAGGTGTCGATTTATGTCCTTCATGATATGCTGAGTTGAAGGCAAATTGTATCCAGGATAGGTTCTGATCCCAAGAGGTATGGTCGTTTGCATGGTAGGCTATTAAAGCAGATTTTAGGTTTCGCAAATACCTTTCAGCAATATTACCTTGTGGACGATACTCTGTAACGGTAATGTGGTCTATGCCTAGTCTGAAATACATGTCCTTGAATTCTTTGGACTTAAACTGGAGTCCGTTACCTGACACTAGATGTACTGGTGTACCGAAGTCTTTAAATAATCTATCTTGCAAAATCTTCACAGTGGTAGATGCTAACGCTCGTCGCATGGGATACATCCAGACGAATTTGGTAAATGAGTCTACACAAATGAGTAGCATGGTATTACCTGATTTTGAACGTGGGTAGGGGCCAGAAAAGTCCAAGTAAATTTTAGAAAAGGGTGTCGTGGGAGTCTCCGAGATTAATTTTCCTATGTGGCTGTTTCTCGCTGGCTTGCTCAGTGCACACAACTTACACTGTTTTACGAATTTAGCTATCTCGCTGTTCATATTTTCCCAATGATATTCTTTTCGAATGCGATGTATCGTTTTATTTATTCCCATATGTGCTCCAATGGTGGATGAGTGGTAGTATTCCATAAGCATAGGTTTAATAATATCGGGGGCAATTATTCTCAAGGATTTTCCATTAGCTACTCTATAACATAATACTCTCTTACTCAGTATATATTTTTCTGAATTATTTCCTTTATCTAGCTGTTCTATTATTGTATTTAAATACGGGTCTTGTTGTTGCTATATCAGTAAATGCAAGGGGGAATTCAGTAATTAGCGTATTGATAATCGATGTTTCACCACTTTCCTTATTTTCGGATATTTTATTAGGCGGCTGGAACATACGGGACAGTGTATCGGCAACTACATTTTGGGTGCCACGAATGTGTTGTACCTTAAACTTGTAACAATTTAATCTCAATACCCATCGTCCGATACGACCTAACTGTTTAGGGTGATTTTTCGTCGTGGAGGGTTTGCGATATTGACGTCAATTCCCTATACTTCGTATAACATGTTTCTCTTTCGCTATCAAGATCTATTTCGCTTAATCGACCTAACTGTGCGGTTGTATCTGGCCTACTTTCGCGTAACGTTTTGCGTAGTTCCGCAACCGTTACGTTCGCGTAAAGGAGTTAGCGCAACAGTGCTTCATAGCATAATTCATCTTTTAACAACAAATCTGGATTGAATTGAGCCATGTTCTTAAGATGCTAAGTCTTATACACTCCTTATTCTACTTATACGAAACACTCTATTTTATTATCTTTAGTTTTTTGTAAAAATTTAAATACATGAAAGATATTTACAAATAGGTGATACGAGAGAATCGAATCTCGCCTCAGAGAGAGAGAGAGAGAGAGAGAGAGAGAGAGAGAGAGAGAGAGAGAGAGAGAGAGAGAGAGAGAGAAGAGAAATCTCACACAGCCATCTTTTAATTTTCAACATATGTTTAAAATCTGTTGTTACTGGGCAAACGGGTCAAACACTTTGTATTAGACAATAGAGGGAGGTGGTGTATTGTCTAACTCGACTTTGCAGCTTGTAACAATGGGATTGTTTCGTACAGGCGGTAACAGGTTATTTTCCTGTCCGAGATTGTCGTCAAACCGACAAGTTGGGGAATGAAATTTTGAACAGGAAAAAACCTGGGCTTACTACATTTAAATATCCTTACCTATATTATGTTGCGTAATAATGATTATAATTTTCTCTCTATCCTAATTTATGATTTTACTTATTGTAATACGAGTTATTGTTTTGATTAATTTAATTTTTGTTTACTATTAAATATTAAGGGTTAATAATAAAGACTCTTTATTTCACTACACGCAAAATGGAGAGTTGCGTATTTTAAATTAACACGGTAGTTAAACTAACAGAGTGAATAATTCTACTAAATATTAAATGACAACAGCAGAGTAACGTATTTTATTTTGCTATTGTCACTGGGGCATTAAAACAAAAACAAGCAGAGTGGCGCATTTTATAACGTCTCGTCGTTATAATATCGGGAACCTGGATAATTGGCTCAGGTCAATTAAACAGGCTGCCATAATCTTAACAAACTCATAAATAACTGGAAAGTAAACAAATGTTAAATAGGATCCCGTGAATTGAGGAATATTGACAGGGGTTTGTAGATTTATTCACTCACCTTTTTGGACCATGACATCTCTTTATTACATAATGTTTTAACATCTGCGAAGAAATTTAGTAATGAGTATATTAAAAATAAAACCATTTGCACCTCTTGTACAAATAGAATTAGAGTAATTAATGAGTTAACATAGCTTTACTGCCCTCGGATCCGAGTAGTTTGTTTCAGTATATGATATTAAAATTATAATCTTTATTTCGTGCCATCTGAAGAATAGGCTTATTTAACTTTAACGTGTTACATTCATAAAAGCATTAAACTTAACACACTAAGCATGAAAATACAATTTTATGGTAATTAAGTCAGTCTTTCGTGTTTTACTTTACTTTCATTGGTTAACTAAGTGTCTATCATGTATTATTTTAAGTTATATATATTTAATACATTAAATATGCTCTTTACTTTGATTACCCTTTTATGTGACTAGGGGTAGTTACGGATTTATTTAGTTTCTAAAATATAATTTTATTAACTGCTACATCGGCAAATCAGAAGGTTACTACCGGTTTGGGGCATGGAGAAGAGTTCATTTATTACCTTATTAAAGATAATATTAGTATAAAAAATTTTTTTTTATTCTTTTGGGATTTAGGTTTATTAAATCGTCACAGCAACATGTCCTACCGAGTGCCGACCGAGCGACCACTCGATGAGTGTATTAGTAACATGTCCTACCGAGTGCCGAGCGACCATTCGATGAGTGTATAAGTAACATGTCCTACCGAGTGCCGACCGAGCGACCACTCGTTGAGTGTATTAGTAACATGACCTACCGAGTGTCGACCGAACGACCACTCGGTTAGTGTATTCGTAATATGTCCTACCGAGTGCCGAGCGTCCTGTCGATGAGTGTATTAGTAACATGTCCTACCGAGTGCCGACCGAGCGACCACTCGATGAGTGTATTAGTAATATATCCTACCAAGTGCCGAGCGAACACTCGATGACTGTATAAGTAACATGTCCTACCGAGTACCGACCGAGCGACAACTCAATGAGTGTATTAGTAACATGTCCTTCCGAGTGCCGAGCGACCACTCGATGAGTGTACTAGTAATATGTCCTACCGAGTGCCGACCGAGCGACCACTAGACGAGTGTATTAGTAACATGTCCTACAGAGTGTCGAGCGACCACTCGACGAGTGTATTAGTAACATGTCCTACCGAGTGCCGAGCGACCACTCGATGAGTGTATTAGTAACATGTCCTACCGAGTGCCGACCGACCGACCACATGATGAGTGTATTAGTAACATGTCCTGCCGAGTGCCGAGCGACCACTCGATGAGTGTATTAGTTAAATGTCCTTCCGAGAGCCGACCGAGCGACCACTCGATGAATGTAATAGTAACATGTCCTACCGAGTGCCGAGCGACCACTCGATGAGTGTACTAGTAACATGTCCTTCCAAGTGCCGACCGAGCGACCACTCGATGACTGTATTAGTAACATGTCCTACCGAGAGCCGAGCGACCACTCGATGAGTGTATTAGTGACATGTGCTACCGAGTGCCTACCGACCACTCGATGAGTGTATTAATAACATGTCCTATCGAGTGCCTACCGAGCGACCACTCGATGAGTGTATTAGTAACATATCCTACCGAGTGCCGAGCGACCACTCGATGAGTGTATTAGTAACATGACCTACCGAGTGCCGACCGAGCGACCACTCGATGAGTGTATTAGTAACATGTCCTACCGAGTGCCGAGCGACCATTCGATGAGTGTATTAGTAATATGTCCTACCGAGTGCCGACCGAGCTACCACTCGATGAGTGTATTAGTAACATGACCTACCGAGTATCGACCGAGCGACCACTCGATGAGTATAAGTAACATATCCTACCGAGTGCCGACCGACTACTCGATGAGTGTATTATTAACATGTCCTACCGAGTGCGGTGCGACCAATCGACGATTTTATTAGTGACATGTGCTACCGAGTGCCTACCGACCACTCGATGAGTGTATTAATAACATGTCCTACCGAGTGCCTACCGAGCGACCACTCGATGAGTGTATTAGTAACATATCCTACCGAGTGCCGAGCGACCATTCGATGAGTGTATTAGTAACATGTCCTACCGAGTGCCGAGCGACCACTCGATGAGTGTATTAGCAACATGTCCTACCGTGTGCCGACCGAGCTACCACTCGATGAGTGTATTAGTAACATGTCCTACCGAGTGCCGAGCGACCACTCGATGAGTGTATAAGTAACATGTCCTACCGAGTGCCGACCTACCACTCGATGAGTGTATTAGTAGCATGTCTTACCGAGTGCCGAGCGGCCACTCGATGAGTGTATTAGTAACATGTCCTACCTAGTGCCGAGCGACCACTCGATGAGTGTATTAGTAACATGTCCTACCGAGGGCCGAGCTACCACTCGATGAGTGTATTAGTAACATGTCCTACCGAGTGCTGAGCGACCAGTCGATGAGTGCATTAGTAACATGTCCTACCGAGTGCCGAGCGACCATTCGATGAGTGTATTAGTAACATGTCCTACCGAGTGCCGACCGAGCGACCACTCCTTGAGTGTATTAGTAACATAACCTACCGAGTGTCGACCGAGCGACCACTCGGTCAGTGTATTCGTAATATGTCCTACCGAGTGCCGAGCGTCCTGACGATGAGTGTATTAGTAACATGTCCTTCCGAGTGCTGACCGAGCGACCACTCCATGAGTGTAATAGTAACATGTCCTACCGAGTGCCGAGCGACCATTCGATGAGTGTATTAGTAACTTGTCCTACCGAGTGCCGACCAAGCGACCGTTCGATGAGTGTATTAGTAATATATCCTACCGAGTGCCGAGCGACCACTTGATCAGTGTATTAGTAACATGTCCTACCGAGTGCCGAGCGACAACTCGATGAGTGTATTAGTGACATGTCCTACCGAGTGCGACCGACCACTCGATGTGTGTATTAGTAACATGTCCTATCGAGTGCCGAGCGACCACTCGATGTGTGTATTAGTGAGATGTGCTACCGAGTGCCTACCGACCACTCGATGAGTGTATTAATATCATGTCCTATCGAGTGCCTACCGAGCGACCACTCGATGAGTGTATTAGTAAAATATCCTACCGAGTGCCGAGCGACCACTCGATGAGTGTATTAGTAATATTTCCTACCGAGTGCCGACCGAGCGACCACTCGATGAGTGTATAAGTAACATGTCCTACGGAGTGCCGAGCGACCATTCGATGAGTGTATTAGTAACATGTCCTACCGAGTGCCGACCGAGCTACCACTCGATGAGTGTATTAGTAACATGACCTACCGAGTGTCGACCGAGCGACCACTCGATGAGTATAAGTGACATATCCTACCGGGTGCCGACCGATTACTCGATGAGTGTATTATTAACATGTCCTACCGAGTGCCGAGCGACCACTCGATGATTGTATTAGTGACATGTGCTACCGAGTGCCTACCGGCCACTCGATGGGTGTATTAATAACATGTCCTACCGAGTGCCTACCGAGCGACCACTCGATGAGTGTATTAGTAACATATCCTACCGAGTGCCGAGCGACCACTCGTTGAGTGTATTAGTAATATGTCCTACCGAGTGCCGAGCGACCATTCGATGCGTGTATTAGTAACATGTCCTACCGAGTGCCGAGCGACCACTCGATGAGTGTATTAGTAACATGTCCTACCGTGTGCCGACCGAGCTACCACTCGATGAGTGTATTTGTAACATGTCCTACCGAGTGCCGAGTGACCACTCGATGAGTGTATTAGTAACATGTGCTACCGATTGTCGAGCGAACACTTGATGAGTGTATTAGTGACATGTCCTACCGAGTGCCGACCTACCACTTGATGAGTGTATTAGTAGCATGTCCTACCGAGTGCCGAGCGGCCACTCGATGAGTGTATTAGTAACATGTCCTACCGAGGGCCGAGCGACCACTCGATCAGTGTATTAGTAACATGTCCTACAGAGTGCCGAGCGACTACTCGATCTTTGTATTAGTAACATGTCCTACCGAGTGCCGAGCGACCACTCGATGAGTGTAAAATTTATTTTTTTTTCTAAAAGTCACTTATTTCCTTTGTTTTATTAAGGAAAACAAAACGGATATTGGGTACAGTCCAGAAAATCTGAGATTCTTAGGTTTCATATTTTAGAAGGAAACTTACTTCACATAAAAAAAATCGGTATAGAGAACCATATATGACTTCCATGTTTTAAGATTTATGTTTAAATTAATTTACTTGAATTCGTTTCGGTAATTTCTAAAAAAATATCGCCCACTCTCAAACTAATTTCACTATTTATAGATATTTTTGTTATTATGGGGTAGTCGTTTAATATAATGTTATTTTCAGTCACTTTATCCATAAAAATTAGGTAAGCTTACTTTATTCGTATAAAGAAACCGAACTATGCATATAATCTTACCTCCTCCGAAGCGCTCCGAAGTCACTCATTGACCCTGAGCATCTTGCAGATGGTTCATTCCCTAAAGACGGAAAGTCTGTCTATGAACCGTTCCTCTGTAAACATGCGCAGTTACACTGCCCAGCGATCCACAGGAAGCAAATCGCTATCCACGCTGGACACTTTTTCGGCTTGCACGCGTTGTGTTGGTGTGGGTTTCGGCACTTTCCATTTAAAAAGCGTGCAAATGTAAGAAAATAAACATGAGTGAGGCCAGAAATAACGCGAATTGTGTGTGTGTGTGTGTGTGTGTGTCTTGCCTGCCTTTTTATTGCGGTAATCATAATAATAAAATGGAAACGTAATCATTAGATAATTGAGATATGCTTGCCTGCCACGAACGATATATTTTCTCTCATACATGATTTAAATTAAAATGAAAAAATATAGAATTTTGTTAAAGTGAAATGAAATGTTTCTATAGAAACTACTTCTTTGTTATCAATAACGTATTACACATATAAAACTTATAAAATTTACTTCTTCCATCATCAACTACCATTTAATTTAAAAAAAATTACCTCCTCCTCCCTTCAACTACCCTTTTCATTTATAGATATTTCATCTACCTTTCTACAGTGGATTATTATGACCTTCTTTTCAGGATACTTTATTTATCAAAATTAAGCACTTTACTCTTGTTACAACAAAAAATGTTTGTATGGATTACTCACTTACCATGTTGAGGTTTCAAATTTCGCCACTGTGGGAAAAATCCCCACACCTGGCAACCCTGTGATGTTCGATTCCGAGTCCTTAATTGTAAACAATGCGTATAACTAAAGACTTTAACCTCCAGTATCAACCGTTGGAAATATGTATGTGAATTTAAAAATGAATAATGGCAGTTGGTTTTTGACTTGCTGTATCTATGTTAATACAAACTTACTGTGTCATCTGTACCAGCGGCAGGCAAACATTTTCGTAAGGGGGGCAGGATGCTTTTAGGCTTAGTGGAGCAATCAAAATTAAAATTGTTTATGTATCTTTCTCTTTTCATTATGTAATTTATCTATAAAATTTGACTAAAAATTTGAAATAAAAAAAGTAACAAAATTAAAAAAAACGCTTTTATTTAAAATTAACAAAATGATCAAAGTACTAAAAAGGATAAAATAATTTATCTTATACCAAATACATTAACAACAAATGAAAATAACGTTTATTAATCAAAAATTTTTGTAACATTAAGTATCACTGATTAAATGCGTGGGCGCCTAAGGAATGATATTATACCATGTTTAAATAAATCTTCAATAAAAAAGATCTATAAGTGATACTATTTGTTCTACATTTACTATCACTGATAATAAAAGCATGGGCGCCTTCATTTAGACAATGTGATCTTAAACATGAATTCGAAAATATAATTAATCAAATCAAAATGAATTTTGTATTTCAAAAATATTATAAAAACTATTTGTTTGTATTCAGTGCATTGTGTATTTTTTTATTTAAAAATATAATCCTTGACAATCCTAATTTCAGCGTCCCCTCTTAATAATAGTTTGTAATGTGAAGTATAATGTTATAACTTGATTCAATGGAAAGGAATCTTCAAATATCTGCTATTTTTCCAAATTTAGTTATACTATGATTCTCTTTATAGAATGTAAGTTTTGGAATTGCGCACGATTTTACTTGTAAGACAAATGTACACATATATGCATACTCTGAAAAATTTAATTCCTCAATAATCAAATAAATGTAGAACAAATAGTATCAGTTATACATCATTTTTATGAAGATTGATTTAAACATGGTTTAATATCATTCCTTAGGCGCCCACACTTTTATTATCAGTGATACTTAATGTTACAAAAAATTTTGATTAATAAACGTTATTTTCATTTGTTGTTAATGTATTTGGTATAATATAAATTATTTTATCCTTTTTAGTACATTGATCATTTTGTTAATTTTAAATAAAAGCGGTTTTTTTTACTTTTTTTACTTTTTTTATTAGTTTTTTCTCGATTAGCGAAAGTATTGTTTTTCAATATATAAGGAACATTTTCTGACCAACCACATAACCAATCATTGTGAAATTTTCACACAATATTCACAGTATGTGAGTATGTACAGTGAGTTTTTTATGTCACGGTAAATACAAATTTACATATTATAAAAAATAGTTTTCATGAAAATTTATCAATTTTCAAAAGTTGAATGGAAAAATTTTTGTCCACTTTCTGTGCTATATTAAAAAAAATTCAGCTCTTGTAAAAAGGTCTACAGAAACTGTTGTAAAAATTTCAAACAGATTGGTTTAGTGGTTTTTTAGAAAATGTTGCTTATGTTAACATGATGGAAGATAGGGATTCCGTGTCCCCTTAAGCCTGTATTTTGAAACAGTTATTTTATTCATGAATGTTCTTTGTCCTACATCAATGCGTAAGCTTCAATTTTTAATTTTTAAATAATATTATCTTTACCGAATTGTGAATTTTGTCTTGTTTTAATAATAATGACTTTTTCTGTAGACAGCTGTTTATTACTCTAATGACATCTGTAAATATATAAAACTCATACGCTTATCACACAAAAAAATATTTCAACGTATTTTGGGTATGTTGGACATTCAAAACACGCTGATTAATTTTGATGACATTTAAGTATCGGTAAGTTGTGTTAAAGATAATCCAAATTGCATTTATGCAGATCAGTACGTCATTACAGGAAGGTTAAGTATTTAATAACTATCGAGTCAGGCTTGTGTATTATTACCTGCACATGACCACACCCGTTTTGCCTGTTATGAGATATTATCTGAATTTATTAGTGCAGTGACATAGCCTATAGGCTTGCTTTTACAAACTTTGTACACTTTGTGTTCAATAATTTAAATAATGAAGCAATTACGATTGTTAGAATTCCATAATTTAGCGACGAGAGTAAAAATAAATATTTATTTCAAATTGAATCGTCGATTCGAACGGACTGCTTCGAGACATGTAATTCTATTCATAAAGAATAGATGTCTTCTCCATTATTTAATACTCAGTTTTTTAAAGTTTTATTAATTATGATTGCAAAAATTAAGACACAAGTAGTCACACACACACACACACACTGACGTTTTAGTTATGCCAATCATAATAATGAAACTCCGAGAACTTAGGTATTATTAATGGAGAATAAACAATAATATACTTATGTAGAGTACACGGTGCTATATTTATATGTCTATTGGTTGTAGCTGAGTAAATTACAATTATGTTATTGTAAGTATTATAGATAATTCTATTATCGATTGGATCGCACACACACACGGGAATTATGAATTGATGATGAAATTTGTATTGTTTAATTTGACTGATATTATTTACGGGGGGACAGTGAGGAACTTAATATCAACTATACGCAGAATAGGAAAGACAAAAATTTGGTAGTTCCGAATGATTCAAAAGCAGTCAAATTAATGTTTACCAAATGTTTGATAGACAACAATAAGCCACCACTGCATGTGAATCTTGGACGTTCCGACGAGCGGATCCGAATACAACGAGCCTTCAAATTGTGGATTGAACGTAAAACGAGTGCTTCTACATTACACGACCGCCGATAATAGGTAGGTTAGTAAAGCGTGTTAACAAAACATTGCTAAGCTTCTTGGACACATAGCCAGATGGACGGGCAATAGGAGAAACCTTGTTGTGTAAGCTAAAGTGGAAGGTTTAAGGGTACGTTTCCAAGTACCGGCACATTCCCGGTACGACGCCATATAGGTTAAAGGTATTATGAATTGATAAATGGACGGATGATGAACTAACGCTAAAGGTTTTTAATGCAATTGCCTTATTAAATATGCTTTGGTGTCCTAATATCAAGGTTCTTTAGCTGTTTGAAATATGGGAAATTTCTGTAAAGAGAGTCAGCATTTGCCGCTCATTATATTTCCCTCTGATTAATTTTCATTTAAAATAATTCAAAAATTTAGAAAAAGTGCTTAGTGTTTCTCAAAATTTATTTGTGAAAAATACACCCCTCGGTTTCTACCGATATGTAATCCGTATCTTCCAATGCACATTTGTGATCTACTTCAAAAATGACGATGGTGGGCTAATTTAAAAGATCCATAAATCATGATGAAAAAGAATCATCTGTATCGATAGATATCTAGTATCCATCATATATGTGTCGGAAAATATGAATGGATTTTGACGTGGTGACTTGGGTGACCTCATACCAAGCCTTGGTATCAAATATAAATTACTGAAAAAAGGCAACTTTTTACTTTTTAATGTGTATAATACGCGACTGATTTTCTAAATAGTGTATTACGTCCTAACTTGAAGAACCTGTAACCTTCTCAGAAATACATAATTCCATATAACAAGTATAAGAATGTTCCGGTAGATGTCTGATGTTTAGTCGTGGTTAGAGAACGCCTGCTGGTAGTGAAATTACTGCTTTTCAATGATTTTGGCGGCTAATAATATTTTCATGATTTATTGCAGGTGATTAAGAAATTAACGTCTTAGTAATTAGTAATTAACTTATTAATAATTATACCTACTAGTAATTATTGTTTAAATGATGTAATCAGTGAAGTATTTATTAATTTACTAATTATGTATCAAGTATTTAGAAATTGTTGCAAAAAACAATTAATAATATTTTCATGATTTATCGCAGGTAATTAAGAAATTAACTTCTTAGTAATTAGTAATTAACTTATTAACAATTATACCTACTAGTAATTATTGTTTAAATGATGTAATCAGTGAAGTATTTAATAATTTACTAATTATGTATCACGTATTTTGAAATTGTTGCAAAAAACGTTTTAAGTTCTTATACGAAAGAAAAAATTACGGATAAATATATTCTTTCATCATTTCTATAGAAGTAACTCGAAAGTTTCTTGCAGTAATTGTAAAATATTATATATATTATCAAACATAATTTCATCTGCAAGTAGTTGCATTATAACTTTGTAGTTTTGTTAAATTATATTTGTATATTATATTATATCGTATTATAAATTATATTGATTATATTATTTTATATTTGTTAAATTATATCGTATTATATTATATTTTGTTAATTCAGTTGCAAACCTTGATACTGAGATATTCAGTGAAACGTAGGTCAGGTGAATTGAAACGATAAATATATAACACAACTACTTGTAGAAGACATTATACTTGATAATATATATATATATATATATATATATATATAATATAATGTTATAAAATATATTCTTTGTTACGAATTTATTGTACAAAATATTAGGCATTCGTTCTGCGTAGATTTCTACGGGTACACTTTGCTTTTACTCCTTCCTTAAGAAAATGTACGATTCTCTAATTGGCAGTTGCCATTTGTATCGCCATAGTCACCCTAAAACAAAGTTTTATCACCGTACATGAACTCAGAGCGAAAACTTTGTGTAATTTTATTGCACAAAGTGTAAAAAATTAAAACCGTAGGGTTTTAAAGGTTCATTTTTGTCTATCCAGGTTATCCAGGATATAGTGATGACCCGACACGTCTGAAATTATTATTAAAGACAAGACCCAGAGTATCGAATTCTCATTTCCGTTCCGTTAAAACTGATATAAAGTTGAGAAAGATGTAGATCCTTCAAGTTAGCTCACCACCGCCTATATCTGTTAATTCCATCACACATGGAAGTCACTTTCTCTCTCCGCAAGTTCTTAGTATGTATTGTACGCACACTATAAAATACTAAACTCAGATCGGCAAATTACGAACATCTTTGTAAGATTATTAATGTACATTTAAAACAGTTATAGACCATTCAACGTATGATTATTCAGAAATTCAATTGCATTTTGTAAGTGGCCACTTTTTTTGGAGTAATATATGGGTATTAATTGTATGCACCTACGAGACTGAAAGGAAGAGGCAAATTCTGAATCTGTTGACGTGGAAATTAATCCATAATCGGGAAAGTGCTAAGTTTTTAAAATTAGCACACCGCCCTCAAGTTCTTCAGTCCGTGAGCAACGATAATTGCTGAAAAAAAAGTTTCTTTTCTAAATCGTGTAGTTTGTAGGTGGCACTGATGGTTTTCTCTTTTAAATCTGAAAGTTGCAAGTGTTCATCAATATGTCACGAAGTTAAAAATAAATGTTTAATTTTAATTGTATTTTATATGTCGTGTGAATTATCTTGGGAAATTACCGTTAACAGTTTTTACAATGTTAACTATGTAACGTAGAAACACTAATTAAGAAAATATTAACTCGCTTCCAGTTTGTTCATTCATTATGATATTTAAAGATGTTCCTTCACAATTTCTCTTTCTCGAGAATTACCAGCTTTTTCTGTAGCTGGTTGGATAATTAGCGATCAGTGTTGTGATAATTTTAAATTAAAGTAACCTTGCTTCTTTATACGTCTTTTGAAAGCGTTTGTTGATAAGTCAAAACAAATATTAATCACTGTAAATAATAAAGTTATTTATGAATTGAATGTAGAAAGAAATATTTTGTAAAGTGCACTTAAAAGGTGAAAAGTGATAAAAAAGTGCTATATACGATTACAAAATATAGATTCACTTATTTAAAACTAACGATAATATAAATAGATTGTAGAACCCTTTAGAGCACTTAAAGGGGGGAGCATCACATGTCATGTCAATGCCCTATCGATTTGTATTGAGTAAAAATTTCCTCATTCAAATGCATAACAAATGTATATATAAATAACACTACTATGTATTATAAACTATCATGGATAGTTTTGTAACATTTGACTCAAAATGGAAGTCTGAAAGAACGCCTTTCTCAGAATCAAAACGAGAGTGAGAACCACACGATCCGAAAATGCCCTACTCAGTGACCGGGAATACGTTCTTCGGAATGTAGGAAATAAATTCGAGTAAAAAATTATTTGGGTGATCCAGAAATAAATTCTATACATTTTCAGTTACAGCGTAGGAAATATAATTAAGTGTGAACATTACAGAGGACTGGGTTAGAGCCGGGACAAGGTTTCTAATGAATTATTGTTAAACAACGAGAGGAACAGGAATGCTGAAACGTACAGAAGGTATGTAATACAGTAACGAGACAGAGAAGAAGTAATATCTACCGATTATGTCAACTAATCAGATGGTCCAGGACGTCACTAAATATGCAGTGGAAGAAAATTTGAGCATCGATTCTTATTTTCTTTATGTGAAGTAAGTTTCCTTCTAAAATATGAAACCTAAGAATCTCAGATTTTCTGGGCTGTACCCAATATCCATTTTGTTTTCCTTAATAAAACAAAATAAATAAGTGTCTTTTAGAAAAAAAAACAAATATTACACTCATCGAGTGGTCGGTCGGCACTCGGTAGGACATATTACTAATACACTCATCGAGTGGTCGCTCCGCACTCGGTAGGACATGTTACTAATACTTGCATTGATTAAATAAACACTTGGTATAGTTCTACAGATAATTTTATTTTCCTGACAATTGTTTCACCAGTTACGACAGCTTCAGAGATTAGATTTGAACATCTAGAGGTCTTTGATTCAGATATGTTACAGTTATATTCTTTTCCTATTTTATGTAAGATGTATATTGCTCGCTGGAGACCGTCTTCTGAAGTGAGGAATATAGCTTGGTCATCCGCGAAGACAGTGGTTTTCAAGCTTTCATTTCAGTGAATTTTTATACCGTCAGGGGATAGTTCTTTCAATTTTTTAGGAGATCATCTAGATAAAGTTTAAAAATAATGGTGACAGACAACAACCTTGTCTTACGCCTTGGTTAGTTTCAATCGGGGTAGATTCTTCTCCGGGGTCTATGATTATCGCGGTGTGTGATTTATATAATTTTTGCAGTTAATGATTAAAGAACACAGGACATAATGGATTCAACACATCAATAGAATGGAAGAAAGTAGAATACCGAAGATGGCGAAAGATTAAAAGTTGGTAGACCTAGAGGCAGTAGAAAAGTTGGTAGACCTAATAAAAGGTGGACTGCGTAATAGGAACAGGTCGCTAAAGCCTAATACCGTTAAGAAGATGACGATGATGATAATGAGATCTAGAGATTAGAGTTCAGTTAGTTTAGAGTTCAAATCTAACCTCTGAAGCTTCCGTAACTGTTGAACCAATTGTCAGGAAAATAAAAATTATCTGTTGAACTATACCAAGTGTTTGTTTATTCAATTCAAGTATTAAAAGCAAATACGTATGTTGTTATCCCTGTGGTACAATATACTAAACACGTGTAATAAGATAGAGGAAATAATCAGTGTCTGATAATTGTAGCTTAGAAGAAATTGTATCTTATATTAACATTGCACATATAATCCCCTGACGCTTGCGTGATCCCGGGAATCGAAATAAACTTGTCTACTGAACACGCAAGTGCTGTGTAATATCCACTGATTTTTTAATTGGCATGTACATTACGGGATATACATACAGCACGCTTCCTCGTGTGGATTGCAGTCCGATTGTTGCAGACTCTAGGTGTGATACATTAACGTGCTTTTTTGTTGAATAATGAATCAAATGATTTCCCAGCAGACTGACAGGAGAGTAGGAACAGCAACTCGTCTACCTACCCCTGTCAAACCCCTGGCTCGATATGTGGTTTTCTGTGCAACTACAAAATATATGTGTACACGTGTTAAATATTTTGCTAACGGCACAGATCATAATCAAACAGTAGTTGGCATTATTAGCCGCGAGCAGTAGGAACATAGATAGATACGTGAGTAAAATATTGACGTAACGTATTGACATTAAAATCATTTCATGCTGGATAACGGCTAAACAAGTCTAGACAAAAAACGTAGTGTAAGTTAAATATACGAAGATCACTTTTATCGATCTTTCCGTAACGGAAGTCTGTCCATGTACGCAGTGTGTCCAAGGTAACCTCAGATGCACCCGAAAATTTCTCTAAAATAATAATGGTAATCGTATTTAATATCGTGTTTCATGACATCAATATTTCTAACCCAAATTAATCGTTTTGGTTGTATTTTCGAACAATTTTGGAAGCGAAAACCGTCGGTAAAGCTTGTGTCACACTCTGCTACTTCACTAGCCGCTATTAATTGGCTGCTACTGCATTTTCTGTCACTCTGTTTTTAGGTAACCGCTATTTAGTAGCGGCTAGTACAGCAAAGTACGTGTTTGCGTAGATTGGTTTGATGTTAAATGTATCGTGAAAAAGTATTGCGTCATCTGTGGGTGTGCGACGTGAGGCTTTGAGACACCTGTTGGTGGTTAGTGTTAGAGGACTTTGTAAGCAGTTGCTGAGTAACATAAGGAACAAAACTAAACGCATGTAGGTTCAGGAATTTCTAGGTAGGTAGGTGGAACTGGGTGCCTGAAGAACACTAGTAAGAGAACTAACAACTGAGGAACCCCAATCGTACCATAACATCATGCGGTTAGCCGTATCAAAGGTTTAGGAGTTGCTAAATTTAGTGTCGCCAAACTAACCTTGATTTGTATACATCTTCCGTCCCAGCACCGAGGCACCACTATTTTTTGAATTTTAATTTTTTTCAGATCATTACGATAAGGATCAAGGAGTATTTTAATCTCTCTTTTTTTTAGCGTCTTCATTTACTGGTAATCTGGCAGGTTCCAGCTCATCTTACAACCGACTGAAAGCAGTTTCTTCGCGTCGCGTTTCAAATACTCTACGGACTTAATGTCCCACAGACAATCATATGTTCTATATATATTACGAAATGTAATTATTTCAGAACCTGACCACTTTAATAAATCACTCATTGTAAATGTAGAATAGAACACTCAAAAGACACAATACATCAACAACAAAGCCAAAACAAATGCCGAGACAAGCACGTGGTGACACGGGAGGCGCTACTTTCCTGCCACTGCGTTGTCACACTGGGCGACTAGGGCGCTACTCGATACGAGGTAGGCTACTGGCTACTTAGTAGCGCCAAAAGTTATACATGTCCAGCTTCTCTAGCTACTGATTTTTCACTCGCCGGTGAGGGCTAGTAGCTGCTACTTTCTGTCACATTAAGGTACTTAGTAGCCGCTAAATGACTTAGTAGCGGTTAGTGAAACACCGTAGTGTGACACAGCCTTAAGCAAGGTCCAACTCTTCTGAGGTGTGAATGTTTCAGTGCTCGGGACGAACAGTAGGGTGCGATCGCGACACTTTTCCTACTCTTTCAATGTGTGGGATAGAGGGTTGAATACCCATCTATCTGTTCAAAGAATCAGTCAACAAAGTTTGACGGAATTACAACAAAAATATTTGAATCATAAATGTTATATCTACTCTTAAAATTATTGTGTATTTTCCACAAGTACTTTATTAATTAATTAGCCTTAATTACTGTGGTGCTGTCAAGACATAGTGTCACATCTCCTACTATTAAAATTTTTTCTTATTTTTAAAATTGGCTATTTGGGTTTTTTGTTTAAACATCTTTGATTAACAACAGAAATCTAAGGCGACTTAATTTTTTCATTATTTACCAAAATGTTTTTGGAGGGGAGGTAATGAAGATATTTAGATATTAACCACTGCTTGGGCACATACGCCGCCACTGGTGACAACTACACTATTACTGTCTTATAAAATAACGGGAATTATTAGTTATTTCACTATTTAAGTTCTGAAATAACCAGTACAATAAATACAACATTAGACGGTATAACTGTCGGTTAATAAGGTATTAGACACATGCAACTTTATACATTTTTATTAGACAACTTTATAGGCTATGATAAAAACTTCAAACGTTAAGAGCGGTGATGAGTTAAATTAGTTCTTGAGTCAAATTTGAAAAACGGATGTGAGTTATAATTGATCAAAGTAAAAGAAAAGTATTCTTTCGGCTGTACAGAAATTAGTAGCCGTGTGCAGCCAAATAATTATATAAACAAAAATAGCATGAACTCCACATACATAAACGATTGTTACGTGAGACGTTAATAACTACATGAAAGTAGGCGAAATGATTTAAGTTGCATACATAATCCTGTTAACAGCGGAGTACACTAATCGAAAAAGTTGAAACCACCATTATACAGTTCACAGGTTTCCATGTGCTGAGTACTGTGTAATTGTTGGGATGCCTGGGGATTTGTTGGAAGAACGGTTACGTGAGTAGCTAGATGTATGCTTGTTTTACCGATTGGGATAAAACGTTCGACAGAGTTGACTGCAATATTCTGCTAAAGATTTTTAAAGTATTGGTATACAATGGAAGGATAGAAGAGTAATAAAGGAGCTCTAAACAAAACAGAAAGTAGTAGTAAGTGTAGATGTGGATGAAACGGAACAGACGGGCATTGGAAGACGCGTTAATAAAGGATTCGATTTGTCACCAACGCTGAATATATCTACGCTGAACTGTTGACAGAGAAGGGATTAGAAAAAGCAAGAGAAATCGTAGTGGGAGGAGTGCATTAAAAATAAAGTGCATTAAATAAGGGGGGATGATCAAACAGTGTCGGCTGAATCAGAAAAAGAGCAACCCTTTATAATGTAGACTATTGTAAGTGTTTGGAATAAGATAAATTTAGTAAAAACTAAAGTTATGAGAACTGGCAATAACGAAGGCTTCGTTAACATATATTCTCGGGAGAAAAAACTATAGAGCAAGCGAACTCATTCAAGTATTTGCGGAGTACGGTGACATGGAACGGAAGCTGTACTGAGGAATCAAATGTAGGATATCTATGGATACATAGCTTTTGAGAAGGTAAAAGCTTTCCTGGCAGCAAGGAAGATTTTGATTGGGATGACAAAGAGATTTGCTAAATGTTTTATTTGAGTGCGGTTTTATATGGCAGTGAAATAGGCTATGGACCATCAAGCAGAAAGAAGAAAGGAACTTAAGGAGCTGAGAAATGTGGTTGTGGCGAAGAACGATTAAGGTGAAATAGACTGACTCAATGAGAAACGACGAAGTACTAAACAGAGTAGGAGAGGAAACAACTGCTCAAAGTAATAAAAATTAGAAAAACATCTTGATGGGACAAATATTATGTAGCTAAATATTGCGGGGCTAAATATTGTGTAGTGTTTGTAACTAAGGGTCATAGAGGGAAAGGTGGAAGGAAAGAGAGGAAGGTGAAGAGGAATTGTTAGAATGCCTGTTGACATTAGAAACGGAAGGCGCTATAGACAGAAGAATTGTTAGAATGCCTGTTGACATTAGAAACGGAAGGAGCTATAGACAGAGGAATTGTTAGAATGCATGTTGACATTAGAAACGGAAGGAGCTATAGACAGAGGAATTGTTAGAATGCCGGTTGACATTAGAAACGGAAGGAGCTATAGACAGAGGAATTGTTAGAATGCCTGTTGCCATCAGAAACGGAAGGAGCTATAGACAGAGGAATTGTTAGAATGCCTGTTGACATTAGAAACGGAAGGAGCTATAGACAGAGGAATTGTTAGAATGCCTGTTGACATTAGAAACGGAAGGAGCTATAGACAGAGGAATTGTTAGAATGCCTGTTGACATTAGAAACGGAAGGAGCTATAGACAGAGGAATTGTTAGAATGCCTGTTGACATTAGAAACGGAAGGAGCTATAGACAGAGGAATTGTTAGAATGCCGGTTGACATTAGAAACGGAAGGAGCTATAGACAGATGAAAACAGTACACAATACTGAGCAAAATGTAGAGCATCCAGTTGGTACCGGTCGTAGACAATTTTATTAATGAAGAACTCTGATGATTAACTGGACTTTGCAAGATAAGTTATTGAAAACTTTAGTTGTCGTGTGTGTATGCATTCCAGCACTCGTAAAATTGTGCCGTCATGGCCTACAAGATTTTGTCGCGACGGCATCGTATTTGTACGATGTATCCATGTAGGTAGGAACAGTAATTTAGCCTAACGCTTCACTCGCTTACGAATTGCAGCAATGGCAGGATAACGGTTGGAGGAACCAAACATTAGCCAGAGTCAAAAAGCCATTGTGAGTTATCTTTATTTTTTATGTGGTATACGTGAAGATAACGACGGGTTTTACCGCAGCCTCTTCTTAGTGATTGGCGCAAGTAGTTGTAACAAATATGAACAGACTAAAAAGGTACATCTACATCCATATCTATCTACATCGGCTATTGTGCAAGACCAAATTCGCTGTATTTCGTACTTCACATTGGGCTTTATCATAGGATTAGGCACTGGAAGAGGCGTACATCTCTCTGGAGCATATTTCGACCAACCTAGGGATGTAAGTGAATAGCCAAAACCCAAAATATATGCCGACGAAGAAGAATGTCCGAGAAGAAAGAATCCAAAAAATGAAAGTTAATCGCAGTGAATTTGACAGGGTGATAATTTTAGATTTCTTGGGTACCTCTTGACGTCAAAAAATCAGATGGGAATGAAACGTCAAGACAAACTAGCCATGGGCAGTAGGTGCTACTTTCCTTTGCTGCCTATCCTAAAGTTCAGAAACGTTTCTAAACCTCCAAGGTCCAGATTTATAAAACAGTATTGTGGCCATCAGTACTGTATGCTTGAGAAGCCTGGACCACGACCTCACCCCAAGAAGATATGATCAGAAGATGGGAAAGAAAGATTCTGAGGAGGATATATGGAAGTGCACTAGATGCCGAAATGTGGCGTATGAGGACAAATTCCGAATTGTACCAACTGCACAAGGAGTCGGACATAGTCACAGTAATAAAACAAGATAGAATTAGATGGGGAGGTCACGTGCAAAGAATGACAGAGGAAAGAACAGTGAAAAAAATATACATTGGAGGACCAGGAGGAAGAAAGCAAGAGGGAGGCCAAGAAGAAGATTGGTGGACGATATAGATGAAGATTTGAGAAGACTGGTGGTTCAGAAGGTGGCGAAGAGTCGCACAGGATAGAGAGGAGTGGAGGCACGTCGTTCTGGAGGCCAGAGATCTTCATGAGCTGTAGCGCCGTGGAGTAGGTAAGTAAGTAAGGTTATCACGAGATTGATCCATGCTTTTGTAAGCTTTACTACGCCGAAACGTTCATACAAAATTGGATGCCTTAACTGATGGAATCCATGTCTGGAGTAACATAATTAAGGTAAGACATTAATCAATCTTAATCATGGGACTATCACACGTAATAAAATTTCTTTTTGTCGAGAAACTACTGGATCATTACGCTTATCAGTTTAAAATACAATTATAGTTTTGAACTGAACGAATGTTATAAATTATTTATTTATAACTAAATTTAAGCAGTTTAAGCTAACTAAATAGGAGGTTACACAAACCATTTGCGAGTTCTTTGTGTAAGGCAATTTTCGTTTGTATAAGAATTCTGAATTAAACGTTTGAGAGGAATTTCAGAGTACCTCACTTCACCGCTACAGATCAAAGATAATATTCAATATTAGATTTAGTGTCAGACGCGTCTCGAATATTGAATAGAAAATTGATTCTGATACGAATTCAGTATTTCTTTTATCCTAAGAAAAATTTAATTTTATTTTCAAATCTGGTTCGTCTTTCTCGTTTCTATTGTAAAAATAATACGTGACACATCTCGGTCGTGTCATTTCAGTTACTCCGAATAACGTGTTTTGTTAGCGAATTTATACAATGTTAGTGTATGATTATGATTACTCATTTATACTGTACTGACTAATGATGAGTTTCTTCTACCAGTATATTTTGTTGTGTTACATTACGTATGTTTCGCACGAATTATCTGCATCATCAGAGGCTTTTAACGAATTTATTGAATTGTCAAATTGTCAGTTCATTGCTTTATTAATCAATTAATATTAATTATATTTAATATTAATGATTTATATAAATTTTTAATTTATGATATTAATTTATGAAGTAATGAGGAGATTACGTTCTACAAATTATTCGCTAATTTTTTTTTCAAGGTGAGTTCGATAATTTTATAGATTCTCCAGTAATGTTTTTGATCGTTGTTTAGGGACTTTTTCATTTATATCGACGTATCTGTGAATACTCTTTTAAAGTTCCTGTTTTAAAAATCATAAGCAGTCTGAAAGAGTAGTTTTCAGCGTGGTTAGATAGAAACTTATAAATATCTTCTTCGGTTCCTGCACTTTAGGGTTTGGGCAGTTTGCTCGTTTTACGCCCCTTTAAAGCCAGCGCCATTTTTAGTTTAACCAGTCTCTTTTTCTCGGTTTATAAATTTTCGATAGTCTTGTTTCCTAAGTCAGTGTTGTTTCAAGTGAAGTTTGTATTGCTGTGTTGTGTTGCTGAAATTATAGACTACACTTCCCTTTGAACGTCTTCATTCGGACTTCTTTTGATGCGAATCTATTGACTCAACGTTGAAGTCTTAACTGATGTCTCGGGCTCTCACGGCCGGCGCCAACTGTGTTAAAGTTATGACTCATTGCTGGGCTATCAGGCCGTGGTCTAGTGCTGTTTATTTGGACAGACGTTTCGTCCCCATCATTGGAGACCATCTTCAGTGTAACGATTGTAAAGCTTACTGGTATGGTGATTACCAATAAAGAAGTCTTTACCACTGGTGGACACCGTACCAGTAACCTTTTCAATCGTTACACTGAAGATGGTCTCCAATGGTGGGGACCGAAACGTCTGTCCAAATCGACAGCATTAGACCACGGCCTACAATGTGTCATAACTTCACCAAAGTGGAAGTCTTATTTCAGTTTCCAGGATTCTTGATTCGTCCCTGTTCGGAACGATCTACATAACGCTGCCACACGAAGCCCTGCTGCCGCCATTACCCCACAGAATTACATTACTCTGTCTCTCCGTACTTTACATCCAGACCCTCAGTTAGCGGCGCCACAATCTGCTTCATGTATATCTGCAGCCTTGTTTTTAGTTCTCTCTCTGTCTATCTGTTTATTTGCCTCTCTCTTTCTCTCTTTGTTAAGTATTTGAAATGGTATAGTGTTGTCCTCCGTAGCTATTTTAAACTTCTCATTGGCTCTCTGTCACAAAACAGCACGCTTGTATTTTCGAGTAAGACATTTTATAATTTACGCTTTATTATGAAGGCGTAATAAAATAAACATTGTAATATGAATTTTCCCATTGACACTCGCCGAGACCACAATAAGTCACTAAGCTTGTCGGAGTACTTGTTTACGAAAGGAGTCTTGCGTGTAAGAATAATTATTACGTAATAAGTAAAAGTACGATAATAATGACTTAATACTGTACAGTTAGTAAGAGAAGAGAGCGGCGCGGCGCGGCGTGGGGAACTAGTTTACCCACGCTTGCAAGGCCGCGCGCGAATGTCGCCCAGACTTGTTATTACTCACCCAACAAGGCTCTGCTCCCAAACAATTACACTAATCGCGCCATTAATTTAATCTAATCACTAACAATAAGACTGTCCTTCTCGTTTTGCCTCTTTACTCGCCCCTGCTCCTACACTAACGTCAGCTTTTCAAATGCAATTAATTTTTGCAGTGTTTAACAGTATATAACGTTCACACACGCATAACCTGACACACTTCTTTTCAAACTATATTTGTCAGTTTAGGCAAGTACTAACTTACGCCCCCTTAGTCCCGAATTTTTATTTGTTTTAACACCCCTTTTCTAATCTCCAAAAAAATTTATATTTATTTATTTTTTTGGGAAGGCGTCACTTAATATTTAAGACTAGGCGCGTGGCCTAGATGGAAATAAAATGTAACAGGTCCTGCAAGAAAACACTTGATCAACAATAACAAGATTTTATTTATGCTTCTTGAATTTTAAACAATCGCTTTTACACTTACATCTTTGGTTTGAGTTTTCGCTTAATTCTTAATATCAATTCAAATATTTCTTAAAGTACCATGGTGGTTGAATTACAACAAAAATTTTCAAAATATCTCCAACAATTAAATAATGACATACCAACCTACTAAACTTATTATATTTATTATAAACTTGTATTTTCGTATTTCACTAAAAAAATTTGTTTTTATTGCATTAGTAAGGCATGAACCATTCATTAACATAAGATAATTATGCGTACCTAATGATGACCATCCATGATCAGTAGATAATAAGATAATAATTAAATAAAAAAACTAATTACTTAAGTGTTGCAGTACCCTCATCTACCTGTTCCCCAGCACTAGGATTAATCGTATTAATATCGAAACCAGTGATCACATTAAACCGAGGTTGAAGTTTGTTAATTAAATATTCAAATATGTGGTTTAATTTTTTTTATGTTAATTAAATATAAGAATTTTATTGTACTATTATAAATTGAATAGTCAAGCAGAACCAAATAATAAATAACTAAATCAACAGGAGTTTAAATTTAGAATATAAAGAACAGAAGAAAATAGAACGTGCAGGATCACAAGTCATATGACAGGTAGATGCAAGTACTCTCCGGGTATTACATTTTCTTAAGGTCTCGATTTTGGTAATAAATGAATTTTAAAATTATTTTCTTTTTGCAGAAAATAGAATTAAATATTTATATTATACAATGGTAACCCTTGACATTATGCAAAACCAATACACGAATACTTATAAGTTATTCATAACAGTCATCACTGTCCACACTTTAGCATGTGTTCACAAAACATGTTCAGTAATGTTAACTCTGAAGGATGAGTCTAATTTCTAGGACTAAGTTTCTACGTGTGTGTCACCCGATAAACTGCGGAGTATTTCGCGTGTAAAGTTTACAAAATAAAAGGAAAGTTCCCACCTGATCTTTCAGATTGCATTAAGAATATTTCTGCATTTCCAGTTGGGTGTGAAGAATGCTGCAGCATGGCGTGACGGCGTTGGGGCTTCTTACGCAGGCTCTGCGGATGGGCGAAGATGTAGAGCGCCCATCTCGTCGACCCCTTTCCTCCCGACTAAAGTGGGGAAACCTGTGAAAAATTTTACTTGTATATTTGATTCAGAGAAACGCACATACCACCCCCACATTCCTTCGTCAATGCACTCAGATCACACACACCACTATAATTTCCATACCGCAAAAGCCGGTCATTAACTCCGGTCAAAATCACCCTTCAGGCTTTTAATTTGAATTTTAAATTTCATCTTGTCATACAGAAATTTCAATTAATTACCAGACTTCATGGAACCACAGTTATAAATTCATACTTCCTTTAATTCTTTTATTTTAAGCTTACTGTCTCTAACATTATTTCTTTAATTTTACTGCAAAAGTTTACCACGTGCTTGTATTTTTACCGGCACGAACATGGACAGCCTGAGCCACACGCACACACTATCGTTACATTTCACACACATAAGCCCCAATTAGATTAATATTAAATATAAACCCTCAACACTGGCTCACCTGAAGCTCTTTATCGATTTATCTACTCACAGTGGTATATCACGGTACACCGTCACAATCCAAGCCGCACCAAGTTGAAAGAGAAAAAGAGGAGGATGAAGACGCTGCGCGAACTTATAAAAACTAAAACGTTGCTGTCTAAATCTTGTTGTCAGGAACAGACGCCACTGCCAACCAAATGACGTCACCAATCAAGGTCGCAGCGGCCGACAGATTCTTGATGTCGAAAGCGGGCATCGCAACATGCAGCGATAATGCACCGAACGCACGGAAAATACAATTAAACTGGCCGTGGTGTTTACCTTTTAATATAACCACGGCACACTCTGCTGAGTTAATTTTCAAGAAAATTAATCCATGAAGCTTGAAGGCGCAGCGACTTTCCAAGCGAACCCATAAAATGAAGGTATTGCATCAATGATAAATCCGCAATAATTAAACACATTGATTAATTAATCTAGGTAACAAAGACGTATCAGTGTGCGCGCGCGCGAGAGAGAGTGTGTCTCTGTGACTGTGTCTGTGTTTTATGCAAAGACAAAAGGGAAAGCAAAGACTTAAATGTGTGATCTATAATTTATCTCCGAAAGTCCTATGGTGTGTCCTTAATAATGTACGATACGTTTCAAGTGCCTTTCCAAACCTACGCGGACAATATTCTACTACCACGGAAAGCACTCGGTTTTGCACTGCGGGTAGACTAATACTACTTTACAATTACGGTGTAATTAGACATTATCGATCTGTGATTGGCAGCGTTCAACGCGGTGAATTCGCGGACGCGTGGCCGTGTGCTTCAGCCTTAACGTTTGCAATAACGTGTGTATCACGATCGAATAACCGATACGAACCGTTCTTGTACGATTATAATCTGAAATTTTGACTGAAATTCTAAAGATCTAATTGGTCAGTATCTAATTTAAGTGAGGAAATTACAATTCGATCATTTAAAATTCGGCGTAATCTGGTCAATGATTTTTCTGAGCCAGCAGAAAATTATATAAAATTTTATGTTCTTTTAAATAACTTTTAAAGTATGTGACATACATAAATTGTAAAAAAACCTTATTTACATCTAGTAAATAATAGGCTGTAATTAAATACCACAAATTGTTTGTAATAACATAAACTATTTTCTTGTCCAAATCCTATTCAAAATCTTAATTAATAACGGCGTTATAATGTTTTATGTAATTAGCGACACAAGCACACGCACACACGACCATCGTAACCCTAACAATAATTATGCACATTTCCATAGCCTATGACACTACATATCTGGACTAAGAATAATTTATAAGTCTAAATAAAGGTAAAATACAGGGTCACATATGCACCTGTATAGATTTTATGTATTCTCTTATTCATCACATGGTTTATTTCGAGCACAAATACGTACATTTCATAAACAAACATATGTAACAAGATTTTCCCTTGCAATATGTGTGTGTGTGTGCGCGCGTGTGTGTAAACTTGTATAAACTAGTCTGTTTTAATCTAAATAAAAGTAGAATTTCTTATATTTTTGTTTTCCATTGACTTTATTTATATAAATTTCCTGTGAATTAAATTCTCTACAAATGTTGTCATAAAGTTTTATTTATTTTCGGTAATTTAACAAAGAAAATTTAGCCTACGCTAAACGCTAACGAAATTTTGTTCTTCGACTCTAATTTTTTGGACTTTACAAGTGTCTCTGAAAGTACTGCGGTTATTTTCTGAGACGAACTTCTTTAATATTTTGGCGAAAACAAAATATGAAAAACCGATTCCGCCCCACAATTTAAGTCCCAAAGCTGTCAGTGTAGACTCATCTTACTTCAGTATACTTCATTTTACTTACGGAACATAATTATTTCCTTGTTTAGTTATTGTATTTTCGTATCTCTCGACGTAGGTCGCAACTGAAGCACTTTCTGTGCTAGCAGAGTTTCAATATTTCAACGAATAAAGTATGTTTTTTCGCTGTATTATTTTAGGAAACCATCGTAGTTCTGATGTTTGTATTTTGCTGCCTGTGGACATGGAGAGGCCGCAACGAACGAACAGCGACTACCGTACACCGACATACAGCGGGTAGAATAACACGTCGACCCTCAAATAAACACGGTCAACATCGCCCACTTCTCATCCAAACAGGAATTTGATCGAACTGATACTCTTTGCATGTTTAGGTTATACCAAAAATACAGTGCGGACGGCGTTCGCGCTTACATGTGCAACACACGCACACACACACACACACACACACACACACACACACACACACACACACACACACACACACACACACACACACAATTGTATATATGCATTTTTCTCACTGATTTTATAATTTCTCTTTTTCGTGTGTTTAAAGTGGACATAGAGTGGCATTCTTTCTCGTGTACATACACAAATTTTATCATGGTATTTTTATCACACACACACAAGCGCTCGCGGACATATGAATATTAGAGGACCTCGAGGATAAAACCTCGTCATGCTCACTGTCTTTTGGTACGTTCGGGCTTTTCATGTCTCCTGGTACTTTTTTTGACCACGACAAATGTGAACGTGTTGTACCATTACGGAGACGGGTCTGCCTGAAACGTCACAAGCAGTTCAGACCTTTTCAGGGATAAAAAGAACATAAGGGTACGGGAAATGTCTCGACATCGATTTAGTTCCTCATTCTAAAGATCACATCCTACGGTAGCCTACAATGTGTAAATTACTCGGTACGTCAGTTAACATGTCTATCTGGGACACAAAACAATGTGACAACTTAACTACAACCTATTGTGACAGCAGCTTGAAAACTAGTTGCAACTAAGTGCAAGAGAATTCTTTATTTAAAGTGCCCCATTTCCGGTACAATACAGTTTGTATTTCACTATAGAAGTGGTGGTATAAGCGATGTGCATTTTAATAGTTGCATTATATACGGTACAGAAATTTTAAGGGAGACTGCTTTTTTGGAAGCTGTAATTGTCTCAAAAAAGGGGGTTATATTTTTTTTTATAAAGTAAATTTCAAAACGGGAATATGTAGTGCTATCCGATAATGTTTATGAGCAAAGTGAGTGTACATTTCTTTGTTACTATTTTTTAATCTTCAATTTTAATGTTGTAAACTAGGATTACAATTTTATTTTAATAACGTAAATTTCAAATCGGGGATACGTTGTGCTCTCCGATAATGTTTATCAGCAAACTGAGTGTAAATATGTTGGTTACTATTTGGCTGTTGTACCTTCAAAATTCGTACGGTAACCACGATGATTAGGGATTCTACGAAATACAGGAGGAAAACAAAAAAAGATATGACAGTAAATACAATATTAAAAATAACTGGTCTATATCTCTGAGTCTAACATGGTCGTAGATTATGCTAAATAATCAAAAGTGTTGTTAAGAATAAACTCCATTTTATACCATAGACATGGTATAGGAAAAGGAAAATGCCACCTTGAACGGTACGGGAGCAAGAGAAATAGACGACCAGTGGCCAGCATTGCGCTTCCGCCACTTGTTACTCTAGCTGTTATTGCACGTGTTGTGTTCACAGCCTGTGCCGGCATAACTGGGAGACTCACTCTGTTTTAGTTCCCCTGGGGGGTCAAACCCGTAACCTGAAATTAGTAGCTACCCGCCAGTATATCGAAATGTTAACAGGGAGTATAGATACTTCTCTTCTTCCTCCAATACATTTTTTGTATTAACTGCAGCTATGTATTATTCTTCTTCTCCTTCTTCAGCACTACAGTCCAACGTGAGTCCTGGCTTCCAACACCAATCCTCTCCTAAGTCTGCTGTCCATCGCCACCTCAGTGTAACCCGTCATATCCATTCTTCTGAATCTTCCAGCACATCATCCAACAATCTCATCCTAGGTCGGCCCCTCTTTCTTCTTTTATAGACTTACGCCCTCAATATTTTCTTTGGCATACGCTGGTCATCCATCCGTTCTAGGTGACCTAGCCATTGTATTCATTGAGCCTTTATGAATCTTACGATGTCCTCACGATTCAATAGCTCATCTATCTCTTGGTTATTTCTTATTCTCTATTCGTCACCTTCTTTAACCGGACCACAAACAAAACTATGTAGCTATGAATTACCGACATGTGTTTGGTGTGGGTCATACGATCATATTTGAATCCTTTATTAACCTTAAAAAACATTGTATTCGAATTATGGTAGGAAAAAGCATACAGCATAACTCATTTCCTTTGTTTCAGAATGACTTACTTTTAAGACATTTTTGTGCTAGCCATGCAACCGTCACACTAAACACAAAAGCCGCGCGGTATGCATTGGTCCTTTAGGGACTGCTGAGCCCCTAAGACATTTTTATGTATATAAAGCACTTTACAGTTATTCTACAAGTAACACACACACACACACACACACACACACACACACACACACACACACACACACACACACACACACACACACACACACACACACACACACACACACACACACACACACACACACACACACACATTTGTTATCCCTTATCATTTATTAATTTCATAAAGTTAATTCATAGAAGTAGTTTATAAATATAAACTTCTTGTAGTAAATTATATATAACGTCAAAATTGTATAACTTGCAATTTTACGAGAATTAATCAATATTAAACAGATATCAGAACAAATATGTACAAATAAAGTTAAAGAAATACCGTTAGAAAATATCAGCGCGGTGTTTTTTCAAAAGAACGCACCCTGGCGTCTGGCGACGGTTAGACGGCAGAAAACAAGCAAAAGTCACGTACGGGACATAAGGTAGTAAAATTGTATTATATTTAAGAAACAGCAAAAAATAGGTAAAGAGCTGTAAAAGTTAAGTGATTATAACAATGAGTACCGTTATGTTGAAGCGAGAGAATTAGAGAGAGAAACGATGTTAAGCGTCAGTTTCCACTACACCGAGAGAAGTTCGGAACGTGCAGTTTGTTAGCGAATAAGAAAAAACGTCAGTTTTTTAGCGGTTAAATTCTCTTGTCACATTGGGTAGAATTGAATATCGCGGCACTTAAGTCCAATGAGAATGTTTAGTGTAAATATTAAGTGTGGGTAACAGTAGTTCGTGTATAAAAAAGCGTAGTTGAAAAAGTAAGTCAGTCATCGGAGTAGCATTATACGTAAAGGACTCGTAACGGTTATTTTAAGTTAGCGGAGATATTATAACAATTGAACTTGTAATAGTTATCTTAAAGAATCATAACCGTTACTTAAGTCAGCGGGCAATTCACAACTATTGACTCGAAGTCTTTATTGAATCAAATAAGTAATAGTGAATTCGGAAGTGAAAGCGGCGGAGAAGTTACAAGTATTAAATCGTAATTGTCAATTCAAGTATCGGAGAACGGTTAATAAACAGTTAAAGTGATCAGTCTTTACAATAACAGTGAATCGGCGGGATTCCACAGAGTAATTCGTCAAGTTAATAAAGAATCCGGCGGTATCGATCTGTACTTTCCGTGGTGCAAGCACTTATATTAATTAAAATATACCAAGGTGTTGAGAAGGTATATTGGTTAATACGATATATATATATCTATATATATATATAGTAACGAGCTTTCGTTATCGGGTTTATAATGTTTATAACTGGAGAGTGTCTACTCACCAGTTCGGCCGTTCAAATTCGTATCTTCTGCCTCAACGTCGGGTTGGCCAACTCTTCTTAGTAAACCAAAATTGTAAAGTTTTTACTTTTTTATAAGTGAGTACTCAAATTTTAAAGATTAGTTAAATAAAATCAAACATACAGTTTAATGCTTCTATTATGTTTATTAAGAATTATCAATTGATTTTTAAATTCTACAATTTCTTCCAAATTATAAATCTTGCGCCGGCATGTTTAATTATTCGCGGTTGGCTATTCTGTCCGTCGTTGTTATCGAGACTCACTGTAATGGAGTCGGTTTTCTTCGTTTATTTATAATCTCAGGTCGAAGTTCTTGTGACTACAGAAAATGTTGTTAAATGGACTAATAAAAGTACAAAATTTAACAAATACCATATAAATAACATAAAATATGTGATATAGTTATAATTACAGTGGTAAACTATAGCTAATAGATTTAGCGTTTGGAGGTTATTTGAGTTAGTAGCTTTTACGTTTTAAAATATATTCACTAAGGGAATCAATGTTGGATTGTGATAGTTCTTCAATTTGAGGTGTTCGTTAAATAAAAGAAAGTTCAAGTGTTTGTTAAAAAGTGATAAATGATGTGGAAAGTGTAGTTTCACTTATTGTTGGTTTTCTTGTGTTTTTACTGTTAAGTCGTAATTTAAAATATACTTAACAATCCTCCGTCTCTGCTATCCGGGTAATATTTCTCACGAATACTGCTGATTATCCTTTCTTGGGTGTTTCTGTTAATTCAATGATTCGATTTTCTTAGTTATTGTTTAAGATGTTTATTTTTCATCAGTCATCCTGGTTATTGCAGGTTTCATTGTTTATTAAGGGTTTCAGATATTTTCTTCCTTCCAATGGTTCGTATTCCGTCACTTGGAATTCTTCAGCAATTCCTCATGGATAATTTAATTTCTTCTGGTAAAATTTTTAATTCGTTTAGTGTTAGTTTAAACTAACACTTCTGTGATTTAGTTTACTAGTTTGATCATTAATTTTGATAAATTTTGTTTAATTAATTATTTCTTAATCCTGGTGGTTTTAATACATGTGCCCTCATCAGGCTCTAATAATGGATTCCCTATTCGTTTATAACGGTTTTTTCCTTAATAAAGTTTCTTTGTTATGGTAACTCTCATCCAAACACTAACCCCCATTGGTTGATAATTTACAACATTGTTATATAAAACTAACGTTTTTCTATACAAAATTATTAAAAATCTTTAAACTATTATAACTTCCTTATACTATCTGTAATCTTAAATACAATAACACCATTAGTTTGCTTTTAGTTTACAAATTATTTTGATATTCCACAAGTTTACCTTTTTTCAAATTATAACAGATTACTACATTTTCATTTGGTTTTTCTTTTGTTAATTACCTTTAAACTAATTATTTTCTATCCAGTTTTGTATCCTACACTATTATTATGAAACCTAAACAGATTATTTATTTAATTTTATCAATGGTTATTGTTTTGTCTTAAATTTCACAATTTTTTGGTTGCTAGTTATAGAGCTAATGCCTAGAGTTCATATTTCACCTACCAAAATTATAATTGCTTGTAGTCATTTTTGTTAATTTTATATGCTGCTATACATAATTACTGTAACAACCTAAATTAAATCACAAAATTTGATTATTTTTAATCATCATATAACGTAATATAATTACTTAATAAATCTTTTAGGCCCTTGCCTGTATCTAACGTTTTACATGTTTTTAAACAGTTTTGTTTAACATAACATTCAACATAATAACATTTGGGTTAATTACAACTAAAGAAAAATATAATAAAATTGAACATTAGATGTGCACTAATATTCCCTTATAAACTCCCTTAGAGAATATAGTGTCTAACTCCCTTTACTGTATTCAGCATAACATATTAGTTTTTATCCTTATTTTAATAGTGGTTAAATAAATTTGTAAATTTTATTCATTAACAATAAAACAATATATCCCTTATCATCCTTATACAATACTAAAAAACGTTTTTAACATAATGGAAAACAATTATTAGTGGTTTGATTCCAATAAATATTTTTATATATTAATACAAACATTTTCTTTTTTCATTAAACTAGGCCCATGACTACTTATAACTGTCCTTTATAAATTATACTGTCTATTTATTATATTTGGGTCCAGTTATTACTTATAATCTATTATTACAAGTTATTTCTTTATTTCGACTACACTGCACTTTATTAACTAGTGTTTTTATGTAGTTCATTTATTAACACTGGGTCCTATCATGGTTCATTATTGATTATTATCTTTCTTATTCATTTATCACTTTTGTGTTCACCTCCTAACATTGTATTCTAGATTTCAGGTATTTTTTATCACTGGGTCCTATCAAGGTTTATTAATTATCACCACTTTCCTACTGAATTATTGTTATTCAAGTTTATTTTATATTATTGTCTTTTGATAGTTTACTTATTACCACTCTTTCTATATATTATCAGTATATTTGTTCTTACATTTCAATTTCTTTTTACATTTCCTACAGATTACATACTATTTATTTTCCTATCTAATTTTGTACTTTTATTTATATATAATTCTTTTTAACACTTGGGTGTTGTTATATTGTGGCTTGAACTATTTTCTCTGGCTCACCTTATCCAATCTATTGGGTCTCGTCATCGTCATTGTCTTTGTCTAAGTCAAAATCAGTTAGTGGTGTTGTTCTAATATTTCTCATTTAATAATTTTTATTTTCCTTTAGTATACAGCTTTTCTTCAATTATTTATACTTGTAAACCTTGTGCTATTGTAGGTCACGTTACATAATATAGTGTAACTAATATAAGTAGTGGTGCATATATTATTGTGAAAGTGATACTAGTGTATATGCAAAGTGTTAATAATCAATCGAGTGCGGATGACAAGGATCTACAGTATCAGCAGATGACCACGGAGTGACTGGACCGACTACTTTCGAGTGGATAATCCTCAGCGCAGATTTGGGAATTCAACAAACAAGTAAAGCTTATAGAACACTCAAATTATATTGTATTCATGTTTAAAGTTTATTATATTCATATTGGCAGCTCAATCCGTTCTAAAAGATCCACTAAAAGAAAATATCTAACGTTCAGAGCAAACTGATATTGTAATATTATTGAATTTATAAAGCTTATATTAATGTAATAAGTGAATGAAAAAGAATTATTAAATAACTATTTATAATATCTATATTTGTGTTATTAAATTATTTAAATACCCTGAGTAAGAGTTATATATAATAGATTAGTAGAAACTGTTATGATACTTCTTTATAAGAAATATTATTAGAAATTAAACCAGAAAATCTGTTATATATAGTTGTATGTAAAAAATAATTTAAAAATTTTTAATTAATGAACTATTACTACTTCTTTGAAACAAAAAAAACTTCAGTCACCGGGAGTAGATAATATTTATAATGCTGTTCTATCTGATATTGGAGTCTACCTCTATGTTGGTTGGGACTATCAACTCAGTGTTTTGTTTACAATTCAAACATATGTTCCAATTACTATTAAATTTATGTCTTTGATCATTCTGAATTTACTATTTTACTCTTATGTACTATGTTGTATTTTAACAGCAGTACAGTATGTATGTATGTATGTGTGTATGTATGTATGTATGTATGTATGTGTGTATGTATGTTTGTATGTGTGTATGTATGTATGTATGTATGTATGTGTATGTATCCATGTATGTGTGTGCGTACGTATACGTAAACGCAAACTGACGTGTATCAATATATTGGCTATTATTTGAGTGGTGAATATAACCAGAAGGTTTAAGTCACGACCCGCGGACCTTCCAAGTGAAATTACTCCCCTGTCTGGATTGCTTCAATTGCATACATTCTGAGACAAAGCCTCCCATAAATGAAACCGTTTCTTGGCATATACGTGTGAAATAAATATTCTAAAATTATTGTCAAAAATATGTGGATAATGAAAGCATTTATGCATGGGCACTGATAGCATTTATCTGAAGCTTTATCGCATCTTTCTGGTGGGCTGATCGTGTGTTTTGTGCTACTGTGGTTTACGTTTATCATTATGAAATTATTTGTCGTTGTTATTGTGCTTTGTGACGAGTTCTAATATTAAGAACATTGCGGCCTCTTTTACTTGCCTTATCTGGACGCTCTCTTTGTTCTTTGCTATTGTGGTTGTGTTAAATATTCCAGAATTTCTGCACAGTAATCAACAGAATCCTTACCAAAAAAAGATAGAAAATTAAAATGGAAATATTTAAACACTATCGCGGCTCGGTAATTAAACAGATGGAAACAAAGCAAGCCGAAGTAATCAGAAACCATCAGACAATGCAACGTCAACAAGAATCATACAATATCCTGAATAACACACACACACACACACACACACACACACACACACACACACACACACACACACACACACACACACACACACACACACACACACACACACACACACACACACACACACACACACACACACACACACACACACACACACACACACACACACACACACACACACACACACACACACACACACACACACACACACACACACACACACACACACACACACACACACACACACACACACACACACACACACACACACACACACACACACACACACACACACACACACACACACACACACACACACACACACACACACACACACACACACACACACACACACACACACACACACACACACACACACACACACACACACACACACACACATCATAAACCAGAGGTAAAACTCAGGTCCCAGAATATAACCTTGAAGGTAAACAACATCAGCAAAGATTGATCATTACGTTTGAAACATATATTAATTCCTAAAACTCCAATTTAACACACACGCGCGCGCGCGCGCCATACATATGTGGCAACAAAATTATTAGTAGTGAAATAACAGTGATATTACTGGGACAATAAAACTGTAACGGTAATAAGCAGTTAATAAATATGTAAATAAAATATAAATAAATAACTTCATTTAATTCATAAACATTATATGTGTTCTGTTCATAACGTTATATACATATATGTGTGTGCCCGCGCGCGTGTGTATTTAATTTGGAGTTCGTTGTGTTTTTCGTTATTGCTTTAGAATAGAATCATATAGATTTGTACCACAATGAGGTTACCCGATTCTGTATTAATAAGGTCAGGGGCTGGTTGTTGCCTGGTTTCCTGGCAGTTGGAGTTAATGGTGCTGAAACAGTAGCGGTGCGAGGTGCCTGCTGCTTCTTCTTCCTGCCTCCCCCCCTCCGTTCGATAATACTCAAGTCATTTTTTTCTCATTTCGCGTACTTCTCATTTGTTTCGAATTTTCTCTTCCCCCGCCTCTCACAACTCGTTCAATTCGTTTCTCTGTCATATTTTTTCTCCCACCTCTCAGCTTTCTATTGCATGTCTTTCGTTTGCGCCCTTTCTTTTATCTTTCTTTTTTCCATCTGTTCGACACCTAGGATTATTCTTAAATTAAATAGATATAGTTTAGCTATACAAGTAGATGTGTTATTTCTCAGAAGGAAGATAGAAAATTCTCGTACAAGAGACTTGAATTTGAAGTGTAATGAAATGTAAAGCCTAAAGGATGGTACAAATTTATAAACATGTACTTCTGGGGCTTTAATGAAGAATATATTTATAATTGGATTATAACGATAGCAATTGGATTAATTGATCTGATCACAGAGAAGATACGTATTTAATAGAATTTATATTTATATTAGATGTAGGAGCAGAAGGAACAATAGCAGCCAGTAGTGGTAAGACTATTCGTCTTTGTAATAGTAGTAGTAGTATTAGGGATTCCGTTGTTAAGAGTAGTTAAAGCAATGGGACTTATGATAATAAAGCCAGTATTGTAATACGTATTGTTTCAAGTTTCACATTTGATATAGATGTATAATTTCTTAGTGTTATCTTCGCGGTATAATTGTTAATATGGCCTCTAGGATTCTTTAGTTTTCATCAACATAATTCCAACATCTTCAAGTTATTGGCGCAATAAAGGAAATCGGTTCTAAGTCTGTGATCGGAGAGATATACTTCATTCCAGTAGGAGTTGTTAGTGAGTAGTGCATAGAGCTCAGTATTAGATAATTTTTCATTTAAGATAAAAATTTAAAAAATCTTGATTGCTCTACTATTTCTTTAGTAATATAACAACTGTAGAGCATACAGACACACAATAAACATTAAAAATACGAAACTTGCCTGACAAGTTCTATTGCTGGAATTTCACAATATTTTGAAATTTTTGATCTTTTTTTTGCTCTGAGGTCACAAATCGAATATTTGTTAAAATTATCTTTAATTTGATACCCGCATGGAATTTTGCGATTTCATCAAAATTTTTACCCAAAAAATTTTAAATTATAAAATGAAAATTATATTGACATTGCGGTTAAATATGGCTTTGATATTCACATGGGCTTTTGGGAATTTTTCACAATTTAACCCAATGGGTTTTTGTCTCCCGACCCCCTATTCTTGGCGAGGGTGATCGATTTCAAAAAGAATAGAATAAAAAAGTAGCCACACATCCCAGTTTTTAAGAATATCGGTTGATGCATTGAAAGTGTTTGAGACTTACCTCAAACAGATACATAGACTGAACAGACAAATGTCAATGTTAAAACTGAGAACTAGTTTTGGTCGTTCAAAAATGTCTTCTTATAATTTAAACTGTTATTCAGTTTAATTTAATTGGGCTCAGTCTTAATGTTATACGCGACTATGTTAATTATCAAACAATTGAACTCGTAAAAAATCCTAACAAATTTTAAAAATTCCTAGGGCAATGATAAAAGTTGAATAATTAGAAATACACAAACACAGCACTAAAATTTACTGAAGTACACAGCACGTTAGTTTGTGTCGGTAAAATACTGACAAAGTTAGTAAAATACGAGGGTATTAGTTATAACAAGAGCCATCACGCATTCCACACTGATAATGTCACTGACAACTTAACTGGAATGAAGTATAACTACCAAATCCGAACTTGTTGTGGCCTTCATTTTTTTCAAAATTAATTAATACCATTGAGCTAAATATGACTACCATATTATTGGCATAGTATATGGGTACCGGGAAATCGTTTAATTCACCGAACTCTAGGCGTATACCTCTGTGGCCTTGAATATATTAACAGCGTACATCCCTCTGTTCTCCGGCGTGTTACATATTTAATGCATTGGAAATTCCATCTCGGTTGGTATTAATTATGTAAGCCTACTACGCAGGAGCACTCGCTACCTATGATTACGGAGTAAAACAATTTTGCTGCCGGAATACATATTTAAGAAGCTGTACATAATAAAATCCTTTTTTGTTACCAGTTCTGAAACCGGCCCGTTACGAGTAATGCCTACAAATAATACGATCATGTATCAGTATTTATCAACAACTTGAGTACGAAACAAACCAGAGTATTCAAAAATTCAAATACGAAATTTTACACACTATAAATTTATCAATTAATAAAAGTGAGAAAGAATAAAAACATAAATGTTAAAGAAATAAACAAAATAAAAGCAATACTTTACCAAAACGTTAACCATTTACAGTACAAAATATCACTCAGGCTGGCAGATAATCGAGACCATCCGCCTATTATTATTCAAATAAAATATTTTACCTTCCACTTACATTTTCATAATTTAGGATATACAAATCCCTGCCCGGTCTTGAGGCATGAAGCTTTTTAGTGGTTTTGAAAACTTGCCGGAAGTAGGCCTATTACTGGAAGTATGTAACATAATTTATTTAATTATAAAAAGGCTTATGTCACTGGAAATAAATATAAGAAAGACTGAAAAAAGGACTGTGGTTGTTGTGAACGTGTCTCGGCACAGTGAGAAATACAGTCGTGTAGATTAAGTACGAACGTAACTGTATGATGTGTAGTTAATGAGTACACTACTCACACTTGCTGAAAGGGTTTTATAAGAAACGTCAATAAAACAAGCAGTACATGAAGTTTACAATTTCCGTAATGTAAAATTCCCTTGATAGGGTTTTACAAAATACGGGCTGCCTGTTATATGGAAACAAATCTCGCTACAAAACACAACATAACATAAGCTTTACATTATTAAAAAGCTCTTACCGATACTTTTTGTGCTGCGGATAAAAAGGTAAAGCTGCCGGTAAAGTGAGCCGAGTCCCAGTTACACTCTTTCCGTGCAAAAAGATCATACATGTATAATGTGGTTTTAAACAGCTTGCAAACAAATGGGTTAGAAAGTAGAAAAAAATCTGACACACATATACGTGGTGATACAGTTTATAAATGAGGTGGATGCAGCTGGACCCAGTAACCTTGTTTAGGCAAACGAGGTTTGTAACACTTTCATCCCTTTGAGAACAATGTATTGCTCTTATTAAATACAGCAATGAATACGTACGCGGATAACAAAATAGAAAACAAATTGAAAACAGAAAAATAATAGTACTCCTTCATGAATAGATAATAAATGTAATAACTCAATCCCAATTACACGATAAAAATGATTCCTACAAAATACATAACCAGCGGATTTAAATAAATGTAGGCCTAATATTTATGAAATATTTACTTAACAAAAATAAAATAAATTAAATATATTTTAAAGTAAAATTCAATAACGCATAATATATTTGTTTTTAATTTAAATATTATTTATGATAGGCCTACATAAGGAAATGGTCGGATCAAAAATTAGGTATAACGTCAACGTGTAAGAACCGCATGAGTAGGTAATGGTAGCAGTTTATCAAAGAGTTTATAATTCTGAAGCTTGTATAGCAATTTAACTGCGAGGACAATGTTTTTCATTTTCTTTTATTTCATTTTCATGACTAGCTTCGTAAACTTGTATTCCATCAAGCTGTTGTTGTAGTTGAAGGGGCAGTGACCTGACGTCTAAGTCAATCAGTTCAAATATTACTTTATTTGTTTGATTAATAAATTATTCACTGATATATTGTATAAAATATTGGACAAACAATAAATAAAATTAAATTAATAATCAATATGGTTATTACTGCAGTTTAATTTTTATGTACACATATGTGAACATCATTTTATAATAATCTAACTAAACAGCATCTTACATTAATCTTATAGGCGGCTTAAGAGCAGGCAGAGTGACATCGTGAAAGTCACACTGTGCTTTAATTACTGACCACAGCATTAAAGTCATTTTCGATTTGGTTACATAAACAATAAGTAATTTTGAACAATATGTTACACATGGACTAATCAAAAAGATTATCCATTTTTTAAAAATAATTATATTAAATGATCATGTATTATATTTATGTATTTTGATGTAATACTGATTGGCTTTAAAACAGTTCCTGGGATACAAATTCTGGTATAGGCTTTAGTATGTTAAAGGCGGTTTGTTTAATGACTAAAAATTCACAAAATGTTGTTCTTCTGTAGTTTTCGTAAACAGGAAAATTTACAAGGAAAAATAAAAAAGAATGTTTACATTCTTGTAAACAGGAAAAAAACGCGTAGTGCTGTACATTGTGATTAAGGTAGTTACGATATCCTTGCGATGCTAATTCTGGAAAAAATGTCTTGAAGAAACAATGAATTAGGTTGTTTTATTATCATCATCATCATCATCCTCCTCCTCAAGGTTTAAACCAAGAATGGTTTGTTCCGGTCTCAAATAGGCAATTATTCAGCTCCTCACTCCAGCGCTTCCTCGGACGTCCCACACCTCTCCGTCCCCTCGGCTTATAGTTCCATAATTGTTCCATAGTTGCCTCAAATAAGGAATAGCCGGACGCATCGACGTGGTACATAAGTTGCATAAGTTCAACCTTATGTGCGGGACCATCAGGGGAACCCTTAAGTCAGCAAGTTGTTATATTATCGTGATACAATTTCCCTAAAATTTTCTGTCATAAATGTTGTGGCAAATACAAATAGTTTCTCTCAAACGAGTAAAATGGTCAAACAGAACTCATTACTGACCATAAGGAATGAATGCTTAATTAGACCCATTAGTGACCATAACACTTAGTAGTAAAAAAATACCTTTACACACAGACAAATGTAAAATATAATATGTACTGCTTTTACAGATGTAAAATAATTTATAGAACCCAATACCACGACTTCCATCTTAATAACGTCATTTCCAATTGATCCACAACTATCTCGGAAGTGATTTTACCATAGTAAATAGGTAATTTACGCACACTAGTCTAACAAAAAATCGCCTGGATCACCTTTACCGCGTTAGAGTAGTTAGTTTATCTCATTCTTTACACAAAAAATAATGCAAATTCTGTGGTCTTGCATTTTTAAGTGATTAAAAATCGCCTAATACACCAAAATACCATTTATTCAAATAACTGACAAAACCTAGGCCACGGATCTAGTAGATTTAGACAGTTGTTATAAACATGTGTACAAACAATAAAAAAAGATATTTCTAGCATGGGGTGTTAAAAAAAAACAACATGAAATTTTGATCAAAACTTACATTTGTTTACATCATACGAGTTTCCAGAAATTACTGGTGTTGACATAGAATTTAAACATATTATTCCAGAATAGAGTTGGTAGCAGTCTTAGTGTAGTGGAATTAAAGAAATACACTGGGAAGTTTTGTTATCAACTTTATAATATAACTTCCGCATTACGAAGGCTTGCTCCGTTGAAACTAGTTACAGTAACATACTTTGATCAGCATTACAATATCCACTACTACTGTCTACGGCAATAATTTAATTATAGTCAATAAATAAATAATTAACCAGACCGCAATAATAACAAATAAAAACTTTATGATAACATCCGCTAATACGAGTGCACTAATGACTGTAACGCCACTCGCAAACTACTCAGCTTCAGGTTCTCTCTGTAGTACACGAACAGCCAAGATTACTAAATACGTTCTTCACGGCACGTTACTATCACATAAATGAAGACAGTTGAAACCCAGAGGAAAATCACCACTATTAATTACTGTTAATCACTATTATTACATAAAGAGACAGTAAAGTAATATGACTTTTACGTCAGATCTTGTTAAGGCGGCAACTTTAATGATTTGTAATCAGCGATGGAAAGGATTCACTGAAGTAGTAATATGCAGTCTGCAGTCGGAGTATGAACCTTACGCGACGCCCGGCCGCACCGATCATCGTGTTATAACAGTGGAATTCAATTTACTGTAGTGAAATCGCTATTTACCGCTTCAATAAACAAACAACAAACATCATATACGAACAATTCGCCAAGCTTACGATTGTCCGGTACACACAATGATATAACACACAATAAATAATACACTAAAAACTCGATTATCCGAATTTGATGGGACCGCGCCCGTTTCGGATAAACGAAATTTCGGATAAACCGAAACTTCTATTTAAACAATAATAAATATATAAGTACAGTGACTTTATTTAATAATAATAATTTAAGAGTTACAGTGAATATGACACAATACACTATAAAACAGCATCGCACTGTAAATTATAGTTTCTACATTACTGGAACAATCCTATTGCTTGTTCGTACAGTAATAAATCATAGTTTTTTGCCTAAGCTTTGAAGCTCGTTTGCTGGTTGCTCGACGTCGAAGTCGTTCCATTGTTAGAAGTTCTGCAGGGGAAGTTTCAATGTTTACATTTATTTTTATGTGTACTATATATGAACATAATACTTTATGTTCGAAAATCCGAACAAATCGATAATTCGGAGTACCCCTTGTCACAGTTAGTTTTGATTATTGACTTTCTACTTTATATCACGTAGAATCACTTGTCTACGCTATTAAATATAGATTATAGCGACAGGAAAATGCTATTGTGTATTTTTAAAATTTACTAACATTTGTTTCGGATAAACGCGATTCGGATAAACGATATTTGAGTGTACCAGACTAACACTGTTGCAATAAATAATACTTGTCACTAATTACAGATGTCCGCAAACGATAATTAACTATAATCGCTTTACACTAAACCGCTAAAAAACACCGCACTGAAATCGCAGTTTTAATTAACTAATAACACGTCTTTATCACGTCGTACGCGACTCACTGGGTGGCCGCTGGATCCTTGTAATTATAGTTGCAGGAACTGCACATTGAGAAGCTTTAAGTACGTTGTAGCAAAATCGACAGCACGTTGACACGACAGCACGACATGCCAGAACATTCCACGTTACTTGCCCAGCCGCTTGCTTAATACGTGAACAGCATCACAGCGCTACTACGCTATTTGCCTACCTTATGGGCGCGAGAAGACGATACACATCAATAAGCCGTTGTTTAACGTTGAAAGCTGATTGTAATCGTTGATAAACGCATTGATTACTTTTTAGGTAATACCTTGAATCACGAGCATAATATTATACCGCTGAAGCTTACAATTGAATAGAAGTGGCAAAAACTATAGTTATAAAAATAAAAAAGCTGCTCACCGCTAAAACCTGAATTTAAGTTTGGGGATGCGAATAACGCGTTTTCAGTCTTACGTGTGGAGCTTGTGCGTCAACACATAAAAAAACATACTTGAATAAAATAGAATCTATTCATTGTTGATATACTTAAGGATTATCATCATGTATTACGAACCATTGGCGTATCTAGAATTTGGTATTGTGGGGGTCCGCGTTGGTCGGCTTCATAAAAAAAAAAAAAAACAAGTTAAGACTAATCAAGGTTATTATCTTTAAAGTGGTTGAAAAACGTGTGATAACGTCTTGAAATCAGTGCCATTAAAGTAAAAGATAATAAACCCAATAAAAATACGCTTTACTGAAACATTGTTTAGAAGATACTTATTGACTGAATTGATTTTCCTACATTTCAGTCTTCAAACTATACGCTGATGCTGTGTTATAAAACTGTTTGTATGTTTAAAAAGAGGTTACTATTAGCATACACAGCTGAAAAAGTAATAAAATAACCTAAAAATTAAAAGATTAACAAAATTCATCAACTTTTTCCAACCCTCTAGGAGAACCGGTCCCGTTTGTCCCCCCCCCCCCCGTAAACAGAGTGCTTTGCGAAGAACCGAATGTGAATGTGAAGTGCTACAACTCATACTTCAGAGTGAAATCGGAAGTATAAGATTGGAGTAAATCCTATACTCGCACTGATTCCATCGTAATATTTTTCACTTGACGTTTCGATCCGCCGCTCGATCTAGGATCGTCCTCAGAAGCTGTTAGTGCCTGTTGAATGACCCTATTGAAGTATCTAACTCTGGTATGTTAGGTTACGTCAGGCTAGGAGAAAATCCTTACTCGATAAAAATCCTTAGCAGTTTTATAGAAAGGTAGAACATTGTTCGGACGAATAAGGATATCGTGGATAGAAGCCTGTAAATTTAGTTCAATAAATTTGTTGAGGGTGGCTGTATCGAAAGTCGGAATAGCCATGACGACTGCTAAGCTCCACCGCAAGCAGATATGCCACTTGGTTTAATCGTGTAACATATACAACATACTGAACATTATTTTTTTAATTAATAGAGCTGTGTTAGTTGTTATAATCACAAACAGAAATTACACTCTTGCACATCACTATAGAAATAATTCCCGATTTGCGCTTTCGAGCTTCACAGTTCATCATCAGATCGGAAGTGATTTATTTATCGGAAATAATCGGCAATTATTTCTATAGTGATGTGCAACAGTGTAATATCTGTTTGTGATTAAATTTTTTATTAAAAAATGTGCATATGCTTTTGATGGAAAAATGCACTTTACGGTAGTTTAGTGGGGAGGATAATATATTCTGCACACACAGGCATACACTGTTAACAACAGATGCCTGTTATCGTGCCTCGTGGTTATTCGCGTATCAATATCGGGAATGCAACAGATATTGGTTGAGCGAGGACCGCAATCGCGGGAGCCAGCAACACGGTCTCTTTGTGTACGCCCACAACCTTGCTGCGAACAAAATGAATTCCAACCCTACCCAAGTTACGTTGAATACCATTCCATACGTTATCTTGCTTATATATTTATTGCATCCTCAGTGTTCTATGCGCATGAAGAACTCTGTTTATGCATACCAACATGCTCTTACACATACTCCCCTCTACACATATTATTAACATGCTAAACTAGAATGCTAACAGATTGTATTAGATAATTAATGCTAATACTTCTTTTATTGTTGTAAGTGCAGATATAGTGAATAATTTTTTTAGTTTAATAAACTAATTTTTGATCTGACAATAAAACTTGTAATATGAAGTATTGTAGTACGCGTGTGGGTTTCAAGTAACGCAGATAATTGTTTACAAAGGTTTGCACTCCAGAGAAAATCAACGCGTGGCTATACATGGCTATTCTTTTCTTGAAATTAAACTTTAAAAAAATTCTATTAATTAGAAAAATTCGAAAAGTTGCTTTAAAGTCTAACTACCTTCAACTTGGATAGAACACTATTTTTTACTAACAGAAATACGGTGTACAACTTTAAGATCTCAAATACTAAGAAAAGAACAATGGACTTCATAGGGAAGAATCCTGTAAGAGCAAAAATTGTAATTGATAATAGCGTTTTGGAGCAGGTATACCATTTTAATTATTTGGGATTTGATATCTCATATAGCAAGGACAACTCGAGAAGGACATATCGAGAGACAGTTAAATAAATTTAGTTATACTGTGGAACAATAAGACGTCTATTGAAGAATAAAATGCAGAGGGAGTCACACCTAAAGTTTTATAAGATCGTAGCTGTGCCGACTTTAATGTGTGGATGTGAAACATGGACTATCCTGCGAAAAGTACACGCCTCTGAGAGATCATCTACGAAACGACGGCATAAGAAAAGACCTGAAGTTACAGTCGATTCTGGATAGAATAAAGGAATATAGGCAGAATTGGAAGTCCCATGTGAAACGCATGGTAGACATTGAATATTGGCCAGCGGGAACGAGAGATCGTGGAAGGCCCTGGAAAAAATGGAATTGACTCTGTGAAGTCGGAACGGGCTATAGACCAAGTCATGTAGTGAAGAAGAAGAAGAAGAAGAAGAAGAAGAAGAAGAAGAAGAAGAAGAAGAAGAAGAAGAAGAAGAAGAAGAAGAAGAAGAAGAAGAAGAAGAAGAAGAAGAAGAAGAAGAAGATTACGCTGTTCCACACCATTATGTGCAACATTCCCGATAAGGACTTTCAAGCTTTACAGGCCATCATCAGATCGGAAGTATCATGAGCTGATATACATATACAGAGTGGTGTGCAACAGCGTAATTTCTGTTTGTGGTTATAACCACTAAAACAACTTTATTCATTAAACACATTTTTTTATTTAAACATAATATTCATTTTAAAAACAAAATTTACTAATGACGAATGTGGTGCAATAAAGCCCGTAGGGCTGGTGATAGATGCTTTGTAAAGTGAAGACATTTTCGACAAAGATACATCATAACCTTATTATACAATGAAACTGCACTGACCTTTTGTTGGTAATACGAGATCTGGGTTGATTCCTTTATATGAAGTAAACAGAAAAGCTACTCAAGTACGCCGCACGCGGTCAGTAGAATCTTTCAATAAGGACACAATGAAGAGATTAGTTTTCTATTTATTAAATTTATTATTATCCGGGCTGTAAGTCGGGCATCCCGACAACAAAAGGTAAACTCGTTTTGGGGCCAATAAATAAATGAAATATTATTGTTATATATTCTTTTATATTGTATGATAGCTATTTAAAAATAATCTGTAATTTTAATATTATTTTGTATTTTCAATATACTATCGCTGTGTTCGCTTGTGTCGTGAACATAAATTATTCAATTTGCGAGACACTTGTACCCAATTAATACGCTGCAGGAATAACGAGGTCGCGATGTGTAACTTCGACATGTTAATTGCTGTCATTTACAGTAATTGCGACTCGTTAGGTCACTGCACAAACAAGTGCGTCGCGTCGTAGCGTTTCCATTAACGTAACGAGATGTACGCAAGAAACACGTTATGTCCGCTGTTAAATTTATCGCGATGCGACACACACGCTCAGACACGCAGAACGTATATAAACAACTGCTTATGAACGAGTCTTTATGTTGGAATCGATGTTGTTGAACGATCGAACCGACTTCTCAATTGTAACTCGACCGTTTGGCATTTGTCTGTCTATCTGTCTATTTGGGGGTGCATCTCACGATACCTTTCGAACTCATCAACCGATTTAGATATGTGTATCCACACTGTTATCTCATAGAATCCTATTTTCCCCAAAAGTATGATGGTGGGAGTCAAAAATGTGGGGGGAAGGAGTGACGAAAATGTGACACAGTCGCAAATTCCATGTGGGGTATCTAATTAAAAGCAATTTAACCACAATCTATATATAACGTTTATTTTTGAAAATTTCAAAATCTTTTTTGAAATAATTTCAAAATAATTTTTTCAGGGCCCAAAAAGTCCATGAAAATTTTTATAAAATCGCAAAAACTTATGTGCGACATCAAATTAAAGATAATTTTAACTAACATCTGAATGTAGTTTTAAGTTTTAGAAATTTCAAACATTTGGGACCCAAGAGCTAAAAATAGATCAAAATAAAAAAAATTGCGCAAATCAACCATGGTGTCAGATTTAAAAAAAATTGTAACCCAATTCCGAATGTTTCAAATTTTTAGTCTTCATTGTATTATTATGTGGTCTACGATTGTTATATTACTAAATATTTAATCAGGAAGTAGAGAATTTTATAATTTTTTCCATAATTGAAAAATTATCTAATATTAACATTTACGTAATAATAAATGCACTGTGTTCAAAATAGTGTGTGAGTTCTGCAGATCACGCAGCATACTAGTTTTTAAATAAGTCGTTACATGTTTTGTACAATTCGCTATCAACAGTTTGCATTCTTTCATAATGTATAACAATATGTAGTTTGAACACCGAGGTGATCGTTTTTCGTGGAACTCATCCCGTACGAGCAAAATTGCTATAGATAGTACTGTCCTGGAACAAGTCAGCAATTTTTAATAATTGGGCTACAGTGTGTCTTATAATACAAGCAACGACGTTTTGAATAAGTTGCTTAAGTTCAACCTTAAGTGCGGGACCATCAGGCGAACTCTTAAGTCAGCAAGTAAACAAACACGCCTAAAATTCTACACGGTGATGGCCCTTACCACACTTCGTCATGGGTTTTTAACGAAGGCCAGGCCAGTCGTATCCAAGCGGCTGAAATAACATTTCTCAGGCTTGTGGCAGAGTATACTATCTATGATCATAGACGATAATCGGATATACGGCAGGAACTGAATATTATGAGTATGCTCGACAAGATTGCCCAGTATCGGCTGAGTTGGTGGGAACATCTTTGCCTAATGGATGACTGCCGCATCCACAAACAACTATGAAACTATAAGCCGAAGGGACGGGTAGGTGTGGGGCGTCCGAGGAAGCGCTGGAGTGATCAACTCTAGACTTTGCCTGTTTGAGACCGGAACAAGCCATCCTTGGTTTAATCCGTGCAGATGATGATGGTGATGACGATGATGATGTAGTTTGAACGTAGCGTAATTGGAAACGATTGTATTTACGACAATGAAACGATTCTTTCGATGATCGAAGTTTATGTAGTGACAAGTTAAATAACGATTGATCTGGTTGACTGACAGACGGAGAAAAAAAATTGCTGTTTAATTTTTCTCCTTCTCCTTGAGTCAACAATCTAAAGATTGGTCTGGATATGCGTGAGACGTTTGAGTCCTCATAAGTATGGGACACGCAGTTCAACGCCTGATCCGAATGGTTAAATGTTTCCAGGGAGGGAGATGGGGTTCGCAAGTCTGACAAAGCTTACAATGGAACGAAGACAATATGAACCAAGCAGATAAGACTGTTCGCGAAGCAAATCTTCTCACACTAACCAATACAATACGGCCTCTATATTGTTATTAGTTTCATTAATTTTATTTTTGCTGTTATTGTTATTATTGTTATCATAAAAGTGCAGGTAGGTATAAATTCCTGTAAGAAGTGAATTATTTTAAATAGAATACTCCTAAATGGAATAATATTAAAGTATAAAGATCGTTTCATGTTAGAGATCCATCGGCATTTTAAAAACATGTTTTAGTCATAATGTTACCTAAATTTAATGCAGAAAAAGTCCACATAGCAGGACATAGAGAAGGTATGTGATAAGACAAGCATATGTGACTATTTACGTAAGACAAGTATACGGGTTTTCCGACCATTAGCGCTTAACTAAGTATAGCACTCAAAATTCCCTGATAAAAGTATGAAGTATTTTTAACAGTTCAAATTGACTACTCAACAAATAACTAAGTAAACTTACTAGTAAGTAAAAATTTAAACAGAATTATAATTAAATTTAAAATTGCCAGATAGTTAAGATATGTAAAGTTTTATATTTTAAAGATGTAAAGATTATAAAAGTTTTAAGTTTAATAACGATTTATAAAATTTGTAATTAATAGTCATATGTTAAAACAATTACGTTTCATTATTAATAATCAGGAATTAATAAATTGTAAAATAAAGTGTTATTTTATTTTATTGTTACAAATACAGTACTGTAGTTTCCTTGCGTGAAACACGGTGTTTTGCAGATTCGCTAGTGGTCGAAAGAGAGTAGGCAGTTAAATTCGAAAAATAATTTAAAAACAAGTGCAAAACAAATAAATTGGTTGACTCACATTTTCTCCACCACTATCCCGCCTGGTTACATGGTGTTATTTACATGGTGTTAATCTGTAGAACTGTAGAAACTTACCTGAAACAAACAAAAGTTACATTTTAAAATGTCCAGATTTACAAATACAATTATAATAGGTGAGATGTCATTTTAAATAACCTTTTTGTATATATGATGATGATTAGAGTTAAATTTATTTTTCTATTGACTTTATTCGTAGTTTCAATTTTTGCAGGTACTCTAAAAGATGTATAAATAGGTATTTTAAGAATAATTAATTATTTTGACTTATTTTTTATTATAAACAATATAATTATATAAGTTATATAATATAGGTATAATATTAATTTATTTTATTTTATTTTTATCATCAATTATTATGTATGTCCTTAAAGTAAAAAGAATTTACAATATCATTTTGCAGTTAACACTTGCTGGAGCAAGGACCAGAATGATTCTCCTATTAAAATGTCAAGCTAGTCTACAAATAGCCCGCACGTTTCTCAGGTGGAAGAATTATGATAGCTATGAGAGTCCATTTTTCCTTTGTAAATGCAAATAGGCTTCTTTTAGAGAGGATCAGCGGACAAGTGATTAGGGGACCCTCTTGTCCTTTATGTGGAAAACCGCCCTTAAATGTAGGAGCCACTTATGGTATACTATGCAGAAGATGCATCTTCTGTGAGCTTAACAACAGGGTGAACACTTTTCGTCCTTTGTGGGTCCACTACCTCAAGCACTTTTTAACGACTTACCGAAATTCTGCCACAGTCTACTGCACTTTGAAGGTATATATTACCATCGGGATTGTAGATCAATATGATTTTGTCTGAAGAAAACTCAGCCAACAATCGCTTACTGTGAAGCCGAATACAGTGTCTCGTTTCGCTGGATGGATTTACCGGATTCTACTGGGTCGCGTTGACTGTAAAATCTGGGCTCGCGCTTTCCGAGATGTTATATACTGAGATCTCAAAAGTTGTCGGTTCGGTCACGGCACCTAACCTGAAGCAATCGATGCCCAACGGTGGCCGCAGTTACTTGCCTCTGGTCATTATTTTTTAATGTGTAACTTCTGTTAAACTTCGTTATTTTCACGTTTTTCTATACGTTTGTAATGTAATTTTATACGTTTGACAAAAGCTATGTGACCATACCACAGGTCAAAAGCCGGGGACCTCATAAAGGTGGATATATGGTTAGGTTTAATTTTGCGCTTAAGAGTAGGCATAACATTTAATCCCGTATACAATTGCATCGTTATATAAATTTATACAGTTTTTATCGGGCCTTTTGCTCGCATAGTGTTTTATTAAATTAAATTTTTAGATTTTAAATGTGTAAGAACATTTATGATTCATTTATTTGGCATAAGAATGTTTTCAAATATTCTTATAAGGTTACCTGATAAATTAGGAAGGGATGATGGGCAAACATGTGACACTGGTAATCAGAAGTGTAACAGAAAGCCTGACGACAATACGATCTGCGGCATGTGGTACACGAGCTATCGAAATTTCTATCAATAATTAAAAAAAAAAAACTTGGAAGCTGTAATAACAAAAAGCGACGGGCGGTGGAGAGGGGAGATGCAATCTCGGACGCGGATCCACTGTGTTTTAATTACAATGCAGCCAGCAGATGAATATTAATGACCTTCACTCTCACAATATTACGTCACGGGGTTCTCTGTGTAACAAACTCTAATAAGACGCTGTAATAAAACAATTTAGTGTCGGGTGGAACCAAATAATTTACAAGCGAACAATCAGAAATACAGTTGTGAGAGAACTCGGTAAATGTTTGATTAGATGAGGTAGTTCCATAAAATTTAATTTAAAAAAATTGGAGTTCATTCGTTGAAGGTGTTGCTCTTAGAGGTTACTATGATGTTAGAAATTGATAACAAACTATATATAGTAATGGGGTTTTACGTTTATTGATAGACATGAACGTATGAAAAACTGTTACTGTTCCAAGTCTTGAGTACTTCTTTATAAACTGAATTTCCGGATTTTACTCACGAATTACAGTAACTAACCATCTGACTGCAAAATGACTAAACTGACTTATTATTGAATTAACTTAGTCATAACTTAAAGAATAAAAAACCAATTGATTGACTAATAACGAATAATTTATAAATAACTGCAAATACTTGAAACAATCCGATTAAATTGCTCTATGGTATCTGTGATACACAGTTAAAAAGTTAATAGTGTTCTATTTTTTGATTCATTACTACTGGAGGCATGTTGTGCAACATACAGAATGCCGTAATATTAATTCTATACCGGACGTTGTCCCTTGAGATGTATACAACCGAAACGTTCCATTAACTTGTTTTACCGATTCTGATTTAATAAAAACACTTTATAATTTACCGAATATTAAAAATTAGTCATTTATGGTACCTGAGATATCTTAATTTATATATTTATAAATTTGAAATACCGCTTACTCGTCACTGGATCTCCAGCAGCCATTGCTATGTAGTTGAAATCTGAAGGGAAGTCACTCTTCGATGAGACGTGATTCAAGAAAAAATTTCTATTTTCCTTGCTACAAAAGCTTTCTGAGAAATCCGTTCCTTCAGGTAAACTAGTGATTAAACCTCAAGTTAGTAAAACTTCTGACCACTTTTCTTCCACGTGTATTTAAGCAGTTCAAAATATAAATGAACCAGGTGCAAAAAATTATGAATTATTCAGGTTTAAAGGTAATTTAAACTTACAAATTAAAATAATATAGGATATTATACTGTACGTCTATTTCTCCTTCATAGGCTACTTGATGCTGGGTAATTGTGCTTAATTTAATTGTAGCATTTGAATGAAAGGAAAGTTTATTGGAGACAAAATTAAATACAACATTTTAAATACCGTCACGAAGCACGGATTATGAAGCTAGTTATTTGATATATTTGAAAATGCTATTGACACAACGTCGACTTGCATGTAGGTGTTTGTTTTATTTCAGCTTGGTAGGTCCTGGTTTTAAAAGAAACAAATCCGGAAACTTCGAACAGGAGAATAACATTTTGTAAAAAAGAGTTGTTTTGTAATTTGTAAAAGGGTTGCATACATATCGTTGTTCAATTGTCGAACATATTTTTTATCAATGAGAACATGTTTATATTTGTGATATTATGTTCGGGAATATGTGAATGTTATATTGTAACGATTTCTTTAAAACAAGCAGTTCCGGCGATGTGTCAGGCGTGTATTAATTAATGTGGAACCTCTAAATTCATATCGGATTAGAAACATTAAAAATTTGTTTAATGACGTGGTTTAACGGGTAATGTAAATATCTAGTTGCAACACTTTCCCTAAATATTTATCTGTTCCAAGAAGTATCATATTAGTCTGACGTACAGGTCGTATGGGTCATGTGTTACTAATTTCTTGGTAGAGTCTCACACACGACCACCGAATAACTTTAGGGGAAAGTGGAAGCAACCGCAATGAAAGGGTTACTCAAAAATATAGAGTAAAACAACTATAGTAAAATAAAGTAATGGCACATTCGCAGACAGATTAAGAACAGTGTCCGTAGGAATGGAAAAGAAATCAACTGCAGTGATATAGTCACATCAGGTGAATGAGTGTGGAAAGAATAACTGTGAGACAGTAAGAAGCAAGACCATAGAGAAGAGAAGCAACCGTAGCCCGAAGAAATAGGAGGACGAAATAAAAAAAAAACTTGAGGAAACAGGGAAACGTTTAGTGGGACTAACTAATAGAATCCGGGTCTACAAAATAGTAAGAACTACAGAAATCCTCAAACAACTCCACAAACCGCCATACAACCGAAGCCTACTCAGTAGAATAAGTACGCAAGTAATTAATTTTCATAACTATGTGTGATACAAATGTTGCTATAACGATTTCATCTAGCGTGTAGTTTCATTTGATAGATGCTGAATTCGCATTGTTGTTTTACTATCTACAGAAATACGAATAATACACATATACACCACAGCGCTCTGTACTTGATTTACGCTTTCCTTGTAAAGCATTTCCATATTTTACAACCCAATACATTTTGAACGAGCACTAGTTCGTTGGTGCTCCAGTTGAACGGTTGATTTATATTGTAACTCCCAGTAGAGTTCAGTAGCTACTAGTAGTCGTTTTAGAAATGGTTCATTGTTTTACACTTTCCTTGGTGATAACTGGAGTAGAAAAGAATTGTCACAGAGACCGACTTCAGAATTGGGCTAATGTTTTTCTTAAAGTGGCTGGAGTGATCGATCGGTTAGGTTTTTCCTTTAAAAACCTAAAAAAAAATTTAAATTTATTTTCTATTTTAACACCTAGACTACAAACGTTTACATGCATGCGCTCGTTTTTACACCCCCACACACACACATTCACACACACCTGTATGCATGTTACTAAATGTTTATAAGTTGTTCTTTACTTATATATTTCGTTATTTTATTTAGATTTGTTTCCAAAAGCAAGGATTTATTTTAAATACTCATTAGTGCATAATCAAAAACCAAAACATAATATAAAACAAAATATAAAAATATAAAAATTAAATAAAACGCATATGTATTTATAGTAATTTGATTGAAAAGGTAGTTGCCGAAGCGTAACAGAAACGTTAAATTCAATTTTATGGATAGGCAAAGTTTTATACAATCAATAAATGTTATATACTATCCAGGGGTAGTCAGGAGTCTAGCTTCTAGGGTCAGGATTCCAGGGTTTTCAGGGAGAATTCTGGGATGGGATTTAGGTCTCTGTGAACTGAACTGCAAAAATTAAATGAAAAATAAGTATTTATTTTCTAACTTAAGTTTGTTTTAATCAAGAAGGTACGTGTGGAAACATAAATTTTATGTTATCTAAAATATAACAAAGTAATAAAACAATGAAGGTCGCATCTTATAATACGGTAAAAACAATACCAGAAAAAATTGCACAGATTTTCTCCCATCTTCTGCAGTCGCTGATATTCTTAAATGCTTTGTTCGACTTTTTAAAACTTCGCCTTGTAAGTAGGTACCTGTATGTATACAAATCAGTTCATGGATAGAGGGTAGTCTCTAATATATTACGCTCAGTATGAAAGCGGTATTTTGAAAGTGGCTGCTAAGTTGTAGTAGTGAGTTAGGCGCTACAAATAGAAGCGATAAGATCTATTGTTAATAGACAGTTATTGTCAGTTGCGAATCGGTGCGTTTTATTTGACAGTAGTTTAGTGTAAAGTGTTAACTGTTAATTGTGTTTTTGACAACTGTAAATTGGAAAATGTCGGCTATGAGTGTCTTTGTTAAAAAAAAAGTTTATTAAAGTTGTAACGAATTTTTTGATGTTCAATTACTTATTACACTGTTTGAAGTCAACGATCCAAGCGATTGTCAGAAAAATATCCCTGATTGTGTGTTTGGGTGTGCGTGTTTATAGATATTAGGACCTATAAATTCTTAAATAATACCTTAAACACTCACAAAAGCCGTGTAAGTACCCATAACTTGTAAAATTCAAGCCACGTTGGGAATGAACGAATGAAATGACAGAGAGCAACTATCTGGTTTAAAAGTATGAAATTGAAATATCCATTGAAAGAACTCACTTAATATAAAATATAGCTCATCGAGGAAGTGAGTCGGCGGAAACGGTTCGGTAAATGGAGCGTGCAGTCCCAATAGGTCACCGCACAGAACGAGATCTTGGTCCGGTGTGGCGTTCACTCGGTATTGAAATTTACAAGATATCAAACGGGACTGCGACGTGAATCGTTAGCGTAGAAAATTAAAACGGAAAATAATAGGGCGGCCGTAGAGCCCGAGGCATAGTGTTTGCGTTGTCGTCGTAGTTGCAGTCACACTAAACTATCATAGGCTTCGCGCTGCTAACTATCGTAGCTCTGGCTGACGTCACTGTACATTGTTTCTGGTCGCCATTGTCTACACCCACTCGCCCGCGTTTACTCACATCTGTTTCTGTTTACATTTAAGTTAATTAAAAATGTGAACAGTTTTCTTCAGTTTTCACTTCAGTAGGCTTCTCACTTCTTCATCGTGTGCCTACAAATCCGTGTAATGCAGATCATGTCTATTCTGTAGTTTTCTATTCCACATTAAATCACCGATCGGTACCCGCAAAGATGAGTACTATTCCGAGAAACGGAAGATAAATAGTGACCTTTTACACAGAGTAGACGCGCTTGCGACACAAGAACGCGGGAAACAGTTTGGCTCGGATGCTGCGAACCTTCTTTTCTTCTTCTGTACGCTGTGGACCTTACGATCCGTTGCGCGCTCCGTGGTCCGACCATCTTTTCTTTGGTCTTCCAATATTCCACCGTGCTTTCGGATTATAAACCAAAATTTTTTTGTTATCCTGTTCTTATGTATCCTTTCGACAAAGTTTGTCCAATCTTGTCTGTATTGCTTTATTCTTTCGTTTAGGTTGTATATTCCAAGGATGTTCCTTATATCATAAATTCTTAGCCGGTCCCTCCGTGTTACTCCTAGAACTGATCGTAAAAATCTCATTTCATTATCTGTTTCCGGTTGTGGGTCTTTGTGTTCACTGTCCCAATCTCACTGCCATAAAGGCCGCATGGCACTGCCATAGCTTTATAAAATTTCAAAAGAGTATCTCTTCTGACCTTTCCATTCAGTGTTCTTCTTATCTACAACCTTGTTGAGTGTTTTGGTCACGTAGGCGATGGAGGGCAGTTGCCGGTCTATCCAAACGCGTAGATATTGCCATGCCTCATTCCAGACTGACATGGAAAACGGACATCAGAAGACGAACTTTGCGAAGATCAGATCACCCCGGAGTTCTCCAGTTCGTTTGCATTGGTTGGTAATTTTATGAAAAACCTGCTAGGGATCTTTACAAATTTCTCTTCCCAACCCACAATTATTCAAATGCACAAAACAAGAAATGAGGAATAAGACTTCAAGAAAGTAATAAAACATTCACGAACGTGCAGAAAAAAACGAATAACTACAGAGAAAATCGTTTAAAAATAACACGACGGATAACAAGTCTTTGTTGCGTGGAGGGACGACCTACGCATAGTTGTTCATGTCCAAGTACAGAGCTTGAGCTTGTTTCCATTACATGTTCTGAGCCCACCTTACTAACTGTCCGGCGCGGAGATTTTGTTTATTTTTCGGATTTAAAGGAAATATTTTGTGACTTGCTCTGAATGTGTAAAGTCATACACAATGGATTAGGAATATTTAAATCTTTGATCACTATTATTCATGAGACAAAATAATGAAAATTTGATTATCAATTAGATCTACATTGCTTTCATTTATATTGGAATATCGAGAGAGAGAGAGAGAGAGAGAGAGAGAGAGAGAGAGAGAGAGAGAGAGAGAGAGAGAGAGAGAGAGAGAGAGACTTGATGTGGCAGCTATTGAAAGAAGAAAATGAACAGGGAAGCAGCTGAACAGGATAAATGGCGGGAAGCCACTAAGCAGGTTAAAACTCATCAAGGATAATAATACCTACAGAAGAATAAGAATACGTAGCCTTTCGGAAAAGCTTTAAACTGTAGTTCACTTTGAGACAATTTGTAAGCACACTCATAAGACGTGTATATAAGAGAGAGAAAGTGCAAAGAGAACGCCACTCAAATAAGAAGATTACCAAATGACAGTTTAATTTAGTCATGAAGAAACTCAGTAATTCAATAAAGTGTACTGACAGTAATAGTAAGCAACAACCCTACAGGATATATTTTTTACTGTCTGGCAGTTTATTACTCACATAAATTAGAAACGAACTTCCAATAGTACTTCCATTTATCAGTCTCCTAAAAGCATGACTGGTCGAAGTGTCTAATTATATTCATCTATAATTTATAATATAATCTCATTTGTTCTGAATACACGTTAGTTCTTTAAAAAACGATTCTTCAATTTTAAGAGACAGAAAATGATTTTACTTCTGAGAAATATTTATACTTCTTGGATCTTCTGTAACTTATTTATTACAGATTACAAGTAAAAACTGTTACCTTCAGCCGTAACCACAGAAACTAAATAATCGTATGTTGCTTTCCTATGTCTTATGGAGATAAGAGGATAGAGAGGAGAGAGAGAGAGAGAGAGAGAGAGAGAGAGAGAGAGAGAGAGAGAGAGAGAGAGAGAGAGAGAGAGTGAGAGAGACAGAGAGCATGAGAGAGAACAAGATTGATAGACAGACAGACATAGAGTAGAGAGCGAACATGATAATCTGAGGTATACTTTGTTTTCTGAAGGTTTTTGAATTGTAGCTTCATGCCTCACTGTTACGCAACGATGCTGTAGTGACGATTTTTGTGCAGCTCACTTGTCACTTTGGAAGACTGTTATACAGAAGAACGCTGTTATATTAGACACATGTAATAAAATGAATTCGAGTAAAGTTATTAAGCGGGCACTCCGGTGACAGTTTGACACACCGGCTGTACTTGGTAGGAACATATTTGTTGCTGTTAATAATGGGTTTTTTTATTTGACGATGTAAAAGACTAAGTGGGAAACTCAAAGGTGACCGCGGCCACCCTCTCGGTCTCCCTGAATGTCCTGTCCGTAAATCATGCACTAGCCGCAACCTGCGAAGACGAGGAAGGTCATCTCGGTGACCTTCCTCGCGACATTGTATCCTCCTCACAGTCATAGAAACGTCATCTTTACAAGTCATACGTCTTCACCTTAAAATGCCTTACCAAACTTTAGCCGGCTTATACAGTAAATAATTAGTGTAGAAACAAAAATTATTAAAAAATATGAGACTGTGAATATTCTTGATTGTTTCGACTAGATAAAGAACTTGAGATTTCTATGATGTATGCTTACTCTACCAAGTATTCTGTGCACTTATAAATTATCTATGTAATCTTAAACGGTAATGCTAATTGAAAATATCGGAGCCCACAAGTCCATCATTCCATATAAAGATAAATAATAACATACAAAGATAAAGAAAAAACGAAAGTTAACCCAAGTCACAGTGTTTTAGTTTAAATATGAGACGGTCCCTAATAAAATATACATGCCACGCCAGTTGCATTGGCAACTCAACGTTATAGTGATGGGGTTGTCGTAGAGTTTGCTAGTTGATACAATAGCTTAGACATAATTAAATAATGAGAGTGAACATTTTGTTGTGAAACAGTTAAATTCTTTTTGTATGAAAATCCAGTATTGGTCCTTCACTAAGAGAAATATCGAAATCTGGAGAAGGCTCAAAGAACCTTAGAAAGAACAATGCTCAGCATATCGCTGAAAGCATGTTATGCTAAATCTAAGAAAAGTAAAACGACGGAAGTAATAGATATATAACAACTCGAATTTCCGTGGTACTGGTTAGGAAGGAAGAGAAGGGATATTGATGGAGTGGAGTAATGATTATTAAAAGTACAGGCGGATTTCATTGAATGAGAACTGTCGGAAATCTGCAACTGTGGAAACATTTGGAGGAAACCTATGCGTCGCATTGGACTTCATGTTGGCTTTAAGAAATACACACATTACAAGACATTTGTCTGTTATTAAGAACACTGTTATCTGGTTATACTGAAATAATTTCCCTTGAAAGTTGTTTTTCTAAGCCTGTAAATTACACATAACAAAAGTAAAGTAATCTCAAAAGATTTCAGTATAAGCGATTGTGTTTGATAATAATTTCATAAAATTCTATCATCAAACTGATTTTAAAAATCAGTATATCTTATTAGTTCGATACTTTTAAAATTATTTATATTTTAAATGTAACTTTCTATGCATTCGTTAATTAATTTTAGAATAGGCCGTCAAACCTCTTTTAAAACCTTCTTAGCTCCCTGAGTTGTATACAACCACAATCAAGGATCTAACATTATTTTAGATCCACTTAATTACGCTAATTAACTAAGTAGCGAGTACTATGTATTATCATTTAATGATAAGGCTAATTGTATCAGTATCAACAGAAATTCTATCGTCAGTATCAGTAATTGTCAGAAACAAAAATAGCTGATAATGAAATCAAAATCAAAATATCATACATTTTATAAGGCCACCTCTTCTAAAACTCTTCGGTTCACGAGCAACTTTTCGGTTGATTCATTGCATGTATCAAGTATTACAGCCGATAGTCGGTTTCACAGGCAAAACAATGGTCCAGAGATTGAAGGATCGTCAGTCAGAAACAACTAAATTCTTCTATTCACCGTTTCGGTTTGCATTTTGCTGTACGTATTTTCTACACTTATAATTTGAATTTAACTCACTATTTATACAAAATAAGGATAAATTTGTTAAACGACGTTATGAAACATAAAAGGGCTGTAACAGTTATGTAAAAAAATTAAAACAATGGTTGTGCTGGTACCCATACATACAATTGAAGTTCTATGTTGCCCGTATAATACTTGTGACGGATATTGTTTGAATAATTAAAAAAATAAAACCTTTATCTGACTACACAGAAGAGACATAAAACCATTAGAAAACCTTTTGTTTTAGGCTGAGATGAGCCAGAAGGTAACGCCTTTTAGTGTTTAAATGCATAGTTACAGTATATGCAAGAAATACAATTCCTTCTTGGCACGTGGAATTAAACATTGTAGCTAGATTTTAGCTTAGTTGTTGCAAAAATCTGACGCAAACGGCATCACATTGTTATAAGAAATAGGTTCACAACTTAATCCTTAAAGCGCTTATGCGACGTAGACGTCCGATTGTCTTAATTTTAGCCCTACATAATATTAACACCATGATCCATCTTCATTTAAAAGATTAATTACGTAAATTGTAGATTATTGTAATGACACACTACGTATAAACCTCACACACACACACACACACACACACACACACACACACACACACACACACACACACACACACACACACACACACACACACACACACACACACACACACACACACACACACACACACACACACACACACACACACACACACACACACACACACACACACACACACACACACACACACACACACACACACACACACACACACACACACACACACACAAATGCATATAAAGTGAGGTTTTAATGTCCGAGATATACCGAAATTTGTGTGTGGAATAATACATTTTCATAAATAAAAATAATAAAAAGCGTTTCTTGTAGCGGCGATCCAGCTGTAAATTAATCTGCGGCTAGTACACCCTTATCGAACACGTTAATCTTTTCCAAACATATTCTCAAGACAGCCTTTCCAAATTCCTAGTTTTTCCCATCAGCCTTTGATCAATGATCTTCCCACCGTAACTAGGTTTTCGCTAATAATCAACGATCATCTAGAAACCTAATATTTGGAAGGTATATATTTCATGTATCATAATTCTCTTGTTTCTGTGTTCTAATAATCTTAACACCCCCTGACCAACAGTGTTTAGAAAAACCTTAATATCAGGGTCGGTGACGAACTTTCTATCATATACACGTTTAATCTGATAATCATCTGTGTGATTTTATTTGTCTTGTTATAATTTACTTAGTGCAAAATTTAAAGCATAGTTTTCCTATTTACCTCTCAGATTTTATTACTTCGTGAGGACTGTGATAAAGTTTTTTTTTTTTATAATAAAAATAACATAGAAAACGACTCTACAGCTTTTTTCAGTGTTCGTGAGCTCGTAAATTCGGCATCAAAAAATAGTTAAGCTTATTAACACACTAAGTATTTTATTAACACAATAAGCAAAACACAATTTATTTGCTTCTAAATCACATCTCATTAGGCGACTGATTAGACAGCAAGTTTTGTATTAAACATGTTAGTTAAAAAGTAGCTAAAATCTTTGTTGTAGTTAATAATGACGTAATTGACTGTATGTTCTCGATAGGTGTTTCATGCACCGAATTCATGACGAATTCATTAAAAAAATATGTTTTCTTTTGTAATTCCTCCATACAGTAGCGTTTCTCCCATTGAATAAGGACTTGGAGATACTGATATTGCCTAGGACTCCCAGTCTTACATATTTTTACGTAATACGGAACGTTCTATAAGTATCTCAGCTATCCCAGCAGAGCCCATTTGTAATGTTTGTGTGTGCGCGTGCGCGTACATATTGCTGCTACTTGGAGACGAAAGACAATTACGTGACACTTAACATGCTTGTTAATTTAATCGAGGCTGTTCCAGATTTCACCGGTCACGCACTGTGTTCAAGGCTGCAATTAATTACGATCTAGTGTTTACGAGTAGTGTTGACGAGTATTATGGATTATTCTGTAACAGTTGTGGTATCTATTTAAACAACGACAGTTTCCGCTTAGAAGTCAGTTTAAGTGGCGATTTATTCAAGTGAGGTTCGAAGTATTGTGGTGAAAGCGTATTTTGTTATAAATGTGCGGGACACTACTAGTTGATATTATTATTGCGTGTGGACTAATTTTGCTCGGATTATTGTACAAGTTAATTATAAACTGTATTTGTGATTAATTAAAGCTGGTGATTGGTAACTTCATTGGTGTCTGTAATTTTGTTTTCCATTGTACCATACGACGATCAGTAGACCGTCGTAATAATATTTTTCGACATTTCATTAAATTTGTCAAGTATAAAATATAAGATACATGTTTATTTAGCAGTTGTTTAGACATTTATAGTATATTGTGTGTTTTTGATGTAACTATTATTCTTTCCTCAACTTACATAGTTGTTTGCAGTTTTACATAACTCTATCTGCTTTACATAAGACGTTTGAGCAAACGCACAATTTTAGCACCATTTATAATATTTCCATTTATATCTCTAACATTTGATCTGATGTCCATATAACAAACACTACGTTACTTATCGCAATGTCTGCTGTAATCCTCTTAAAAACATGTGCACAGTACACTAATACACGTCACAACATCGATTACAGTTATATAAACGGTAAACGGTAACTCCTCCCTTGCGAATGCTCCACGGGATTGTATCGATCTAAGGCGAACTGCCAACGAGCAAAAAACAAGTAGCATTGCCACAGGAGAAAACTCGCCGCCCGGAACAAACGCCAAACTAGAGTAAATAATACGAATCAAATACGATAAACCAAACCAAACAGACACAAATAGAGAAAACAATGTACTCTCGGCAGTAAACAGCACACAAACGCGACCGGCAGAGGGAGTATATACGTACACAATACAGTGATTTACTGTAGCACACATCAAGAAGACAGGTATCTGTACAGGGAGGGGTCAAGTAGTGGTTAACAGTTTTTCTTCTAAGAAAAGTAATGGAAGTTTAAACTGTTAAACTAATGAAATCTCTGTGCCATTTAATAATGATGGGCCACCCTATAAAGCTAATTTCACAAGTTCAAGATATTGTTAATTTAAGCTATTATTTATTTAATGCTGTTAATATTTTTGTTATTTACATCAAAACCTTAATACACCCGCATTTGTAAAGATGTTATATCAATCTGCATAACTTTCACACATACAGAGTGGACTGTATGTCGCTAGACAGAAATGCATTTAACTTTTGGTGACGAATGGTTTTGTGAAGTTCGAGAATTAACTAGACATAGTTTTAAAACATTTGTGTCGACGTTCCAACAAAATTTGTTGTCGTCATCAGTGCCTGTACACAGGCAATACAGTATAACGAGTGCACGTGTATATATATGTACGTGTATGTACGAGTATACGAGTATAACGAGCGCTTGTGTGTATAGGCGTATACATTACATTGGGAATAATAATGAGTATTATTCATATTTGCTACGTTCTGCTGAAAAATAACAAAAACCCCTACGTGACTCTTGACATGCGGCTGTCCGCGAGATTGTTCCTTTCGTTTGGAGATCATTCTGCGCGGCAGAGTTGCTTAACGCTCTAGGTCATTCGGGATGATCATTCCAGACGTTACTCTAACGGCACCCAGGTCCATTATGTCACTACAATGCAAGGCGGCCGTGTATAAGTACTGGATTTCGAAGCAGCAGAGTTTCAGTTACACCTGGCGATTTTACAAGTGCGGATCGAAGAAATTGTTGCGGTTTAGTGGGAAATTATTATTGTGTTAATTAATGCAAAACTACAATAAGGCTAAATTTATTGTTTATTGTTATGTGTTGGACAAATTTAACTTGAATTATTGTATAAGAGTGCCTCTTACAGTTGTGTATTATTGCATAACAGTTCATTTCTAACTGTCGTTGTGTCTAAATAAAGTTCGTAATTAGCGACTTCATTGGTGTCAGTTATTCTGTTCCACTGTACAAAACGACGATCAGTGAGACCGTCGTAACAATATAATATTCTTAAGCTTATACAATTAACATTACAATTACACAATTATACAGTTAAGCTTAGGGTAGAAACACGTATACCATCGTCTACCCTATCTAAACCGGTGTTACCGTCGCCTACACTCCTCGCTTACCACATCCCCTTCTTTTGTCTCTCCTGCGCCATCCTTACCACATGTCCATATCAATTTAACTGTTGTGAATCAATACGTTTGGAGAACGACTCCACATCCAGCTCAGTACACGACGAATTACGAGTACGTACGTTACACGACTCGTATTTGTACGTTATTATCGTAACATCCATAAGTTTGTAAATGCATATTAAAATGCATATTAGTTCTGGTATCCAAGTCACGTATGAACAGTAAATTATTATAAATAAATCACCTTATATCCGTCGTGTGACTTCGTTACGTCGATTAAAATGACGCGTTTCGGAACATCTGTTCCATCATCAGATAAAATCGCTCTATTGAGGTCGTTAAACGTTAAAAACACATGTTACACATAATTGTCCACTACGTAATTCACTTGCTTCTTAAATGAATAAGTTTGTGCTTGATTTAGTGTTTTGTGAAGTCGAGACTTTGGTACCGAATGGCTAAACATTAAAATTCGTCTTTAAGTGTAATCGTTATTTTATTTTTTTTTTTAGAAGAACTCGCAGAGAAGGCACGCATTGCATATGTGTTGCTTCGTTCTTTATTCAGTTCATCTCACAAGTAAAACTATAATCTAGTCAACATGTGGATGGGTTCGGCAATGTTAACCTTAAACAATAAATTAAATCGGTATCATGAACTTGTATGTCACTTATTTTTACAACGTCGGCGCGTAAAACTTACAACGTCGACATTAACCTTACTTATCACTACCACCATGTTGCTTGCGGATTCTTTGAGTTTAAAGTACAGTCTATGTGTCGTTCACTTTATAAGTCGTGTATTTGATTTGCCGATAAATATCACTTACTCTTCTGCAGCCTTTGCACTACGGAGACTCAAAGTGAAAACGAACACTTTTCCAGACAAAAAGTGAAGTGTAAATTGTTAAGTATGAATTTTTTGAATATTATATGAATTAAATAAAATACAATAATGATTTTTCATTGAAGTAATCAGACCGTGTGGAAAAATACCAACGAGTATATAGTGTATAAAAGATTATTATTCCATATGGGTAACATATTGACCGGCCATACACTCGGTAACATGATGATATTTATTGATAAATTAAATAAGTATACAATCACGGGAGTTTAAAATATCGCTTAGTAGACTTTAAACCCCCGTAAGAGAGTTTAAGTTCATGAAGGGGAACAGGATAAGGAAGTAAAGAAATAAAATTAAAGAAAATTATATGACAACTAAAGAAAATTCAAATGCAACAATAAAACAGATAAGCTTAACGAAATTAGAGACTGGAGACTATTAAATTATATATTGGGGAGCGACTGATAATGTTTAAGTATTCAGTGGTTGGCGGAGAAGATTAACATCCGAATTTAGCCTGGAATAGAGTTTTTAGCTTCAGCAAAACGCCTTTTTCATCGAACGGTCAGAATAATTGTTTTGCTTCTACAGCATTATGTAATTAATTTTATATACATTAAGTTCTGTCAGTTATCTGGAATTAAATTAACACTTACAAATACACCGACAAAGTTATATAGATAAATCCGCACATAGGTATATATCTAACTAAAACATTTTATTACGGTATTGTGTATTTTGTGTTTTACTTTGTGTATTTTGTGTACATTTCTTGTCCTTACATAAAATATAGATAAAAATGTTGAATTTAAATTTTCGTATTCCATTAGGCGACAAATATCAGAATTTTAAAGACTGTAACAGATAACACTCTGTGACTGATATTTAAAGCTTCAGGACGGTATAAAAGGTATCAGTACAATGCCTGGAGACAATTTACTACAGTATCGGCGTTTCCAGCACTGGTAAGTCTATATCAGACTATTAATACCTCTGCTCAACAGTCTGTAAAGGACCTAGGCATACCCCGCGGCTTTTTTATTTAGTATGACGGTTGCATGTCTAGCACAACCCGTCGCCAGCCGCTAGTTGCGGTATCCGCAGCCAGGAGGCGCCGCTGTTATCTCAAGTCGGCTACTCAGTTCTGCCTCACGACGCTGAGTGCACGCCGTACGGAGCCTCCCCCGGGAATTGAACCCGGGACGACGAGCACATCAATCGCCAGTGGTAGCCACTAGACCACCTGGAGGCTCATATCAAACTATTATAGATACTAATTCCGGTATTCCAGCGTGTTAAGAACTGTGAACAATTATACTTTACCCTTCGTATACCTCACCGTACTCTACTCTTTAAAATGCACAAGCGGTCCGAATTAATGTTTTATGTAAATGAAATACTGTACGGTAGAGAAGGAAATGTGCTGTGAATATTTAGAATCATCAGAACACGAGTAGCTCATTTGTTTTGTTATTACTGCCACGGGACAAGCGGTGTGTAGGAGATCCCAGAACGTGATGGTTACACCGCCAAGTACACGGAACACGGATGTAGAGTAACGTAACAACAATGTAGAATACAGTTGTTTCTAGCATAGTCGTAATGGTGTTGGAGAAGTTGTGTTGAAGACTACAGACTTGAACAGTACGATGTACTCGCAAGAGAGACTCTAGTCGCCTTTTATTACTTCCTGTATTTATTATACCTAAATTCTTTCAAAGTAAGCACCAAATTCTGAATATCCTTGGCGACGGAAACACGATAATATTATTCAGTCATGAATGATAGGCCAGGAAGAATAGGCAAATCATGTTAAGTGGATACATTTTGTGAATTTCTAAAATTACTCCCTAGGCATTAACGTCTCACTACATAACCTCGCTATACAAACGCACGGTAGTACACACAAGTACAGCATAGTAGTAACATTCGCCCCGCATGTTATGTAAGAAAACAATAATAACTTTTAGAATGCAGAAATTACATGACAACTTGGACAGGATTTTGATAACATGTCATATTTTAAATGTATACGTTATTTTATAACAATTTTACTTTTTTCTTTTTTCTTAACTTTCCATCATTACCTTGCATTTTCATGCACTTATTACTATTACTTAATATTTTTAAGTTATTTTCTTAACTTTGCGCAATTACATATGTTTTTAGGAAAGTAGGAATAATATACTGTATTAGTATATCTGAATATTAATGGAGATCCAGAAGTCATTAGAAAAGTTACAGAATTCTTGTTATTTAGGCTGAAAATTCACAGTTCTCACTACTCTAGTTCCGAAATATGAAACAACGTATTTTCATAAACCATTACTAAAATTATGTGAAAAATTATGTAAATTATGTGAAACCATTTATCACATTTCTGGTAGTCATTCCAGCTAATTATGTGAAGAATCCCTGCTAATTATGCCAGATGATGGAAGAAGTAACCGTGTAACCGTGGTCAATATTTGCAGCACGTTCAATATTTATAATTTCATGCTCTGTTTACATCTTCACTGTCGCAGTTATCATCGTCGACGTCGTCGTCATCGTCATTGTCACCACCACCACCAACACCTCCTTTGCCGGTGTTCCTGTTCTTTCATTCTCTGGCTCGTCTTTCCTCAGCTTTCTTCCGACAACACCCTTTTGGTCCTCAATGTTTTTTTCTGGACAGTTCCCTTACCACCACAATCTTCCTTCTGAATACTTCTTTGTTCCTCTATATTTTTCTTTGATCCCACATTTCTTTAGATCCCGAATGACTTTTTTCGCCCACGGTACTTGTGTCTTTCTACCTTACTTTCTGGCTTCATCCTTCTAAGGTGTTCATAGAAACCTTGTTTACCGTGGTCGAGGACTTCCACACTTCTCATACAGCTATCGATTTGTTCTCAAATAAAATGTAAACGGACTTTTAGCGCAGCAGTATCAAAAAAGTTGCCATTTTTTTCTTTTCTATTTCCGAGAGTCCTTTACTAGCTATCGTCCCTGCCGCAATTCCGGTTTGACTAATGCACAGTAGCATCTGAATTTCGCCTGGTAGATTAGTGATTTGGATTTTTAAGTTTTTTGGCGTAGTCTGAACGCTGCCTCAACATTTCTTGCCCTTTCTTCAAATCGTTGCCTTGGCATTGATGTGTTCGGGATCAGAATCTCGCCTAGGTACCTAAGCTTTTGAGTTATTTCGATGTCATCATACTTGGATTGTTATTGTTATTAATATTAATGTTCTTTTTCTTCTTCTATGGCGTCACAGTTCGGAGTCGGACCTTAGCCTCCATAATCATCCGCTTCCATTTTCCCTGTCCTTGGCGATCGATGACCATCAGTTTATTTTAAGCAAAGTATCAGCAACCCTCGATTTCACTAAACAGTACCTGCCTAGGTATTCGGTTGCCTTCCATCCTAATGATGTGTCCTGCCCATTGGAATCTATGTAGGTGGCCAGATCATTATCTTTATATAGCTTATATAGTTCCTCATTGTGACGCATTCTCCATATCCGATTGACTTGCATTAGTCCATATATTCTCCTCAAAATTCACCTTTCAAAGGTATTGACTATGTTAGTGGCTTGTTTGTTCAGAGTAAAAGTCTCGCTGCCATATGTTATTACCGGTCTAATCATAACTTTATATAATGTGATCTTGGACTGGCGGTGGATATTCCTTGTCTTGAATATAGTTGTCAACGAAGCATATGCTCTATTTGCGGCCTATATCCTTTTCCTTATTTCATTCATTTCTTCATTATCTTCTGCTATCCAACAACCCAAATATATAAACCGATTAACTATTTCCAGGTTTAGTTGTTTGATTTCAAACTGTTCAGGCTTCGTGGTTTTCCTTCGTGTAGTAATCATAACCCTTGTCTTATCTGGATTCATCTGTAATCATATCTCTTCTGCTTCACCTTTGAATTCCTGGAAGGTCTCTTTTGCTGTATATATATTAATATTACTATTAGTTAATTACCATTGGATATTATTATTAACATTGCTATCGCCAATTTTACGATATGGTATCAGTTTTATAACTGAGGATACCACGTCACAGAAGGCGAATCATTTGTTAATAATAGACCTAATACTATCACAAAACGTAAATATTATTCGACAAGGGTGCTGTTTCTTTAATCGCAGACCTCAGCAAGTAAAAACATAACGCTCACATCAAGATGCGTCATTCAAGTAACAAATAACCCGTCGATGAAAACGAATGCAAATAATTTTTGGCCAATAACGTGCTGAATGGAGAACATGCTTGCTGCACGTATTCGTTAATACATTCTATTAAACCGTCTGCCAGCGAAGAGTTTTCGGTCTTAATTGGCTACTGCGACACCTGGAACATGTAAACATTTTAATTGAAGTCTTCCACGCACTGATTACAGTAATCTCGTGCCGTGCCGTCAGGTAAGCAGAGAAAGTGTTGGCAACGTGGAAATGGTCGTTCTCTTTTACTCCAACTCCGCTAACAAAATAAATATTTACTTTTACTACTATTTGAATAATAACGCTTTCTACACGGCTGCACAAACATTTGCTAAGTTATTGATGACACTACGGATTGCGATCATCGATACTTTAACGATTTCTATAGAAATACTAGGAACTGTCGATGTAAGGCAGTTACTCCAGTTGATGCGTCAACACTCATGGTTTATACCGTTATATTTAAGCAATAGTCAGGCAGAAAATAATATTTTAAATGCGTTTCATTATTAATGCCAGTTGCTTAAAAACAGTTCTGTGTGTCTATTGTTCTAAATTGCTGTTTTTTCCACGAATTGATGTTTGAGAAGGTTACTGAACATCTGCTTGACAGATTTCATCAGTAACGAAGAACTGTGGAGACGCTCCGGACACAGAATATAAGCCCAGGGTTAAAGACTCACAAATGGAACAGGATAGGACGCTTTCTCAGAAGTGAAGAATCCGATATAGCCAAAAGGGCACCTGATTGTAACCCACAGGGTAGCAGACGGAGGGGTTGGGCGACAACTTTATGTTACAGGAACTAACGTGGGGAAAACGTGGGGAGAAGAAAAACAGAAGGAGGCGGTGGAAATTTGTTGAGGTCCTATGTTCCATCTATAAACTGCAGGAACGCGCGCGCGCGCACACACACACACATTTGGGATCATTTCACTTAATACCAGTGAAGACGACTAACTCACCTGCAACTGAAACGAAGAACAACAGAATATGGGCAACACAAATGCCTCGCAGTTATTGTAACCCATATTACCTGTTCTTAATTTTCAACAGAATCAGAAACTAAATAGTTGTTTATAACGTTTCAACAAGTACGAAATGGTGACAATACCAGATGTAACCGGAAGAACTGCGTGTTTGGGACGAAAGGAAATCTGTTTCAATAACAGCGCCAAACAACACAATACAACTTATTGTCTGTCTCTGTGTTGGAACTCTCGTACGCATTGAAAGTCGACGCAAATATACTGCGCCCTCGTTTCCTTCTATTACACCCTAATTGCCCCCTCATCGTTTTTGTCATTACAATCGATTCTAAGTAATAAATCAGTTGGCGGCCGCTTTTGTGGCTTCTAATTGAAACAGTTTGGCTCCTGTAGCAACGGTTTATTCAACATTTTTACAGTATCAGAAGCAAAAGAACGATGATGCCTCTCCTCAGAAGAGTGTATTTTAAATTTTTTAAAGGGAAATTTTCTTTGTTCATTTAAAATATAGATACGATTTTTGTGATTCAACATTTCATTCGTAAGCAAATGTGACACCTTTTCATAATTTGTAATTGTCCCCCCCCCCCAGACATCTCTGGATCTGGATGGTGGAGTTCCCACTTATATCAAGAGGTTTCTTCTTACTAAAACGTTTCATCATTCTGAGATATAAGTGTCTGGTATTTTTGACAAGGATAATAAATCGATGTCGTAAATGTTTTTGTCTTTATCTCATCTCCGTTTACCCTGAGATACGTTCTCAACATTTATTATTCTATTCTGCTTCTAGTCCTGGAGGTCTGAAAACATTTCGCATTGTGAAACGATTTATTCTTACTGTTAAAGGCATTATTTCCTAATGGAAGGCTCCTTATTTCATTGCCCCTTAGTTTTTTTTATCATTTGAACCATATCTTGATAACAACACGAAAATTCTTACTTCAGCGTTCAGTTCTTTGAATTGCAGGTAATAGCACTTGTAATTACAATTATTGTAGGTAAGAAACTAGTGTTTCGACTACTTTATCTTTTCGTATTTACGAAATTTCCTAATACACACTTCGAAAAAATTTAAAAATATGTTTTAATATTATTTATTAAAAGTTCATGTTTTCTGAGATGCACAAAATAATAGGTAAAAACGGTTTAGATGCAATTATTTAACTTAAAGCACGTTCCAAGCATTGATGGATCACCGCTCTTCATCAAGCTAGGTCCTTTGGCCATCGTTGTTTGTTAGCAGGGTAGGGTAGTGTGAGAGTCGCCGACTACTTGATAATTCTGGTTGACAAAGCGGTTTTTATATTTGATTCCATGCCTGTTAATCTCTTGTTTTACAAAATGTATAAGAAGATCTTCATAAACGATTTATGAAGGTTTTAGGACTACCTTAGCACTCAAGTATGAAAGTATGAAAAATACAAAAATAATCTGGTTATAATTATTACAAAGATTGATAGAGCAAATATGAACAATTACAGAGTTAATATCTGTATGGACTCTGGCAGTTACTGCAGGAATATTAACATCCTGATAGAAGTACAGAAATATTCTTGGATGTATACCATAACAAACTGGTTTCACAATTTGGCCATAAAACCGGTAAGAGTCGATAACACCTGGATTGCGTATTTTTGATCCAAGTGATTACTAGAAGCGGAAACTGGATATCTCGTTAACTATCATGCTGAGCATTTAGATTGGAAGACTTACAGAAGATTGGCTTTAAGGATCTACTGCATCCCAGTGATTCTGATTCTATTCCATTGGTCCAATTAGATGTAATATTGTCTCATAATTAATTTTTTTTTTGACATATAATTTTGATTATTTTAAATTAGTAGTACTCTGAAAGTGATTCTACAAACTTGAAGGCAACACTGGACATCATTTGCGTATCGCGTTGCTGGTGATGCAAAAACTATAACAACACTACACAGGTGGATAACGTACTTCTTGTCGCTGGTCAAAGTTTATTGTTTACCAAATGATGTTTAACTGAGATATGCAATCAACACTAATATTTTATAAGAATTGCACGATTCGTAGCCATTCGTATTTGTATCCGTATGAATATTGCACGTTTTATGTGATTAAAAGCAATATTATTACTCCGAGATCGAAGGAAATGTTCACAGGAACTCGTCGTCAGCTACCTCCAAAGATATGGCGAAGAGAATTTTAGGAATCTGAAAAATTACATCATCTCATAGGACGCGTACTGTTGTCGTTCAGCACTGAATAATGTACAGTACGTACTGAAAAACTCTATTATGCTGCGCCTGCAATCTAGTAGAGCAGCTACCATTCATACTCCAATTCAAACGGCCTTGTCTCCTACCAGTCTCCAAACAGTACTGATTCTATGCATTATATAATATTCAATTGCGATAACTGATATTCTTTAATATTACCGTTGACAATTATTAGCCTGTGAATACCTCAACTTGCCCTTTTTTAGGTATTTGTAACCACAACAGGAAGCTATGTGTGAAAATCTCAGAGGTCTCCAACTTATCGCTTCTAATACGAACACACATTTCTAGTATTGATTATATTTGTAAGTTTCAAAACCTCCAACATGGATTTTGGAGGATGAGGATGCCTCATCTTATCGTCTTACAAAACCAGAACATGTGGTAAACTGGTTAAAAATGTAGTATATTACACACACCCGCGTGCCCATACACATGTAGATATAAAGTTAACTTATTTAAGTCATGGTTTGGTCATTATATAGTATAACTATCATCAGTCACATTGTCTGGCGAAATATTTGTCAGTGGGTTACTTTTGTTGTTGGTTGGTAATAGGTGACGTGTGTTGCTTGTGGGTTTTGTTAATGGACACGTTATCATTTACAATTTTTAGTGTCTTAAACGTTGTTTCGGATAATTGTTCATCTTCTAACTGACTTTGTTTTAAGTTTAATAAAATACAAACTACATAAAAAACGCAAGAATTGAATTCGGGTAATTGTCGCTCTCTTAGGGTGGTAGCATTGATAATTCCGCTTTGTCAGCTGATTGTGTTGCGATTAATTGTTACGGATTGTTATACGGAAACGCAACGCGTTATTATTATGAAAACACGTTACGAGTAGGGAGAATGTTACGCGGAAGCCGTTTGCAAACAGCGTAGAATTTCTGGTCGACAAACGCGCCTAATCAGTCAACAGTTCGGAGATCGTTTAAGAAACTTAGGGGAACGGGTTCAATTGGGAAACATTAAATCCCTCGACGTTCTTCTGCTAACAGGTATTGGGCATCACTGTCATGAAAGGAAGTGTTTTTGTGAAACCGTTCATCTCAAGCAACTAAGTCCAGAGGTCTTATGGTTTAGCAGTATGCGATTACTTGCTTTGAAGGTTTCCACTTCTCGTCTTTCTCTCAACAACCACAAATAATATATGAGGTCAAGGTGGCGACTAGAAGTGTCCGAATTTGGAGAAATTGAGCCGTAATTATGCAGAAAGATTATCGAAAATGTCACCGAAAGAGGCAAACTATGCCAATAACGACGCCAGATATTTCTATCTCGTACTATGTCCCACAATAAACCATAGCAAGTACACTTTGTAATAGATTTAAAATATCTGTAATTTTTTAATAAATTATGATTTTATTAAAATATTATCTTCTGTACTTTATGGGACATCTATATATACGTAGATTTTGCAAATGTTGATTGTAGTGTCTTTGGTATACTTTTTATTAGTGCATTATTCCTTTGTAAGTAACTCTTTGAGTTTCCCCCATGTAACATCTTCAAATAAGTACACTGGAAGTAGGTTTATTTTCACCTGACGCATGTTTCACAGAAATTATTCTGTATCTTCAGAGGTTTGTTTGAATTGTAATTGAGTGTTTCGCTTACAATATTACAATATGCTTACATATTGTAAGCGAAACCTTCAATTAAAATTAAAAGAAACCTCTGAAGGTACAGAATTATTTCTGTGAAACGTGAGTCAGGTGAAAATAAACCTACTAGCAGTGTCTTTATTAGTGCCATGAATTCTCAGGCATTGATAAAACGACACACTACAGCATACAGCATACAGCATACGAAACGTTTGAAGATCTACATACACACAAACGTACAAGACAGAATAAACTAATATATGAAAAACAATTAAATCTTTAATTGAAAATATGAGTATCGTAAACATTATTATTTACCACTGTAAACAAAAATATGTATCAAATCCATTCACAACGCCACGACCAACATACAGCGCTCAACCTAACGCGTTAATGTTGGCATATATGTAAAAGGTGGTTGAAAAGTGATGTAATATTTTCCAGGTGGACGGTGATAAAAATGTCTGATACCAATATTTGAAATAACAAAAATACGTTGTCTATAAAAATTATAGAATGCGAGACTAACCCGTGACTCATACTGGTGCCACTTTACACCCGTATATTGGCAAAACCAACCAGCCCACAAGTATTTTTCCAAACAATGAGGCAAAGTGGCTGAAGATAGGGATACAGTTTTGAGACAGAACACGTGCGAATTCCCTTTAATAAACCTAGACGTGTACACGATAAATGGCATTGAGAACTTAATAGCCCTACGACAAATAAAGAACCGTCCTACACCAATAAAACTTAAATTTAAACGTAAAATAATAGCTCGTGTCTCCTAATTTCATCACGTTCACTGAAGCAATGTCACAATACTTTACCTTCAAACCAGTTTCAGCTTACGTGTGACATGAGGTTAATTTCATGGGTAGGAGCTGTTTTGGTGACGCTCAACGGAAACAAATTTTAAAGGATACGTTTAAAAGAAGACAATCTAATCGTCGTTAAAAGTTTTCCATCCGGCGCTTTTACTACGACATCGCCTAACGCCTGTATCATGCAGCTAAATTAATGTGGCATAACTTGGCGCCTAAATTATAAAAGGTCAGGCTGTGAAATGCTTACAGCATTCGATTATTACCATAACATAAATTCCTCGGTAAGTAATCGTCTGTGTATAATGCTAATACACTATCTTATGATTCTATTAGCATTTCTTTAGCTTGTGTGCAATAAGGAAAGTATAAATGTAAAAAAATACTCCTTTTTTTACCATCAAAATAGTTTAAGAGAAGCAGAACACGTATACCAGGAAGATACAATGGGAATCTCTACGCTTCAGTCGCCCATTATTAGTCAGGATGTTATCCCTGGTGCTCATTTCCATAGATAAGTCAACCTGGGACGTAAGGCCGCACCTTGGTTTTATTGTGAGCCTAGAAATTTAACTTTGCACATCTAGGTTAGAATTCAATCGTCATACCTACTGGTCTACCAAGCTCCAAGTAGAAATATTCCAACCCAAAAAGGAGAAAAGAAAAATATATAATGAACATTCTGAATATTCGTGATAATGAATAACGACATAATATAAAATAAATCAAAATATGTAATATTATATATTAAATATAATATACTATTATATTGAAAATGAGTACCTAGGATAACATCCTGGGGATAATAATGGGGGCTGAAGCGTAGTGCTGGCCACACTGCCTTGTATGCCGTACGGCTCGCATAAGGGAGCCTACCCTGCCTGACTCCTAAGCTACTTCGGTGGTATACATGGAAACCATTATTATATATTAAAATATATAATGGACAATCGTGATAACAAAGCGGAACTACAAGAATAAGGGAAATGAAGCTTTAACTCTTTGCAGTCGGTGAAACTGAGGGAAATCGCAAGGTTCAAAAAAATAATTATAAAATATTAGGCCTAGTATTTCCGCCTTGTTGTATCTGTGGGTAACAGATTCGCAGTGTAAGTAGGTTTATGTAAATAAATTCATTTGTAAATTACGACTCGTCTTGAGGCGGGTCAGGAGAGGAAGAAGAAAACCGAGTGCAAACAAAAGGCGAAGCTAAAGAAAACACTGTAAAGTCTAATAAGCACGTATAACTTGTTTGTGCATCGTATAAATTACGTGGGCGTGTTACAGTGAGCCGAGCAAATCCGACAAGGCGAATAAATGAGAAAACTGCAAATATTTGCCGTCTGATACCAGCCAGTCTGGTCCGCTTGGCTGCTGAGGAATTTTATATCGTTTTAACTGCATCCGACTGACTTACTACAAGATAATAAAGCGACTAACTTTGCTTTGAAGAGTTAGCGAAGTAAAATTATAAGTCTGGAATAAAGTATTCTCCATTTACCGAGAATTCAATTTATACTGTGCGCTGAAATACAAGCTGTACGCGTAATAAATACATTTGTGTGGTGTAATGTAACTACTGGAATACAATTGTAAAATGTTCGTAAAACAGTCGCCGATCTCGTCTGGAAACTTATTGTGTACGCGTACACACGCATATGCGCGCGCGTTCTCTCGGGAACATCTTTTTAATCTAGGTAATCTATAACATGTTATGTTTTTTTTTGTAAGTTTTCGAATCACACGCGAGTCTGATGTTGAGGTCATGGTCTGAGGTTGGCGCCAACCGTAGGTATTTGTTTTGTGGCGTCTAATATTTTATTTGTTTAGTCTTTGGCAGGTGACCGCTCTCAACGTTTGTCCATTATTGAATGCTCTCAACCAGTTTTGTCCATTATTAAAGTTTTACTAGATAAATGTTTGTTTCTTGTGTAAGTTACCCGAGACACATTTTGAGATCTGTCGTTAAGAAAAGAACACCTAACTATTCGTGATTGTAGCCATGTAATAAATACCAACTGAGAAGAGTTGATAATTATGACAATTAGTTTTCAGATATAGGGTTTTCCAATAGTTTTTAAAAGACACTTAAATGTAGGAAATCTGAACAGACTACAGTAAACTTCTTTTAAACTTCTTTTAGGAAAACTTCTTTCATGCGTTCTCACTTATACGTTTTAACACTTACTCGTTTTTTCTCCAAAGTCTCGGCGAAATTCCTATACTTCCCGTGTTATTTTATTTCCATCATACGTTTTTCGTTTATTCGTTTTTTACGCTTATGCGATCACATTCTTAAGTCCATGGAGATACGAAACTTTGTTTATACGTTTCAATATTTACACTGATTTACATCGCAAAATGAAAATAACAAAATGAATGTCTGCGCGTAAATATTTTGGACAGACTAGAGAACATTTAGAGGGAATCGTCAACTAGTGCCGTTCGGCTGAGTTAGCAGTTGTTCAGCAACCTTTGAGCTACCTTAGATTCTCAGAAATTTACGTTTTTTATGGGGGGGCGGGGGAGATGATTATTTATAGCATGTTCGTCTAGTTTTTTCTCTGTCTTTACATGTTGTGTTTTAACAGTTTATACTGTATTATTCCAAATGTAAATTATACGCAATTTCTATTCAGCACTATACCATTTAATTATACTACAGTATTTGTGTTCTGTTTCACTTATACGTTTTTTCTTTGAAGTCCCCGGTGTAATGCCAGTTAACAGTGTGACATAGTACAGTAATGTATGAAAAATAATATGTGAGACCAATGTTTTTCAATATTTACCAATATTTTCAACGTGAAGTTATCATAACTGTGGACCACTCTCATGAATTAGGATTGGAGAGTCTCTCAGCTTGTGTATAGTTTCTGGATTCTTGACATAAACTTTCACTTCACATATTCCCAAAGAAAATAATCCAGCTGTATCTAACCGCGTGATCTTGAATTGACATCACTGTTTCGTGACAGAAATGTACTTACAAAACTTTAATAACGGTAAAGTTATCGTTTCGTTACATAGACGGCAAGTTATCGTTTCGTTGAATCGCCTTGATGGAACCACATACCGTCAAAAAGCGTATCAATCAATACTGGGCACAAAAAGTCATTTATCATAGCGCAATAGCGTTCGCCATTAACCGTACACCGAACTACGTGAAACTGAACCTCACGGAACTGTTTTCAGTTCAGCGAGATGAATCAGCAAGTACACGCATCTGTACACTTTTACAAACCTAGTTATCTTGGATTTATGTACTAATGTCCAGTTGTGAATTGTTTTGTTTTTTGGGCGAGAATGCGGACTGAAAAATCACGAAGTTTGCAAAATAACTTTTACACAGAAGAATAAATATTTTGTAACACAATAAATGTTGTAATGACATTCTAGTATGTTCCGCTATATGACTAAAGTTCCATGTAAAGAATGGCCAAATACTGACAGACGTGTAACACAAGAATCCAACAGTGCTGCCATCTGGCAAACATAACCGAACAACATCTGCTTGTTAAAACATTCTAAATTTTGTTTTTTTTTAGGATTATTTTTAAGATCATTGATAATATTAGCCTATATTTTTGGAGAGAAACGTATATTCATGTGTCCTACAGACATAACGCGAAGAGTGGGAATTTATGACAGTTCCCTACAACAAATGTAGCAGAAGTGTACACAAACAACGAACTTTGGCGGTTTATTTCTAATACAAAGATATGGAATGCAAATTAATTAGAAAATAAACTGTAACAGTAAACTTAGTGAAGGGGGCCGTGAAACTGCAATGTTTTTGTAAGGAGTCATTCTCGAAAGAAGGTATCAGAAGAATTGTTCACAAGGTGTTCACGAAGTTTAAGCAGATCGTTAAAAGTTGGCTAGACGATATCCTGCAAGTTAGTTTAATTAAAATTTGAGGTTATAACATGAATAAGTAAGCAAGTTATATGTATGTATCTTTAAAAATAATTGAGGGATTTATACGTCCAGCAAGGTGCAATTATGGCCGACGACGGGTGAGGCAACTTAGCGGCTGATTGCAAGTAGTGACTTAAATTGTACTGTCCCAATAACCGTATCCGCACTCTGTCCCAATAACCGTATCTGCACTCTGTCCCAATAACCGTATCCGCACTCTGTCCCAATAACCGTATCCGCACTCATTGTACTGTCCCAATAACCGTATCCGCACACAATTGTACTGTCCCAATAACCGTATCCGTACTCATTGAACTGTCCCAATAACCGTATCCGCACTCTGTCCCAATAACCGTATCCACACTCTGTCCCAATAACCGTATCCGCACTCATTGTACTGTCCCAATAACCGTATCCGTACACAATTGTACTGTCCCAATAACCGTATCCGTACTCTGTCCCAATAACCGTATCCGCACTCATTGTACTGTCCCAATAACCGTATCCGCACACAATTGTACTGTCCCAATAACCGTATCCGTACTCACTGAACTGTCCCAATAACCGTATCCGCACTCTGTCCCAATAACCGTATCCGCACACAATTGTACTGTCCCAATAACCGTATCCGTACTCTGTCCCAATAACCGTATCCACACTCATTGAACTGTCCCAATAACCGTATCCGTACACAATTGTACTGTCCCAATAACCGTATCCGTACTCTGTCCCAATAACCGTATCCGCACTCATTGTACTGTCCCAATAACCGTATCCGCACACAATTGTACTGTCCCAATAACCGTATCCGTACTCACTGAACTGTCCCAATAACCGTATCCGCACTCTGTCCCAATAACCGTATCCGCACACAATTGTACTGTCCCAATAACCGTATCCGTACTCTGTCCCAATAACCGTATCCGCACACAATTGTACTGTCCCAATAACCGTATCCGCACTCTGTCCCAATAACCGTATCCGTACTCATTGTACTGTCCCAATAACCGTATCCGCACTCTGTCCCAATAACCGCATCCGCACTCATTGTAATGTCCCAATAACTGTATCCGCACTCTGTCCCAATAACCGTATCCGCACTCATTGTACTGTCCCAATAACCGCATCCGCACACAATTGTACTGTCCCAATAACCGTATCCGCATTCTGTCCCAATAACCGTATCCGCACTCATTGTACTGTCCCAATAACCGTATCCGCACTCATTGTACTGTCCCAATAACCGCATCCGCACACAATTGTACTGTCCCAATAACCGTATCCGCATTCTGTCCCAATAACCGTATCCGCACTCATTGTACTGTCCCAATAACCGTATCCGCACACAATTGTACTGTTACAATAACCGTATCCTTACTCATTGTACTGTCCCAATAACCGTATCCGCACTCATTTTTGAAATTTCGATTACGGTATTATTGTCATTGATATGTAGTGAATATCGCATATAATTTTAGTTAAATAATAGAAATCACAAAAATTTATTAGTGTATGTTATAAAATAGTTTGTTGACAATTGCAATCATGTTTCATTGTCATATTTTTAACAAAAAATGTTTCTAGCAATAGTATAACTTCGATATGTGCCTGTGACTCCAAACGTTAGCGTTGTTAGGTTAACATACAAACTAAAATTACACATGGGAACCAATATGTCTATAAAATAATATTCGCTTTTTGTGAAATCCACGTAAAAAACCAAGTCGAAGGAAAGCAGGATGTCTCCAATCTTTTTGTACCCGCACAAAATTTGTTTCCAGTGAAGTTTGCTGAGATTTTACTGAATATCACAAAAGAACATTGACCACCTAATTAATGAAAAAGCTTTTTTCCACTTGGTAATACGCTGTTTTTTGTTTGTTTTAATCTTACTATTCAGAAATAATTCTATTTTTTAATTTACATTTTCTGTTGTTGTTTTTGTTAAAAATACGTTATGTTCTTTGATTTTAATATTTCGCACTTTCAAATATTGTGTGGACACATTAAACGTCATATATTTCCTAACAATTACTTTTGTTTCTTTAAACAGTAAGCTAAAAACCAAAAACCATTATTGTTTAACCTGACAAATGAAAAAAACACGTATTTTTGGTTTACATTAAGAAGTAGAACAATTTATAATTATTACACTTTTTCTTCTTCACATCAAGGATATCGATACAATCGCATATTCAAAACGTCGAAAATGTAGTGCGGGTACGGATATTGGGACAGTTCCACTTAAATTAACAAAATTTTACCTCCGCTAACGTAAAAATTGGTAGAAAAAGGAAATTGGAAGTAACGACAGAGGTCGGCGTCGACAATCCACTGAGACACATAGGGTAAGTTGACAGTGGCATTTCCTTACCCTGAACATTGTTTCTCCCTAACTTTCGGAAGATTGTATAATTAGTCAAAACTTAAATCGTATTTTATACTCGTATTACAGTGACATTACTTAATAAACATATTATAATTATTTTTCTAAATTATTGTCACTAGATTTTTTATAAAGAGATTAAAATGTATATAGACTACTCATTTTGTTTATCTAAAAAAATTCCGATAAAAATATTTCTGAAACGTGTATGTTTTCGACATACAGCAAACTGTTAGAGGATGACTGAAAAGTTCACATTTTGTTGACTAACACGAACGCGGCGGAGGCTGTGTCGGCCTCGTGGACACGGTCTAGTTAAACCCAACAGGCGAACCAAGACGGGAGTCGGTGGTAATCAGCGGAGCGTTATGTCAGCGTAGACAACTTTACCAGTACTTATAAATTATAACTGAAAGTAAAATTGACGTTTGGTAGTGCTGAGCAATTTGTAGCCGTTACTTAATTTGATGATATTTTGGATACTCTCGACACCGGCAATAATCGTTGCGTTTACGGAGACAAATAAAAACAATGTACAGTAATAATGGTGTCTGCAGCAGTGTTCTTCCGGTTTGTTTTTGTGTTATGTGTTGAGGTATGAGTGTCATTTAGACGAAGTTTTGGGTGTATGTCGTAGGACTAAGAACGAATATTTACGATCACAGAATTGAGTAACAAATTACCTACACTTTTCGTTCGTTCGTGGCTCCATTCATCCCCACTGTTACGGCAATAAAAATGTCTCTCTTAGTCGAGAAGCCACAAAATGCGTTCTGATAAAATACGGGAAAGAACGGAAGTCAAATACAAAGTAACTGAGGATATATAAAACAAAGATCTGGTATGAATGTGTACAGAGAATATGCATCTGAAACAAGTAACGTATCTGAAACATCTGAACACCGAACAGTTGATGTCGGAGAGGAAAATGGAGAAGTAACTGGAATGGCGGAGTTGGGAAAAGAGATTCAAGAGAGAAGACTAACAGAAGATCTTCGGAGCGATAGAGATGACTGAATACGTCATAAATCGTTTTCATGACGGTTTGCACGTGGCTACAAATCAATCAGATTATCAGTAACAAAGCTTTACTCATATCCTGGCTTGATCTTTCAGAAATTTGGTACTTCAAGCGTTATTAACTTCTTTTATCCTAGAACACGATATTGGTTTCTTTTTTCTTTAATACTGTATCCCTGAAGTGCAGAAACCTTTCGAATTTAGATCTAAAATATAACACTTAAAGAACAAGTCGCTGGACACGTTAACTTATTGTGAGTAAAACAAAAATACGTATACTAGTCAAAATCATTGTCCACTAATGGAAACAAGTATCAGGTTACTCTGTTATCAGACTTTACAAACTGTGTGGCTATCGCTTCTGTTTCCGATAAAAATATTGCCGTTTGAGTTTTGGATGTCTGTGACAACCCAGTACTCAGTACGACAAACCTGCATTATCAACGCGTTATACGCTCTTGATCCGGTAAATTCCTAGGTTGAAGTGCTTAAAGGGGATGTTATTGAGAACTATTGATCTGCAACAGGGAACTTGTTTAATGCTTGGAACAAAGATGATGCTCATGATAGATTGACGTATCATCAGGTAACGTATTTAAGTTTTGATGTATTTAAGTAGATGACCAATCTTCCTAGCTGAGGTGGTTTGAAAAAACTCTGTTTACATCTCACGTAGGTAATGGCTGCTTGTGCTTTCATGATTGACTTTTAACATGTATTACTTTAAGGATTACACAATAACTATTACTTAGTAAGAAATAAAAACAGATTTGTAAGAGGCCTTGTATAACAAATGTTGGTGGCCATATCTGAACGTGAGGTCATGTTGATGAAATCGAGGTACCTTAAAAAATTTAGGACGAAATACGTAATTCGCATGAATATCTTTCCCACAGTTTTCTGGTGGTGCGGGAAATTGTGTTTTATGTGTCATACACTTTTTAATTTTTGAGAAAGTTTCACAAATTTTATAGAAATCTAAACTCATTATATTGAACTGCTGATTACACACGTTTGCATTTTTCTACAGTCGGTTTCATGAAATGTTGGACAAATTTACCCGACAAATTTCACTTAAATTTTAAGAATTCTATACTTTTTTCGGTAGGTTGCATTGTTTCGTATTGGTCAATGTACCTTTTAATTTTAAGTTAATATAGTAATCGACTGAGCTCGTTTATTATGCATAATTAGAATGTTCTTATTAATCAAGAGAGAACAATCCCGTTTATTGAAATTAATTACATTCTTAGTTATAATTAAAAGTATTATAAATTCTTGACTAAATCTCCTCAGGTAGGATGGGAATTGCTTCGGGTGTCTCTGTAGTCCTACCTGGTTCTTCCTTGGTTTAAGAAAGGATAGGCGTTGCACCACGTTGTTGGTTATCTGTAAATGTAAAACATGTATGAACAGAAGTTTCTTTGTAAAACAGTAATTGGTCTAAAACTAAAAAAATCAAAATTTCTATAAGCACTTTTGAGTTACTTAGATTAAAGGAAAAATGGAACCTGTGAAATGAAGTAATTTCGTTCAATTCCATTACCGTTCAAGTAATTAGACCCGTGCCATTGAAGTAAACACTAAACACAACGTTTTCGTGAAACATGTGTGATGTTTGTATTTCATAAATATTTGTACACGCGTGAAGTTTTTATTTAAGGGTGCTAGAGTAAAGTAGTATAATCAGAAATGATCCAACACGATTACTATCACAGGACGCGTGGAAATGCCTTGTAACATATTGACACATTCTAAATATTCATATGTAGGTTTCCAACGACAGTCCACACTGTTCGCAAAATTAGCGACAGACATGCATCACAGGAATATGCGTAAAAACAAAACACAATTTAAGTTCTAGCATAATGAGACATCTCTCTTCGTTTATTTTTATCCTATTTCTCGATGTATAATCCCTTATGCTTTATAATTTTGAGAGTTATTGATTGATGTTAACTTGTTAACTGCAGAAAACGTTTCATGCTGCGTGTGAACGTACCATAGAAAAGTAGAATAAATGTAATCATAAACTAACAACCGATAATGAAAAATGAAACTAAAAGTTCGTAATTTTTTTCTATGATCTTTTTACTGTTACGTGAATCTGCTTTTCTACACTAGTAACTTCTTCGACCAAGAATATCTTAACATTGGTATTTAGACATTTGCATGATACGTATCTTTTTGTAGAAAGGAAGACAACAGGTAGTAAAATGTTACCTGTTGGATACAGCCACCAGTTATGATACACTAACGTATGGACAATTACATCTGAATGTATGTTACTGTCTGTATCAGTTACGACTTTGTATTTGTGCGCACATAATCATGCGTATATATTCCAAATGTTATTTGAGTTGTAAATATAAAATTAAAATAACGAGTAATTCTAATGGAACCTGGAATTTTTTCAAAAAACTTGTTTCGTTCCCTCCATGCGGCCAATAATATTTGTAAATATTGCGCCCCTTTAATAATTTGTTAATGTTTTGTATCATAGATCCGACGAAGCGAGTTCTTAGTATTAACTCGATCGTTTGAATTTCTCTGCCTGTCCGTCTCAGTGGTCCTCAACCTTATCAAGTTCGGGACCCACCTTCACTTCATGGGACCCATAAGCATGGTGACGTAGAGAGGAGTTGCACCCAATTTATAACCATTTTTTTGTTAGCATTGAGTACTTTAAGCTGTCTTTTACGCTTAAACAAATTAAACATACTTAATTTTACTTAATACTAAACGTAATAACTTTTGAAGACCCAGTAAATAAATTTTCGAGCTCGACTTCGCGACCCACGAAACGCGCCTTCGGGACCCAATACGGGTCGCACCCCATAGGTTGAGATATGCTGGCCTGATTGGAGAGTCTCACTGTAACTTTGAATATATCATGTCGGTCGTGAACCTTGCAATACGTAACCATACCTTTATTCTTCAGAGCCCCACTGTGTTTTAGGTTGATCTCAACAAAACTAGGGGGCAGGGCAAAAATGTGTGGGGTAAAAATCACAAAGTTCCATGTCGGGTATTAAATTAAAGAGAATTTTAACTACGATCTGAGTAGAGTGTCAGGTTTGAAAATTTAGAAATTGTTTAGTCACGAAGTCTTAAAAAGTGCCAAACATTTGTAAGAAATTGCAAAAAACTATGCTGCACATCAAATTAAACAGACTTATGTATAAAATTTGATTATGCTTTTCAGTTTTAAAAATTTCAAAACTTTACAACAGAAACGTTTCAAAAATGAATAAAATTTTGAATCAAATATAAAAATGTATGCTGGGTATCAGACTAAAAGGAATGTAACCCTTTCGTTACATCAACTCCGAACGTTACTTTTGGGACATCACGGGCCAAAAATGAAAGTCAAAAATTTAAAAAAATCGTAAAAGTCTGTGTAGGCACAAATTGTTAGTACAGCATGCGTTAACTTCTTTTTGTGTGCGTGTGATGTTGGATAAAGTACTAACATCCGTACATGGGAGCGAGAGCGGGTGTGAAAAAAATAGTCTTATTCAGTTTGAATTATTTCAGTTTTAATTGAGTTCAGCGTTAATCAGAGTAAACAAAGCATACACAGTACATAGCAAATAATACAAATAAAATAATGTAACAAGATAATGTTCTTCTTACAGTTTGCACACACACGAACTACAAACGTATGTGAATCTGTCTCATCGTCAGTGTGATATACTTTCTGATTATCGTCTTTGTTTGTCTGCAGAGCTAGGAAACGATCACATGCATATGTGTGATAATTCGAACTCCACCAAGTGGCAAAAGATGACTCTAAACGTGCATACAAGAATTTTTGCAATCAGTTCAACGCCCACAACAATAATCGGTTCAATAATAGTGCTACACCAACAGGTACTGAAGGTAATCGTCTACCAAACGATGTGTCAGTTGATGATTATTACAATGGAATAAGACTTAAATCAGACGGAGGATTAACTACCTGGTTGCACAATAAGAAAATATGTATAGGGAATTCAAAATAGATGTCTCATTAATAAATTAAAGTAATTTGAACAGAAATTACGCTGTTGCCACTATATGAAGAGAACAGAACCCACCACTGCACAAAAAATTCCCGATTCCCGATTCCCGCTTTCGAGTATCTCAGCTATCAGATCGGAAATATACCGTACGTAATTATAACCAGTAACGCAGATTTGTAATTTAAAATAAAGTAATTTGATTTATAATTTTCTTATATCTCGTAATTGTTATCATCAAATGAAACTAATACCTTAACATAAATTTTAAGTATTATTGTGTTATTACAAACATGAAGGTGCGATAATTGAAGGTGATGTTATATTAGAAGTTTAACAACTACTATTTTATAGGATCGCCCATTCGTGAATACGGAAACCTGTATGAAACTTTTCTGACTGTTTGTTATTTTTTTAATTATTTTAGTCATACTCTGTGCCCACCACATTTCATAATACTGTAATCAGATAATAATTATTTTACCGGCATTGCATGTTTCACTTGTGTGATCGTAATAACTGTTACTATGCGTGTGTGCTAATCTTAGGTAACAGTATGTAACGTACATTTGTAGTGAAGTAACACATACTTGTGTGTGTTAGCAAATTGTATTGTAGTTCCTTATAGCAACTGAGAATGCTATAAGGAAGCGTCTGAGAGGTAATTAGCTTCTCTCAACGTATTCTCCTTAGTTGGCTCGTGTGGTTAAAGAAGTAGAGAATAAAAACGAGTGAGACAAAACTGTCGTACAAAACTCGATGCATAACTCGATACAGAAAATATAAACTACATATTACAATTTTAAACTCTATATATGCACAAATAAAATCCGATCCAGGAATACATATTTTTATATCGCTAATAGTCAATTTTACAATCTGAGCGTTGGTTGTTGGTTGTCTTTACGGCTGAAGCACGTAGTTACTAAAAGTAAATAGCCAAGACTGAAATTTGGACAAATGTATTGGTTACTCGAAAGGAAGGTCCTTGATGGTCCTTGGTGAGCAATTTCCTATCAAAAATACCAGTCCTATCTACAAAGTTTCCAAAACTGGATGCTAAAACCAACAATTTATGTTTCGTAGAATTTGTCAAATCATGTTATTGAGAAGAACCTCAAAGTAACACCTGGAAGCCATAGAATAAAACGGTGTTTTAAAAAATAGAGAAACAGATTGGTGATGACCGAATTAAAATGACAAAAGCAGTGTTTGAGGACGAAATCTACAGAATTGCTCAGCTGAAATGACACAAGAAAATAGAAATTACAATTAAATATGATCAGATCCGACAGTGAATAAGCAGGATTGTTCATTGGACCACTAACGACATAGACCTAACATTTGATAATAGAAGTCACGAATGGTAAACCTAGGTCCATAGAGGCTTTGGTGTGGCAGAAAATGGAAAAACTGTTGACATTAAAAGCCACCAATTTTCATACAGATTTGGAGAGAAAAATTAGTGAAATAAGCACTGTGCCTATATCATAACGTAAAGACGAAGATGAAAACGAAGAAGTTAAAACCAAGAAGAAGAAGAAAAGAAAGAAGAAGAAAAAGAAGAAGAAGAAGAAGAAGAAGAAGAAGAAGAAGAAGAAGAAGAAGAAGAAGAAGAAGAAGAAGAAGAAGACGATGATGACGACGACGACGATGATGATGATGATGAAAATAAAGATGAAGAAGAAGTAGAATAAGAAGAAAAACAACAATAACCACAAGCAAAATGATTTTGACGGTGGTCAATATGATGAAAATGAATTAATGTATAAAAAAGTGTCTAATACAAAGTTTATAATTAGACGGACTAAGAAACGGTGTCAAAGGCAGGTTAGATCGTAAGTAAGTACAAATAGGCACTGAGATGAATGCTTTAAATATCTATAAAAATTGAGTCATAAATTTTATGTATTATTAATTTAAAGTTACTGAGGTTATTAAGGAGCAGGCCATCGTGAATTGTCGTTACAGACAAGGTGAAGCGAGAAACATCAAGAGCGGGAAAAAGGTGTCGAGCACTGTTCTTCGATACCATCAAGAGAGGATGTCTCTATCACCGGATTAAAGAGTTGAAGTGACAGAGGACCTATGGAAAACCCTCAGAAAACCATCATTATTACTTACCATCCCTTGGATTGAGGAGGAGAAGATAGAAATGAGCAAAGCTTACGTGTATAAATTTAAAAAATATTAAACTTTTTACTTTAAAAACTTTTGGGTCTAAATACGTGTAGCTCACCAGCATAGCTCTCAAAATTCGATGACGGATTGTATAGCCTAAAGGCAGTGTTCTGTAAAACACGTACTGTAGTGTAAATAGTAACTACTATAACTAGGGTACATATTCGAAGACACCGTTATAATCGAGTTGAGTGTTTCGGGAATCTGTGTTCGTTAGAAACGACGGTTTTCATATTCATTTAAATCTGACATCGCGACAGCTCTAAAATATTTTTCTGTATTGAGTAATTTGATGACTCGAGAAACAGACGCTGCTTTCTGGATGGTAAAACTAATTTTGCTGGTCTTTATATTGAATAATATACGTATCGGTGGGTAGGTGATCGATAATAGTATTCATACATAGCCTAAGTTCGTAGCGAGTTTTTGTTTTTGCATTAAATTGTTGCAGATCAGAACTGGATTCATTAACTCAAACCAAATTATATTTGAAAGCAAAATCATCGTTTTTACCAGAACCCTAGACAATAAACAGAACGGAAAATTAGAAAAAAATTCCCAGAATATTTCAACACGAATAATGAACGGACTCTAATACAAGTCTGAATGATAGATTGCGTCCATTTAAAGAGTATATAAATATATTTACTGGTGCTCGCGATAACGAATATTCTAATAAATCACAATAACGTGCATGCAAAACAAGGGGAGGAGGAAGTGATCGCGGTGCACAGTAATGACTTTGCACTGCAGGCATTTTCGTTAAGCGTTCACTTATTAAGGCTGCTGCTATATATAGGTGCACATCGAAAACTGCACGCCGAGTTAAGCTTTTACAAAGGGGGCCGTTCACCCCGTTGAAGTTTGACCCGGAAATTAATTGGCTGATAATTATTACCTTCTGCGCTCCCAGATATTTAATAAAAGCATCGGAAAAAAAGTTAAATCTGTAGCCCATGTGCATCGGAGTTTCGTAGCGCATAAAGCGTGATAATCTATATTCATTGGAAAACATTTACGAAGGTTATTATCTTATTAATGTTTCGATAATTAGTTGTACTTGGAGCGAGTTCCGGTTTGGCGTAGCAAACTCGTAACTAGCTGTAACTCCTGCCGGCGGGGTAAATAACCCAACGCACGGACAGGACTTGCAAAATTTATGAAAAGCACAGATCTCGCAAATTAGTAAAACAGACAGAAGGATACATATACCGAAGATTTACTCTCAAGAAATTATAGTTTTTCGTTTACTTGTTTATTGTATTAATGGACGAACGATAGATAAACCGCGACCATTATATGGTAAGTGAAGAAGCAATAGGCCCCAGATGCTCTGGAATAATGATATCAAAAGAATAGGTTGCTTTTACTGGACGAGAACGGTCAGTATTCGACAAATGTGGAAACAATTGGAGGAAACTTATTTTCAGTATGGGATTTCGCGTGGACTTAGTAGAACATTCTTGACCTCAATATACTAGCTATGCATCTCTGAATCCAAATGCGTTTATATTACTATAGCCTACTTCTACTTACTGTAACTTTTGAAACACCGCGTCGGTGCTGTTGAGAATGTTCGTTATTCTATTTATTGATATCTATAACTGCCAATTTGTTAAAATGTCATCAATTAAGTATTTTTAGTGCAAGTGTTGAAGTGTCTTTTTTCCATTGCCATTTTAATTGTAGCCACTAATTTTGTTCTGACGTATTTACAACGATAGAACGCATGCGTTACATAGAAATGTGTAAAGTATCTCTTGCCTTTTGGTTTAGACACTATTGCCAGTCTGTATTCGGTTAAGAGAATTCTGAGTTTATGAAATAACCGACTCATCAGTAACGACATCATTCTTTTGTAAAAATTTTCTATAACATGTTAACAACAAATTAGTTATGTGGCAGTGCGATACATATAATTAATGATAAATTAGTTAAGTACAACGTGCATTAAAGCATTTGCATGTGTTTCTAAAAAAAGTACAACGCGAGTGCTTTCAGTCTTTTTATAAAACTGGGCCGTATTGTACCGTTAATTGTCCTCTATAATGTACGAGTTTAGAATTTGATATAGTCCGTGTAAAAGGTTTTTTTTTCTACAGGAGTTAAAAAACTCATGTTTTGTAATAAATTAATAACAACTTATTACGTACAAAATTTTCCTGACCAGTCGAAAAATGTGGCTCATACGACCAAGCTCAAATTGTGCATTTCTGAATGTTCTTAATTACCAGCTGAAACTATATATGAAAATTTTCTTGTGCAATCAGAAGCGTGTGATTTGCCACGGATGAAATGTATAGCGAGATTGCAAGGACGAAATTTGTCATATTTAATTTCAATTCTAAATTAGTCGATTTTCCTTTAACTCATCGATGGAAAGACCGGACTAAACCTATGTACACGTCATAAAATCATAATCATTATGACAGATACATGATTTCTATATCGATAGTATATACTTATGTCTAACGGAGTATTGCTGTTTTGGTTACGTCAGAACACTGAATTTTGATTTATGGTATTCGTGTTATATTAGTTGTCTTAGTGAAAAATGCTAATCTTAATTTTTGGGTTAATTATTCAATTTTTAATAATACCGAAATGAAATTTGCATTCAGTCAGCTTTTAAAAGAACAGTATCCGTTATTGTACAGATTATTGGTTAATGAGAAAGCAAATATTTGAGGAACATATAAATTTCAAAATATGTGTCTTTAAATGCATTTATGATGTAGCTAAATTTAAATATTTTGGCTTATTGGATAAAAATTACTGCGAACTGATGTTGAAAGTTCAGATGCACTTATCAGCAGTACAGTGCATAAGGACAGTGCAAATACTATCGACGACTTATTTCATGAAGTTTTCAGAGTTAATAAATTTTAACATTTACAAACCGTTAGTGAAAATAAAAATTTTAAAGATAAGTGTCATCACAGATGTGGCTGGATATTTTCAAACGTTTTAATTCTGTAGAAGGAATTTGCTCAATTAATTGGGTTTATTTTTTTGTCACCTAATATTTCAGCAGTGTGGAAAGAGTACTTTCCTTAGTAAAAAAATTGTTGGAGTTTAGAAAGATGTAGTATGGCTACAGGAAAGACAAATCTTATTTAACGTCAAATACAATTCATAGTAACCTACAGCTGTAGTGAATTTTATAAATTATTAACCGAACTACTTAGTCATGTTTTGGAGAAATTACCACAATCGACAAAAAGACTAGGAAAGGCAAAATGTAATTATATATTTAAATTTCATGCCAGCAACAAGTGGAAGTGACTTTAGTTCAGTTGTTTACATGTTTTTTTATTTAGTCTCTTAATTTGTTTACCTGTTTATTTTATAAACAATAACAAGAAGAGCTGTCAATGGTCAACTCTTCGTAATCATGTATGTGTTTTGTCAGTGAATTTGTTTCTGTCTTCGTCTTATGTTCTAACGGGCACAGGTGCACTTCGTCTCTGTCGAGAAGCTATTTCAGATTATCGAAAAGCGATATTCCAAGCAGGACACTTGATCGGAACACAAATCATGGAGGAGACATTCCTTATCAATACGTCGTATAAGCATTTATGAACACATACATAAAACTGTTGACAACTTGAACTCCTGATTAATTAATTTACAGTCAGAGTAAGAATACACATACTTTTCACTATGTGCAATATCATAAATAATGAAGTATAAATTATTAATTTTTTGAGTCTATTTTAGAAAATTGTTTAAAATATGTTGTACAATTTTTTCATATTTCAGAACAATAAAGACTTACATAGCTATAATTTTATATTCTATGTTCATGTGTTGATAAAAAACAGTTTTAATTTAAATATTACTATTTTATGAGAATTAGTTTTGATTATTATGTTAACTAGGCTATAGTTTTGAATTAGTTAGGCTAGTTATTATGAACTACGCTAATCTATAGTTTTGTGACAACCTACATATACCCAACATGTCATGCCTTGTGAAAGAACGAGAGTGTGGTGGTTCACTACCACTATACATTGGAGGGACACAACATCTCTATTATTGGAATATGAAATATGTTCCGTATTCCAGTGGAAGTGTAATTCCGTATATGCTATATAAATGGAAGTAAAAAAACTGCGGAAATTATCGTGGAATAAGTGTGACTGGTTCCTTTTAAAGGTAGTATGGTCGAATTTGAAAAGGAAGAGTAGAAAACACCTTGGTTGGGTGGAGGAGCAAAGAAGTTTTCGATCTCGAGCTGGTAGATCTTGTGTAAAAAATACATTCACATTGACACAACTAATTAAGAAATGGAATGCACAAAACTTAAGTACCCATTTAATTTTTATGTGCCTTGAGAAGGCTTATGAGACTGGTCCACACATTAGAGTATTTGAAGTATTAAGAAGAAGCGCTACAGTCAATGAACAATGGGACCACTTTCAAGAAATAAAGAGCAGAATATTGAAAAGACAAGAGCAGTGTACACTAGAATAAACAGTTTTGTCAAAAGTATCGATTTAACAATAAACACAAGATGAGAGTTTTACGCTGCTACGTATTCTCGGTCCTCTTCTACGGTGTAGAATCTTGGACTTTGACTGAAGCCACAACTAAGAAATAGGAATCTTTCGAAATGTTGCTTTACCGTAGAATACCAAGCATGGGCATGACACATAACTAATGTTAAAGTTCTCAGAAAGATACAGAAAGAAAGGTAAGTTATTAACACAGTAAAGATAAGAAAGCTTCGGTATCTGGGACATCTCATGTGAAATGAACAGAGATTTTACTTATTGCAGTCTATACTACAGGGAAAAGTACTTGCAAATAGAGGAGTTGGGCGACCGAGAATCCCATGACTGAGAAATTTAAGAACCTGGTTTAGCATGAATACAACTGACTTATTCCATGCAGCAGTACAGAAAGTTAAAATAGTTTGTATGACATCCAACATCCGAAAGAGATAGAAACTATCAGAAGTAGGAAGAAGAAGCGGATTGAATGTTTTTTCAATATCTACAAGAGAGCGCAGTGTGTTGTAGAGGTTGGCAAGGAAGAAAATTAGGGTCATAAATGGGTTAAAACAAGGATGCTGTCTTTCTTCTATATTGTTTAAAACTTACATTTATGAAGCTCTTAATGAATAGAGCAGGAAATGCTCAAGAATTGGATAGAAATCGGACCAGAGTGCCTCTATACACTCCTTTTTGCAGATGATCAAGTTGTCATTGCTAAATATCTTCTAAAGCATAAGTTGTAAGTGAGAGACGTTATGTTGTTGTCTTAGAGATCACAGTACTGTGGTCTCTAACGTGCGACGTCTGCGTTAGGGTACGCTCGATCAGCACTGACGACGGCACGGCCGAAACGTTTGCTAATTTGTGTAACAATGGACTACGACAAAACAGCCCGGAATCCGAAGATCTTAACGTCATTGCTAATGCTAAATACGATGTCTCATTGGCGAGAAAGCTAATAGTTACAAAATGGGGATCTTGAAATTAATTTACAGAAAAAGAATATTTATGTGTGGGGGAAAAATTAATGTCATCGTGCTAGACTGTGGAATTATAAAACACTACGCAATGAATATAAATGGCTAGCAAGCATATTTAGTCAAGATAGAACTTGAAATATAGATATTAACTATAGACTTGCTCAAGGACGATTTACTATCCAAAAGGTAAATTATTTGCTTTGATCATCACTTTGAATGAATGTGCAGCCAATTACACATGCATCAGAGTATTGGCAGATGATAAAAAGGAATAAAGACAAATTGGCAACGGTTGAAATGGAATGTTTGGGAGGATATTGTCGAAATGTAAAAAATTACGTAATAGTGGAGCGAACAAATGTTGAAGAAAGTATTAATAGAATAACTGAACAATGTAGGTTAATATGGTACGGACATGTACAGCGAATGAACAACAAGAGATGGCCTAGACGTATGCTAGAATATATCATCCACTCAATCGCAGGAAAAGAGATAGGTCTTGAAGAACTTAGAGATAGGATGTGGAGGAGGATATGAGGAGCAGGAATTTACAGGAGATACGTAGCGAACTTAAAAACTCTCTCTCTCTCTCTCTCTCTCTCTCTCTCTCTCTCTCTCTCTCTCTCTCTCTCTCTCTCTCTCTCTCTCTCTCTCTCTCTCTCTCTCTCTCTCTCTCTCTCTCTCTCTCTCTCTCTCCCTCTCCCTATCTCCCTCTCACTATTTATGCACCTAAGCATTCAAAGAATTTCGACGAAACCGAAACTTCGAAGCATGATAATGTTTTTAGGCTTTTTTAGGGAATCGAAAGTGTGGAAAAAATATAGTGTTAACATCACCTGGAGCGTTACATTTTTCGATGACGTTACACATTTTGCATCACGCATTTTGTGGAATGACCCCCAGCCTAAAAACATTATCATGTTAAAAAGTAAATAATTGTATAGATTACACGGTTGTTGTGCAGTGAGCAACAACACATCCGTTCCACTTACAGACGATTATAATTTTTGATTATATTATTAATACATCAAGTTAATACCCAACTAGAGCCTTTATAATTACCACCTTTGTTCATTGTTCATTCTCTCTATTCTTGCTGCGGTGTTTGTTTAATTATTACTTTATTGTTAAATAATTATATAATAAATATTACCCGCTGCAAATATTATTTAACACTTACTTCCGCTTAAAGTAATAAACGTTACGTGATATTTACGTTAATTACATAAATATTTATGGTCCGGGAGTATGAATCATTTATTTACGAAATTTCAGTTCTCTGTACAATCGCTAACATAACATTTATATAATGTTCGTTGGTAATCATAATCATTGAAATCCAAGTAGTGTCACGATGAAAGAAGCGTGACATCACTTCTTTGCACAATTCAAGTTTCTTTGGTCAACTTTTCTCGCCTTCGGATTTCAGAGTCAATCGCCTGTCGAGGCCTAAGGAATATATTAATTTTCTCTCACCTGATTGAAGGTGCAGCCATTATTTTCAACACTGAACACCGGCTGTTTAAAGTTTATTAACGAAGCAGCTATAAGAGTTAAAGTCTCTCCTTGTTGCAGGGATACAGCGCTTACTCCTGAAGACTAGCGCACTGAATTTTGTGGAGAAACATACATAGTTAGGATAACTATGAATCTGGATAATACTTGGAAGTATTAAGTTATAACCTTAATTTTGTAATTTTTTGAACGTTATTTGAATAATTTCTCTGTTTTAGAGCTTATCTTTATTCTTCATTTTTTCGGGCATGAGATTGTAGATTATAAATCAGTTTGAATCCTACATGCGCTATTCACTACTGCAGGTGTTAATAAAAAAATGTTGGCTGGGATTCTACTAACCAGGAAAACTTAGCAATTAAGACTGTACATACAGAGTGTCCCATGAGGAATGGGATGTACTTCAGGAATGCTTTCTAACGGATGAAATAAATAAAAAAAATCATATAAACATAGGTCCGAAAATGGTTCGTTTTCGTTTATAGCTTGCGAATAATTTCACCTTAATTTCTACTCCAAGGCTAAAATGAAGTCCTACTGAAACTCCTGGAACTTAAATTAAAGGGTAAATTTGAGTGTTTTGTATGGTTTTTGACCTGCAAAATTGTAAAAAGAAGGTCCCTGAATGTATCTTGAGTAGTGTTATAGAAAGGTTTTGTAAATCTCAAAAATTGGGGTCGTAAAAACTCACTTTTTTAGGTTATACGTAAATACACTTGTTTGAATTGCCAATAAATAAACGCGAATTGTAATAAAATTTAAAAAGAATTTAATTCTGAGAAAAGTGATGTATGTAAAGTAATAAAAACAATTACATTTTTTACAAGCTATAAATAAAAAAACGAAGCGTTTGCTGACCTATGTTTATATGCAATTTCTTCTTTATTTCAACTTGTAGAGTGCACTCCTGACGTATGCACACTCCTGATGAGACATTCTGTGTAATCAAAATCGATAGTGGGTCGTCTGACAATCGATTGATGTGATGAGACTAATACAAATCGATATGAAACTGTTGTTTCACTACGTCCGTAATAATAACTTCGATAAATTTTATATTATATTATATTGCATTTTATTTTATATTATAAATAAAACTAAGGGTAAATGTCCGTTTAAAACATACTGTTTATTGAGTATACTGTTCGGAACTGAACGTAAAATGAAAGTCTATACACCAGCTAAAAACAACACTATAGTAATTAAATATTTCCGATGTGATTAACGTTATCACATGATTAAGTTTTTACAGAACTTAATTAAGATTATAAAACTTTTGAGAACAGTGTAGATACTTCCACGCCTACGCAGCTGAATAAGGCCAAAATACTGTTACGTTTGCGGGAGCCCGAAGAGAAACGACAATGTTATTTGCTTGCCGTTTACAGTCACGTGTGGAACGCTGACTCCTACACAGTGAAAAACAAATTGCCTTCGGAATAAATAACTCCGAAACAGTCGGTACGGTCAAATAGCGTCTTTTTTCAGACAGTAGAAATCCTTTGAAAAGTTCAAATGCTGAATTTCGGTGTCTTTGAACTTTGATTGCTCCGGTTTAAATCAAGAGATTTGGTTCAATTTTTGTTTTGTTTTATAGACGTCAGGTACTGTATACAAACAGCAGATAAGCTGACCTCAGTGTTAAGGAATAAACTGTAATATTTATATTAACAATAACTATCAGTAAAAACAGTACAGATATAAAATAATAATTGGCTCCATGCAAATAAATTTACAGGGAAATTACTTACTTGAAAACTTTCGTAATTTTCATTTATTAATAATTACTCAGATTTCGGTTTAACACACATTTATTTATTTTTGTCAAGACTAAATCTTTCGCAGAGTTTACAATAAAGCACCTTTAGTTGCTCGACTAAGACTTCGGTGGCCACTGAGCATGTTCACCGTAGAATAGGCAAAAGGTCGGATTTTATGATAGAACGTACAAGGCAGAACCTAACGTCCTCATTTGAGGATGACATTTGACGGGTTATAAGATGCCTTTTCACTGCTGGAATATTTCCGTTATAAGAGCAAGAAGTTCTGAATAAATACATGTAATTTTGAAGTTGGTATGGCTCCCCATTCAGTAAAGGCGACTATTATAAAAAGGGTGACCGCATCTTTGTTTTTGTGACATATTTTGACTCTCCTAACATTGACACAGTGCACGAAGCCGTTCGCATTATGGCAGTGATTATGATACAGCTAACTGCTTTATTATTTTGTACAATAAATTATTTCAAAATGAACGCAAGATTTTCCGTAATTTATAACACTGAAAATATTGCGCTGCAACTCGTCACGCACTGCCACAAGAATGCGTCGTGCCGGAAGGACAGTTTCTGAATTTGTCATAAGGGTGTTACGTACTGGAGGAAGGACGCAAGGCTCTGTACATAAGTCCTTCCAAACGTCCTTCGAACAGAACGACTGCTTCCTTGCTCTATCAAAGATAAAATAAAAATTAAAAAGTCTATGTAAAACCGAAAAATAATTCTTATTAATACTTTTTGAAGACATGATTTTGTGATTATAGTTCACTTGTAGTTACAAAATTTATAACACAGGTAGTTATATTATTTCCCTATAATGTACTCTCTATAATTTCTCATTATTTCCCTATTATTTCTCTGTAATGTAGTTAAATTATTTATAATGTACACCATTCTAGGGCTTGGGCAGTGCATAACAATATTGCAATGAATAATTCAAATTGGGTTCTGCGTGTTTCACGGCTGCTATCTGTTGATTAGGCATTTCCGAGTCGGGGTTGCTCGCCTGTTGTGGCTACACTCCATTAAGGAATTGAATCTTGAGCCGCTGCTCACGATATTGAAACCGATTTCCTACCGAGCTATGTTTCTTCCTTCAACGCGATAATTACACGTAGAATTACACGTGTATCGACCTATATCGATTAATTTTATTATTTATGGTTCCGTACTTTTCCGTTATGAATTGTTTCTTGTTTTTAATGAGTGAACGTCACGTGTAGAATGCAAAATAAATATTCCATAGCTGTAGTATTGGATATCGAGTGAGCACGAACGTATCATTTATGCAGAACAAACAATAAACAATACTTGCAACTACCTCATACACAAAGGGGGAAACAAAGCATGCACCGACGAACATTAAATGATCAACAAATTCTGAAATATCCAGTATTACTTTGATAATTTAATTACGCAGCTACGAGGGTTATCACATTTTAGCTAATTTTACGTGACTTAAGTATAATAACAATAATTTCCGCTTATCCTAACAATAGCCCTAATTCTTATGTTTACCATATTATTGAAAAGCATAAAAATATTGATACGAAACTATAACAAGTATAGTCAGTGCCTCCTGAATTGTCCTTGATTTGGCCTGTCGCCTCAGCTGGATGCTTGTCTTTTGTTCAAAAGCTAAGGCGGTGTTCTCAACCTGTTCGTAACTGAATAACTATAAGTTAAAACTGTATTTAGAATAATCTCAATAACATTAGGATTTTGGTTATAGTTCATTTTAGTCTGATCCTGCTAGACTGTCACAATTTCTTGAAATTTTTTAGCTCTTTTTCAAACCCTGGTTTTCAAAATTTTGAAATTTCCAAACCTTACACTACATTCATATGGCAGTTTAAATTATCTTTAACTTGATGCCCCACAAGAATTTCTGCGAATTTTTTATCAAACTATTCATCCAATTTTTCGGCTTTGATATCCAAAAATTTTGAAATTTTCAAAAATAAACATTATATTTAGATTGTTGTTTTAATTCCTTTTAATTTGATATCCCACATGAACTTTTGCGGTTTTGTCACAATTTTGTCGTCTACATTTTTGCCTCCTGTGCCTTACATTTTCGAGAGATCAGTCCCCAAACCAATAGGTTTGTGTAGGGTAAAAGTGTGGACACACCTGCCAAGTGTTACGAATATAGGTTGATGAGTTCAAAAGTTGCCGTGAGACATACCCCAAGCAGATAGACAGACAGAAAAATCCCAAAATGGTTGAGTTAAAAACTGAGAACTGCTTTCCTCATTCAACTTGGAGGTTTTTTTTAGAAGTTATTTTTGTAGTTACTTTCGAAGTTACCAAATTTTTATAAGTTATATAGATTGTTCTAAAATTACTATTAGCAAAAATTGGTATAGACAAGAAAAACATGTTACAATGTGTGTATAAATGCGGAACGTAGTTGCAAAAATTCATTATGCACAATTTATAAAAATATGCACTGCGAAGACAAATATTCGAAAATATCCAAAGTAAATTCCATTGCTGTATCCATTCTGGAACGAAATACTGAACAAAAACTGATCAGTCACAAAAAGTGATTAAAATCGACAGAACAGTCGCTGAATTGAATTGTTCAGTATTATATTCCCATTTAACACTTAAAGTTATCACTACTGTGACCAAAGTTTGCTGATACGTAAATGACTACCCAGTACATGAAAGTGAATGAACACATTGCCATTTTCTACACGGATTTCTTTTTGAGCTCTGGCCCCATTCCGAAACAGGAAACAGGTGAGTATTAGAAATTGGACGTCTCATTATTCTTTGGTAACACTTAGACCTTTAGTGTAGACACATTTTTCAATATTGGTCTAACAAGGTGGAGTGAGAGAATCCTAGCACCCTCTGGATCCTCTGGAATTTCCATTAAACAGTTGAAGCAAATTAAAACTGGGACCTGATTGGGCATTTTGTTACTGGTACACTAGCCACAAAATTCAGCAACATAAAATAATGAAAATTTTGAATAAAACTTGATTTATAAGCAAACAAAAAATCTCGTTATGTCATGCTCTTTATAAGTTTAAAAAAATATTGACTGATTTTCGTCATGTTGTTATGTGTTATAACTACGACTTTTCACTGCTTGTCTCTTTTCGTAAACCCTCTTCCCCACAGACTGGCACTTTGAAAGCATTTTAAATTTTATTACGCAAGACGATTCCGTAGGTCAACGTACGTACGCCGATATGGTTCAGCTACTCGCAGCGTAAAGCAACAAGCGTGACCATTATGTTATACGTATGATTTTCATGCTGTTCTCGGCCCTCAACAATATACTGACTCCACACGTTAAAAAATTGGTTAAAAGATTTCAAATAAGAATTTTTGCAATGCAGGTATTATTAACTAGCCTCTCCACCCCAATTCCACTCTCACCTGCAAGGCGGGGTAGGCCCTGTTACGCCGACCAATCCATTCCAAGGTTATGGTAACCAGCCTCTTCCGCGAAATGGATCGGCAAGCAGAAAAGAGAAGGGGGTTCTGCCAGGGCAGCCCAAGGGATAACCTGGATCCTGATCTGGCAGAATGGTATACACCGGCAGCAGGGTGTGCGACTAGAGAGGAGGCGGAGGAACCACTAGTAGGTCAACGCAGGCTGCACACATGAAACACTCACGACGTCAAAGACTCACGGAATGAAGTGTGTAGTTTTTGATACGATTATGATCAAGGAGCTCCTAGCCAGTGCCGTTCTGTTGAGATGTCGACATATCATTCCTCAAGAATCTGTCACGTCAGAGTGTGAGCATCGGTTAAGTAAGACCTATCTTCACAAAGTAATGGCTGGTGGTAGTAGCATCGCGTAGTGAACACAAGACGACTGCTTAAGCAGGAGGTTTTTTGTGGGTAGACTGATATCTGAGATTCCGACTTTGCCAAGAAATTCTGACTTCATCGTCAACATATAAATATGTTTACCTCCTCTGGGTAAAATTAAACACCCAGAAGGTTCCTCAATCTGTATTTGTATGAGTGCGTTGGAGAGTATGCGCAACGATATCATTGTTTAATTTTAACCATACTAGATGCTATTATTAACAGGAGAAATTTAATTTGAGTTTCTATTTTTTTTGCAAAGAGTCTAGCTAGATTTAGTTGTGATGTAAAAGTATTCATGATTTTTTTATTACAAAAATCGTTAACAATTATCATAATAAATGCATTTCATTTGCAAAGAGTATATCAGATTTAGTTGAATTTGAAAGTGTTGATTTTACGTTAAAAATTGTCATAAATGTCAAATTTTAGGTTAATTATTTTAAATTATTAATAATTGTTAATACTGTACCTTAGTTGTAATCTTTGATTTGAATTAAGGCTAACAAAGATTATTTCAGTTGGGGTTAATTCTGAAATGTTATGGATCTATTTTCTAGTATATATGTTATTATTTAGTGCAGCAGTCTGTATAAGGTTTCAGTGACTGCAAAATAAAGATGTGGCAAAATTGTTGACGATTAGAGCTAAACGGACCTATGAATGATTGATTTTGTTGTATTAAACAAGGACCTTAAGAAACCCTAACTTGTCACTGCTCACACTATGTGATGAGCAGAGAATTTCTGGTGTGTGAATGTAATGAACATTGTAAACTTTAAATCCTTAAATTTTTAGTGACCGTCAATCAGTGAATTTGAATAACCTCAGTTCTTAATTAAATTCTTAAATTTTTAGTGACCGTCAATCAGTGACAGTCACAGTTGTGTGTTTGGCGTCAGCAACAATTGTCCTGAAGATGACAATAAATATTGTCGAAACGTCGACGCAAAATAACTAAAAGTTGTATTATTGACCGATCCTCACTAACCATCCACTAAAACATTGTAAAGTTTAATAATGGGAATAAAGATATTATTATTATAGTTATATAAAGGTAAAAATTTTCAGATCGATTGATGTGCGCATGAGAGGTTAATAGATGTCGAAATTGCTAATGCATGTTTTCGTCATGTATTGCGTCTGTCTCTGTGCGTATTATCTGTCGTATGGTACGCGTATAAAGCGAGAATCTTGTTTATGGCATCGCATTGCACAGACGATACCGTGTACAATGGAGAATCACATTTTCGATGCCGTTTTGAAGCAGTGAGCGCGTGCAAGCGAAGTTAATGTGTTTTCAGTACCTCTTGTGTGCGTGTCCATCACGCTGTGTATCTGCGTTCAGCTGTAAATTACGTCCAACTAGGAACACGGTGAGGACAGCGTATTTAATTGCCAATTACGCGGCAACTGCGACTGCCAAAGCGGCAAAACATTCTTCGCGTACATAGTTTGCCGCAACCAACACCAACAGTCCGACTAAACATCAATATCGGTATGGAGAACCATACTAGACTTCCATGTCCTAAGATTTATATTTAAAATCATTCACTTGAATTTGGTTCGATAATTTCTAAAAAAAATATCGCCCACCCTCAAACTATTTTCACTATTTATAGATATTTTTGTTATTATGGGGTAGTCGTTTAATATAATGTTATTTTCGAGTCACTTTATCTATAAAAATTAGGTACTTTATTCTTATAAAGAAACTGAACTACGCAGATAATCATTCCTACTCCTCAACCGATCCAAACCATTAATGATATTTACACTGTCATAGACTAATAATTATATCATGTAATTTATAAGGTATCTTATAGATTATAGATAAATAAATCACCTTGTATCCGTCGTGTGACTTCGTTACGTCGATTAAAATGACGCGTTTCGGAACATCTGCTCCATCATCAGATTAAATCACTCTATTGAGGTCGTTAACAGTTAAAATCACATGTTACACATAATTGTCAACCAATGTAACTCACTCGCTTTCTAACTGGTGCGCACCACCGCGAAGCCGATCGGACACCGCGTCCGATCGGCTTCGCGGTGGTGCGCACCAGTTAGAAAGCGAGTGAGTACATTGGTTGACAATTATGTGTAACATGTGATTTTAACTGTTAACGACCTCAATAGAGTGATTTAATCTGATGATGAAGCAGATGTTCCGAAACGCGTCATTTTAATCGACGTAACGAAGTCACACGACGGATACAAGGTGATTTATTTATCTATAATCTATATTCCTACGTGACTTGGATACCAAGAACCAACATGCATTTTAAAAAGGTATCTTTTCCTTCAAAATTAAATATTTGTACTTTACTTGATTTAAGCACAGCAATTTTCAAAAAAATCACCCCCTCCCTCTTCAACTACCCACTCCATTTAAAATCACCTCATTTAACATTTTACAGTGGACTAATATGACTTTATTTTGAGGGCACTTATTTATTAAAATTAAGTACTTTATTCTTCTTAATATACAAATGTATTTTAGAAACGTAGAAGAGAAGTTTAAAAGACAGTTATTTGGCTGAATTGTAAACTACGGAAGAGAAATGTACGATATAACGTAGAAATAATTATAAAATATTGTGTTTTGAGAGAAGAATGTAAGGCAAATATCGAGACCAATAAGAGAAAATGGAAAAGCGTACAATACAAAAGAGCGATGAGATACGAGAATGGTGAAGAGAACAAATGCTGTCGAGATGGACAAAACTGCGAAAACTGCATCGTGTCTAATGACTCTGGATGTCCCAGAAACTCTGAACGGGAAAACGGAAAGTACACGACCCTCGCATATACCCCAAGAAAGATGAAATTCTATAGTGAAAGAGGAAGCAAAAATAATTTTTTGAGTCAGAAGCAATAAATTAGAGAAGGAAGAATTTCGGCAGACAAATATACGTATAGGGCTGAAACACGTTAAAGGTGGAAGTCACAAGATTAAATACTTCTACAGAAAATCAATCCGAACAATTTTGCAGGAACCTCTCTATGAACGCACGCAAGTATTCTTCTCAGGTAAGAGGCCTATTTTTATTCCATTTAGTAAACTAAACCGAAATTCTGTATTTACTTAACTTATTCACGATATTTTTTCTTAATCCTGTCCGGATTGTATTTTTTTAAAAATATATAAACAAATTAACTGCTTAATAACATTACAAAGAAATTAAGCACTTGAAAAGAAACAAGTATTTGTGTACTATTAGTAACCAAATGATAATTAAGAAGATGATGATGGTACCACTTATTTTATCTACGTTTTCTTAAAAAATAAGGATAATTTTATAAAAAACAATACGAATTTCTTATGAAATAAATTATAAACTAGTGGTCGCGCAGTGGTCGAAATTCGACCGTAATTCATTAAATTTTTAAGTTTGAACGTTATTGAGGTTCTTTTTTCAAAGAGTATACCTCTATAATCATTGCATATAATTTTTTTGAATTTTGTTCTATTACGTCAGCTGCGAGCGTGTACAAATACGTCATTAGTGTGTGTTGTTTGCCTTTTAATTCCCTGCAATACCTATGAAATTTAAAATTTAATGTTAGTAACAGTTGAAAAAAAACACAATTACAGCTTGTATTCGTATTTATTTTATGATATAATTCATTGTCAGTTTTAATTTTGTTATGTTATTATTGAATCAAATAAACGCTAATAAAAATGAGACTTGACATTCATAGAAGTATAAGATACATTGTTTTCAATTCCAGTGGATTACATTTCATTTTTGGTAAGGTACAAAATTCGAAAACAGTTTGAAGATTATCTGCTACAAAGATTATATAATTTTTTAATTTTTTTTTCTATGCATTAATTTTCGAGTTATTTGAAAAATATGAAAGATAGGAAAAATGAGGTTTAGCTTGGCTAAGCCATATTTAAAAAGCAATAACGCGTTTTTTGACATTTCCTTGGGGTTTTTTTATTGCCATACTGACCAGGTTTCGCCAAGGCTACACAGTTATTTTGCCTATCTTTTTCGAATTATATAAAATTTAAATAAAAAATTAATACAAAATAAAAAAATGAAATAAAAAATACGTGCCTCGTATTTTTTCATATATTTTTCATTAAATCAAGAAAACCGGGCGGTTAAAAAAATAAATGTTGTCCATTGAACTTAAAATAGTTTGAAAGTGAATTTAATGATTCAGAACTTCTGTGTAAACGATGTTTTTTGTAAAAACTCTTTCATCATTTGCTAAATGCCCTTGGCCATTATATTCGGAAATATAAAATCTCAAACCATCGAATGATCGAACTCTACTTGCTGCGACGTACAATTGACCATGTGTAAAAACTGGCTGCCTCAATAAAATTCCAATTTTTTCGAATGTTTGTCCTTGAGACTTATTTATTGTCATCGCAAATGCAGGTATAATTGGAAATTGAGTTCTTTGAAAGTTAAATTGTAAAACAGTACCGGAATATGTTAAATTTATACGTGGAATCAAAATTCTCTTATTGCGTGCGGTTCCAGTTAAAACTTCGCAATCAATAGCATTACGATGCATACACTTGATGCGCATTCTTGTTCCATTGACTAATGCTTCCTTTGTATTTAAGTTTCTGATCAGTAAAACGATGCAATTAACTTTCAATACTAACTTATGTGGTGGCAAACCACTAATAGTCAAAGAATTCAAAAACTCTACTGGATAGTTATTGATTTCATTGTCATCATCACAAATTATTTTATCGTAGCTATGATATGTTTTCTGTTTACCTGGTATTCGATTAAGTATATCAGTATTAATAAAAGTACAATCATCATTTTTAGGTGCTAAAATAACTGACTTCAATATGTTATCTGAGATTATGTTTTCGGAAATATTTCCATACACCTCATTAATAATATTATTTTCATCTCCTATTAATTGCTGAGGTATGTCAATAATATTTTCACCAAACTGAGGGAATTGTGGGGCTTCATCATTACCAATTTTTTTCAAGAATTCGACAAATTCTATTTCACTTGGTAAGGCTCTCATATTTTGAGTAAACGTTACTTTATGAAAATAAACAAATTTATGCCAACTCGTGACACAATTTTCAATTAACGTTTTTTTATTTCCCCTTCAGAGTACTACAAAACTCAAATAATCTAGAGCCATCCCGTGTGCACATAACAATCACTATTGTTGGAAAAGTATAAATATCGGCAAAATTCTGCACACACAAATGAAAATATCTACTACATAAAATATGAAATCAGTGTGTAGACTGTAACATTATCCGACCCAGTGACCTAATACGCTTCACGGCAGTGACGTAATAGAAGTGGCGTCACAGCTCTTTTTGTTGTGGCGTAAACAATTAATTATTTAGTTTTTCTTGCGACACAAGCGTTCCGTAACATCTGAGAAATTTTATATTGCATATTAAATCGCTATTTCGGAACAGAACTTTAGATTTATGGAAACGGTAATTTACGACCGACGTATATGCTAACGATGCTCAGAAGCACAGCGCTTCCGTAGAAACATTAAAAATGAGCATTTTCTTATAATTATACGTACAGTTTATTATAAGGAAACAAAAACCTATGATTCAGTTTCCATTAACAGTTGCTTATTTTTTTAACAGATTAATTATTTCAGTATTTTGTATCATATTCATGACTTCATAGGCGATTTCGTCCATTAGAAGACCAGGCACCTAACACATCACACTGATACTACATGGGCAGTTCCACATCATTCAACTGGACGTTATTCTGAGTCCACCACTTCTATCTCGTTCTTGAAATAAGAGTTCCCACTAACGCCTACTAAGAAACGACTCAAGATGATTGCAGTTTTGTTTCTTACTTTATTGATCTTGAATACTAATTTCTTGTTAAATATAGAAAGTTTTCTATTAAATGTAAGTTAAATTAACTTACCTATCGTATAGACTGAGGATAAACTTTCGTGATTAACAACGCATTTCATGTTAAAAACGTATGTGATTGCTGAAGGAATCTGTTTAATGATACAGTGTACATTGGTTCCGATAACCACATGCTCCGACCATACAATAGGTTACCGAACACTATGTTTGTGTCTAGGGGACAAAGGTATTAACGTTAGCAGTCCGTAAGTCCGTAAGTTTTCCTTCTGAGCACGATATAACGGCGAAGCACCAATGGAAAAGTTACTACTCTTATGTAAATGGTAGAATGCTCCTTTCAGTGATTTTCATTGTTTTATGACAAAGTTACTATTTACCATAGTTGTAAGAGAATTTTATCGAATTGTTTTTCAACCAGGTCATGAGGGACAGCGAATAAGATTCCTAACCAAAGCGGGTAAGAAGAGAGTTAACAATTTGGGAGAAGAAAGTTTAGCGTAAGATTTATGAAGAGATTAATGCAAATACAGGGCGGAGAATCAGAACAAATAAGAACTTCAGGTCCTTTGTGGAAACAAGAATACTAGGACTTATAGATCCTGCTAACAGACATTAAGAGAAATAGAATACGACAGTTAGAACGGTTGGACGTATGAGGGCAAAACTTGTTTACAAGATATGCACGATAAATAAAAGAGGAGATGGAGATGATTTGTGGAGGACTTTCGTTCTACGGTAACTATGTCTGCCTGAGGAAAACGTTAAACTGCGAAGAATCAGTAAAACTCCTGAAGGAGGTCATGGTAGATCCACGGCGTAAGGAACTATGCAAGTTAGAACGTTGAAGCACTAATTCTAAAAGAAGTAGTGTTAAATGGTTAAATACAGGCAAAACAAAGCACATAACACAGAGTTCTGATGCATATGAAATGTTAAAACGGAAGAAGAAACTTTGGACATAAAAGGGATAACTTTTTAAATATTTTTGACAGACCGGATATTTCGTCTTTTTTTCTACTACGTCCATTAAATGTGTTGGAACCTTGTTTAAAGATTGTGGATTCTGAATGTTGAACGGCAAGAATTCTTCAACAGTAATAATTGTAAGTTATATTTTGACAATCCACATAAATTACTTCCTTATTCTGTGTCTGATAAGGATGCTGTACTCATTATTTGGGTGAGATCCGTAGATAAGTTACATTAAGGTGACATTCTAGTTCGTTCGATATTCTCAACAGAAATACTTTGCTCTCATAAATGAAAAGACGAATTTGCTTTATTTTAAATAGGTAAAACAAAACTTGAGTACACTTGTGATTAATTTTTCCACGTTGACAGATACAGCCACAACCGAATTATCCGATTAATTGATTTGGTGTGGCAAATCAGAACAAGATAAATGAACAAAATGAATTAAAACTGATGTGAAAAGAACAAAACGCTAAAATAATAGAAGAGGCGAAATGTTTACTGCGTTAGTGATCTCTGACAGACCAGGGCTGAATTACGTTGAGGTTTTAGTCAAGTGTACCTAGAGGATCAAGGGGACGGGCCAATAAATTAATTTTGAGAAAAACGCGTGCAAACGAATAAAAAGAAGGAAGTAGCGTCAGAAACTAGTGACAGACTATTTACAAACGTTTAAGAACTGTACATTGTGATATGAAGAAAGTTTTTTGTATACTTTGTATGTTAAAACTGAATTATAAGGTAAAACCTTCTAACCGTAATTTTGTTTGTGGTTTCGTAACCGTGTTTGTTTGTAATATATATCTACATTAATTTGGCTACCGTTAGTGTTTGTGTTGCGTTCAAAGTTTCCTTGTATAAAAATAAATGCTTGTCTGAAATAAGTAATATAATAATTACTGTTATATTATTATATTATATTACTTAAAGTACTTCACGTCAAGTAATACTAAGACTTAATTTAGTATTGACGCCGTGGACCAATAAATAACATAATTTGAGCTCGGTCAGTGAACAGACACAGTTCTTTAACTATTTCTGTGACAGTTGTGTGTTTGGTATCGTAACAATTGATCTAAAGTTGTCCGGATGACAACAATAAAAATTGTCGAAAAATCGAACAAATGGATTTGAAAATTTCGGGGAAACTCACAACACCTTTTGTCATTTATTAACGTTAGTTAATTATTAAACAATATGACGAAACTTTTACTAGACACGAGTGTTACAAAAAAGGTCGCGGATCATAATCTTGGACATCGTCTCCACGTATATCTTATATATTTACGTATTAAAACGTATTTACATTTACGTATTACGTATTTACATTATGCTTAACTCACGTAATTGGGAATTTACTGTGTTTGCATTTATGCAGGGGACCGATTTACAACATTTGTTCATCAGTTTACATTAACTTATTTAATTTAAATAAAATAATTTTTCGTATTAAATATAGAATACGTTGGCTTATACTGAACATATTGTAAACATAGTAACGTCGCATTTAGTATAAACTGCGTTAGCAAACGGTAAATTAATAGAGCGTTCATAACGAATGGAGACGACGCTACACAATACAGGAACGCATGTAGGAGCACTGGAGGTGTTCGCGTGGAGGGCAAAGAATGTCGTTAAAGTCAACTAAAGAAAGTAAAATGTCTGTACAAAAGCTTCTCAGCCTTTTGTAGACAGACGGGATAGAGATCCCATTACGTAAATGAAAGTATGGGAAAAATAAACTCCAGAGAGCACAGAAAAGAGTAAACATGGCTTACTGGTAGCATCTCTCTTTTGATAGAATTTAAAAAAAGAGAAATCATATACGACGTAATAGGGAGTAACATACTTTTAAGGGTGGAAAGACACGCGTGTAACATAAAAAACACAGGTGTAGGAAACAAACTAATAGGCTTGAAGAGGAAATGAGAAAATGAAAGATTGTGGCTTATGTGGTGTGTACGAAGATTGTAGTTTGTATTATTTATAGTTAACAGATTTGTGGATAATAATCAACTTGAGAACGGATAACAAGACAATGACTAACGAGAAGGGCATTCAGCCCTTAAACGACTGTCGAAGATATGCTAGAAACAAAAGGTGGAAAGAATTAACGTAACAAGAGGTAATGCGCGCGAAGCACGAGCACTTCAAAATGTGAGTCTACAAATCATGTAAACGTTAGGGAGAAATACATTTTTCGGTTACTGTAGATGTGACATTCCAGACAGACGGGCAACGCTTTTAAGTTCAGTTACTAGACTTTTGCTAGACTACAAGAAATGATATACTCCTACCAACGTACTAAAAACTATTAAGAATTGCCGACATTGGTTCAGATGAGGTTTCTTTTAAATAAAAGGACGTCAAGTATTCAAGTGACTTTTATTTTAAATTAAATGTGCTGTGAAGATCACTAATATTCAATCATAGCCCGAAGTGGTTTTGCATTCTTCCTCATATTCGTATGAAGCTTTGTTAATCAAAATTTAAATCCCAGTTCTGCATTCAGTACTAAACACCTCATCGTTACATACAACCTACGAATGTTTCATGTTTTTTGAATGAGCAAAGTGAGTTAGTTTTAACTCGATCTTTCCATTTGTCTGTTTGTCTATCTGTCTGTCTATTGTCTACCTATTTCAGGTATGTACACGTTAACTTTTGAATTCATCAACAGAGTTTCGTAAAACTGCACACGCGACCATATTTTTACTCTACAAAACCCCAATTGTTTTGAGATTGAACCTCTTAAAAGCAGGAGAGGCGGGAGGCAAAATGTGAATGGGTGAAAATTGTAAAAAAATTGCGCAAGACACCATGTGTGGAATCAAATTAATGGGAATTTCAACAAAAATCTGGATATAGTGTTTAGTTTTGAAAATTTCAAAATTTACGACACAGGGCCCAAAAAGTGGGTTACAATTTTGAAAAACCTTGAAATATTGATATAATTGTAAAATCCAGCCGGGTGTCAGTTTTAAAGGGAATTTTAATCCAAAGCCGAATGTAGCATTTACTATGAAAATGTTTTTAACTTTGGAGGCACCACGGCCCAAAAGGGGAACTCACAATCTATTTAGGCCAAAAGTTGTAAAAATATATTTAGGGATCAAGTTATGAAGAATTTTGTTCAACATGTCAACTGAGTGCGTTAAAAATTTGATAGAATTAATATCTCTCAACACTCCTTGCAAAGTTTTGATCACGCCTTCTTTACAATTGTTATCAGTTATGTATATTTATAAAAATTATTAGATATTGGCCTATAGATATGTAGAGAAACATACATAAACTTAAAAGATAGGAATAAGTTGTTTATTTAGGATTCCGTCATTTAATTACGGTTATAATTTCACCAAAAAACCATTTCAGTAGTTTGGAATTTGTGTGTCTATTTTACGATTGTCTGCTGAAAAACTGCTATTTTACTAAAAATTTAGTAGATTAATCAATGTTTTCATATTTTATAACGTTTGAATACTATTGAAAAATTATCTAACATTGCAGTTTACCTAATAATAAATGCCGGCTTATTCCGTTGTGCGAGTCAATAAATTGTGAGCGATTTCTGGTTACAAGTTTATTCCCATATTTCGTTAGCTGTTTCTATTTTAAACTCATTTTATATCACGAAATTATGTTCGTTGAACTATTGTGTTTGTAGAAATACCAAGGCACATGCATCGCTCTGACAAGAGCTATGGCACCTCTACCGCACCAGGTATGGTATGAACATATTACGATCTATTTCCTTCTTTCCGTACATTAATTAAACATTCAGAAACAGATTACAATAAAAATCTTACAGAAAGGTAAGGTAAGTAGTAGAAGGGATGGTAGTTACGTAATCAGCTTCTCAACATTCCAGACAGACGGGCAACGCTTTTAAGTTCAGATTTCTTGACTTTTGGTAGACTACAAGAAATGATATACTCCTATCAACGTATTAAAAACTATTAAAAATTAAAATGTCTACAAAGAGCAAAGAAGTAGATATAAAGACAGGATCAATGATCACTAAAGTAATTTAGTAAGAGAATTGTCCAACCAAGCAACCCACAATAAGAAGATCGACGGAAAACTGGCTGGCCATTTAAAAAAAAAAATTAAGCTAAACTGGCAATGAACAGTTCTCTCCTGAAGACATGCTGCATTATCAAAATTCATATATTACATCGAACAATTTAAAAAGACTGAAAGTTTTTGGCAAATATATTAATTTAAAAAATTTGTTGAGTGAATATCTGAAGCACTAAATTATACAATGGATAGACATATTCACATAGAATAGAAGGAACTAAAATTTTGGATCAATTGAAAATATTTAACGAAAACTTTATTAAAACAATGGTTCGAGAATTGTATAAACGTGAAACTACGTGGCGTGACAATAAATTCACTACAAAGTGATCCTAGTCTGTCGGCGCAGTGGCCGCGTGTACGCGTACTACCGGAAACGGAAAGTTACTGGTGCGCGCTCTACTGGTCACGTTGCCTTCTCAAAATTCCCGGTCACTGTACTACACAGTTTCCCACTGCCGCGATACTGTTACACCGCGGGTCAATAACAGACCGGTCGTAGAACGCACACAGTAATTCGGACACAATTTATTGTAACTGGCTCCTAGCTTATTAACTACGGCCACTTTAACTTTCTGAACAGTTACCCGCATGTCCGCCAGTTACTATAACCTTATTCCAGGTATTTTTATACAAAGCTAATAAATGTTCTGTTGGAAGGTGGCTTTAAACGCGACCAAGAATATAGCTGTCCTGTTCTCTAAGCGCCGGAAGATCCGCGGAGGGAAATTCGTATCGGCAGTACTTTCTTGCGCTGATCTAACGAAGTGAAATTCCTCTGTGAAATTCCTAGATCGTCGGTTTACATGGCGTACCCACGCTCAGACAGTTCATAAGCGACCGTCCGCTCGTCTGAGCCTACTGTTTCCACTCTTGGTTAGACCGGCTATGACAAGGAAATTGGGCAAAATGATGGTCGGCGCGCATCTGCTAGCGGACATTGCTGCCTCGGTCTGAGGATACCTTGCTGAAATTCATAAAAAGAAAGTGCAAATCGTCCTCGACACTAGCGGCCAAAGTCCCCCGTCGATGTCCTTCTCGCCTTCTGAGGACCAGACTTGGTGCCCGCTCCTTGGACGACACTGTGAGGCGTCTTGCACGCAGACTTCATGTACGTGCGGCAAGGTTGTCAGACAACCCTCTTACAGGCCGGTTCGACGAGTACCATATACGTCCATGTGGTACGTGGAAACGACCTCGGTGTATATTGCGTAACTGCGTATTAATTACGTTCTTGTTCCGAAGTAGGTAACGAGTTACGTGTTTCATGTGGTACGATCAGTGGTTACACTGTATAAAATTCTCTCGAAAAGCGACAAATGGAAGCAGTTTACACAGTTTCAGAAAAAAAATGTAGTGTGATGGTTTTAAAACTAGCTGTGATGGTGTAATTTGGAACATTATTAGAAAAATAAATTTCATAAGAAGAGTAGAAACTCACTTTTAGCTTTAGAGAACATTTATTAAAAAACAACGAACATAAACAATTAGAAACCATAAATTTTATTTCTCTTACTAATAACAATACCAATAAAAAACAATATCACTGAAATAAATATTTCGTTCCCGAATAAGAAATCTTTCTCAACATACATTCCTCCCTCTTTCTTAAGGAGTAATACAAATAATCGATAAATAGTTTTTATATTAACTGTTATAATAATAATTTTTATAATTTTTCATAATATTTGATAATAGTAAGTCTTATAATAAATGTTACAATAATAAGCATAAAATAATTTTTAAGTTACGTAACAATTGACATACACTGAAATAACAATTTTGATCGTCGTTTTATGAATAAAGACGAATGGTTCTAGAACAAACCAGTGAAGATTCTAATTTGATAATGATCAAATTACTTAACGTTTTATTTTAAATAACGACGACTGTGCTCATGCTTGACAAGAGTCAGAAAGCTTTCCATAGAATTAAAGAGAACTGACGTCAACTCGTTGTGGTATAAAAAACAAATCAACTACTGTCGCATTAATAACTGAATGTCGGGTTTTTATACTGTGCGAGTAAACGTGATTATAGAATCAATGAACAAAGGAAAATCAATTAGGATAGAGAGTTCGCCGTAATTTAGTTAACTATAAAAATAATTAAACTGCTAATCAGGTAAATAGAAGCTTCGGTAAAAACTATTGCAATAGTACTGCTGTAAAATAATGAGCAATCAGAACGACATTAAAAGGGGGGCTGGGGGTCAAAGCAATTAAAATATGGAATCCACACTGTTGCTGCAGATTGAACGAGCATTATACATGGCTACAATTTACGCATGAGCCGAAAATTTCAAACTAAATCCTGTTTATTTGTTGACTATTTAAATAAAGTCAACCAAAAATGATTCGAGAAAAGCTTCGGGATTTGTTAAGTGTATTCGGATATAACCTAACAATAAACGAGAGGTTCTGAATACATAAAGAAAGTGAATATCATATAGGCATGTCTGTTGTCGTTAATGAGCATGAATATGTGGGAAAGTAGCTTTTGTTCCTCGCGTGAGTATATTTGTACGAGTATTCCTCGCAGTGAAGTATATTTGAACGAACTAAGTGAGTTCTCAGTTTTTTCGATCGTTTGGCATTTGTCTATCAATCTGTCTGTCTATCTATTTTACTGTCTTTTGGGGACTGTCTCACGATAACTTCTGAAATAATCAAAAGACTTTCGAAAAAATTGGCATGCGTGTCCACAGTTTCACCCTACAGAAGCCTATTATTTTTTAGGTTGATTCCTCCGAATATAGGGATGGTGGGAGGCAAAAATATGGGGATCAAAATTGTGAAAAAATCGTGAAAGCCTATGTGGGGTACCAAATTGAATAGAATTTAAACTAAAATATAAATATAGTGTTCATTTTTTAAAAATTCAAAATTTTTTGGTCGTCAGGCCTCAAAAGTTCATGTGGGATATCAAATAAAGATAATTTTTAATAACATTTGAATGTAGTGTTAAGTTATAGCAATTTCAAAATTTTGGAAACCTAGGGCTAGAAAAAGAGATAAAAAATTTGAAAAAATCGTGAAACTACAACAAGGTGTCAGACTAAAAGGAATTGTAACCAAATCCGAATGTTTCGAATTTTCAATGTTTCTGTACGATTGTGTGCTCTACAGCTGTTCTATTACTAAAGAAATAGTAGAGAACTCAAGATTTTGAATAACTTTTTCCTTAATTAAAAAATTATTTATTATCAAAATTTATGTAGGAATAAATGTACTTCGTTCAAAACAGTGAGCAAATTCTGCAAATCAGGAAGCATGTTAGTATATAGGCCTACATTTTTACAAACGATGTGTTGAAATGCATGTGTTGAAATACATGATTCCTCTTGAATCAACAACCGGAAGTTAGATATGAGTATAAAATTCTATCCCAGTTATAGCCCTATTGATGAAAATTTTTGTTTAAATTGGAAAATAGTATGGACCTACAAGCCGAAGTACAAAAATGGAACTACAATTATGGAACTAAAATTCGATGGGAGGGAGTGGTGCAGGACGTCCGAGGAAGCTCTGAAGTGACCAGCTCTAGACTCTTTGACTGTTTGAGACCGGAACGAACAATCCTTTGTTTAATCCTTGCAGATGATGATGATGATGAAAATAGTTTTTTTCGAAATATTTATTACAAAGGGCGGCAGTTGCGTTCGTAAAAAGTTATTTACACGATACGTCGGAAAAAGTAGAACTATTAACAAGTGCAATATCTGCACAAGTTATATTTGAAGATACCAGTAGAAAAGAGGGCTAAGTCCATTTTGGTAAATTTTACAGTAAAACACATTTAAAGTTATAAGACTATATACGAGTTTTTAAATTTACTTGTTTTTTATCAATCAGAAAATATAAATGTAATACTTAAAATCAATTTCTTATTCAAAAAACGTTTATGTGTTTAACAGCACACATAGTATTAATTATTATTAAATATCGGCTTTGAAATTCCTCCTTAACGTAGAAGAAAAGAGAAATTTTTTTTATAACATCACTTTATCCAGGGAAAAACTGAGGTAAGTCCAAAATAAGCGTTAACAAAAAACTGTAAGCAGCACTTTTTCACCGTCGGACCGATAGTTTCATTTAATAAACTTATTTTATAGTGACAATAATTATTACAGGTGAGTAACACTCGTGTTTCAGGCAAGCACACACACATACACATACGTTCTCTCTATATGTCTCTATGTCTATCTTCTCTCCCTCTTTCTCACCCCCTCTGTCTGTCCGCCCCCTCTCTCTCTCTCTCTCTCTCTCCCTAACCCCTTCCCCCTCGTTCTCTCTTTCACATTCTATTTTTTGCATACATTGCTGTGTGTTTTGTTGACACTTATCTTTTATGTTTTTTGCGGGTGCTGAAATACTCCCTGTTTCAAAAGTAGTCCGTCACTGTTGCTCCAATTGGATTCTCAGATTGTCATTAAAGATGATACCCCAACTCCATTATACGACTGACGATATCTAGTGCGATCTGTTTCGAGCTTACTTTTTTCTGATTGATCGCATTTTAAATTACAAACACTATCACTTCGATGGTACTCAAAAGGGGTATTTCAACTTTCACTGGAAATTATTGTATAGTTTTATAAGACACGCGATTAACAGGATAGTGACAATAAATCTGCGTTTTAATCAGTTCTTTTGGTTTTTATGGAGTTTAGCCATGAAAAGTGTCATCTACATTGTCATAAAGCGGTACGAATTGTTGAGCATAGCTCGTATTTTCCCTGTTTCACTGGATTCACCACGTACTTCCTCTGTATAGATGTTTTTTATATTCGTATACCTCTGTTATTTGATTATTCCTTATCCAGAACGTTAAAGTGTTATAAACTATTAGGCCTATATTTTTCAACACACCGGTAGTCCTAACTGAAATTGGACAATGTGGACTTACAGCCTTTTTCCCGTAGTCTTCATTTCTAATATATTATACTTTATTGTTCTGTAATTCTTGTCTAGGTAAAAACCAACTGCAATCCAGAATAACTGCTAATTATTTCCTAAGTACAATATTAACTCATTCTGTAGACCGTGTTCGGTGATTGACAATTCGTGAATAGTTTTGCACGAAATCGAGAGTATTTTATTGATTGGCATATGCAGAACGTTATTCTCTCTCTTATCTCTATAGTCTTGTTCGGGGGATAATTTTAGGAGGCGCAATTTGTAGTCTATAATATGGACTTATTGCGTGAACTTTATGACACTCACTATTAACCATTTTTGTTTTACTGAGGGCGATTAACTACAGTGACATCGTAAAAACGTTAATTTTGATATCAAACCTGTAACATTCAGAAGAAGTCATTTAGTATTTATGTAACCATCTAGACAGTCACATAAGTTGTCATAAAGCTACCTGCTACAGCAATAATGTATTACAACCTATCACAGGCATCTCCAAAGAGATATGCTGGAATGGGAAATTATTGGAGAAGAAACTAGAAATCGTGAAAATTCTGAAATATAGTTTTTAAGTATACGGTTCAGAAGTTTGGACTACTAATAAACATACAAGAACAAAATTAATGACAGCACAGATGGACTTTTGGAGACGTTCGGCAAGAGTATCCAGACGTGAGAAAATTAGAAATTAAGTCATTAAGGTCAGAATGAATGTGAAAAATTCAATTGTTGATTTTATCCAAACAAAAAATTACAATGGTACGGACACACGAAAATAATGGCACAGGAAAGATTGCCAATGAGAGTTATGGAATGGACCCCACCATTAAGAAGGAAAAGAGGAAGACCACCTATCACCTGGATAGAAGAAATTCAGACTCTATTGAGGGAACGAGAAATTGAAGATCTTTGAATGGTCAAGCAGCAGTGAAAGGTGAGAATTCAATCACTTCTGTTATCTTTGGTTCCGGAAAATGAGAAAACACTGTACAGCCGGAATAATAATAAAATAATTTTTAGTTTTGTTTCCCGGAATTTCCGAATATTTGTAAAACAAACTACGCATAAAAAAATTATAATAATTTTTATTCAATTATGGAAAATGTGTTTATATTTTTTTTCTTATTTTTGGAGGTGGAAATTTCCTGAATAATATGTACGAGCGTGTGTATAACAATTTTCATTGTCTTACAAAGCGTTATTAAATAGAAACAAGTATGTACGAACGTTTGGCTTCTTGTTATATCACTTTCCTGTTACTTAGTTTTAATTAGTGTTAAAATCTTTAAGGGAATTATTGTTTACAATTTGCATAAATATTAAACATGTCGATTATGTAGTGTGTAAGAATGTGTATTGTTGGGGAACAAAGATTAAGGACATCAATGGTTGCGAAGTACTAATTGTTTGTTGTTTACAAAGTGGCGAGCAGGTAGCGCCACTAGTTAAGACTTGCATTGAGTTTAACAAGTTTGCCTTGTAAAACAGCTAATAACCCTTGTTTATAATAAACAGTTTAATTTCTGCTCGAACAAACTATACGATGTCTACAAACCAAGTATGTAAATGACTTTATATTTTAGTTACCACTTACGAGTTGTTTATTTAATAAAATCACTCGACAAAACAGAGGGTTATTGACAATACGAATATAAAAATTTTATCATATAATATATTAGAGGAGTTGACGTTTCATGGCATCTAATATCATATCTTGTAAGCAGATAATTGTTTTATTGGTTTATAAATACAGTGCACAGAGTTACTGAGGAAACAAGGATAACTTTTGATTTTTCAGTTTCTTGCAGTAATATACGTTTACGTTCAGTTTCAATTTGTTACGTCGTATATTAGATTAGCAAATTATAAATTATTTCTGCAAGTATATTTGAAATCA